>CM053787.1:626217722-626893555 GCA_028749045.1 Cupressus sempervirens
CCTATTTCATAATAGGACAACCTAGGTCAATCTATTCCTTAGAGACTTTTGGTCCTAGGGAAATTCTTATCTTAGGGTTCCAAATTGTGAAATTGGGTGACCCTGTCAGATTTCTTTATTTTTGAACCTAAAAGCTAGTATAAAAGAAAGATAGGGAACCTCATTTTCACATCACATGAAAATAAATATATAATAACAAGAATACCTAAGCCATTACACATAAGTTCAAGCATTCAAGGCATTCAAGATTTGAAGATTGTTTGTGAGCATTTCATCTTTAAGATCTAGCATTATGTTGGCCATCAAGGGAGAATAACTACATTATCATATTATTCTTAATCTTTGGTGCACATTTACATCCATGGCTCCATGATGTGTTTTATTCTAGATCCATTACATTTTTGGATATTTCATACATCATTGTAAATTCAACTTTGACCAAATTCAAGCATTGCAAAATCCTTAATGACAAGGGTTTCATTAAAAAAGGTGAATATTTTCATTTTTATTTCTTTACATTTCATTTCATTTGAAGATTTATTCCTTAATCTAGGGCTTGGCCAAAAAAATCCCTCCCTCAATAAACAAAACCATTTTTTCTTGTGTGTAGGAGTAGGATAATAGAATTGTATTATGGATGCAAAAGTTAGTTATGAAAAGCTTTCTAGAGAACTTGGGTCAATTTACTACAACTCCCTAGGAATATATCCATCATTTGGTAAAGTTTTTAGCAATATTTCATCAAGTTCAATGTGTTCTTGGAGATCTCAGAAAAATAGGGGCTACTAGGTCTTCTATCCTAATTGTAAATATGCAATCAAAATTATAGTTAATGTTTCATAGCCATGTCTTTTTGAGGAAAGAAAAGAATCTTCTCTTGCACATTCCAAGGTAAGTTCTTCATCCTTTATTTTATCTCTTAGTATAGACCTATTTCTATATTTATATTGAGCAGATTGGATACATTTGATGCCTAGATCTATCTTACCCTTGTCATTAAATCAATTGGTTCAAATTTACATTCATGTTGTATCGAAGGTGACTTTCTTGTGTACTTCATATTGAGTATATGCCAAAGGAACATATTTTAGGCAGATTTATAAGTGGTTGGAACTTTGATTGGATGCTTATGTTTTATACTCATGACTTGTTTGTCATTGGTATCAACATATATGTGTGTGGGCATGAGACAAACAAAATTTTACTACATTGCATTAATAAATTTAATCAAAAAGGTTTGGATATGGAATGTTAAGATATGGAATCATATATTAGTGTTCGTGGAAATGTTCAAATACTACATTTATGTTCACTCATTTTGGTATGAAGAATTAGATGAGTTGTAGTTTATTTAGTGAAGACCAGGAGCAGGTCAATGTACCAAAAATTATTTATTGATAATTCAGTTGTATTTGTTGGAATACTTTTAGAATAACTAAGAGGGGGGGTGAATCAATTATTCAAGGTCTAGATGTACAAAATTAAACTTTTCTCTATTCAGTGAACCCTTAAAACTTTCTCAACCATGCATGCATTCATTGTGTGTTAGCCAAAACTAATATGTTATAGTAACATTAACATGCAAAAATGTAAGGCATAAAACACAATGCATCCATTAGTACACTTGACATGTGATTTAACATGGAAACACAATTTGGGAAAAACTACTAGTAACATGCTACTCCTTTTTCACTCTTTTGAAGTGATGCCCTGTTAAAGGTTACAACACACACTATTAAATGTGACTTGGTTAAGGGATTTCAATTACCTTGGTAAAAGTGGGCCTTGTTAGAGGACTTTAGGCCATTCACTTGGAATTCCACCCTATTAAAGGATTTTCCAATGACTATTAAGTCAAAATTTCTCCAAAAGATTTACCCTACTCTGATACAATTGTTAGAAAGTAATGGTAGAGCTTTGATCTGATACAACTTACGACCTTACTTGTAGATTATAGATCACTATTGAGTCCTAAACTCTGCTTGGCTATGAATCCTTTGCAGTTCTGATAGCTTGTTCACCCTTCAAGCATTCATCCTCCTCTAGCCTTCTTGCTTAGCTCACCATTGCAGACTTCTTCAGGTGGGTCACTTGATGAAGCAAACCATCTTCCTTCTCCTTGTTAGAATTTCACATCCAAAAAATCGCTAACCTCTAACCTAATTTTCTTCATGACCATACATCCCTACATATAGGGAATTAGGACTCTTTTTCCTACTCATTATCCATCTTAAAAATTAGGGTTTTCGATGGATTAGGTAGGATATAATGTATCTATCCCATATCTTGTATTCTCTAGAAACTTCTCCTAGAATCCATTTGAATTCACCTCCAAAATGGTTTACATAAGATTTTGTGCCTCCAACTCATCAATATTATCTTCTTCTTGATTCACAAGTTCCAAGAAAACAAACTTGTTGGCTTTTAGTTGGCAAATCTTCAATTTTTTTCATAATGTAGTAGCTTGGCATTATCAATTTACTAATGCTTGACACATACTATTTTACTCAACATCTATTGTTAAATCACTCGGCATCAACTAAATTATGCTAGTGCTTGCACTAACTTTGCTTGGCACCCCCTATTAACTTTGTCAAGCTTAACAAATTAACTTTGCCCACCTTGTTCTCCTAAACTTTCTAAGTGTAGCCAATCACTCTATAACCTCAATTATATCATCAATACATTATGTCATCACTATCTTAACTAATTTTGCACTTCAATAAATAATCATAACTCAACCTTTCCTCTAGGTACTTTTGTTACATCTTGTTGATCAAATCCTCCTCATCAATCAACTAAGTGATAGTGCTTGAAACATACAATCAATTGTCTTACTTGCATATAGTAGGTTTGACATCAGTGAAAAAATAATGATTGAAAGCACTTCTTCAACAATCTTTCATTCAAATGATCTCTTCAATAATATATCAATAGTCTCCCTCTTTGGCATTGATGGAAAACCAAACTAATCAAGTAGTCAAGCAAATGATGAACATCTTGTTCTATCAAACTAACTAGGTCAAAATAGTAAGGCAATACCAAAAAGAAAGCTTATGAATAACACTTCTCTCTCTATTAGAAACTCCCTCTTAGGTTACAAAATATTGCATTCTCTTCTTCCATGAATTAGCAAAATATCAAAATATCTCCCTCTTTTGTTTTCTTCTTTCTCCCTCTTTACTACTTTCAGTCTTCTAACCTTTTGATGATGAACCCTTCTTTGACACTTGGATTATCTACTTTGATCATCTCCCTCTTGATTAGTATGCACCTGATCAGTTTACTATATATTCTTCCTCTTTGACAAAAATGCCAAAGATATATACTCAACACTTGGCATCTTTTGTATATGCAGATATAAGCTTTTGCAAGTTCTTCAATTTTCTTCCTTTGTCACCTTGCTTGTGACTAATTTGTAATTCCATCTCTATGATTACTTTAGGAAACTTCCTAAAATAAGATCCACTACATCAATGTGTATAAAATGAATATCAACTTGGTCCATTCAGGGTACTCCCTCTATCTTTTACATAGCCTTTGATAGGGGTATCACCCCTAATTTACCTCGCAGATACTCATAAGCATCCGTAGGTAATGCTTTGGTGAAGATATTAGTAATTTTCTCCTTTGTATTAATATATTTCATCTTCACCTCTTTGTCTTGAACCAACTCCCTTACATAATGATACTTTGTTGCAATGTGCTTTGTCTTTGTATGCATAACATGATTCTTTGATATATTTATAACACTTGTATTATCACAATAAAGTGTCATTGGTTTAGTAATCTCTTCCTTCATTCCTTTTAGTATCTATTTGATCCATACAATGTTTGTGCAATTAATAGTAGTAGCAACATACTCTACTTCAGTAATAGATTAGGAAGTACAACTCTGATTCTTGCTTGTCCATGTAACAAGTCTTCTACCTAAGAAGAATGCTCCTCCACTAATGCTTTTTATGTCATCAATATTTCCACCCAATTACCATCATTGCAGGCTTTTAGTTCAAACTTTTCATTCTTCTTATAGTATAAGCCATACTCTTATGTTCCTTTCAAGTATCTCATTATTCTTTTCACTACCATCAAGTGATTCTCTCTAGGATTAGCAAAGAATCTAGCAACTATCCCCATAGCTAATGCAATATCAGGTCTGTTGTGTACTACATATTGCAATTTTCCAATGATGGATTTGTATAGTGTTTGATTGACCTTAGCTAAATCAACATTCTTTGATAGCTTGAGTGTTGTTACCATATGTGTACTTACTAGTTTTGAGTCCTCATATCTAAATGTCTTCAATATCTCCTTGACATATTTTGACTAAGTGATATATACACCATATTTTATTTTATAGACTTGTAGTCCCACAAAGAATTTGATCTCACCAAACATTGACATTTCAAATTCCTGCTTCATTTGATTTGCAAAATCTTTACACAAAGCATCTTGGCCTCCACATATTATGTCATCAACAAATATTTTAGATAATAGTATACCTTTGTCTTTATCTATCTTCACGTACAAATTTTTGTTATCATCTATCCTTTTAAATCCAATATTAACAAGATAAGTATGAAGTCTCTCATACCATGCTCTTGGTGCTTGTTTTAATCCATATAGGGCTTTGTGCAATCTACATACCATGTTCTTATTATTTTTATCCACAAATATTTTTGGTTGTTCTATGTAAACCTCTTCTTCCAATATCCCATTCAAAAATGTAGACTTAACATCCATCTGATAAACTTTGAAACCTTTATATGCTACATAAGCAAGCGAAATTCTTACTCCTTCCATTCTTGCAATAGGGGCAAATGTTTCACCATAATCAATTCCTTCTTCTTTTGCATATCCTTTGCAAACTAGTCTTGCTTTGTTTGTTGTCACTTGACCATTCTCATCTAACTTGTTCCTAAATACCCATTTTGTGCTAATCATGGTCTTGTCTTCTGGTCTTGGAACTAGGCTCCAAGTCTTGTTCTTTTCTATTTGCTGAATTTTCTCTTCCATAGCCTTGTACCAATCATCGTCTTCCAATGTATCTCTCACTATCTTTGGTTCCTTCATGTTTAAGAAAAATGATTCACTTCTCAACCTATTTCTTGTCATTGGCCTTGTATCTTTTTCTCTAATGATTTTGATCTACAGGATGGTGTCTTTTAACATATTTAAATAGTCCAAGCTCAGTTCTTGTTGCTGCATTTTGTCTCTCAGCTTTAGTATCACTATGTGCATCTCTGTTAGGTATTTCTGCATCTCTTTCATGTGTGCTAATCTCAAAGTTATAGTATGCATTCTCCTCATTTTTCAAATCAACATCTAAATGCAACTCGCCATTCACAAGATGTGACTTGGTAGTTGTTGATACTTGCTACATGATTTATTTGATCTTCTTCAATAGGCATTCCTTCATAATAGTATACAAATGTCTTGTAATCTTTTAATTCTTTTGTAGGTTTAGCTTCATGTGCTTTTGCAAGCTCATCAAAATTCACATTTGCACTTTCCACAATTTTTTTAGTGTTAGCAATCAAACACTTGTAAGCTTTACTTCTTGTGGAGTAACTAAAGAATATACCTTCTTCACTCTTTGCATAAAACTTTCCACTCTTAACATTTTTAAGAATATAGCATTTGCTTCCACATACCTTAAAATATTTCACACTAGGTGGATGACCATACCATAGTTCAAAAGGTGTTGAGTGAGTACCTTTCTTTACTTGTACATAGTTCAAGGTGTATAAAATAGTACTTACAACTTCTCTCCTATATTTTAGAGTAACATTTTTCTCCATCATGAGTGTTCTAGCACAATCCATTGCAGATCTGTTTCTTCTTTTAGCAATTCTATTTTGTGGAGGGGTCCTGGGTGCTAATGTCTATCTTTTGATTCCTTTTTCATTGCAGAACATCTCAAACTCACTTGAAGTGAATTCACCTCCTCTATATGATCTTAAGCATTTCAAGCTCTTACCTATTTCTTTTTCAACCCTTTCCAGATACCATTTAAACATTTGGAAAGCATTTGATTTTTGTTTTAGAAATATGACTATCATCATCCTAGAGTAATCATCAACAAGAAACATTATATACCTATCTCCTTTGTAGCTTTGCACTTCAATAGGTCCACACAAGTCAGTATGAACAATTTCAAGTATTTCTTTAGAGGTATAAGGTTTTCTTTTAAAACTTGAATTTTTCATTTTGCCTAGCTGACATTTTTTGCACATTATATTTTCTAGTTTCTTCAACTTAGAAAAACCTCTAACTCTTTTCATATTACTAATACTAATCAGATTATCAAAGTTAACATGACATAATCTCTTGTGCCAAAGTCATACATTATCAAATTTTGTAATAAGACAAGTAGTATCTTCTATATCCAAATAGAACAACTTACTCCTAGTTTGATCTCCTTTTCCAATTAGATTTCCATTTGTATCATATATCTTGGCTAATTTATTTTCAAACTCAACTTTGCACCCCAAATTATTCAATTGTGACACACTTAACAAGTTATAATTCAATCCTTCAACCTAATAAGCATTATCACATGAAATCTTATTTATGAGCGTGATAGAACCTTTTCCTTTTATCAAGCATGGTGCATCATTACCAGATCTTACACTATTTCCATCATAACAGGTTAAGATAGTGAACTTACTTTTATCTCCAGTCATGTGATGTGAGCATCCACTGTCAATTATCAATTTGTCATTCTTTTTCACACAAGTCATAAGTGTAGTAGCCTCATCCTCATCTGATTCATCCTTCATTGCAACATATACCACTTCATCATCATTTTCATCAAAGTTGTTCTTATCAGCAATGTAGCATGACTTCTTATCTTTATCTCTGTAATCTCTTCCATCATCGTCTCTTCTATTTTTGTGTTTTTTTCCTTCTCTGAAGTTCTTCTTCTACATACATTTTTCTCCAATGTGACCAACTTCATTGCAATTAAAATAAATAATTGGAAGCTTACCTTTGAATTCACCTTTTTCTTTGTGGAATCTTCTGGCTAGCAATGCTTCCAATTGTTCAATGTCTTCCTCATCTGTACTACTATCACTAGATGTATACTCCATCTTTCTTTTCTTCTTTTTGAGCTTTATTTCCTCAAAGTCCTTTAGTAACAATTTTTCTTTGAAAGTTGATTCAATACTCTCTAGTCCGTAGTTGTCAAAATTAGATAGCTCAAAAGTAGCAAGTCTTCCTACCAAACCTTCAAGAGTTAGATCATTTCCATGCATACATCTTAACTCTTGAATCGCAAACACTCTAATGGCATACATAGGAAACAATGTTCTCAAGACTTTACTTAGCATAGTATCATCATCTATCTTACTAGTTGCACCTTTAATTGCACTAACAACTTTTATTCTAGCAACATATTGAGCAATATTCTCACCTTCTTCCATTCTCATGTCATTAATCTTACCTCTGAAGCTCTCTGCCTTGGATCTTTGAACATTTTTGTCTCCTCCATAGATTGTGTCTAGGGAATCCCACATCTACTTTGTACTATTAAGTTCTTTGATCTCATCAAACTCGACATAGCTTAGGGTAGAGGCAATCTCCAACATTGCCTTATTGTGTTCTTTATTTTTCTTCAAGTCTTGAACAATTAGGGCTCCTACTGGATCAACATGTGCAACTGAAATGTAAGATTGTGCATAATCTCCAAGTCCACCAAGGTGTAGCTTCATCAAAATTTTCCATGTAGAAAATTTATCTCTATTCAGCTTGGGTACCTCTCCTTTTGACATCTTGATCTTTTATGCTTTTAGTACCTTAAAACTAATCCTCCTAAGCAACTGCACTATAATACCAATTGTTGGAATACTTTTAGAATAACTAAGAGGGGAGTAAATCAATTATTCAAGGTCTAGATGTACAGAACAATACTTTTCACAATTTAGTGAACCCTTAAAATTTTCTCAACCATGCATGCATTCAGTGTGTGTTAACCAAAACTAATATGTTATAGTAACATTAACATGCAGAAATGTAAGACATAAAACATAACACATCCATCAGTAAACTTGACACAATGATTTAATGTGGAAACTCAATTTGGGAAAAACCTCTAGTAACATGCTACTCCTTTTTCACTCTTATGAAGTGATGCCCTATTAAAGGCCAACTCTGTTAAAGGTTACAACACACACTATTAAATGTGACTTGGTTAAGGGATTTCAATCATCCTATTAAAAGTAAGCCTTGTTAGAGGACTTTAGGCCATTCACTTGGAATGCTACCCTATTAAAGGATTTTCCAATGACTATTAAGTCAACCTTTCTCCAAAGGATTTACCTTAATCTGATACAATTGTTAGAAAGTAATGGTAGAGCTTTGATCTGATACAACTTACAACCTTACTTGCAAATTACATATCACTATTTAGTTCTCAACTATGCTTGGCTTCCAATCCTTTGTAGTTCTGATAGCTTGTTCACCCTTCAAGCATCCATCCTCCTCTAGCCTTCTTTCTTAGTTCACCATTGCAGACTTCTTCATATAGGTCACTTGATGAAGCAACCCCTCTTCCTTCTCCTTGTTATAATTTTGCATCCAAAAACTCACTAACGTCTAACCCACTTTGCCTCATGACTAGATATCCCTACATATAGGGAAGTAGGACTCTTTTTCATGCTCATTATCCATCTCAAAAATTAGGTTTTTCAATGGATTAGGTAGGATACAATGCATCTACCCCATATCTTGTCTTCTCTAGAAACTTCTCCTAGAATACATTTGAATTTTCCTATAAAACAGTTTATATAAGATTCAGTGCCTCTAGCTCATCAATCTTATCTTCCTCCTAATTCACAAGTTCCAAGAAAACAAACTTGTCAGCTTTTTTGTTGGCAAATCTTTGATCTTTTTCATAGTGCAGTAGCTCGGCATTATCAAGTTATCAATGCTCAATGCATACTATGTTACTTGGCATCTATTGTGAAATCACTTAGCATCAACTAGATTTTACTTGTGCTTGCACTAACTTTGCTCAAAACCTTCTATTAACTTGGTCAAGCTTAACAAATAAACTTTTTCCAGCCTTGTTCTCTTGAACTTTCTAAGTTTAGCCAATGATTCTATAACCTCGAGTATATCATCAATACATTTTGTCATCACTGCCTTAATTGATTCTTGCACTTCAATACATAATCATAACTCAAACTTTCCTCTAGGTACTTTTGTTATATCTTGTTGATCAAATCCTCCTCATCAATCAACTAAGTGATAGTTCTTGAAACATACAAGCAATTGTCTTACCAACATATAACAGATTTGACATTAGTGACAAAACAATGATTGAAAGCACTTCTTCAACAATCTTTCATTCAAATGATCTTTTCAATCATATATCAATAGTTTTTTATAAGAGAGATGGAATAAAGTTAAGTGAGATTAGATCATGGTTAAAGACATGTTCATGATTCTATGTTTGTGATAGAATATGATGGCTCAATTATTATATGAGGGCCATAGAAGTGCAATGTGTGATATGTTCCCTTACATCTGATTCTTGTAAAGAGATTTATTTTGGAAGTTGTAAAGTGTATTGTAGCATGTGGAACCTTATTTCAATATCATATTGATGTATTATATTACTCGTTTATTATTTTCAATTCTCTCATAGGATGAGTTGATTATTTATTAGTACAAGGTATAAAGGAAAGGTTGTTTCCTTGGTTGTATGTCTGGAAAAAGTATCACATTATATTGTATTGATATGGATGTGGTCAAATGATGAAAATTTGATAAGAGTGGAGAAGAGGATGTTAATAAGGTTTCTTTTAGAACATAAAAGAAATTTTATTGTAAAAGAGGTTATTTTATTGGTTAGTTTACTATTGGTATATGTTATCCTTGAGATTTGTTTTGTGTAACAATTTGGAAGCAATTTGCATAATGGATTCAATTGTCTTCCTTGTTCTCCTAACAACATTAGAATATTTTGAGAGGTATTCAAAGTCTCCTAATAGGGACTTAAATATACTAATTGTATTGAATTGGCTCCTAATAGGTTCATATCCTCTCACAACCTAAACTTTTATTAGTACATTATTTTGTAGGAAACCATCCCTATCGAGTTTTCCATTTAACCAAGGGTTTTCCTAGTTAAGAAATCATTATGTATTTGCGTATATTCTATCTCTTGGAATTGTATACTTTAATATATATTGAAATTGGATTTGATAATTTTAATTAAGCATACAATTTATTCACCCTCCTTCTCCCCATGCCTAATTTGTATTGGTGAATTTTAATTTCTAACAATTGGTATTAGAGAATTAGGTCCTTGATCAAGAAATCCATGGCATTGAGAAAGGAAAGTCCAAAATGATTTAAGAAGACAATCAAGGAGGAGAAAGATCTATGTTCTTGAACACCTAAAGAAAGGGAACTACTCATGTACAATATGTATGCTAAAGAAGAATTGATCTCTCTACTTCTAGAGATAGAATTTTTTGAGGTAAAAGGTCTATATATTTATCATGACATTTGGACAAGGTTAGAAGCACTTCATGAAGGAGATAAACATGCAATGAATTCTAGATTACAGAATTGGAGAGCTATGCTTGAGAATTAAATAATTAGGAAGAAGAGTTAGAGAATTTTCACGAAGGATCATTTAGATTGTTGCAGGCATCAAAGGTTGTAGAGGATTTATAGCTGAAATTGAGGTATGTTACAAATTTTAGATCTATAACCCCTTCTTATGAGAATAAAGTGTTAGCTATTGAATAGATTATACCAATTGTACCAAATTTTAATAAATAAACATTGATTGGAAAATTGCAAGCATATGGATCAACATTGAAATAGAACTTACCTAGATCTAAGACTAATTTTAGAGCTAGTGCACAAAATGATAAAAAATTACTAACCAAAAGTGTAAGAACTAGTGATGATTTTACAAGAGAATAAAAAGATATAAGTGACAAAGATGAGAATATTGATGAATCTCTTTCATTGATTGCAAAGAGAAAATGAAGAGGCAAGAAATATTTTTCTTGTTGGTGGTGTAACTAAATTTGGTCACTTTACATTTCAATATCCTAAGAGAGAAAGGAAAATGAAACCTAAAAAGCCTTACAAATTAAAGATTTTTTCTTTGTATGTGAAGATGATTAGTATTATTTCAAAGAGATAAATTTCTTAGAAAGTGATGATGAACATGAAATAGGATGTGTTTCTATAAAGGAAGAAATTCATGTAAAAGAGGAGAAAGAAATTGTTATCACATGTAAAAATAAAAAATTTGATTGGATAATAGATTTTGGATACTTGTATTATATGACAAGTGATAGAGAAAAGTTTGTTCGTTACAAAAGAAATAAAGATGGAGTAGTTAGAGTTGGTAATAATGTTACATATCCTATTAAGAGAAAAAGATATATTTAACACTTGATGGTAAAACTAATACTAAGGATGTCTATTTTGTTGATGGATTGAAACATAGCCTTTTGAGTGTTGGATAGCTTGTAGACAAGGCATGTCATTTTCAATTTATCAAAAATTCATTTATAATCAAAGATGATAAGGGTAAAAGCATAGATCTGTGTCACCGTTTGTGATACAAAAACCTATTTTGGTCAAATCTCATTTCTCTATCAAAACTCAATTTTTAAAAAATACTAAAAATGCCCTTTTATAGATTTTAGATTCAATATCATGATTATATAAATTTTTGAGTGTTTTGATTAGTTATAATATGTTATAATCTAAAAATATTATAAGTCGATATTTCAACATTTCAGAAGATGCTCTCTCAAAAAATGAAAAAAATAGTAAATCATATCAAAAAAATAAAATAAAAATATTTATCACTAGAGGAGAGAATCCTCTTCATGAATATGTAATTTTTTTCAAGAAGGTATATATTTGATAGGGAAGTTTTGACGGGAGGAAAAAACTGTTGGATTCTGACAAGGTCGAACTTGAGTACTTATAACAAAGAAAATATACATCAAAAATAATTATTTCTTTTTTTTTTCACTAGCTATACATGTCATCTATAAAATATTTTCAAATCATAACAAAAAAATATGATTTGCACATACTTGTTTGACGGGAACTACATCCTATATTTTTTACAGTTAAAAAAGGGACTTCAAAATAAAATAAAATGAATAAATTCTTAGTCAAAAAAATAATAAAAATTATAGGCATAAAATTCATACAATTCTACACATTTCATCAATTTACATCATCTTCATATTTTAAATGCAAATACCATTTTTTTTGTCATTAATGTTGAACTGTCACATTCTGATATCACTTTTCTTTATAAAAGGTGACACAGGTTTGTGCTTTTACCCATAATGGTAAATTGGTTGGAATGGGGATAAGAACTAGAGGTGATGTATTTCAATTGAATACTAGTGAGATAATTTTTTTGGTTTCTAGTATTGATGACAGTTGGTTGTGGCGCAATAGATTTTGTCATATAAACTTTGATAACATTGTGAAGATCTATAACGATAATGTAGTAAGAGATTTTCCTAATATTATGGAACCTTCTAAAATAAGTTGAAAGTAATGTGTGATGGATAAATAGAAGAAGAATTAATTTACAAGAAAGTTACTCACTAAATCAAAGAAATTGGAGATTGTTTATACATACTTGTGTAGTCCTACAAGAACTAGAGCATTGGATGGTGAAAGTATTTCATTCTTTTCATTGATGACTTTACAAGAATGATGTGGGTAGAATTTATTAGAAAGAAATATGAAGCATTTGAGAAATTTAATATTTTTTAAGGGTAAACTTGATAATGAATCAGAATTGAAAATTAAATGTTTAAGATCACATAGAGGAGGACAATTTACATAAAATTAATCTAACATTTTTTTTATGAGGACAATAGAATCAAGAGATAGATTTCAACTACTAAAACACTACAAATAGAATAAGATAGTAGAATGAAGGAATTGGTAAGTAAGTAAATTAGCTAAAGAGATGACACACTAGTACATTTGGGGGTTATTTTCGACCAAAATTTTTTATGGAAGGCCAATTTGGCTTGTCGATTTCATTTTTGAAAAAATATGATCCTGATAATGTTGAAATTTTGATGACAGTTAAGTTTAGCATTGAAATTATAATGTTGTCAAGGATATAAACAAAAAAGAAGAAGAGTGAAACTTCATTTTTTCACACAGCAAAGTGTGGGAAAGAGGGAGGCTTCATGAAGATTGTTATAGTGTCATTGAAGGTAAAGGTTTTTAGAAAATGATTTGCAAGGCTTATCTTGTTTTAAACTAAGTTCATTTTTTCTCCATCTAGTACTCTTCTATTTTCTTAAGTGCATTCATCACATTATCTAGGAGGAAATTAGTATTTCATGATTCATGCTATTTACAAGCCCAAATTGAAGGTTCTATCCTTCATATCTTATTTACCTAGCTATAAGTTGTGCCTAGCTTCTCAAAAATTGGATTTTTCCACAGACTAAAAATCCATCAAGAGGTTTATTGAGTGAAATCACACTTGATAAGGAACTGGATTTCCATTATTTCTCCACATCTTTGGTGTCTTTATAGACTGGTTGTTAGAGGAACTCGATTCATTCACATAGCAATAGTCTCTATAGGTTGGCCGTTAGAGATACCCTTGAAAAAGATTGAATCTCTTTGACATGTAAATATTATTAGAATACATTAAAATCCCTATAGTGATTGATTAGGGTTTTGAGATGAATAATAAAACTAATGATGGTTCACTAGACTGTAGGGATTGGTTGTAAACTTGCATGATATTTACATGAATGACAAAATATAATAAGCTTGCAGTTAGCAAAATCTTTTAGACCATGAAATTTAAAGGAGACCATGAAATTTGTTAGGCCCAAAACTAGAAAAGACAAAAATTTCCTTAAGAAAATTGACCTTGAGGATTGAAAATTTTCAATAAATGGAACAAGACATTATTGTACCCTTAATGTGGATTAAAATGTTCTTCCAAGGCTACTGAACAAAGCATCCTGAGCAATGAGAAGAAATAGAAAACTTATTGAAAGGATTCATGGATTTTATTAAGGAAAAAATAAGTAATATTTTCCCATATAGAGTCTGGGCTAAAGAAAAGTAGTCCAAACATATTTGATTGAAAAAATGACAAAATCATATATATTACCCATGATCAATTAGGAAGAGTAAAGCCTTTCTTGCATAAATTGTAAGTAATCAATACCTTATTTTGAAAGAACAACTAATAAAAGATATTTATTTTACCTAAATTAGAGAGTTAATCCAAGCTTTAGACCAAAAATAAACTCTTGAAGTCTTTAAAATCATAGATAAAATAGAGGAAACAAAGAACCTTCCATCAAAATTGTGATTGTAGAACATATTATCATTAAGACTCGATCCAGTAAAACACGAATTTGGATTTTAGTCAATAGGAGGAAGGGTAGGATTCACATCCTTAAGTATAATTAATTCATTGTTTTTCTAGTAGTTTCCAACTTCAATCCCTAGTAAATTCTTGCATTTTTTGCATGCTAGAAGAAGATAAGATCTTCAAAAATAGGATTATCCATAATCCAACTGTCATCCCTAAATTTGATCCTCCTTCCATTACCAAGACGCTTAACATGTTCTTATCTTTATGGATGCTATTCTAGATCTAGTAACCATTAATCCAATAATCTAAATAGAGGTAGTCCTCAAGGTTAGGAGCTACAAAGACATACTTTTTCTTAATTAGAGAGTTCCATTCTTTTTCCTCTTCAAATATTCTCTAAATTTGTTCAAAGAGAAGAAATTTTTTAATCATTATGATAGTTGTGATATTGCTATCAAGATTTAACTGTGTGATTTTTGAGTCAAACTCATTGACCCATGTTTCATGAGTAGCGATTCAACATGAATCCATCTCTCATGAGAATAAATGGAACACTTAGCACTCATTGGATCTAGGTGATGCTCACAGGGGTGAAGCACCAAGACTTCCTAGTGCTTCACCCTTGTGAGCATCACCTAGATCCAATGAGTGCTAAGTGTTCCATTTATTTTCATGAGAGATGGATTCATGTTGAATCACTACTCATAGAACATGGGTCAATGAGTTTGACTTAAAAATCACATAGTTAAATCCTGATAGCAATATCACAATTTGAGTTGCTATGGAAATTATCTCCTACTTATCATTATGATAGTGTTGATGCTAGTACATCCCTTATTAATTGGTTTGCATGCATTTTCCTAAGACACTAACAAAAATGAACCTTCTCCTTTGTATCCATCCAAAGAAGCTTCCCCTAGATTTTTCAATTATAATAGCATACTTATCAAGAATAGAGATAAGTCTTAATGCATACACATGCATATTTTGGTGAATAGACTTCAAAAGCTAGATTTTCCCAACTTGACTTAAAATGGATCCTTTATAACTAGTCAACTTGCTATTAATCGTGTCAATAATGGAATTCCATAAATAATTAAAAAGCTTGATCTGTAATGGGAGACCAAGATAGGAAAAAGGGAAAAAAAAAATCAATATTACGATCAAGGATTTTAGATATTCTTTTTTGCCTCTCTTTTGGATTATTGATAAAGAAAATGGAATTTTTGGTCCAATTGATAAGTTGGCCCATAGAATTAAGTATAGGAAGAAAGAGAAATCTTGATTCACATCATGATAGTGTCATCAAAAAAATTCTTGTGGGAATAACGAGAAAAAATAGAAAAATGTTGGAGACCCTAAATCTTTCCATCGTGAACAAATCTTCCAATACGTCTACCCAAAGGTTCCACCATGATATAAAAAAAAGATACGAGAAATGGTGTCACCTTTTTTGATACTACATGAAGCATTGAAGAAATTAGAAGACATAAAATTCACTAACACAATAATAGATGAAGTAGAAAAAAAAAATTAATGAATTTCTGATTGAAACCAAAAACCTTTAAAACTTTGCACAAAAATCCCCAATCAAATCTATCATAACATATCCAATTTCATAAAAAAAACCTTATTTGTTTAAGACTTCCAATGAGTGGATGTTCTTATGGACAATAATGATTGAATCCAAAAAATCTTCTAATAAAAAAACCTATTTTTTGGACATAGATAATTTTAGGGAGAAGAGCCAACAACCTCAAAGTGAGGACTTTAGAAATAATATTCTATAACAAATTGCAAAGGATAATTGTGTTAAATCCATCCACAAACTTAACTTTTTGTTTATTCTAAATAAGGGAAATAAATGTACAATTCATTTCCTCTTGTAGAGATTGAATGCCAAAGAATTCTTTGACAAAATTGGAGACTTTCTTAGAAATAATATGCCAAAACTTGTGAAAAAAGAGGATAGAGAAACTGCCCAACCTAGGGAACTTCTCTCCTTCAAATGAGAAGTTTGCTTCCTTAATTACTTTGGAGGATGGGATAGAACTAAGAGATTTATTCAAAATATCATCAATTCTAGAAGTAATAGAATTGATAAGACCATTTTGATCAAGAGAGTTTAAATTATTGTCAATCGATAGAAGATTAGAGAAATACCTCACCGTTTCTTCCTTGATATCTTGATCCTTATCTAACTTTTCTCTATCACGTTGAATTTTATTTATTCTATTTGTTACCTTATGCTTAAGAGCTATCCTATGGAAATATTTAGTATTTCTATCTTTGGCCTTAAACCATAAATTTGTCGATCTTCTCCTCAGAATATTTATTCTTTATATGTTATATTGTGGTACTTGACTAGAATATCATTCTCACAATTTATTATATGTTCAGTGTAGCCCTCTTCTTAAATTTGATCCTACATAATTTTGAGATCATTTTGGGTTTCCACTTTCATTTAGAATATGTCTCCAAAGACTTCGTTATTCCAATTTTTTATCCTTTCTTTTACATATCCATATTTCTTTTCCACTTTGAACATAGTTGTGCCTTCAAGTTTAATGCTTCACCATTCATGTATGCATTTTTCAAGATTCAAATGAGCCAACCACATTCTTTCAAACTTGAAGGGGTAGTTAACCTTTCCAATCAAAGGTTTTTTTGCAAACGTTAAAAGCAAGTGATCTAAACGGATACATGCACAAAACAAAAAATACATTTATAATAGCTCTGAGCACATGATACACTAAGCCTTCAAGATAAATAATTTTTGCAAGTACATAGGACATTGTTAAAAAAAAATCACTTGAATGACTCTAACAAAAGAGAATACTAACATGTATTAACCATTAAACCAATCTAGTACATTGTTGTGAGAAATTAACATATGTAAGAGACCTTTATAAAACTTAAAGAGCTTTAAATGAAAGAAAAAAATAGCTTTATCAACTCCCTAAAATAGATAGTTACAAACTATAAAAATATTGTATTCAAATGTGGCCTATTTAGGCACAAAATCTAGGGAGATGGAGGCTACAATTATTTATAATACAAGATGACATAGGAAATATGGAGCCTATCTCGTGGAAATTGGGTGTCTAATGGTGAAGAGAATATAGCATTCTACAAATCAGTTTCCTAAGATTACAAAACAACCTTATTTGTGACATTTATTTTGAATGCAAGCACTAACGTCTCATTTCTTAGACAACCAATAAGTCACTATTCTGTTTTGTGAATATTTAAACCTCCTTTAGATGTATCATTAGAATCACAATCATTTATTCCACCCCTGTTATGACTCTATCTTTTGGATTATCAAGTTTTTGATTAAATTTTTTTATTGTATTCCTAATATTACAATCTTTAATTTATGATAATCATTTATAAATTGTGAACTACAACTCATAAAAATCAATCATCATGTGGTATCCCAAAAGAAAAAAATCTTGGATCAAGAGGACGCACATAGTACATCATTGAGATTTTGTTGACCACAAAATGGATCAAATTACAATCATGGCCTAGCCCATTAAAAATGTTAAAAACATGTAACCAAGGTATGACATTTATTCTAATTTTTGTAAAAATAGTTTTTATCATGAGGTATCAACCATTTCACATGAACTCAATAACATGGTTGAGTCTTCCTATGTTTGTACTCAAGTTGATAGTGGTTCTTATGAGATATATATTGTGGACTTAAGGAATAAAGATCATGATTTTGTTCATCACACTATCAAAGATGTTAAAAGGACACAAGATATGTGTATGGGTGGTCACAAAAAGCTAAGAAGACCAAACTATTTATTGCCCAAGAAAGATAACACTTACAAGAGATCTAAGAAGTCTAATTTTACATGTTTTCATTTTTTATTGTTATATAAGGAATCTATCATTGTAACTAATGGGTTTTGAAATTCATCCTTTCATAAGAATTTTTACTATAGGGAACAATATGTATTCATAAGCTGGCATCTTAAAATATTTTAGGTGGCTTCATCTCTTGCACTGTCTCTACATACTTGCCCTCAAACTAGGTACTCCAAGTAGGTGGGTGTTTTGAAAATAAAAAGTAAAACATTCATCTCCATCCTATGCCCTTCTACACATCAAAACTCAGGGTTTTTCACTATAAGGATTAGGAAGGAGATTCCATTTCAATTAAAACCCTAATCACAGATTAAGGTAATCAATAGACACACAAAAATCAAAAGTACTTCAAGCTTAACCTGCATGCCTCAAAATAATTAGCACCTTTTCTAGGAAGAAAAAACACAACTTTTCACAATATAAGCATGTACCTACTGTGAAATTGCAAGGAGGTCTTAAAATTGTACATGTTGTCTACACAAAAATCTAACTATGGACATTCCAAATTTGCAAAAGAAGTTTGTCAACAACAATATTTGTTGCATGATAACTTTTTGCCAATTTTTGCAACCTTTCCATATTTCTAATCAAATGCCATCCAATGTCTTCCAAGGTGATAAAATTGCATATGTAGATGTATTTATGTAGTATGTATGTATGTATGTATGTATGTATGTATGTATATGTATGCATATATTTGTGTATATGTATGTATGGATATATGTATGTATCTGTATATGTATGTATGCATATATAGAGAGAGATCTTGTGGATTGTGGAGATTAGTGGAGATCTAAGATTTCATTTTCATGCCCTTGTGATCACTGGATATATATGTAAATAGAGATATCTTGGCACAACAAAGAGATTAGGCCATTGGAGAGCATTTGAGTTGTAAACATAAAATTGGGAATAATTTATGTCATGTATATATATATATATATATATAAAATCATTTTTACATTGTATTGTAACTCTAGCATAGGTGTCTAAAGTGGTTCCAAATAATAAAATGGCATTACCACTAAACCATGAAAAGGATGTTGAAGTAGTTCCAAATAATAAAACAATGACATTACCTATAATCCAAATAATAAAACAATAAAACTCACTAAACTCGTGCTAAGTGACAAACCATGTACATCTTTTTCAAGTTTAATATTTCTCTTTTTCCTAACTCACAATCCAAGAATAATTTTTCAAAACACATATTGACCAGTTGGAGATTGAGCCAAACAATTGTAAGAATGATTATGCCAAAAGAGATTAAAAAATGATTGTGTACGATAATCATCTTTTGACATTTTTTTGGCATAGTTGGTTTTATATTTTATGATATTTTGTGAGAAAAAAATTCTAAACTAATTAGATAGGTGATCCAAAATTAAATCATAATTGGTTGAGGCATGTTTAAATACCTTATTTCGCATGTTATTGAATGTTTCTTGAATTTTCAGGGTAGTAACTCCTTACACTCAACTCTTCACTGAAGTTATTCTCACTGCTACAATGACATTACCTCTAAACCATGCACTAGGGTATTATAGGATTGTATTCATAGAAAATCACTTGATTCACCTGAGTGGGTATATGATGGAAAAGAGTTGTATTAGGTGAGTAAAGCTCACCAATGTTTATAGAAATATAGCTATGTCAAAACAATTAGAAACTAGAACTAGATATTCATTAGAGTAAGTAGTTCAAGGGTCTTGACCTTGTGTATATGAGTATGTAGGCAACCTAGTAGGGTATGCCTCCAGTTTGTAGATGCCTCAAACTTAGTTAGGTAGCCTTGGACATAGTTAGGTAGCACTTAACCATGTATGTATTAGGTAGGTGATCCAAACTTGAATCATAATTGGTTAATGCATGTTTAAATGCCTTATTTTACATGTTACTAAATGTTATGTGTTTATGTGCTATTGTTCATGAATGTTAAAGGATGAATGTTCTAGGCTATTGTACCAGTTCTTAAGCCCAAAATAGATAAATAATTATTTGAAATCAAGGCCAAAAATGTTGTCAAAATGATAAATTTAAATTATTAAAGACATCCATTTTTAGCCTCATGGCTCAAAATGCACTGTCTAAGTAACATGTATGAAGTAAGTTTAACAAAACAAACACCAATAGTGTTGTATACATGCAAGTCTTAGAAGAATATCGTGCAATCACAACCGATGTCAAATATTTTTAGACTTGGTAGTAGCTTCTCCAAACTAGTGTCTTCTAAAAGAAAGTATTACATGTACCAATAAAAGTAAAACTAGAACCTTAATTAAAGGGGTGAATGCACAAAGTTGGGTCGCAATTCTGCGGAAGTCAAATCCGCGAAATGAGACCTCTTAGAAATGGGTACTCGATTTTAAAAAATGGGCACCCATTTTTGGCTCGGGTGCCTGACCCTAAATTTAAAAAATGGGCACCCATTATTTTTAAAAATTGGGTACCCGTTTTCTATTTTCAAAAAATGGGTACCCGTTTCTTAAAAATTTAATTTTTTAAGTTTTCGGCAGATTTTACATGTTGCTTTTAGCTTTTCAAAATGGGTACCCATTTTTTGGAATTCAAATAACGGGTGCCTGTCTCTTACAACATGAGGCGAGATTTTTTTTCCTGCCTCGAATTTTGGTTTGGGACAGGCTTGGTGAGACCAAGCCTATGCCTTGGCCTCTTAAGATTTGGCTAAGGCATTGAACTGACAAATTCATGCCTTGCCATAATTTTTAGAGGGTCTTCCCGATCAAATTTTTTTACGAAACAAAAACCCATTAGAGATCTCACTGTCCTGATTTCAGAAATATAAATTTTATAGAGTTATGATTTTATTTACTATTTCTTTATTATTTTTTAATCAAAGGTGGTACCTAAATGTAAAATAGCAATGTTCACTAAAACTTTAATAACTTTTTTATTTTATATTTTTGCTTAAATTAATTTATATGTCATCAATCTACATTCAATTCTTTTGAAGTTTTTTTTTTAAAAAAAAAATTGAAAAAAGTGAAATTTTGATCAAATTATGGTGTCCGTACACGAGAGGTTTTAAAATTTTCTTTTATAGCCAATTAAAAATTAATTTAAAAAATAATATTCATTAAAAAATTCAAGAAAAATATTCTCATCAATCTTTGGTGTGTCAGGTAACTCCATTTAAAAGGATTTGCAAAAATTCATTCATTTGTGTCAAATTATGGTGTTTGTACACAAGCATGGTATGGTCCTGAAACAAGCATTTTGAAAAAGTGGTTTTTAAAGATCCATACCAAAAAAATAATCTATCATATGGGTATAGAAATAAATTACATATTCAAAAAGAAGATTTCAGGCACTACAATTTTTACTACTAAATTTTTTATATATTTAATCTCTAAATGGCTCAAATTTTGGCATCAATTGACAAAATATTTCAAAAATAGGAAAAACACTTCCACTTTTTGGCCAAAAGTGAGACCCAACTTCTTGCACTGACCCAAAGCTCCAATAGTTTTAGCTAGGGCTTCCTCAAAATCTATACCAAAACTTGCAATATCAATAGCTATTACTAGTTCAAAGTTATTACTTGATGTGAAAGATTTTGTGACGAACTACAGATATGAGATTTTCTAAAAAATGCATATAAGTTTTGGATAGTCCAGTCCATGTCAATGTCACTAGTGAAAACCCACAAGTGGTATAAAGGATGAGACCAATTATGGGCTGCAAAGATCCAAGCGATGACCATGTTCTTCAACTAGAACTACAAAAATATTTGGATTGGAAAGTAGAAAACATATGTAAGATGTTGAGGAATGAGCTAGATTGAAAGTGTTCCTATTTACTTTGCAACATTCTAATTGTCCAAGGATCTTTAAGATTGGGGTTTCAAATATATACATTGGTGAGAAGAATTAATCCATGCTCTCTACATATGCAATCCTAACATGTGATATTTCTTGGCCACAAGGGTCTCTATGACACTTGCCATGCCTAAAATCCTCATTCCTTTATAATAGTATCCAAAACTAATATTTACTATTAAGAATTGGAATAGCATTGTTAGAATAAATGGTCTAAAAGAAGCTATCTATTTTATTTATTCTTGGGAAATAAGATACCAATTGACTGACATGAACTATTTATTAGACTATATAAACATACAAAAGAAAGGAAGAAGTAATGAATAATTAAATCAAAATTGTTATGTCAAGAATTAGATCATTACAACTATAACGCCCTGCTCAAGAACTTGAAAGAAATAAACCTCATATGCTACAAAGTTTACTGAACTATTTTTTTTAAAGTGTAAACAACATCAAAGTAACAATAATGTGGAAGCAATATATACATACACATCAAGAATATGTAATCAATTATAAATATAGTTTCAATTCCTCAAGGGTTCCTTCATGTTGAGTCACATTTAAGAAAGTTTTATTAATAAGTTTAAGTATCAATTACAATATCCATAACCATAAAATGAATAAACACATGCATAGTCATATAAGCAAATACATAAGTACAAATAATAATATGGAAAAACATCTAATCAATAACATCCACCGCACATGTCATAGGGTACATAAAAATAGATACAAGTACATCAATATATAAAACAATATCCTATAGGATCTCAAAACACATGATACATAGATACATCAAATGAATAGAAGTCATTAAGATAAGAGAAAGAATGATAATAATACCACTATACTAAGGAGCACCCAACATCTGTCAATCAAGGGGGACCCAAATGGTAAGAATACACTACCTCTTGACTGGGTGGTCACCTAATCAGGCTCCCACTCTCACCATGCAAAAGAGATAATGTATGATCTACACATAGATAATCAAATCATAAAATAATCCTAGGCAAGGAAACTTGATAGCCAAAATTGCCTCAAGGGTAACACAAACTACTCAAGAAGAAAAAATAACCAAAGCTGAAATAACACTCATCCAATACAAACACCACATACCAAGTCAACATCTAGATACCAAATATAAATCAAGTATCAAAACTCAAAAAGACACAACCACCTCCAAAACAATATCAAGTCTCAAAAGCACAATAACAAACAAATAATAACTGTCATCAATAAAAGTAAACCACCAATCACTAACTCCAACAATAAAAAGAAATGTTGATGAATAACCAATCATTCATTAATAAAAGTCAACTGTAAAAAAAATAAATGACATCCAATCAATGAGTAACCATTCACAATAAATACACCATCAAAAACAATATCCAACAAGTACACCACTAGAGGCAAATATTAAAAAAAAGAAAAAAATATGAAGGAGACTCAAGCTACATGCTATGGAGTGTCATCACATGAGCCAACTCTAGAGTTACCCTAGCAGTCTCTCAAGATGCTAACCCCCTAGTGACTCTATGCAGAACTAGAATACCCTTTCATGATGATGAGGAAACTAGTCATACCTCTCGAAGTATCATCTCCATCTCATCCTTAGTCTATACAAGCACTCAAGGCATGGATGAGAAAAAATCTCTACCTTATCTTTTTAGTGTATCTCAAGGAAAGGGCTAGGTAAGATATTTTAATTACTATGTTATCACTTATTACACAACTTACAATGAGTTACCCTAACAACCACTTTAAGCCCCAGCCCCTATTGCAAGGCACTCCCATAGACATGTAGCTAGACTACCTTCTCAAAATTGCAAGCCACAATAGTGTCCTATACCACAAAAAATAATATTGATCGAATTTGGTTCCTTAATAGGAAACCCAAAAAATAACATTAGCTCTCAAAACTCACGTTCTCAAAATTACTCAATAGCATAAAACTCATAAAACATAAATCTCAATTCAAATAATAAAGTTCATCATGACATCTAGTCAAATAATCATAAAAGAAATTTAAAAAACTACCTCTAGCTCACAACCTAACTTGGCCAACTAAACAACCCACAAAGAAAAACCATCATGAAAATAAACACCACAAGACTATAAATAGAATATTTAAAAACACATAGTTTTCAGCCACATGATTTAATTCCATCAATTTCTCTTATTTGGTTTTAGTCATAAGGATATGTTTAGAAATAAAGTAAGAATATGTATGTATGTATGTATGTATGTGCATGTATGTATGTATGTATGTATGTATGTATGTATACATACATACATACATACATATATATAGTTATACTGAGATACTTATTTAAAACAATAAGTATTTAAATATCTAATTTTTTTGTGCATATAAAATATCATACAATATTATCATGTTATTAATTTAAATAATCTTAAAACATATATAATTTAATTAATAACATAAATATATATTATTATATTCAAATATTGATATTAATTTCAATTTCTAAAATATTAATATGACTTATATTTAAGTCTAATATTAATATTTACTTTTCCTTTAATTCATAATGCAACTAGAGATAAAATTATAAATTTAATTTAATTATTTATAATTTCTCTCATAAAGTCAAATAGTTATTAGCTAAATGATTACAAAGTGAACTCTACCAAAACTTTTAAAATATAATAATATTATAAATATTTAGTTATTAACTTCCCTCTTGCATTAATAAATATTAAATTATTTATATGCAACTAACGTTTTAATTAGACTTAAAGAATCACTAATATTACTAACATTCACTTTAACTAAATGAACAATATTTATCTAAATTTTTAGAAATTAATAAATAATTTTAAAATTTTATTTTTAATTAATTAATTAATTTTTAATTAATTTTTTTTTAAATAAATAAATCTAAAATTTATATTATATTAAAATAAGAATACACATGAAATTAGTATTTTTGCATGTCTTTGATCTCTCAAATCATGCAAGCATACTATAATTAATTTTTTTTTTATGTTTTTAGCATATTTGTTTTCGCATGCAACCCTACTATACTTAGCTTTTTTTTTTTATCATATTTGTTTTCACATGCATGTAACCTTACTATACTTAGCTTCTATTTAATTTTAGTTACAACATGTTTTCTTCTCAATTAATTTTTTCTTCTTTTTTCAATAAATTTTGCAATTAAATTATTTTAGCTATAAGAATAATATTTATTTGTATTTAGAAAATTCATGATAATCTCATAGTTTTAATGACAAATTTAAAGTTGAAACCCTCACTCTTCAATTTATTGTTTTCTTCCAATTTTTCTATAATCAAATTTTTCCTATATTAAAAAAGATTTTAAAAGAATACAATAATAATAGTTTTGTATAGTTTTTTTTATAATTTTCCACAGTTAATTTTTCTTGATTAATAAGTTTTCCTTTTTCAAAATTTATAACATAATTATTTATTCAACAATCAATACAATAAATTAATAAGAAATATGCAAACACCTAGGAAGACACGAAGTAGAGAGATCTTTTAATAAAATTCTACAATGGGTTTTCAAACTCTACCTCAAAGCCACAACTAAAATCTGAGACAATCTATGAATGCATGCAAATCCAAACCCTCTGAAATTTTTAACAATTCTTTTGATCCAATTCTAAATTTTGCTCCCCAAAACCTATGTGTCTAGAAATGAGCTCTAATTTCCTTAATAAAGAGTTTTTCTCCCAAATCAAGGCTTTGATCATGGAATCATCCAAAAACCATTTATCTTTAATTACTATATTTTAATTTTCAAGCACACACTTTATGCAATTTAATTAAACTAAACTTTATTAAATTAAAGCTTTCTCTCCCTTATTAAATCATGTGATGTTTTTAATATAATATTTATTAATTTAACTAATAATATTATTTAGAGTTTATTAAAAATAAAACTTTTTAATAAATTATTATTAAATTAAATAAATATAAATACGCTCGAATTATAACTTTAATCAAATATTTTAAATAAAATTCTTTTATGCACATTTAAAGAACTTTTTAATTAAAATATTCTTTTATATTTTTTTCCTCCACTTATTAATTAATGCAAGCACTAATTTATGCATAGTTTATTATTTAAATTAATAATAATAATCAAAGCTCATTGTTTAAATACAACTCTAATTTAATTATTATTAAATAAAAAATTATAATAAAGCAATATTAAATCTTTGATATTTTAGTATTTTAATTATCTCTTCTTGTCCAACTTCTTAAATTAAACTTTTAAATTAATTCTTTTAAACTCAAGTACATATTTAATTAATTAATAATTAATTAAATATCATTATATTCTAATATCTCTTTAACCAATTTTCTAAATAATTAAGCCTTTTAAATTAAAGCACATATTTAATTAGTTTTTTATTAATTAAATATTCTCATGCTTTAATATTTTCTTTTTAATCAGATAATATTTAATAATTCTTAATATTATATGATTAACTAAAATATTATAATTAAATCATTTACCAAATAAATCACATGGTGAAATCCCCTTAAAAGCAACATTATCAAAATAGATCGAAACTCAAAATCAAACAACATAGACAAAGATAAACTCATGGGTTTTAAAAAGGTTGGAAAGTCAGTTACGAGTCCTCCTTACAAGACAAGTATTTAAGTTATGGTTGAGATTGGACTTGAACATTATCTCCCCATTCTCACCATTGAGTTATTGTGATAGGGCATGCTCATCTTGGCAATTTAGGGAAGTTGATGCTTAGTACCTGCAATCTTGCATAAAAGATGAGCATGTTCATATGCATATATTTAAACTAAACAAGCAATGGCAAGGTACATCATGTAGATTCCAACTAGCAGGTGACTATGACTCCATCCCTTAATCACATCAACCACGAAAAATATAAAAGTAAAACAAACACGCACACCATACACATGCAAGTATGGGGTAAGTACTATAATAAATCTTGGGTATAAATCATCACATATTCAAACATGAAAACTCATCATTTGACATCATCCTAAAAGCAACCACATTTATTAAATAAGAACTATTAAAGCATTATTAATGCACTAGTAATCATGATCAACAATTAACATGTGAAATATAATCAACTAGTAATTCATTGTTGAAATATCTCTAGTCCAAGTTATGAATTAATATCCTTGAAACTAACACATCCATGAAATAGACATAAAAGAGTTGGATAAATATATTGGAAAAACAAACTATGGGTGGGCATTACAACAACTACTAATTTGCAGAATGACCTATACACATGGTGTGCCTTGAGTAAAATAAAATGGAACAAGATAAAATTTTACATTCAAATTCATATACTTACAAAGAGTCAAGTAAATTGAATCCCAAAATGACAATAGTGGGCATGGCAATGGAAACCAATTGTAATTTGCCCAGGTGTTTTGCAAAAGCTTGAATCACAACACTTGTTTCATTTAGAGCTAGGTGACTGAATATGGCAAGCCATGCAATAGCCCATATTTTCATTGATGTCTATGCAATCCTCTCTCTTAACTCAATTGAACATATAAATGATCCACTTTCATTTCTCCCCTACAAATTATATGAAATTTTATTGCCCCCTGCAAATTACAAGAAACTTCTACATCCCCACTTTGTTCATAAAAAATAAGGGAATCTTCTAAAGATTCTACCATATCTCCCATCTTTATAGCCAAGTTTTAACATAATAGAGTCAAGCACACCATAAATCTGAAAAATATAGCCCCAGTGTGCTAAATTTATAACACAGTCATGCATCAATGGGGGTTGTTGACAATGTTGATTGAAAAAATGATGATCCTCACAAGTGTCATAGAATGGACATGTGTCATTAACAATCTTCTAAATAGTAGTCTATTGTTAGCAAATATAAAATACAAATAAATAACGAACATAATATTCTATGATCAATTTTTTCAATGAGTAAAAAAAGAAAGCGAATAGTATTTGTTGAATTTCAGTGATATATAATGAATCTCCTTTACATTTTCCATGGCTATAGAAACTTATTTATTATTGTGGACTTTGTTAAGGACATCAAAAACTTGTGTCCTCTTCTCTTTAAGAAGTTATTCATGAAATCACAATCTTCTGTACTCTTTTGACCAAGATATTTTTATGTGGATAAACATAGTTCAAGATCTAATGGTAGAACTACATCTTCATTATAATTAACAATTTTTGCAATCTTGTAAGAAGAATCTATAAAATCATTAGGTTAGCTTCTCTTAGTCCTTGAATGTAAAAGTCCAAGTTGCTTAGAGTGTTGATTCCAACCAAACCAATCATTTTGAGCTTTTTTTATCACTCTTGTTAGCATGTTATTAGCCTAATATACAATGAGATTTTATTTTTAAAAAACTCTAACTGTCATCAAAATTTTGACATGGTCTTTTTTCGATGGTATGACATACTATGGCTAGCATTGATAGTTTGATAGGTATTTCATCGGCGATATAACATACCCATCAAATCATCTCTAGCTAGCATCAATAGTTCAATATTTTGAATTAATTGTCTGGCATTGACATGTGACATAGATGGGGATAATTTTTGATGGATTTTTCCATTGATACATCGACAACCATGGAGTGAATTGAACTTTTGATTAAATTCTAGCGACATTGACTTTCAATGTTTAATTGTCAAAATTTTGACCAACATCGCATCGAGAAATAGGTCCAAATTTACTAGTGACACTTAAAGGAAATGTGGCACATATCTATAGGAGAGAAGTAGTTACTACAAAAATATACACTATGAAAAAGGTCTAGATCAAGCAAGACACTAGTAAGACACCTTGTAAACTTTGGTTTTGATACATGCCTACTATGAAATACTTTAAAATATTTGGAAGAAAATATTACATCAAGAGAGAAGATGACATAGAAAAGTTTGGTCCTATAAGTAATGAAGGTATATTTATTGGTTATTCATTTAAAATAAAAGGATACAAATGTTCTAATTAGAGATTGATAATAATAGTTGAGAATACAAATGTGAGAGTTGATGAGAAGTTCAAGATACAAGAGATAATACTTGATTATGATTATGGTAATAAAAAAAGTACTAGACAAAGGCCTAATAATGAAAATACAAAATAAGAACTATTATATGTGATAGATAATGATTTGCAAATATATATTGACGAACTTAGAGCTAAATCTAAAAAGAATCTAGACAAGAGAAAAGGGAACCAAAATAGAGAGTGTCAAGATATGTTGCAATAAATCATCCTATGGAATAGACCATTCAAAGCACAAATAGAAGAGTGATGACAAGGAAAACAGTAATGAAAAAATATGTTTGATTTATCAAGTTGAACCTAAGACAAAATATGAAGCATATAAAGATGAATATTAGATGAAGGCTATAAGAGATTAACTTGATTAGATAGAAAAGACCAAGTCTTGACAAGTAGTCCTTAGACCTAAAAATAAGAATGTTATTAGCACAAGATGGGTGTTTGAAAAAAAGATTAATAAACAAGGTAAAATGATAAGAAACAAATAAATTTTGGTATGTAAAGGTTACTCATAATAGGAAGTAATTGATTTTGAAGAGTTGTGTGCCCCTATTGCAATACTTGAAGTAGTTTGAATTTTGTTGGCATATGCATCTAACAAAAACTTAAAGGTATATCAGATGGGTGTTAACTCAACATTTTTTAATGGAAAAATTGAGGAAGTTTACATTAGACAACCTTATGGTCATCCCATTAATGAAGAATAAGACATGGTTTGTAGTTTGAAATAGGCATTGTATGCATTGAAGCAAGCTCCTATATAATGGTATGCAAGATTGGATAAGCATTTGATAAGCTTGGGATTCAAGAAAGGTAATGCAAATAATAATATGTACTAGAGAAATAATTCATATGGTTTATTCATTGTTGTATTATTTTTGGATCATATTATCTTTGGTGGTAATGATGAGGCTAGTGAGAAATTTTCTAAAGAAATGAAGAATGAATTCGAAATGAGTGTGATTGGTGAAATAGCATAATTCTCGGGATTAAATATAAATCATAGTAAGGATGGAATTTTCATATCACAAACCAAGTATCTAAATGATCTATTGACAAGATTTGGATTGGAGAGTTGTAAGCTAGTTGGTACACCCATGGTTACAAGTTGCAAATTGTCAAGTAAGGATGAATCTCCTAGTGCAATGCAAATAGGATATAGATCAATTGATAGGAGGAAAACAATAGCTAACTCATACAAGACCATATATAGAGAATGTAGTTGGTATTTTTGCAAGATTCCAAGAAGATCCTAAAGAAGCTCACTCACTAGAAGTAAAAATGATATTTAAATATTTGAAGGGTACATCAAATTATGGGTTATGGTGTGACAAATAAAATACTTTGGCTTTATGTGCATACACTAATGTAGATTAGGTAGGTAATGTGGATGAAAGGAAGATTACTAGTGGTGGGACATTCTTTGTGAGAGGAATATTATTTTTATGGCTAAGCAAGAAATAAGAATGCATTTCATAATCTACACTAGAAGTAGAGTATGTAGAAAAAGCACACAATTATAATTAGGTCATTTGGATGAAGAAAATATTAAGGATATAGGTATTAAATTTATAGAACCTATTATTATTCATTATTCATGTTAAGATTCCAATTTATATATACACATACAAAATACATTTCTATAGAGTATTATTTTCTATGCAATAAACTAGTTGAAAAGGAAATTATCTTGGAATATAATAGTCCAAAGGAAACAATAGAAAATTTCTTTACTAAAACTTCAGCTAAGGATACATTTTATTACCTTAGAGGTATGCTTTGGGTCATGACCCAACCCTATTTTAGAGTAATTGATGCAAGGATTGCATCCGTCCAGTATAATTAGAGCACTATTCATTCTAGACTAGATGCATGATTCTTCTCCATTGAGGGAGTGGTTGTTATAGGAAGATTTATTCAAGATCTCTTATGTAATTTTTTGGTACAACAATTCCTATTGGCACTTAGTATTTGTAGATTTGTTTGATATGTAAATAATGAGAGCACTTTAGATTCTTACATTGGCATAGTGACACATATGGCATTAATATCAATGGGGGAAAGTAATACATGAATAACTCATTTATGGATTGTATAAAAATGGGAAGGGGTAAATATTTTATGGGAATATTATTCTATTAAAATATTAATGTCAATGGGGAGTATTTAAACAATTGATATTTTGGGAAGAGTTTTTAGAGAGAAGAACTTCATTTGGGTTGATGGTTTTTCATCATATGTTGTCATAAATGCCAAAGGGGAAGTTTTTTTGTATATACCAAAGGAGGAGATAGTGGGGACATTCTTGAGTAGTTGGGTTATGTATTGTACCCATGATTTATTTTTTTATGATGTTAACATTTATTTGTTTGGGCATGAGGGAAACAAAGTTTCAATACATGAATGGTAGATTTGATCAATGAAGTTTGTGTATGGTGAGTTAAGAAATGCGAGTTTGGATTAGTGTTCATGGATATGTTTAGATACTATATATGTGTCCACTCATCTTAGTATGAAGAATTGGATGAGTTATAGATGATTTAGTGAAGATTAGTAGGATGTGACTATGCAAGAAATAATTTATTGGTAATTCAATTGGATTTGATAAGTGAGATGGAATGAAGGTAAGGAAGCTTACCTCATGGTTGAAGATATTTTTTTATTCTATTTTGGTGATAGAATATGCTAGAGATTATATTATGAAGGTCTTTGAAGTGTAACATGTGATATGTTTGCTGGTAGCTAAATCTTGTAAAGAGACATATTTTGGAAGTTTTAAAATGCATTGTAGCATGTAGAACCTTATTGTAATATCATATAGAAGTCCTATATTACTCATTATATATTGGAAAGGCCTCATAGGTTGAATCAATTAGCTATTGCGACATGGTATATAGGAAAGGTTGTTACCTTGGTTAAATGTGTGGAAAAAGTATCACATTGTATTGTATTGATGTGGATGTGATTAGAGGATATGAATTTGATAAGAGAAGAGTAGAGGATGATATTGAGATATATTTGAGAACTTCAAAGAAACTATATTAGAAAATAGGTTATTGTATTGATCAATTCATTATTGGGATATGCTATCTTAAAGATTGGTTTTGTGTAATAGCTCAAAAGCAATTTGGACAATGGGTTTAGTTGTCTTCCTTTTTCTCTTAACATCACAAGAATATTTTGGCAAGGATTAAAAGTCTCTTAAAAGGACTCATATGCACTAATTTTATTGAGTTAATTCCTAACAAGGTCATTTCCTCTTACAATGAACTTTTCTTAGTGCATCATTTTGTGGGTACCATCCCTACTAGGGCTTCCCTCTAATAAAGGGTTCCCTAGTTAACAAATCATTGTATTATGGGTATGTATAGGATCATGATGTGACAAAATATGGCCTTAAGTGGTAGTGAAAAATTAATAAATCAAGGTTATGTCAACTTGATGCATTATTTTAAAATAGTTATGAACTTTATATCAAGAACTTGTAAGAAAAGAATTTGTAGAAAATTGAATGTATTTTGTAAATTACTAGGTGTTATCTAAAAAACAAATAATTTGGTTGGTCAAAATTTTGGATTTTAGTGCAATATTAAGAAAATTTTAGGACGAAAATAAAAATCAAGTGTTTGTATAACCACCTTAATTAAAATCAAATGATAATATTTTCTAATATAACTCTATATATAAGAATTATACTCATGCTTGGATGTGATGCATACTTTTGGGTATTTTTATTCCAAATAAATGATTAATTATTGTTGGTGTAAATAATTAATTATTGTTACACTTTACTTAAGTTTATTTAGGATAATGCATTTTTATATTAGTTGTCATGTAGACACCTGAGAATATGCATAGTCATATGAATTATCTTGTTGACAACATAAGATTTAGCAACTTATTAGAGCACATAGTGTCTACAACATCTATTTATGAGATACACCTATGTAAACTCATCCTCTCATCATTGCACAAAATCCTATGCTCAATGGAGGATAATCCACCTTTGGTGGACATGTGCTGAATCATAATCCTTATCTCTTTTCTAACTCCTATTAATTCTAGTTGCCTTTATATACATGGCACTTCTAGTGTATATTCATCTCATATCCAATTATCTAATTAATCCATTCTCATTTGATCATCATTTTCCTCTCTTGTGCAATCTACTGAGCTTCTTGATCTTGGTGTTGAATTATTGCCTTAGGAAAATTCTTACATGGTATTAGAACTATAGGAGTTTCATTGCATAGCCATTGGAGAGTTTTTATTTTATTTTATAGGTCAATATTAGAGCTTTCTTGTACAAATTAGATATTGGCATCATATTTAGAAGGTCAAAAACCCCTAAATTGAATTTTGTTTCATCCAAATCGAACATCTGAGGTGAAATCTAGAATCATTTGATTTTTGGAGGTGTGATGGAAGTGATTTAGGAAAAATAATTACATAGGTGATTTTCAAACAATGATGTCTCCCTCATATAGACTCTATTTTTTGAGCAATTTTGTTTGTTTTGGGGTAGAATTTCATGATCTACACATTGGTGCAAGATAATTGAGATCTCTATTCCTAAATTTTTCTGTAAATCAAAAATCCTAATTTTTGCAACTTCAAAGGCTTAGTTCAGCTCATCTTGACACATATTTAGGTGCTTTTTTTTTAGAGTACATGATTTTTTGTCTACTTTCTAGATCTAGTATCAATTTGGAGTAATTTTGAGTAGACATAGTACTTTCAAATTTTGGTTTCATTTTGGCCTATTGGCACTTGTAATTAATAATATCCTTGAGAGGTCATGTGTCTTATCTTGTTGAATCTAATATAGCTTCATATTTGTTGTTGTAACCATCAAAATCAGGAGTCCACTTAGACCCTAAATTGGCAAGTGGCCATTGTAATCACACTAAATATAAAGTGCCAAATCATGCATTAAGGGAGGGTTTCTTTGATTTATTTTTTATTTTGGTGGTGCATACATTATTTGATCTCATGGAGTCATGTCAAAAGTGTCACTTTGGTTTAAGATTCAAATTGACAAAAAGGATCTATTAGAAATGGAGTGCTTTGATGATTGATCATCTAAGAGAACATAAGGAAGTGCTTCCTTATCTATATTTGAAGATATTTCCACCTAATACTAATTGGGGACATCTTTCTCTTCTTCTTCACTTTATGTATAAAAAAATGAGTAAGGAATATTTTGCTCCTCTTAGTAAGGCACGTATTCCTCATGATGTTTGGATGTTTTGTTGGGAAGCATATGGAGATCCATGAGTCCCTCCATTACCAGAGGACATTCTACCTCCAATCACTTTAGTTATGGTACCTACAACTCTAGTTGAGATCATACCTTCTTATTCTCCTATTGCTTCTATTGATCCAATTCCAACCATAGATGCTCCTGATTCAATGCAACAAGAAACACCATCTCTTCCTATTTTAGCTTCATAGGATGACTTCCTTCCATACATTGCAATGTTGTTTGTGGAGTCTTACATTGAATATGTGGGAGACATTATTGACTTGTTGCAAGGGAAAACTCTGACCTCAATCACTTGGTCTTTCTTTTGATACTGACATGATCATAGACATTTCTTTTCAGCAATTGGAGGAGGACTCTTTTACTTCAAAGGATACATATCAGTCTTTGGAGATTGTATTCCAGTTTCCTTAGACATCATATCTTTCGAGGATTCTTCCTACTAGTTAGGGAGCATTCTCTACTACACCTATGGAACCACTTCTTCTTACAAGGAGGAACATCATTTAGTTTTCATGGTGCAGCTTCTTTAATCATCAAGAAGCTTCTTTCATGGGTGTGAATTCATTATTGAGGGGAGGCTACATTGCTTCTCTTCCCATATCTTCCTATAAGGATGATTCCTTATCTTTGGATTTTGATGGCGTTTGATCCACTTTCATGCATGGACATGTTACCTTGTTTGCCACCTTCTTTTGAGCATCAACCAGATTGGCTTGTGACATCTACATTCATCAAGGACTTGTCAACATATGTGTAGACTTCAGAGGCAACATCCATAGCATACTACATATGGATTCCTCATCCATCTTCCTATCCATAATGGGAAGTATACTTGCAACTATACTTGGTGTATCTTCTTCCTAAAGGGAGAAATGTTGTTTATAGGTATTGGATACATTTTTGTCTTCGTGACATCCTTGCAAGAGATTATTAAATATGGGGGGATAGCATCATGTATTTTTTCTTGTGGGGGATATATGCTTGTAGATGCATGATGTATGGGGGGTCTTGATTACTCCATCCTTGCATGCATCTTGTATTTTGTCATCTCTCTATTTGGAGGGGTTTTTTCCCATGAGGTTTTCCCTCTTTCTCTATTTTCAAAGAGATTGCATTGCATAACATTATAAGTAGAGCATTGCATTTATACATGGGTACGTAACATGGCCTAGTAGCCGAGACCCACATTGCATCTTGCATTTAGCTTCCCTATGTTGTACTTAAGGGGGGGGTTCAGTGTAACTAATTAATTATTATTACACTTTACTTAATTTTACTTAGGATAATGCATTTTTATATTAGTTTTCATGAAGACACCTAGGAATTTGAATAGCCATATGAGTTGACTTGTTGATAACGCAAGAGTTGCCAACTTATTAGAGCACATCATGTCTACGACATATCTTTATGAGATACACCTATGTAAACTTATCCTCCCATCATTGCACAAATTCTTGTGCTCAATGGAGGATAATCCACCTTTGGTAGACATGTGTTAAGTTGTAATCCTTATCTCTTTGCTGACTCCTATTCATTCTAGTTATCTTTATATACAAGGTACTTCTAGTGTGTATTCATATCATATCCAAATATCTCATATCAAATTATCTAATTAATCCATTCTCATTTGATCATCATTTGTCTCCCTTATGCTATTACTAAACTTCTTGATCTTGGCATTGAATTATTTATTGCCTTAGGCAAATTCTTACAATTATGAATTTTCTACTATAGCATTTTTAGAATTAAAAAAATCTCATGTCTGACCACCTTAACTAATTGAAACTTACACAAAATTAATTAATTTATTTATTTATAGTAGGTTATTGAAATTAGGAATTTAGATTACAATGCCTAGTGTAGAACCTATGGTATTGTGACTAAATTGAAAGCAATTAAATTGCAACAATAGATGTTTCTGCAAGCCAAAAATTGATCCATTCATTTTGAAACATAGAGTTTATACAAGTTTGATAGATCCCAAAGGTCACCATTATCCCTTCGAAATGAAAACAAAAATTCCACAAGCTGATATATTACAAAATAAACTCTAACAACTATAAAAATTTAAAAAAACAATATTAAAATTTATGACTATAGGGAGAGGCACAGAGGTCATCATGCCTTCCATGAGGAGCTTTTGTTGCAAATATTGAATTTTTTAAGGCTAAGACTTTGGGGAAAGAAATTAAGAATAGGAAGGTGGGAAATGAAGGTAAGGAGGAGTCAGATGTGTTAGGAGAGGATTATACCCCATCTAATACTGAGGATAACCAAGAGATGCATTTGGAGATGGAGGAGGAGGTCACCCCACAACACAAAAAGGGGAAAAAGAGAATCAAAATGGAGAAAAAAGGTGAAAAAGGAGAATATTGGTCTTAAATAGGGCATCAAGATTTTGTTTGATAGAGACTACAATGAGAGGGTGGAGGGCATAGATATAGAGGGTGATAGTGTTGAAGGGGAGGAAGATACCAATCTCAGAGAGGAGGAATATGAAGAGAGGATAGGTGGAAAGAGAAGCATTACTATTAAGATACCTAGCAATAGAGAGGAGGATTAGACAGATAAACCTTTTAGGAGGTTGAAAAGAGAGAGAGATATTGAATCCAAGGAGGAAAGGCAAGAGGAGGGGAAGGACAACAATGAGGAAGATGAGAAGCAGGGGAGAAGGGAAGAGAAGGAGAATGATTTTGAGGAATTTGGGTCCAACCACTACACATGTATGATTTTAGGAAAAGACAGGAATGTGGTTTGGAGGAATTTCAATAATTTTTCTATGAGGATGGGGCTTAAGAGGGAGATGATTAAAACTTTCATTAAGGAGAATAAGGAGGGAAAAATACAAATGGAGGATCTAATTGACCTAGCCCTTATTATTTTGAGTAACAACGCCAAGGAAAACCCTTAGATGGATGTGCTTAAAAATACAAAAAATAGTGCTTTTAATAGTTATCAAACAACTAAATGGACCTACCATGAAATCTAGGAGCTCAAATACAGAGTGGGTAGATTAGAGAGGGATAATTATAACATTCAAAATAGGAAAACCAAGGAGGAAAATGATATGGAAAACAAAGTGGAGGAAGTGAAGAGTAGATTTCAGACCATGGAGGGCACTCTATAGAAAATTGTTGACCAAAGCTATAACATTCTTAAAGTGTTCAATGATAACATAAAGGTACTTGTAAAAAACTTAAAGAATACAAGTTTAGTAAGAAGGATGACCAATCTCCCAATAGTGGCAAAGGTAAGTCTCCTGAGGATGGATAAGGGAAGAGAATCAGATCTAGCACAAAGAAAAAGGACATCCAGGAACTTGCTAAAGATTTTTTTTAACTTGAAAGAGGCAATTGGTACAATGTTTCAGTTGGAGATTCAAGCTGCAAAAATCCTCAGAGAAATTGCCTGAGTTGTTCTCCTGGCTTTTGGGCCTTTTCTGGTTTTTTGTTCTGCTTCCCTATTTTTTTTGGTTTTATCTTATTTTTCTATGGGGGGTTGTTTCAACTCATGGCTTTTATGTTTTTAATACTTTAAGCACTTTATATTGTTAATATTTTAGTATTGTAGGACTAGGGTTTTAAGGCTCCATCAAAACCTATTTTTCTTAATCAAAGACTTTCTACTTGTAGCTTAAAATCATGAACCATCAAAATTTATGGAAATATCTTCTAGAGTTCTAAATTTAGTTTCCAAAGTCTTAAGAATGGCTACTACTTCTTGGCCCTATCGAAGCTTAGAAATGCCCTAGAGGCTTTCAAAAATGCAAAATACTAGAACATAGAAAATACCAAAAAATTATATTTTGGTTTTTTCCAATTTTTTTCTTATGAAAACATCCTTAGCATCTTCCTGGACTATGTTTTGATTAGTAGGAAAAACATAGAATATGAAACAACTTTTAGATTTCAAAAATGTTATATTGTTTGAAAGTTATATATGTTTTTCAACCAATATGTTAATTGGCACTTTATAGGCATCTTCATTATAAATTAACTAATAAATACTTATTGAACTCGTAATTCAATAGCAATTATATTGATGGAATCTTGAGAGTGTTCTCAAGAAACCCTTATCATTTCATTGAATTTGGATGAAAATAGAATTGGCATATGGTCATTTGAATTTTGGATTTCAAATAAACATGGCTCAAACATATTTTTGAGTTGACCAAATAGGTGTATCCATGAAAACCCAATCTGTCAGGAGCACATGCAAACAAGCAAATTTTAGTTCAAGTAAAAATAAAAATATAACTAATCTACTTGAGTTTTAAAACTAATGCAACCAAAATATGTGAGTCTTCATGCAACCTCAAAGAAGCTCAACAAGGGCACCCACAAGAGGCCTTGTTGGTGTGCTCAATAATGAGGGATGTAGATGTTCTCTCCTGAAACACAACTATGATTGAATCCCATGATAATGAAAGTATGAAAATGAGGTAATGAACCTATGCTAAAGTGACTGAAGAACACTTAAAGCCATGGCTAAGGAAGAAACCATGCTTGAAAGAATCCAATGATGTGAAGGTGAATGCAACAACTAAATCTAATGATGAAATGCTAAATTAAAATACAAGAACAATGCAAGAAATCAAAAAACTACCAAAGGGTTAGCAATAATCTCTAAAAAGCTCTAAACTTAAACTAGCATGATAACAATGCAATGGAGGAGATGAAGAATGCTTGAGACAAGGGCTATATTTATAGACTTGAGGGAGACCTTGAGAAGGTGGCATCATCCACATAGGTGCTACAAGGGAGATAGATGGGCTAGGGGGACAAGCCATGCAAAGGTCAACATAAATCTTTTAGTGATTAAGATGGCTCAAGGTGTGCTCACACATATGTGAGCAACCTTGGAGAATGGAAAGGGGGACAAGTGTGTAAGAGTGTTTTTGGAGAAATTAATGAAAAGGGGGCTTTCTTCGGCTTTGAGTTGCTCACACATATGGGCTAAAAGGTGTTTGTGGGGTATTTAGGATAATAAAGTGGGATTAGCTAGTGGGTAGGCTTAGAAGGATGAGAGTGATGGTTGGTAGACTAGGTTTTAGGTGGGATTGGGATTAAATTAAATAGGATTTAATTTAATTATAAGACTATAGAATTTAATAAAGTGGAGGGAAATTAAATAAATTGGAATTTATTTAAAAGAGGATTAATGGACCATTATGCATTAAATAAATTTAACACATTAGGGGGGAGTATTCAAATTAAATTTAAATATATTAGGGAAGTAGACCTATTTAATAAAATAAGTAGAAGAATATGAAAAAATATAATTAATTAATTAATAATTAATTATAGTATCAAGGGATATATTAAATTAATTAATATAGTTTTTAGGATAATTTTAAGTGTCTACAATAGGCTTGGTAAATTCCAAGCCTAATCAGGCACCCAAAAATAGACTAGGTAATAAAAAAATTTGGGTACCTGATCAAGTTTTGTACACTCGAAAAGTGGCATCAAAATCCAAAATTTCAAATTTGAGATATTTGGAACCACATTATACATGTTGGCCCAATTTTTCACCACCCTTGTTTTGTTGTATTCAACAGTGAAAAACCCTAAATGTGCACTCCAAGTATTTTGAAATTTGGTCAATAAATCCTAGGCAAAATATTCACCAAATAACTTTGTGCCTTGCCTTGTTTGGCCTTAGCCCATTAAATAAGTTTTGGCAGGACATTTCTATCTTAAAGGTTTATTTAAGTAAGAAAGACCTTTTTAGTCTTTTGATAAACCTTATGAAGTTTTCCTAAACTGCATTATTTTATTTTAAAAAGGTCTTATGTAATACAGACTTTGTGTGACCATTGATCTTGATCAGATCAACGACCATCACATTCCCGCAATATGGAGCTGCAAGGTATTTAAATATTGTGGGCAAGCACCTTTTTGACATGTAGCCCCTGCTGACGTTTCATTTTTAGTGTGCAAAAAAAAAAAAAGGGTTCGTGGTTGTCAAAACCAGTCAGACTTTTTTGCAGAGTTGTCAATATTCTTGCACACATTTTGAAATTTTGGCAATATCATTGGCCCATTCTTTAATAAAGGTATTATATTATAGCTCAAAATTTTGGATCGTTGATATTGCAAAGAATCAAAGGCTTGCACATGCCTGCAATAATAAAATGTATGAATGTTAAATAATGCAGGGAAGTGAAAATGGGACAAGTGGCACAGTCTGACAAGATGGGCTTGTCGTTCTCAAAGATGATGATGAGATGTCTTCCGTGGCAAATGTTAGATGAGTCAAAATGGATGGTGATTTTTATTCATCACTACAGCCAATGTGGTATTTAAAATGCCTAATTCTATAACCGTTGATCTGTCAAAAATTAAAGGCTAACACATGCCCACATTTTGAAGTTGCAAGAAAGATAAATAATGTGGGCAAGCAGTTCTTCGATGTGCGGCAAGGTGGGGTCAAATTAGGAAAGAACGTTGAATCATGCCATGTGGTCTACCACTTGTGCTTAGCTAGAAACACTTATGATGTAGGCATGGAAAGTTTCAAAAATTAATGCAATAGTTAGGTGAGTCAGAGCATGCGGATTGAAAGCACTCATTTTATTGGCCCAAGTGGATGATTGACCATAAAGTGCAGAAATTTTTCACACCGTTGATCCTGTCTTGATCAACGAAGGATGCTTTCTTGCATAAAGAATTTGAGGGAAGTTTAAACAAAGTGGGAATGCACCATGCAGACACGTGTCTAGGGTAATGTCACTTTTCTCATCTTGTAAGGTTTACGAATTTCCAACATTACCACCGTTGATCTTTCAAAGATCGATGACTAGGGCAAGCCCACAATTTGAAGATGCTCATCAGATAAGAAAAGTGGGAATGAGCTAGCTTGATACATGAAAAAGATGATGTCAAGCACCTGCTCACTCAGAAGAAGATATGGGACCCATTGGTGTGGAATGTTATCAAAAGGTACAAACTCATATGAAGGTTTCCTATTGGTCAGTATAGCTGACTGGACTTTGTTAAATGTGAATTGATCTGACTGTTGATCTTGTCTTGATCAACGAGTGGTGCTTCCCCACAATTCTAAGGTGCAAGAATTTTAAGTAATGTGGGAAAGTGTGCATAGTGGGACCAAGAATTAAAGGGAATGATGAGTCATGCCATGCTGGAAAGGTGAGATGAAGTAAAGTGCGCTTATTGGTGGAATGTGACAGGTATGCCAAGTTGAAAGCAGTGATGTCATGGGCACTGAAGGTTTAAATGTCGCAGTCAAATCTGTCAGAGCATGTTGTAAAAATATGATATTTGATTGGTTAAGTCATCTAAATGGGCTGTCAAAGAAAAGGACTTTGGGCTATCATTGATCTAGAAAAGATCGACAGATAATGCATGCCCACAATAAGAAGTTGCGAGAATTTTAAGTAATGTGGGCATGTGCCCTTTTGACACATGGCTTAGGGCTTGAAATTTTTAAAGGCTTTTTACTTTTGAAATAAAGTTTTTTGATCTTTGAGAGATTGACGAGTCAGATTCAAATTTGAAATATAACACGTAACTAATGGTTACAGGAATTACTATGACTCAAAGTTTCCTGCATGTGACCTGAATGGACTGGTATAATATCAAAAATCGCCATTATTGAAGCATACAATCACAGATTTTCTCAGAGTGAAAAAGATTTCTAGAGCAAGGGCATAGAATTTCTCAAGGGTTTTATCGAATTTGCAGAGAAAATTATAGAGAGAAGGGAAAATTTATCTAGTAAGTAATCTGTAACCTGTAAAAATCAAGAATTTGTTGTTCTAAGAGTGTGAAATTTTAAAATGCCTCCATGAAAGGAATATTCTGGGCAAACTAATTATTTAAAAAGGGTTGTGCATGATGATTTCCTAGAACATTTCCCTTATTATTAAATGAAATAACTAAAGGGAGGGAACTCATTCCTAAGAACCCTAGGGTAGTTGTGGCTGAAGGTTTCTATGATAGGGCAAACTAGGTAAGAGACGCCCAAGTCTCTATCGGGGGTTTGCAGTTGTTCAAGAAATGGTTCTCAGAATGGAATTTAGATACCCCCATGAGCAATGTCTGGGAATTCGACATTGGAAAATTAACAGTCCCTTTAGTTTTCTTTGATAGTGATCTATTGACTGACCTGGCAAAGAAATATGATCCTATTACGGGATGGGTGAAAAATCATTTTGGAGTCAATCTTTTGAGGGTTTTCCCTGAGCTATTCAGTGAAGTTTTCAACCTTAACCCTAACCAAATTGTACATGAAATCATTGATATGGATTATTTACAAGCAAGATATGATGCACAAAGAATGTACTTAAGGATAGGGCCATTGCAGGAGCATGCTGCTAAAGTTGGAACTTTGTCTGTGATTACTGCTAGCACACCCGAACCATTATTGAAAAGACATTTTAACCCCAGGGCTCAGGCATTATATACTTCTCTTTGTAAAAAATTTCGGATGGATGAAGCTGAGTAGATCCTAGGCTCAGTTGTTCTCATAATGGCTCAAACTTTTCAATTTGGAATGAGTACTATTCTAGATTTTGCTACTTTTCTTGTAAAATAAATTCACCATGGCCTAGTGGGGATAGCAAGGGGAAAAGTCAACAAACCATTCTTTTTGTATTCATTGCTTATGCATGTATGCTTGTACAAGGGATTTACCTTCTTCTCCAAGGGTATGGATTTGGAAACAACTAAAAATGAAGAGAGGAATCTAGTACAGTTCTGGAGTGTGGATATGACCTCAAAAGTCATAGATGCCAGTTATGTGAGGTTTGATAGATATTTTGCATCAAATCTTAGATTTCTTTTGAGAGGAGATAGCCCTAGAATTCCACAAGCACTGTTAGAATTGGTCAAACCCAAGGACCATGCAAAAGGGCTATTGGTTAGTCATAATTGGGGGGATATCATTCCCTATAATGTTTCAATAGTGATAAGAGTATATGGCTTCTTGGGAAAGCCTCATGTGTTGCCTTTTCATGTGCCTTTGAAGATAGGAATAGCTGAGTTGTTATGGAAAATAGGCACTATAGATGAGAGGGAATTGCCTAAGAAGGGCACATTTTTTCCAATTGTTACTATGGCACATGATTTTGTTTTTGTAAAGAAAGGCTGGAAGCATTTGAATTTATTATTAGATAGATACAACATGGCAGAGTCTCATGCTAGGTTTATTGACCCTGAAGGATTTTATGATCTCTTAAGAGAAAGAATAAAAGCTTCTTGCATGGTGCAACAAGTATACTATCTGGAGGATGTGATCAAAAATGTTTTTACTCTACAAGAATAGGAATTGAGAAAGGAGAAATGGATGGTATATAATAAAACCCTATAATTCATTAATGCTTTTGACCTCCATTATGATCCATTGAAAGAAAAGAAATATTGGGGAGCCAAGATGCAAGCTTTAGTGAATAATTTTGTTGTACTAATACAAGCCATGAATGAGAAGAAGGATGCATATGTCAAGGCTTATCTAGACAAGGCTGCAGAGCTGCAGAAGAGAATAAATAGTAGAAATATGGTGTCTCCTGGTCAGTACACTTTACAGAAAAGGGCAGGATATGTAGTGATCTAGAATGTACAACAGGCTCCCCCTCAGCAGAGACCAAGGTTAGAAATCCCACTTGTAGCCAGTGCTCCAAAAAGACAAAAGTTAGAGCAAGGGTCTTCTTCCCAAGTGGAACAATATTCCCCAAGCCAGTCTCCAATCAGAATTGATGATGAAACATCTCTAATAGAACAACTTAGACAAATTGGTGGAGAGGGAGATGTGATTGTTACCTCCATAGATTTGGAGATTGGAGAGCCTCAAGAACCACCTACACCTTCCTTGGATTTAACTGTTGTTGATTACCAAGGTAAGGAAATTGACCCTATAGTTGCCCAAACCTCTGAGAGGTTTGTTAATGATAAGAATTTTGTGAAGTCTAGAGCATTTGCACAATTTTTGTGGAGGCTAAATATAGGAAATTTTGAGAAGAATTGTGAAAAAATAAATACAGAACAACCTAATAAATCAGATTCTGCTATCAAGGAGGAGGTAAAGTCTAAATTTTTGAAAGATTTTTCTCAATTTACCCCTAAGGCCAGTAGGAAAGTAATTAAACAGTCAGGAGTCCTTATTTTTCCAAAATGGGATATGTGAACACCATGGTTTTTTATTCAGTTAGGAAGCAAAAGGACGTCCAATTTAAAACTAAAGAAGAGGTATTACAAGCTCATAGAGGAGTCAAATTTAGTGATGAGCACCAATCCCTTGTTATTTGGTCAATTGAAAAAAGAGACAAGACCAGAATGCAGGAAATTTCCACTACAGAGCATACTAGTGCATTGACAGTTTTCAGGGCTGGTGAGGTAGGCAATAAGAAGATAGTAGGAATGGCCTCAAAAATATTAAAATTTGGTAGTGTTGTATCTGGCTAGGAAGAAGATAGATTTTCCCACCTCAATGCTAGGTTTGAAGAAGTTTTGAAAGCATATGAGGAAAGGGGTATGCAGATACAGTCATTGGAAAACAAAGTATCTCAAATGGAGAAGGTCCTTGGGAAAAGAAAAGTAGGAGAATCTAGAAGACCCAGGATTGTATACCCTCCTAGGCCACCTATTGAACCTTTCAAGTCCACTCCAATTATTGAGGTACCAGATACCCCTAAAAGGCCACAATTCTACACTACAGAAGATTTTGAAGAAGAAAAGAATAAGTTGTATACATTGCATGTAGAACTAAATAATCAATTCGAGGAGAAAATAAGCTAGTGTATAATGTATTTAGTAGATAGAATTAAGTGGTCATCATGTTTTGATTTATTGGCAAAGATTGCATCCATGAAGGCTGAACTAAAGAGAGATGAAGCTGTATTCAGACCCCTTGTGCAGAAGTGGATAGAAAGAAATGAAGATATCACTATTATGTGTATATTTATCATCTAGCTGCCCTATCATCAAATAGAAAAAATCTTTGACTTGTTGAATAAATTGCAAGGATTTGATGATAAGCAAAATTATTTTCAAAAAAGACTAATGATTTTTTTTTCCAAGTATATTGTAAAAAAGTTAGATTTATTCCCTTGTGCATTAAAAATTGTTGATAAAGTGAAGGAAAAGGAGGAATGGAAAAGGGAGTTAGATGAGATTTTCTATGAAAGGATAAATAAATTTATAAATGAAATTGGACACTTGTTATGGGCTATGAAAAATGAGGAGTTGGTTAAAGTGCAGATATTCTATAACTCCATTAGAAAAGAATTGGTTGATATGGAGGCAATTGCAAATTCCCTGATAACTATACAAAGAGAAATCCTAAATTTTGATTGGCTGGAGGACACTACCTATAATAAGTGGAAGGAAGATCTTATGTCTACAGAACAGACAGAAGGAGGTGATGAGGTGGAGGATGATGATAAATAAGAGGGTACAAAAGTAGAAGCCATCTCTGCCAATGATGATAAAGACAAAGAGGATCCTCAAGTAGCAGGAGATGACTCATCACTGTCACATTTGATGGCCACCTATCCTAAGGAACAAGAGCACTAAAAGGAATTCAATCATCATTTTTTTTTTCTTTCCAAAGGGAATAATAGAAGTGGACCCACAAAGGAATGTTTGATATGCCAATCTTTCTATTATTCATAGTTTTGTCTTGTTGTGATGGGTGTATGTAAAACCTTTTGAAGGACACCTCTCAATTTCTCTCAGCCTGAAGCTTGTTGCATCTCACACTGTATAAGTGAGATTCCAGGGCTAGAGAAAGGGTCTGAATTCTATTGTTTCTAAGTGATATACTTAGTCTTTTTTTTGGTCTAATGTTTGGAGCAAGTTTATGATGTATTTTCTCTGTTAGTTCTTGAGAATACATGAATAATAGAATGATCTATGTTTTTCTTCCTAAGGTCATTTTGAGTTTACTATAAATGTATACAATTTTCAAAGAAAATGAATACAAATTATGAGCTATCCTCATATTAGTTCTTTCTAAATTTTGTCTCCTATTGATTACTTGGCTATCTTGATATTGTATGAGTAAAGGCTTGTGCAATTGAATGCAATCCAGTTAGGTTGTATATTTGTTCATCACTGCTATTAGGTCAATGGATTAAGTTAAAGCTTTGATGAATTTGATAAGGTTGCTATAGTAATGGAAAGGATTTTTGAATGATGAATTCTGATAAGAATTGCTAATAATATTTGTTGTAAGGCAACAAATTAGATCTAAGGATTTGTAGTAGACTCTGAATCCCAATGGATTAGGCACTGGTCAAATTGATTCAGTTGAAAGAGAAATGTATCATAAATGGTGTTCAAATGCAAAATTATAATCAATTTTACTTTTATTTCCTGAAGATTTTCAAAGTTGGCCTATACTTGTTTGCATGGAATGTTTTAGCTTCAGTTAGCCACTATTGCTGAGAACTCATGCAGATCTATAGAAGAATTTTTTGCCAAATCTATTATATGGGATGTTTTTATCAAATTGTCAAGAATTATACATGTATTTGAGGATTTGAGATGAGAATCAGAATGAAACTAAAATAATTCTCATACATTGTTTCCCTATCTTGAATCATCCCTAGGTATACCCACACTAGTTTTGCAAAGCCTAAAGAGCAGAAAACCACCCTTGGTTTTGTTGAAGTTGGGTCCAAATGGTTTTCACATATAATTGTTAATAGGAATTGGCTAGTCCTTAGATTGTATGAGTGATGTCATTTTGGTATTGAGCATTTTGTTGCTTAGTAGTTTTTCAAAACTCCAACAATACATTTAAAACCAAAAAATTTACAAACACATTTAAACAAGTTTGAGTAGTATTAGTATTTAATATATAATAATATATGAATATTAGTATTTCTTATTTTATTATTTTATATGATATAATAAATATTATATATATTATTACATGTATATAGATATAGTATCATAAATATATTCTTAAAAATATCTACTATAATATATATTTTAACATAGTATTAGAAATTATTATATAGTATTATTTATCTTATTTGTTATTTCTCCTGGATCATTAGTGCAAATGTAGTAACATTGCCAATTTTATTGATGCTTTTCAAATGTAGATTGGATCTCATATACATAAGAGAAGAGGATACATGTCTCTGCAAGAGACATGTTCCTATATTTTAATCATTATTTGTTAATAAATAACTATATGTATAACACAACTTTAAGCATATATAATATTAATATAATAACAATTTATGCAATATATTATTATATAATAATATATAATGCATTATATATATATATATATATATAAGATATTTATATTAAAGATAAATTATCATCAATGAGGTATCTCATGATAAAATCAAACCGACAAAAGCCACAACAAAGTCACGGCCCATAGAGACATGACTCTACTTTGCTAAAGGCCACATAGGGTCATGCCTCGACTTGATCACCATCGGTGAATAAGAAAATACAATTAGTTTTCTTCTCAATCAACAATCATGTGGAGGTAAAACAATTACATTTAGGAACTTCATAACATAATAGTCTCTTCTAATTATAAGAGCCCAATTAGTTAAGTCATATATATATATATATATATATATATATATATATATATATATATATATATATATATATAATTCTTATCAATCACATGAGATATAAAACAATGTTCATATAAATCATGAATACAAATGCTCAATGTAATGAGTATATCACTTTGACTGATGCTATACTTCAACACTCCCTCTTAGCAAGGGAGAAGTAATATAAACATTTTATGGAACATCAGTATCAAGGATATCTATACACAACATATTATCTAACTTTAACACTCTAAAATAGTGACTTGTCAAATAATTATAATCACATTGTTGTGAACACTATCATAACATATAAAATATGATCTCTAATTGTCTGAAACAATATTTGCAGTAATCATAATGCTTTCATTATCAATGACTTCTAGCATATCTAAAACAAAACTATCATAATAACAGGCCTATCATTTGCAAGATCGTCATCTTATAGAGATTACCTTATGTATGTTCATTATCATGGTGTCTAGAAAATTTTGGCCTAAATAACTATGATAATAGGTCTACCATTTATAAGATCATGATCTTATAATGGTTACCTTCTATTTATATATGTCAATGAAAGATTGTCACCTTTCATTGCATATCATATATTAAATAATAACCACCATGAACAAAGTCAGAGGGTGGTACAAATTCTTTCACCTCAATTCTCTCTCATAGAGAAGAATACATTACAAGGGATTTCCCTTAGAACTTCTCCTTATAGAGAAAATATCATCCACAATGGATTGCAGCTCAGAAGTCTCCCTCTAAACAATGATCTTGGGAAGTCTAGTTACTCCCTTAGAGGCTCTCTTTCCCCAAAGATTCTTGTCAAAATTACTCTAAATTTGATATCATTTTTTTGATCTTATGGTGATAAGTCATCACTTCCTCATGATATACATAGGAGTAAGCCTATCAAAATCATTCAGTCACACATATGTATTTCTAGACTCCCTCTGATTATCTATCTTCTAAGCTCATGTATTTCCTTCAAAGAAGCGTCATACTCCCTCTTAATGTAGAAGAATCTCATGCTCTTAATCATCAAGGATATTATCTTCAAGAGCCTCACTTTATCCATCTTGATCATCAAGATCTTTGGAGCTACTATCATTAGATTTAGTCTGCACAATATTTGGTAGCATATGTAAAGTACCAACCTTCTTTTCTTGTAAGAATATCCTTGACCATAAAGGAAAAAAATTCAAATAAAATTACCCTCATAGTTTGTATAGAATTATAAATAAATGATCTATATAAATATAAAAGATATGAGTACTTATCTGCTATTGAGGGTCATGAACATCTCCTTTTCTAAGAATGGTTCAAGTGGGAATTAAACATTGGTTATCATTAGCCCCCATAATGTAAAAATATCACTCTTATATTCTTAAACACTTTTACATTACATCAAATATGGAAACTTATTTCTAAGTTCCAACTTGCTCTTTTCATCTATTGAGACATTCATTGAGCTTAACAATAGAAGCACAATTATCCATGATACGCTAATATCTAGAATGAGTATGATTGTGCCACATGAATGAACCTACAACTCATACATTGAGCTTCATTCATCAAAGAGAGACTCGTAGATAGTTTAATTGAAGTCACAACTTTCTTAGGATGTACACAAGGGTTAGGCCTATTCATATAGTTGCATGAATTATAGTCCTCTTGACTATTACAATTTATCAATCACTGAAGATTTCATCACACTTTGGTTTACTCCCTCTAAATCAATATGATTGATATCACTAAAGGTTAACTAAATAACATCCTCAGTCTTCTCCCTCTCTTTCAAGGTTCCCTCTAATAAAATGTCAGTCTCCCTATTTTCTTGCAAGAACAATCTTGGAGGAAAAGATCAAGGCAAATAGCTTATATAAAATAAAATAAGAGAGAGACCACAATAATAATCAAGGATAATAAATAGTTATGTACAATAATAAGACCATTCCAATAAAATATAGATGAAATATATTTTGAACATATATGCACATATTAATCTATATAAATAATATTATTAGTGACATTGAATGAGGCTATTTCTTCTTGAGTATAAAAATTATGTAATATATGGTAGAATCTATAACATAAAAATTAATCCAACACTTCGTACTAATTCTATTTATATAATCGAATACAACTATATATTTATAATGTTATAAATTGTATTTCAAAATAATACTAAAAATTAATAGATTGGTTCTTTCCCAAAGATAATATCAGTGTCCATAAAATTTGACCATGAACCAATAAAACATATATCTAATGTTTGAAATTATATGAAGGGTATGTCCAGGATCATGGTCAACCAAACTATGGCCTTAAGTGGTAGTGAAAAACCAGCAAATCAAGGTTATGTCAAATTGACACATAATTTTAAAGTGGTTCTAGACTTTATATCAAAAAGTTGTAAGAAAATAATTTGTAGGAAATTGAATGTAGTTTCTAAACCGCTAAACCTTATCTAGAGAAAAAAATAATTGATTGGTCAAAAGTTTAGATTTTAATGCAGTATTATGAAAATTTGAAGGCAAAAATAAAAAGTAGTTGTATGTATGACCACCTTAATCAAAATCAAATGATAATATTTTTTTAATATAATTATAGATATAATAATTAGACTCATGCCCTAATGTGACACATATTTTTAGGTTTTTTTTTTCCAAATAAATAATTAAATATGAATTTTCTACTAAAAATTTTTTGAAAAAAAAAATCCTGTGTTTGACCACCTTAACTAATAGAAAACTTTATCAAATTTTATTTTATTTTTATTTGTCTTATACTAGATGAAGCATAGAATGTGAAACAACTTTTGGATTTAAAAAATGTTATATCGTTTGAAAGTTATAGCTATTTTTCAACCAGTATGTCAATTAGCACTTTACAATTATCTTCATTGAAAATTAACTAATAAATACTTATCGAACTTAGAATTTGATAGATATTATACCGATGGAATCTCAAGAGTGTTATAAAAAAACCCTTTTAGTTTCATTCAATTTTGATGAAAATAACATTGTCAAATGGCTACTCAAAGTCTGAATGTCAGTGAAATCCTTCTCAAACATGTTTTTTTGGTTGACCAAATAGATTTGGAAAATACCGAGAATAATTAGATACCTGAAATAAAATCGGATATCTGATTTGACCTGTTATGAAATCAGGTATCCAATTAGGCTTGTGATTTTTCAATTGAAAATTTGGAGGGAAATTTGAGAGGAAAGATATTCCAATTGTAATTTTGGAGGGAGGAAAATTTGAGAGGGAAACTTTAGAGTATTTTATAGGGTAATTTATTTGGAGAAAGTGTGGACATTGATATTATTATTATATATGATTATAACTATTATTATATTATAGTAATATGTATGATTATTATTATTAAATATAATATATTTATAAATATAATAATAATTATTATAACTAAATATAATATAGTAATATATATGATAAATATTATTATAAAATATATATAGTAATATTATATGACTATTATTATAAATAATAATATATATGGTTATTATTATTAAATCTATAATCTAGTAACATATATTATTATTATTGTTATATAATCTAATACTATATTATTATTATATTAATATATACAATTATATTACTATTAAATATAATAATGTCATAAAATGCAGTGAACGGGATCATAGATTAACCTATGACCCCTTTCAACGCATTCCTAATGGGTCCCTAATGGTCCTAGGGGTCCTAGGGACATAAATTGTCATTAAATGTGTTGAGAGGGGTCATACGTTAACCTATTACCCCTCTCGATGCATTGGAACCAACCAAATGCATCCCTAGGGGTCGTAGGACCCCTAGGAACATAGGTTGTGATAAAATGCATGAAGAGGGGTCATAGGTCATCCTATGGCCCCTTTCAACCCATATAAATGATTATAATATGTTCCTAGGGGTCCTAGCACCCCTAGAGACATATGTCATCATGAAATGTGTCAAAAGGGGTCATAGGTCATCCTATGACCCCTTTTGACCCATATAAATGATTATCATATGTCCCTAGGGGTACTAGGATCCATAGAGAGATATGTCATCATGGAATGTGTCAAAAGGGGTCATAGGTCATCCTATGGCCCCTTCTGACCCATATAAATGATTATAATATGTCCTTAGGTGTCTTAGGACCCCTAGAGACATATGTCATCATGGAATGTGTTAAAAGGGGTCATAGGTCATCCTATGGTCCCTTTTGACCCATATAAATGATTCTAACAGGTCCTTGGGGGTCTTACAACCCCTAGCGACATATGTTGTAATAAACTGTGTCTAAAGGGGTCATAGGTCATCCTATGGCCCCTTTCAATCTATATAAGCGATTGTAATATGTAGGGACATATGTTGTAATAAAATGTGTCAAAAGCGATCATAGGTCATCCTATGGCCCCTTTCGACCCATATAAACGATTCTAATATGTCCCTAGGGGACCCAAGACTCCTAGGGACATATGTTGTAATAAAATGTGTAGAAAGAGGTCATAGGACATCCTATGGCCCCTTTTGACCCATATAAATGATTGTAATATGTCCCTAGGGGTCTTAAGAATCCTAGAGACATATGTCAATATGAAACATGTTGAAAGGATCCATAAGTCATCCTATGGCCCTTTTCGACCCATATAAACAATTCTAAAATGTCTCTAGGGGTCCTAAGACCCTTAGAGGCATATGTTATAATAAAATGTGTTGAAAGGGGTCATAGGTCATCCTATGGCCCCTTTCAAAAAATATAAATGATTGTAATATATCCCTAGGGGTCCTAGGACCCCTAGGGACATATGTTGTAATAAAATGTGTCAAAAAGGGTCATAGGTCATCCTATGGCCCCTTTCAACCCATATAAATGATTGTAATATGTTTGACCCATAGTGACATATGTTATAATAAAATGTGTCAAAAGGGGCCATAGCTCATTCTATAGCTCTTTTTGACATGTATAAATGATTTTAATATGTCCCTAGGGATCCTAGGACCCCTAGGAACATATTTTGTAATAAAATGTGTTGAAAGGGGTCATAGGTCATCATATGGCCCTTTTTGACCCATATAAATGATTCTAATATGTTCCTTGGGGTCCCAGAACCCTTAGAAACATATGTCATCAGGAAATGTGTCGAAAGAGGTCATAGGTCATCCTATGGTCCCTTTTAACCCATATAAATGATTATAATATGTCTCTATGGGTGCTAGGACCCCTAGAGACATATGTCATCATGGAATGTGTTGAAAGAGGTCATAGGTCATCCTATTGCCTCTTTCAATCCATATAAATGATTATAATATGTCCCTAGAGATCCTAGGACCCCTAGAGACATATGTCATCATGGAATGTGTTGAAAGGGGGTCATAGGTCATCTTATGGCCCCTTTTGATCCATATAAACAATTATAATATGTCTCTAGGGGTTCTAGGACCCCTAGTGACATATCTTGTAATAAAATGTGTTGAAAAGGGTCATAGGTAATCCTACAACCCCTTTTGACTCATATAAATGATTATAATATGTCCTTAGGGGTCCTAGGACCCCTTGAGACATATGTCATCATGCAATGTGTCGAAAGGGGTCATAGGTCATCCTATGGTCCCCTTTGACCCATATAAACGATTCTAATATTTCCCTAGGGGTCCTAGGACCCCTAGAGATATATGTCATCATGGAATGTGTTGAAAGGGGTCATAGGTCATTCTATGGACACTTTCGACTTAGATAAATAATTATAATATTTCCTTAGGGGTCCTAGAGACATATGTCATCATGAAATGTGTCGAAAAGTGTCATAGGTCATCATATGGCCCCTTTCAACTCATATAAATGATTATAATATGTCCCTAGGGACCTAGGATGCCTAGAGACATATGTCATCATAGAATGTGTCGAAAGGGGTCATAGATCATCTTATGGCCCCTGTCAAACCATCTAAACGATTGTAATATGTCCCTAGGGGTCCTAAGACCCTTAGCGACATATGTTGCAATAAAATGTGTCAAAAGGGGTAATAGGTAATCCTATGGCCCTTTTCAACCCATATAAATGATTCTAATATGTGCCTAGGGGTCCTAGGACTCTTTGAGACATATGTTGTCACAGAATGTGTCGAAAGGAGTCATAAGTCATCCTATGGCCCCTTTCAACCCATATAAATAATTCTAATATGTCTTTAGGGGTCCTAGGACCCTTAAAGACATATGTCATCATAGAATGTGTTGAAAGGGGTCATAGGTCATCTTATGACCTCTTTCGACCCATATAAATGATTATAATATGTCCTTAGGGGTCCTAGGACCCCTAGAGACATATGTCATCATGGAATGTGTCAAAAGGGGTCATAAGTCATCCTTTGGCCCCTTTTGACCCATATAAATGATTATAATATGTTCTTATAGTTTCTAAGACCCCTAGAGACATATGTCATCATCCAATGTGTCAAAAGGGTTCATAGGTCATCCTATGACCCCTTTTGATCTATATAAATGATTCTAATATATCCCTAGGGGTCTTAAGAACCCTAGTGACATATATTGTAATAAAATGTGTCAAAAGGGGTCATACATCATCCTATGACCTCTTTTGACCCATATAAATGATTGTAATATGTCCCTAGGGGTCTTATGACCCCTACAAACATATGTTGTAATAAAATGTGTTAAAAGGGGTCATATGGCATCCTATGGCCCCTTTCGACCCATATAAATGATTATAATATGTCCCTAGTGGTCTTAGACTCTTAAGGACATATTTTGTAATATAATGTGTTGAAAGTAGTCATAGGTCATCCTCTGGCCCCTTTCAACCCATATAAATGATTCTAATATGTCCCTAGGGGACCCAAGACCACTAGGGACATATGTTGTAATAAAATGTGTCAAAAGTGGTCATTAGTCATCCTATGGCCCTTTTCAACCCATATAAACAATTGTAATGTGACCCCTAGAGATATATGTCATCATTGAATGTGTCTAAAGAGGTCATAGGTATGGCCCTTTTCGACCCATATAAATGATTATAATATGTCCCTATGGGTCCTAAGACCCCTAGAGACATATGTTGTAATAAAATGTGTTGAAAGGGGTCATAGGTAATCCTATAGCCTCTTTTGACCCATATAAATGATTCTAATATGTCCCTAGGGGTCCTAGGACCCCTAGAGACATATGTCATCATGGAATGTGTCGTAATGGGTTATAGGTCATCTTATGGCCCCTTTCAACCTATATAAACAATTATAATATGTCCCTAGTGGTCTTAAGAACCCTAGAGACATGTCATCATGAAATGTGTCGAAAGCGGTCATAGGTCATCCTATGGGCCCTTTCAACCCATATAAATCATTATAATATGTCCCTAGGGGTCCTAGGACTCCTAGAGACATTATAATCATTTATATGGGTTGAAAGGAGTCATAGGTCATCCTATGGCCCCTTTCAATCCATACAAATGATTGTAATATGTCCCTAGGAGGTCCTAAGGCCCCTAGTGACATATGTTGTAATAAAATGAGTCGAAAGGGTTCATAAGTAATCCTATGGTCCCTTTTAACCCATATAAATGATTTTGATATGTCCCTAGGGGTCCTATGACCCCTTAAGACATATGTCATCATGGAATGTGTTGAAAGGGGTCATAGGACATCCTATGGCCCCTTTCGACCCATATAAACGATTCTAATATGTTCTTAGGGGTCCTAAGACCCCTAGAGACATTTGTTGTAATAAAATGTGTCAAAAAAGGTCATAGGTAATCCTATGGCCCCTTTCGACCCATATAAATAATTATAATATGTCCTTAGGGGTCCTAAGACCCCTTGAGACATACATCCTCATAGAATGTGTCAAAAGGGGTCATAGGTCATCCTATGGCCCCTTTTGACCCATATAAACAATTCTAATATGTCCCTAGGGGTATTAGGATTCTTAGAGACATATTTTGTCATGGAATGTGTCAAAAGGGATCATAGGTCATCCCATGGCCCCTTTCAACTCATATAAACAATTATAATATGTTCCTAGGTGTCCTAGGACCCCTAACGACATATGTCATCATAAAATTTGTTGAAAGAGGTCATAGGTCATCCTATGGCCCCTTTTGACTCATATAAATGATATTAATATGTCCCTAGGGGTTCTAGGACCCCTAGTGACATATGTTGTAATAAAATGTGTTGAAAGGGGTCATAAGTAATCCTATGGCCCCTTTTGACCCATATAAATGATTCTAATATGTCCCTAAGTGTGCTAGAACACCTTGAGACATATGTCATCATGGAATGTGTTGAAAGAACTCATAGGTCTTCTTATGATCCCTTTCGACCAATATAAATGATTCTAATATTTTCTTAAGGGTCCTAGGACCCCTAGAGACATATGTCATCATGGAATGTGTCGAAAGGGGTCATAGGTCATCCTATGACCCCTTTCAACTCATATAAATGATTATAATATGTCCCTAGGGGTCTTAGGACTCCTAGAAACATATGTCATCATAGAATGTGTCGAAAGGGGTTATAGGTCATCCTATGGCCCCTTTTAACCCATATAAATGATTATAATATGTCTCTACGAGTCCTAGTAGCCGTAGAGACATATGTCATCATGGAATGTGTCGAAAGGAGTCATAGGTCATCATGTGGCCCCTTTCAACCCATATAAACAATTATAATATGTCCCTAGGGATCTTAGGACCCCTAGAGACATGTTGTCATGGAATGTGTCGAAAGGGGTCATAGATCATCCTATGACCCATTTTGACCCAAATAAATGATTGTAATTGTTCCCTAGGGGTCCTAGGACCCCTAGCGACATATGTTGTAATAAAATGTGTTGAAAGGGGGTCATAAATAATCCTATGGCCCCTTTTGACTCATATAAATGATTCTAATATGTCTCTAGGGGTCCTAGGACCCCTTTAGACATATGTTTTCATGAAATGTGTTGATTCGACCCATATAAATGATTCTAATATGTCCCTTGGGGTCCTAGGACCCCTAGAGATATATGTTGTCATGAAATGTGTCAAAAGCAATCATAGGTCATCCTATGACCCCTTTCAACCCATATAAATGATTATGATATGTCCCTAGGGGTCCTAGGACCCTTAGAGACATGTCGTCATGGAATGTGTTGAAAAGGGTCATAGGTCATCCTATGGCCCTTTCGACCCATATAAACAATTCTAATATGTCCTTAGGGGTCATAGAACCCCTAGAGACATGTCATCGTGGAATGTGTCAAAATGGGTCATAGGTCATCCTATGGCCCCTTTCAACCCATATAAACAATTAATATATGTTGTTATAGTAACAAATACAAATAATATAGTAAAAATATACTAATATAGTAAAAATAATAATAATATAGCATAATACTCATATATATATATATATATATATATATATATATATATATATATATATAATATATATTAATAACATTTATATAATATATTACGTTATTATATTTAATAATAATGTAGTAAAAATAATAATAATATAATATAATAATATATATTATATTTAAAGATTATAATAATTATAATAATAACATAATATATTATTATATATTAATAGTTATGTTATTATATTAAATAATAATAATAATAATTTCATTTCATTTCATTTCATATATATATATATATATATATTAGTCATAACTAATAAATTCAGTTTTCCCTCCAATATTTTGGTGCCAGCCAATACTGGATATCCAATTTCATATCAGATATTCGATTGGAAATTGGGTATTTGATCTGAAATCGGATAGCTGATATTTACTGGCATTATTTTTTCAAAATATTCCCTATCAGTGCAAACCCAACAACATCACTTTTTGTGGGCATTTTTCATGGTTTTAAGGAAAATTCACGTTTTGGAGCCCAAACAATCGAAAAAAGTTTGATAATATATCCCTAGGTGTTCGCTATTGTCATCTAAATGGGGAGCAACAGTTGTCGAAAGGCTAAACGCAAAAGAAAGGTATCCAATAAAGACATTGTGGCATATATGGAAAGGGACAAAATAGAACACCAAAGGAAAAGAAAAGGTATGTTAAATGTTAATCAAATTGACGATGAATTAGTCAAAAGTAAAATCATAGAGTTAGATAATGAATATGTGCAGTTAGGGAATAAAAATGTACCAATTGAAATTGATAATGCCGAAATTAAAAATTAGAAAATGAAAATTTTGAGGAGGAAATGCTCTAGGTCATAATGTAAATTGCATAATCGACCATGCTAATCATAACAATGCATAGGAACCTAATGCATAGGAACCTTACATATCTCCTAATTATAATTGACATGAAGGTTCTAGAACACCAAAATGGATAATTGAAATTGATGAAATGATTATTACCAATTTAGAAGGGAAAAAATAAAAAAGAACCATTCAGTTATGGGCTTCAAGACTATATAAGATATTTTTTAGCAATAAGACAATGATGGAGCAATGTTAGCTTTTTATGCACTTATTAAAAATGCAAAAGATGAGACATATGCTTTCCAAATTGAAGATTCGTGTCAATAAAAAGTTGGAAAGAAATGTCATTATTGTGAATAATCTTTTTAGTGCTCTCAATAGCATTAGAAAAAATAGTAGGGAGAAAGATAACAGAGCTGCTCGAAGGGTTATTACAACCTCTTTGGTAAGTCATCATTTGAGAAAGGGTAAATATATGAGACAAACTTGTATTGATTTGAACCTAAATCATACTACTTTGAGAAGAGTACTTAGTAGACAAGAGAGAATTGATGATCCTCTTCAAAATGAAACATGAGCATTTGGTGGGAGACTTCCATGTTTTGATAAGAAGCTATCCAATGATGTGAAGGAAGAAATTAAAAAAATTTTGCACTCTAGCTCATGAGTATCACCCAATGCTAAAGACATGTTAAAGTTGAGAATTGGCATCAGAGACTGCACACCACATCCTAAACACTATTTGGAGGTAAGTTAAACTATGTTGTTCAAAAAATTTAGAGAGAGTCATCCATGTCTTCATATATCACAAAGGGCTTTGGAATCTTTGAAGTCATTTTATTGTGTGCCACTTAAAATTTGAAATACATGTTGCTGCAAATATCATGTCAAGTTTTCTATGCACCATGAACTATTACGCTCCATCCATTATACTTTGCATAGTAAAGAAATGTTGGAGAATTGTGGTGCTATTGGGCTTCCAAAATAATCAAGAGACTTGCTAGATCATTTTTTAATGTCATAGAGTTGATGGTTGTTTCTTTTATAGAAATGCTTGCTTAAATGAGCAGTGTTCAGAATGTGGTGGCTTATCCAAGTTTGACACATGTTTCCATGAGGGGTGCAAACAAGATCGTAGAAAGATAATAGTAAAAAAAAGGTATATGAAACGGTGAAATAAAAATTAAAGAGTGGGGGTGAGGGCTTTAGATGTGAATTGGTTGGAAAAGAAATCAGTGTGGCTAGTTTTATTTCAGATTTCAAGGCAAATCTTTTCTACAAGTATGCAAGACATAGTCAGAGGTCTTAGTGGTTGGATCAACAATGTAGAATGTATAAGGAGACTTTTCACATTGGCACTATTATATCAATTGTTGATTTTTCTGAGAACTACACACTACAACCTCAAAATGTGACACAATCTCAGTATTACAACTCCATTCAGGTTGCTATTTTCATTCACATAACATATAGACGTGCCCCTGATAGTGTGGAAGATAATTGAAAGATTATTAGAGAGTATCATTTTTATATGAGTGATGATAGATCTCACTCTCACTAGTTTATGCAAAATTATTCCAAGAATTGTTTTGATTTCTTATAGGAGCATGCAATTTCTATGGATAGACATATAATTTGGTCAAATAATTGTACAAGTCAATTCAAGAATGCTCGCATATTTTATTGGTCGTGTAGGATGCATATAGAGAGGGGGGTGCTTAATATTTGGAATTTTTTTGAGTTCGGCCATGGGAAAGGGGAACATGATGGAGCAAAGGCATGTGTGAAGAGAGCTCTACTTAAGGAGCAATTGAAGATTCCAGCAGTAGAGCTTCTTGATGCTCATAGCATTTTTGATTGGTGTAGTTTAGCATTATAACAGGGGGGGACTCTTGATTTAGTGGTACACAGGTTCTTTTGGTTGGTTGAGGAAGGGTCCATAGGTGATAGATTAGATTGTGCTATAGTGAGAGACTCATCAAAAATGCATTCATTTTGGAGCTCTAATTCTAGTACATGGACCATTTGAACATGACAGCTAGCTTGCTTTTGTCTTAGTTGTTTTCAGTGTGATTGGGATCACCATGAGTCGAGTGAGTGGGTGGACACATGAGCTCCACATTATATTACTCCATTTTCTATCATACCCTCTATTAGAAATGATGACATGGAAAGTTCACTTAAGCATAACCATCTATCAAATCTACTTTAGCCAAGACATGTCTTTGCATTAGTTGCACCATAGGGGAATGATAAGAAATTAATTTATTGGTTAGCACATTGTGTGAGAGGTAAACAAAAGCTTGCACAACTGATCACAAATGATGATGGATTCACATATCCTACTGGTTCAGTGGTTGTCACTGGAACATGGTTGCGGACATACATGCTTAGAAGGAATGGAATTCCTACATTCGAAGACTATCAAAAGCACAAAAAAATTCTCATATATTAGCATCTTATTATAGCAACAAATGTAAAGTTTTTGAATCATCAAGGAAGACCAAAAGTAAAAGAAATTTTTACTATTACTAGTGCTAATCATGAAGCCCTGTTGGAGACCCTAGAATAGAGAGAGGACCCTACTGGAACACTCAGCTAGGTATATTTACTTCTTATGTTATTTTCTTCATAATGATTCAATGAATTGATGATTATCTTGTTTAATACAATAAGTTACTAATTTTTTTTATGATATTGGAATCTACGTACATCATGAAGAATTGGGGGGGTGTTGGGGAGAATTCCTAAGATTTATGATGTATTATAATATAAAATGTGAATTTTTTGTATATTTTTTTTGTAATAATGAAAAATATAGGTTAAATTAGTTACACATTCTAATTTGTATTTTGGTAGGTTCTTTGTAAGGAATTATAAGAGGAAGATATTGAACAAGTTCTTGTAAATCAAATTTGCATGTGATACAAGGCTATAAGGACAATTTTGAGAGCATTTAAACAAGAACTAATTTTATGATGCTAATATTGTGTAAGCCTTTTACTACAAGTCTTATCAATGCATTTCTTTTTTGTTATGGTGTGAGGTTTCCATCTCTAGGTTTTTATAAACAAAGACTTGTGGTGCAAGAAGAGCGATGGGTGGAAGAAAAGTTGATTTGGATAATGTTTTTCTATATCTTGGGAATGATAGGGTGGTTCTATTACACTTATTAAAGTTGGTTGTTATAGTTCAAGTCAAATTTTGGGTTCTATATATTATATAGGTTCCAATTGTGTGACAACAATCACATAGACTTATTGAAACACTTGTGTGCTTTGCAACATTTATCTAATCTATTTGTATAAACTCAAAGTATTGTTGTCCATTTATATCCATTGTATATTTTACTCATTATTTTATTCTAATAATGTGATCTTGTATATTGTCAAAGTTAAACCCTTGTCTTTTTTTCTATTTACCTATCTATGACAAGTTCTTGCATACATGTGTTCTTCAGGGTTTCATGAATTTATATTGCTCAAATTCTATAATGGAAAAAAAAAGAAAGACTACATGGTTTAGAGTACCTAATCAAAATGTTCATTTTGTTCAATGTAATAAGGCCTTAGGATTGATTAAGAAATCACCTTAAGGGCATCCACCCATGTAATGGATACAGGACCCCAAGGTGTTAATATGAACTTGGGCATCATTTGGTCCAAAAGGTGGAATTTTAGTTTATTTTATGTTTTTTAGGATAGTTTAGGTGTTTTGAGTCTTAGAATAAAATTTAGGAATGGTTAGAATTGAATTAGGAAGAAGGTTTATCAAAATTGCAAAAATTGCAAAAGTTGCATTAGCAACTTTTGCAATAATTTGACAACTTTTTCAAAAAACCACTCCCAAAGGCTAAAACTACCATGGGGTAGTTCTAACCATTTTTAATGGCCTATAAAGGCTCTAGACACCAATGGGGAGAGAGAACATGAAGAAATATATGTACTTTCTCTTTGGAATCAATAAAATATGTTGTTTCTAGACTATTTTGACTACTTTTTTTGTATAGTACAGCTTGTAGTGATTGGGAAGTGAAAAATTTTGTATTGATTTGATAGCCCTACTTATTTATGAAGTTTTGGTTTTGATTTCAAGTGTTCATTAGTCAGGATAATCAAGTTATTGATTTTTCTTGGTCACTGCCCTGTGAAACCCTTCCTCCATGGTGAAGGAGTCCCCTCCTTTTGTTAAGGTAGCTCAAAGTTCATAGCAACTATCAACCTACTAAATGCTCTTCATAAATGGATCCATCTTGCATTCATGCTTAGAATCTTTAGGAAAAATGCATATAATCTGAATTTTCAGTAGCAATGTTCTTACAAAAAACTTTTACAATGCTCCAAAAATAATCTTCTAAGCTTTGGTTAGCTACCATCTCATTCATATATTTTATCTTAGCATTGAATCATTAGCACCATTAGCTCTAGAAGGGCAGGTGAACCCTAGTGACACCCTTGTTCTAGCCACAGAGACCCTCCATCATCCACGACCACCCTATACCAAGTAGTCTCCAAGGTGCTCTAAGTGCATTTCGAAGTCAATCTTCTGAGGATCATGACTCAAAGCTCATGACGACTATCGATGAAACATAAAATTCTATAAGATATTGATGCTAAGGCCTAAAATAAGCTATCTCATTTTTGAGAGATCACATTTCATTTGGATTTAGCACAATGATCTCGCTCGATGCCAAAGCTCGCAATGTGCCTTAATTCATAGGTGCACCACAATATAACTTTTAAACCGTTGATCTTGGCATCAAATCATCGGCACCATTAGCTCTAAATGGGCAGGTCAACCCTAGTAAAACCCTTTTTTTGTCCATAGAGACCCTCCATCATCCATGGGTAGCCCGTACCGAGTAGTCTCTAAGGTGCTCTAAGTGCATTTCAAGGTCAATCTTTTGAGGGTCGTAACTCAGAGCTCGTGAAAGCTATCGATGAAATGTTGAATTCTATAGGATGGTGATGTCAAAGCCTAAAATAAACTATCTCATTTTTGAGAGATCACATTCCATTTAGATTTAGCACAACAATCTCACTTTGAGAGAACACATTTCATTTAGATTGGGCACAACGATCTCACTCGATGCCAAAACTTAAAGTGTACCTCAGTTCATAGGTACACCACAACATAACTTTGAAACTATTGATCTTGGCATCAAATTCTCAGTACCATTAGCTCTAGATGGGTGGGTGAACCCTTGTGACACCCTTGTTCTAGCCACAAAGACCATCCATCATCCACGGGAAACCTGTATCGAGTTGTCTCCAAGGTGAACTAAGTGCATTTTGAGGTCGATCTTTCAAGGGTTGTAACTTAGAGCTCATGAGGGCTATCAATGAAATGTCAAATTTGATAGGGCGATGATGCTAAGGCCTAAAATAACCTATCTCATTTTTGAGAGATCACATTCCATTTGGATTCAGTACAATGATCTCGCTCAATGCCAAAACTCGTAGTGTGCCTCAGTTCATAGGTGCCCCACAGTGTAACTTTGAAACTGCTGATCTTGGCATTGAATCATCAATGCCATCAGCTCTAGATGGGTGAGTCAACCCTAGTGACACCCTTGTTCCAGCCACAAAGACCCTTCATCATCCACGGGCAGCCTGTACCAAGTAGTCTCCAAGGTGCTCTAAGTGCATTTCAAGGTCAATCTTTCGAGGGTCGTAACTTGAAGCTCGTGAGGGATATTGATGAAATGTCATTTCTACAAGATAGTGATGCCGAGGTCTAAAATAACCTATCCCATTTTTGAGAGATCACATTCCATTTGAATTCAACACAGCGATCTCGTTTGATGCCAAAACTCGTAGTGTGCCTTAGTTCACAAGTGCACCACAGCATAACTTTGAAACTATTGATCTTGGCATTGAATTGTTAGCACCATTAGCCCCAAATGGGTGGGTTAACCCTAGTGATACCCTTTTTCTATCCATGGAGATCATCCATCATCCGTGGGTAGCCCATACTGAGTAGTCTCCAAGGTGCTCTAAGTGCATTTCAAGGTCGATCTTTCAAGGGTCATAACTCAGAGCTCGTGAGGGCTATCAATGAAATGTCAAATTCTAAAGGATGGTGATGTCAAGGCCTAAAATAATTTATCTTATTTTTGAGATATCACATTCTATTTGGATTCGGCACTATGATCTCGCTCAATGCCAAAACTCACAGTGTGCCTGAGTTCATAGGTGCACCACAACATAACTTTGAAACCATGGATCTTGGCATCAAATTGTTAGTGCCATGAGCTTTGGATGGGTGGGTGAACCCTAGTGACACCCTTGTTCTAGCCACAGAGACCCTCCATCATCTATGGGTAGCCCGTACTGAGTAGTCTCCAAGGTACTATAAGTGCATTTTGAGGTCAATCTTTCGAGGGTCGTAACTCAGAGCTTGTGAAGGCTATCGATGAAACATTAAATTCTACAAGATGGTGATGCCAGGGCCTAAAATAACCTATCTCATTTTTGAGAGATCACATTCCATTTTGATTCAGCACAATGATCTCACTCGATGCCAAAACTTGTAGTGTGCCTTAGTTCATAGGTACACCACAACATAACTTTGAAACCATTGATCTTGGCATCGAATCGTTAGTGCCATTAGCTTCAAATGGGAAGGTGAACCCTAGTGAAAACCTTTTTTTGACTACAGAGACCATCAATCATCCACAGGCAGCCTATACCGAGTAGTCTCCAAGGGGCTCTAAGTGCATTTCAAGGTCGATCTTTCAAGGGTCATAACTCAAAGCTTGTGAGGTCTATCAATCAAACATAAAATTCTACAAGATGATGATGGTGAGACCTAAAATAACCTATCTCATTTTTGAGAGATCAAATTTTGTTTATATTCAGCACAGTGATCTCGCTTGATGCCAAAACTCGCAATGTGCCTCGGTTCATAGGTGCACCATAGCGTAACTTTGGAACCACTGATCTTGGCATCAAATTTTCAGCACCATTAGCTCTGGATGGGTAGGTGAACCCTAGTAACACCCTTTTTCTAGCCACGAACACCCTCCATCATCCATAACCACCTCGTATCAAGGAGTCTCCAAGGTGCTCTAAGTGCATTTCAAGGTAGATCTTTCGAGGATTATAACTCAGAGCTCATGAGGGCTATCAATAACCCCTTACCAATTTTGGTGAACTTATCTAATTAGGAATTTAATGTTATATCAAAAATTGTTCAAAATTGCAATTTTGCAACTTTTTCTTGCAAAGTGAAAATGAGTGCAAAGAGTTAGTTAAGGGTCTGAGCACAACCATACAAGGTTGAAACACATGTATAAGGTGTGAAATTATAGCATGCATTAATGAAGCCAATTTTGTTAAGTGGATTAGTATGGGTTATGTGAACCTTGTGTATGAGGTTAACACGTGTCTGTATGTCATGATAGCACTTCAAATTAAACATTGCATCCTAATTTGATAATAAAAGTTGTTAACACATTATTCACAAATTATTACATTTGAATTGAATATAAAAAACATGATCAAAATTAGTGATATTCCATAAACATGAACGATACACATGATCCATAATAAATTAAACAATACTAGATACTAAATTAATATGTATATCATTGTGCACATAAATGACAAATATATATATCAAAATACATGTATCCATTGACAAATTACACAAATATATATCAAAGATCATGTATCCATAGAAAAAGTACACAAATATATATATCAAAATACATAGATCCATATACAAAATGTGGCTGATCATGCCATCAAAATATGTATAATATCAATGTTTCTATAAACAATGTGGCATATGTCATCTCAAAATGTTTCATGATGCATCCTATGACAACTATACTATTCTAGGGTGCTGGTGGATCATCAAAATGCAGCCTCTTTGTTGCACTAGTGGATCACATGCCTCCTACATAAACAAAAAAGGAAAACACAAAGTTAGATTACTAAATTTATATGATTCTTTGTATCTAACATTGAATTAATCAAATACATAATGATCTTTTTTTAATGAAGATTTATACTATTAAAATTTCATAATAAATACCTCTCTCATCAACCTCCTGTGCCGGTCAGGAGTCCTCTTGTATGCCCTAGGGAATGATTGTACCTCACTAATTGTGGGTTGTGTATGTTCAAATATGTTTGTCAAATGAATCTACAACTTAAACTATAACATTATAATTCATAGCATCTTAAATTTATAACATATTTAATCATGAATTCAAACTACTACTTACTACTGTAGGCTCCTCCTCAAGATATAGTGGTTACATCATCAAATCTACATAACTCTCCCGTTGAACCTCATGTGCACAAGGAGTCTCCTAGGAGATACAAAATAGTAGTTGTTAATATCATGGAAATTAGATTGAATTTATTTATGAAGATAAAGAAAATAAAAAATAAATGATACTTATACATACAATGGGGCTCTCGGTCTGAATGGAAATACCTGAGCATCTATGATGCAAAATCTATACGGGCTCATCGCTAGTAGCCACACCCTATATATAATAAAAAATGTAATTAAATTTTGTTACCGCAAACATTTTACAAGAATGCATTGATATTTAATAAAATAGAAAGCACCTAATTACCTTTCCTTTTTCAATAGGTGCTAGCTCATCCCCTGCACTTTGTCCCCCCAGGACAGATGGTACGTGCAAGATAAAAGAAATATTGGCAACCATATATGCTACAATATCAAATAGAAAGAACAATGAGAACACAACATAATGTACCACATATGTCTCAAGGCCAAATGAAATGGCCGAGAGCGTGGCATCATCAATCTATCTGAGTTCCTTTTCGGTCATCAACTAAACATGAATGAAGATCACATACATGTATAAGTCAGTATGACTTAAAAATAAAAATTACTCTATTATAAAAATTAATTTTAAATCACATATGTCATAACAAAAAAAATTATACACGTACCTTCCTCTCTTGCATTAAAATATGTAGCCTCTACATGTGTGTTTGGTGTATCCTTGTCTAAGACAAAATAATACTCAGGAAGATCACCTATGGGACCTAAGAAAATATTCTTGCATGTAATACAAGTGTGAGGCATAAAAACGTGTGATGAGCTAGCTAATGATGAACTAGCGTGAGCATCATCAACATAGGGAGGTAGGATTGACCTAGCTTGAGATATCAATAGGCTACTCAGCCTATGAATAACTTTGATGGTCTGAGAGCTAGCCTCTGCCATAAAATCAGGATGCTACACTCGAGGAGGGGGGAGATATCAGAAGGGGTAACAAGAGTGCTAGCATTCTTCCACTAGGAAGAGGGTCTATCCTAAGGAGCTCCTAGTCTTACACCCATGTTGGGCTTCATGCTCCAATAGTTCACTTTGAGTTTCAACACAAATTTTGCATATAATTTTCTAAGGAAATAAAATGGCACCTCTAAATTTCTCGGTGGAGGGGTATCAAAAACCATCCACCAATGGTCCCAAAATTTTGCACGTATGGCGACATTTGTGCACCACTTAATTGATAGTTTGAATTTTTTTTTTGTTAGTTGGTATACCCATTTTTGGGTTTGCAAAAAGGCTAGCCAAATCCTCTTTAGTTATATTGAGGACCGCAACCTCATCATAGTCCAAGCCATCGTCAAACATCTCATGTATTTTATCATGCCAATGAAGAGCGACATTTTGCTAGTTGGTAAAGGTTTGAATGTTATCCACTGTGGTGTTTAACGTGGATAACATAGGAGCCAATGTGGGTACATTATTATATGTTCTTTGCAAAGTCTTTAATTGGGTGAGATTTTCACTAATCAAATCCTCAATTCGAGGGTTTTGAGGGGGTAAAGGATCATTTGGTGGATATTTTTGAGGGGGCACTAGATCGTTTGGTAGTGGGTTACAAGGAATATTATTCCTTGCCACAGTGTCATGATTTTGATCAGTCATTCCTATTAATTTGCAAAACATAATATATATTAAAAAAACCTTAATTTTAACAATTTATATCAAAAAAATCCTAAATTCAACAAAAACTAACAAATTCATGATAAAATCTATTAAATTTATATTAAAATTGATATAAATTTTTTTTTCAAATACCTAATATTGTGTATCCGATCTTGAATCTGATATCCGAGTGTCGAACACAATAAAACCCTATGAGAATAAGCTCGAAGGTTGTGTTTTTTTTTATAACTACTGACAAATACTGAGTATTCGATATTGGCCACATCATCCTGTGGTTTGAAACACCCCATGGGTCAAGTAGTGTATTATATTATATTACTATATATTATATTTTATATTATAATATATTACTATTATATTGTTATATTATATTATATTATTATTGTAGACCCTTAAAATCATCCTTAAAGACTATATTAATTTATTAATATTGCCTGTGACATTGTAATTAATTATTAATTAATTAATTAGATTGCTCATGTTCTTCTACTTAATTAAATTATTTGAATTAAATGAGTTCATTCCCCTAAGTATTTTAATTTAATTTAAATACTCCTAGCCTTAATATGTTAAATTAATTTTAAAAATATGATCCTCCATCATCTTTTTTTTAAATAAATTTGATTTTTTTAAATCCCTCACATCCCATTAATTCTTCTAAACCTATGATTAAATTAAATCCTATTTAATTTAATCTTAAGCCTAGCCTATACCCATCATTTTCATCCTCTTAAGCCTACTTCTTCTCTAATCTCACTTAATCATTCTTAATCTCCTTCCTAATTCCCCTCATTAGCCTAAAAGTGTGCTCACACATGTGTGAGATGACATGCCTGCACACTCTTGTCTCCCACTCTTCTTCTCAAGTTTGCTCACACATGTGTGAGAAAACTTTGAATTCTTGACCATTTGCATGGCTTGCATGTCACCTTATGTGGCATCTACATGGATGCTACCTCACCAAGCCCTCCCTCAAGCCTATAAATAGAGGTCTTGTCTCAATCATTTGCATCTCTCATTATTGCATTGTTATCATGTTGGTTTCAGATTTGAGTTTTTAGTTGAGCTTGCATGCTAGTTTGAGTTTTCATAGTAGCTTTCATGGTAGTTTTTATGGTGATTTTTAGATACATGCTAACCATTTGATAGCTGGTTTAGCTTTGCATTTGCATTGTTCATCTAGTTTACTTGTGCATTCTCATTTCTATTTCATTTGCATCTTAGTTTAACTTGCATATTAGTGTAGTTTCTCTTTATTGCATTTCATATCATCATCATTGAATGCCTTCAAGTATGGCTTTCTCTATAGCCATTTATTGAGGTGTTCTTAATTTCATTGCAGCTTAGGTTCATATTTCATTATTACTCACATTTGCACATCCACTTAAGAGATTCACTACATTGTTGTGTTTGGGAGAGCACACCAAATATACCCCCCATCCTAACACACCAACAAGGTCTCTCATGGGTGCTAGAGGATTTGGTTTGTTGGTTGGTTAGAGTTGCAAAACTCAAGCAAGCATTAGTTAATTAATGTTCTTTCATTTTGATAAGTCTTTGATGCATATTTGGGATTTTTAACTATTGTTTGTTTGTTGATTCATGCTCTCAATAGATCACATTTTTTAGCACACATTTTGGCATGCCCGATGAGACTCACATCCCTGATTTCATTCCAAAAATTTATAAGAAAACCTCATTTAGTCATAGAAAATATCGTAGTGTCGTCTATGTTTCTCGTCTCTGTAGATCAGCATCTACGCAGACAAGCATCTCAGCTTTTTACTGTCTCTGCCACAGTTCAAAAACCTACTTACTTGCATTTCTATTTTAGCATCTACATAGGAAAAAATTATTTCATGTAGATTTTTATTTTGTCATCTATAAAGATTATTTTGTCATCTACGAAGATTATTTTTTCATCTACAAAGTTTGTTTTGTCATCTTCAAACACTTGTCTATCATTTGTGTTGTGTGTGAGTCCCAGTTTGTCATCTCTGACTTTTAGCGTCTCTTCATTTTATATTATTGTCTACGTCTAACAAGTCATTTACTTTTTTGAAAACTGCACTCCACTACCTTTTATCATCTGCATAGTTTAACGTCTGCACTATTTAATATTTTCATATTTTGTCATCCCTACACATTGGTGTTTGTGCTTGCATTTTGGCATCTCTATTTTGTAATAGAATTGTGCAATTTTGAACAATAATTTTTGCTAACATATTGACTTGTAGGTTTTTACTGACAATTTTAATGTAGAGAATTAACCTTGAAAACCTAAAAAGCAAAACCATTAGTGATTTTTATCACTAAAGGAGATTTGTAGTGATTTTTATCACTTAAACTTAAGGGTTAATGAACTTGTATGGATTAAACATTTTCATTTGAATGCATGAATATTTAGGTTAGCCAACATTTGGACTTAGTGTTTAAAATTGACATGAATGTTTAGGTTAGCCAACATTTGGACTTGGTGCTTAAAATTGATATGGATGTTTAGGCTAGCAAACATTTGGACTAGGTGCATAAAATTGACATGAATGTTTAGGATAGAAACAACATTTGGTTTTGGTGGTTAAAAAGAATTCACACCATCTTGAATGCATTAAGGGACAATGGACATGTATGCCTAGGCTAGATCACATTTAGAATTGGTGTTTAAAATGAACAGGTATGCTTAAACTAGATCACAATTTGATTTGGTGCTTAAAATGAAGTCATACACTATTGAATGCCCTAAGGTAAACTGACTTTATTTTTTGCATTTTTATTTTCAACATTTTATTTATGCATGCTCGCTTTACTTTCTTGTTGACAAATCCACATTTTTCATTTACATTGGTATAATTTCAAGTTAGAAAGAACCTTGCATTTTTTAATCACGAGTGTCTTCAAGTAGATAGAAAATTTAAAGCTTCATTGGGAAAGAATAAGTGTCTTTTAAACCACAAGACCACTTACATATTCTCTCCCCTTGTGCCTTTGGATGATCTTGGGTGTACAAAAAATAAGTGGTTTTCTTTTTCTTTTTTAGGAGGCCTACTTGGGGATTTCATCACCCCTTGGAACGACCTCAACACCAGTGTTCTCGCGGAGTATAAAAATTGGGAGGTGAATCGAAAGACACCTCTCTTGGAAGCATAATATTGTCACTCTTGGCTAATCCTCAAAGAACTTTATACCTTTGAGAAGTGAAGGAGGAGATTTGGGTTACAATTTCCCCCCGACTATGTGGCTATATTTACTTTTATCTATAGATTTGGGCCTCACATACCTTGTGTATATTGAGGACACCCCTTTAGATAATCTTTGTTTATCCTAGTGGTAGCCTTATTACGATTTTTGACATGTTCAGCGTGCTTGTTCAAACATTCAAAACATAAGCCAAACATTAAACAAGTTCTAAAATGAGTGAAATTGTGAAGAAACCTTTCATTAAGTGAAATAGTGGTAAGTGAGGGCTTCTTGACTCATGGTTATTTTTAGTAGTCTTACATTGAAATTGGTTAAGTCTAGTTAAGTCTTGTTGCGAAGTTTTTGGGTACTTGAAATTTGGGTCTTGTTTTATTCCTGCCATGATCGATAAATTCAACTAAGTCAAAGATAAGAAAGTGAAATTGTCCAAACCAACCATCTACAAGGAAAGGAAGAACCTAGCACATAGTGACAAACAATTCTGATACACTATCAAAGCAAGAAGCTAGACAAGATCGTTATGATAGAATCAAATACAATAGAAAACTTCAAAATTGGTCTACCTTCCCAAGAGTGAACCCAAGGTTTTTATTTCCAGTGAACAACGATTGAGTTAACTACATAAGTGACCATAATATCTTCCATTTTCTATATCTACCTCAATTATCCAAACTCCTAGTCTTCCACTTTCAAATCTTCTTCTAGAGAGCTTGAACCTTTAAAACATCTTTTGAAATTGTGATGCTAGACCTTTTATCTATAAGCAAACATTTATCCTAATTACACTTACTTATTTGGGATCACAAGTCCATCTCCAAATAGTGAGTAATCAATTTGGTGTCATATCTTGCCTAAAGATCACTTGACTATCTTTGGGGGGAGAAAGATACTATTATCCTCTAATCAAACTTTTTTTGCTAAACCAAGGTCTTTTGTCCACACTTGGGTAGTTGATCCTTTAATCACATAAGGTTAATAGCTGTCATCCTCATTTTTCTTTTTCTTCCATAATGTTCCACCCATCGGTTGGTCACTATTGCATGGTACACACACAATCAGGAAGGTTCACATTTAATTCCATGTCACATTTGTGGGAATCATTGAGGCAATCAGAGATGAAGAATCCATTTCCTCCACTCACAACTTCATTAGGGAGCACAATTCCCTCTAGTTTTAACCTTGGTATGCCTAACTCAACATCCACACAAGAACCAGAAGATCCCTTCTATAACAAAAATTTGGGGGGTAATGATGAATAAGTATACCAAGATAAAGATCCTATTGACCCTAATGATGTACGTAGTGATGTTAGGACATTCCTTGCGGATCCCAACAATGTGAAAATGATGGAAAAATCCATTAGGGTAAACAAAACTGAGATATTCTTAAATTTGGTCGAGGAAGGTGTTAATGTTCCCCCAAGCTTTGATGAAAGCACTTTGTTTAGACAAATTACAAAAGGTGGTGCTCCCGTATTGCCCACTTCAAATGCAACTCCAACTTCTAGCAAAGGGAAAGAAACCATTGTGACAACTAGTGCTATTCCTACATCTAACACTTCCACACAATCCACATTCCAATTGAGTGCAGAACATATTCAACAAATCATTAGTGCCATACCCAATGTTACCACACATGCTATTATTCCACAATCTACCTTGACAACTTCAACTGTGGGATGCTTAGGCATTGGGCAAGTGCCTACTTAGCCAATGGCAATTCTGACACAACCAATGCACTCCTCTTATTTACAAGTGCCAACCAATATGGTAAAGACATTTGTGCCAATTCTAACAACTGCATATCAATACATTGGCCAAAGTGGAATACTTCCACCCCCTCACACTACATTTGGGACTCACTATAATTTAGGAGGTGGATTTGTGAACTCCGAACAATCACAAGTGTAACCTAATCAATATTTGGCTCAACAATTCTAAGAATTGCAAAATTTGGTCCTTAACATGAACAACAAAGGGTTGAAAGATGTCTCTTTTGAGGAAATTTATCCTTTTCTATTTGATAAATCCATCAATATGGTACCATTTCCATCGAGTTTTGAAATTCCTAAATTTGACAAGTATATGGGAGAGACATGCCTTGTCACACATCTCAAGGAATTTTTCATTTTGTGCCAAGAAGCCTATGGTGATGATTATCTTAAGAGACTCTTTGCACGAAGTCTTGGAGGCCCTGCACTAGAATGGTTAATGAATTTACCTAAAGGCTCCTTTACTTCCTTCAATGATTTAACAAGCAAGTTTATAGCATAATATTATTACAACATTGAACGTCATGCCTCATTGAGTGATTTGTGCAACACAAAGCAACGAAACAGTGAAACATTTGCTAACTTTCTACAATAGTGAAGGCATCTTGCTAATCGCATGCCCTACAAAATTGAGGATTTCCACCTTGTAGATATATTTATCAAGAACTTGATACTGGAAATGTCTTTCCACATGAATATGGCTAGCCCCGAAGACTTTGCCACTTTATTCAAGAAGGGCAAAAATATTGAAAATGGAATTTTGGAAAAAGGTACCATTAAACATTATAATTCATCATCCTCACACAATGAGGCAAACAACAATAGAAAACCCAAATTCTGGTCCAAGAACAAAGGTGTCACAGATGATGGTGTCATTGATGTCAAAAACCTTCAAGGAGGGAACAACAACAACTATCGTAACCGAAACAACAACAATTCGAATAATGACAATTAGCAATCTCGCAATCAAACACAATTTTCCCTTGCAACAACAACAATTAAAACCGTGACTATGATTGCAATAGAAAGTTCACTAACTTTCATGAACCTTTGGAGGCCATCTTTCAAAAATTAGTGGATCACAAATTGATGGTATTTCCTAACACACATCATTTTGATGAAAATCAACCAAAGTCAAGGTGGTCTAGGGAAAATGAATATTGCAAATACCATCGCATCAAAGGACATGACACCAACAAGTGCATCAAGCTCAAGATATTCATTCAAAATCTTGTTGATGATGGGGAAATTGAGGTAGAAGGAGGTCCAACCTCTAAAAATGATAAATTGAAGATATTCCAAAAACCATTTCTTGATCACAACAATGATAACAATAATACCAACAATGTGAACGAAGCTTCCACATCAAATGCATTACCTTATGATTATTCTACTAACCACATATCAAGATTTGACTCCTCGTGTGGTAAGATAGAAAACAACGATATATGTGGATTTGAATCCTTGTGTGATCACATTGAAGAAGTAGAGACTAATGTGAATACCCTTTTCTTACAAGCAGTTGATTGTGATGCCACCACTCGAAGAGGAAGACTTACTTTGCAAGTTACCACTCCTAATCACACTAATCCCTCAGTGTCACATGTGCCTGCTATGCCATCCACTTCACAAAGGCCCACTTCTCACTATGATTTGTTATCCTAGTTAGGTAAGACTCCTACACAAATATCCATTCTTGAGCTCCGAACCGCATCACCCATCCATAAAGAAATCTTGGAGAAGGCTCTTTTAGAGTCTGGTGTTCCTAAAAACATTAATGCCTCCCAATTCACCGCCATGATTGGAAACCTTTCCACCCAACAACACCTTGTCTTCATAGATAAATATTTCCAAGGTCCTAATCCTCACCATAATTTTTTACTCCACATTGAAGTCCTTATATAGTGACATAAGATTAAAAGAGTCCTTATAGATAATGGATCCAATTTGAATCTATGTACATTGAAGATGATTCGTTTCTTGGGACTTCCAGAAGATCTCCTAGATGTCAATAAGAGGATAACAATCAAAGCCTATGATGAAAGGGAAATAGAATCAAAAGGAGTTATCATGTTACCTCTAAAGGTTGGACCAACCATCATAAATACTGAATGCCATGTCCTAGACTTGGATTTTCCCTATAACATTTTGCTTGGTCAACCCTGGATACATATACTAAAAGATGTCCCATCTACCTATCATCAATGCTTGAAATTTCCTCACCAAGGAAGAGAGGTCACAATCCCAGGGGGTCCCACTCCTTTTGCATTTTGAAAAAGATTGGAAGGTGCACCAGTAAATTTTTGTCCAATCAGTGAGTTTGCCAAAGTTATACCTAAGCCTCTCACCATAACAAAATCACCTTCCACAACAATGTCAAAATTAGCCAATGATGATTCCAATTCCTGCAAAGGAAAAGAGAAGGTGGGAGATACTAAGGTCACTACTATAGGGAAGAAGGTTGCTTTTACTAATTTAGGAATGGGAGAGTATAAGTTTGAAAATGCCTTGTGTGTTGGACAACTACCACTCTCTCCTTGTTCCTTTGGAAAACCTTCACAATTGCCACCTCCTACCAAAAAAGAGAATGTGCATATTAATAAGACAACATTTAGACATTGGGGTTCACTTAGTGATGAGCATATTGAATCTAATATTCTAGATTGGCTATATTATCATGGAAAAGATGAACTTGTGGAGTTCCCCAAAGATAAGTATGTTAAGGCCCCTCCCATTATCAAAAACATGGGATATCATGGTACCGGCCTTGGACCTAAAGAAGATGGAATGAGACAACCCTTAGAATCTAATGGCTATCCTAAATGATGTGGATTGGGCTCCATTAAACTTAAGGTATCCTTTGCTGACAATTATTGTACGGTTGAACCTGATTCTGAGACTGAAGAGGAGGAATTCTTTGAAGTGCCTTTCCAATACATTGAGGATGACCTAGATAACTATTTCCATGCCATTACCATAGATGACCTTTCATCCATCAACCTACCTCTCACTAACCCCAAAATGATAGACTAGGACCTTCAAGATACGCCACCAGCTCTCGATATCTGTAAGTCTGATGAAGCACTAATGGCACTCTTTGGCCTTAAGAATCTCCAAGATTACAAACATGAGATTCAATACAATGAGGAAGTCTATTTTGGTAGCCAAATCAACTCTCTTTGTCACAAGTGAAAAAGAAAATAAAAATGGAAAAGTAAAAGAAGCATCCTCTAGTGAAAACTCCTTTGGGGCACTTTTGGATGAACAAAAAGATAAAATAAAGGATGCATCATCTATTGAAAACCTCTTTGAGGTGCTAGAAGAGGGAGAGATTGACTTGTCATTCAGATCTTTACCACTAAAAAAGTCATCTATTTTGAATGAAGACACAATTCTAGTCAACTTGGGTACAGTGGATAATCCACAAATCACCTACATTGCCGCTACCCTAAATCCTAAAGAGCAAAAGGCAATGATTGAATTCTTGAAAAAGGGAAAAATCAATTTTGCATAGACATACAAAGACATACCTAGTTTAGACACTAATTTGGTTGTGCATCATTTGACAGTGGACCCCAAGATTAAACTAGTGAAGCAAAAATTGTGCAAGATGCATCCTAAGGTAGCACTTTTAGTCAAAGCAAAATTGCAAAAAATGTTAGAGGCAAAGTTCATCCATCCTATTGATTATCCTGAGTGGGTATCTAACATTTTTCCTATAGGGAAAGCATCTGTGGGCATCCATGTTTGTTCAAATTTTTGAGATTTAAATCTCACATGTCCTAAGGATGATTTTCCACTCCCAAATATAGACATCATAGTGGATTTGACTACTAGACATGAGATGTTATCTTTGATGGATGGATTTTTTGGTTATAACCAAATTAGAATTGGAGAAGAGGATCAACATAAAATGGCATTTACCACCCCATGGGGAACCTTTTGTTATCATGTCATGCCTTTTGGCTTGAAAAATGTTGGTGCCAATTATCAACGCGCGATGACTACCATATTCTATGATCTTCTACATATCCTAGGAAAATCCAAGACAAGAGAATCCCACATTGATGTCCTTACCACTATTTTTGACAGGTTGGAGAAATACAAAGTGCACCTTAATCCTAATAAGTGTGTATTTGGGGTAAAATCAGGCAAATTATTAGGCTACATTGTGTCAAGAAGAGGTATTGACGTATATCCTACAAAAATGAAAGCCATTATGGATATGCCTCCACCTACCACATTGAAACAACTCTGCAGTTTTCAAGGAAAGTTACAATCTATTAGGAGATTTATGTCACAATTAGTAGATAAGGTCCATCCACTTCAGCATTTTCTTTGCAAGGGAAAAATGTTTTAATGGGATTGTCTATGCCAAAAAGTGTTTGAACAAATCAAGAAATATTGGGCTAATCCTCCAGTTCTAGTCTGTCCAGTTGCAGGATGACCATTGATTCTATACATTTCAGCTACTTTAGTTGCCCTAGGAGCACTTTTGGCACAATTAGATGACAATGGGAATGAGCAAGCTATATATTACCTCAATCGAACACTAGTTGGCTATGAGTTGAACTAAACTACTATTGAGTGAGCATGTTTGGTTGTAGTCTTTTGCACATAGAAGTTATGCCATTATATGCTTAATCATACTACATACCTCATTGCCAAGATAGATTCACTCAAATATTTGCTATCAAAAGTTTCCCTTACTGGTCAAGAAGCAAAATGGGTCTTGATTTTAAGTGAACTCAACATTGTTTATAAGGATTGTAAGGCCATTAAAGGACAAGTAATTGTAGATCAACTTGTCAAAGCTCCTCTTCAAGGTGACAATCCAATTGTAGTGGATTTTTGAGATGACACAATTATGACTATAGCCCCTAATACACCATGGAAACTATTTTTTGATGGATCCTTTACACAAAAAGAATCAGGGGCAAGAATTTTGTTTGTGACACCACAAGGGGATCTCATTCCTAACTCTTATAAAATCTCATTCCCCTACACAAACAATATAGCTGAGTATGAAGGTTTAGTCACAAGACTACGTCAAGCTATTAGATGGAATATGAAAAACTTTCTTATTTTTGGAGACTCGCAATTGGTCATTAAACAAGTCACAGATGAATACCACACCAAGGATGAAAAATTGTTGCCCTATCGCTGGATAGTGGAAGATCTTAAGCAGCACTTTACAGAGATTATTTGTTAGTAGATACCAAGGGCTAATAGTAAAGTAGTAGATGCTATGGCAACTATTGCCTCCATGATTTCCATGCTAGAATATAGTCCTAAATGTGAGTTTCTTGTTGAGAATCTTTTTACTCCTGCTTATGAGAAAACTATTCCAGAGTTGGTGTGTGAGATTGTCAATCCTGAGTCTCCATGGTACACTGAAATATTTGCCTATTTAGATCACAAAACCATTCCAATAACCCTCACTCCAAATTATAGAAAAACCTTCATCCATCACACAACTTGATATACCATCCTAAGTGACACACTTTTTTGAAAATATTTTGATGGAACCCTCCTCTGATGTCTTAGTTTAGATGAAGCCAAAACAGTGTTCGAAGAGGTTCACCAAGGGATTTGTGGTGCCCACTCTAGTGGCCTTACATTAGCAAAAAAGCTTCTTAGGATAGGTTACTATTGGCCCACTATGGAAGCAAATGCATATCATTTTGTGAAGAGATGTGTTCCTTGTCAGTAGCATGGTGATTTGATACATGCTCCTGCCCAAGACCTCCAACCCACCATCACTCCATGGTCCTTTTCTTGCTGGGGATTCAATGTTGTTGGTCAAGTATACCAAAATTCCTCAAATGGACACAAGTATATTATTGCCGCCACTAGGTACTTCATGAAGTGGGTCGAGGCCATTCCATTGACTTACATTGCCAGAAAGTAGATTTTGAAGTTCATCTTGAACTACATTATCTATGGTTTCGACATACCTCAAGATACAATGAATAATAATGGAACCCCTTTCAAAAATTAAGAAGTTTCCACACTATGTAGAAAGTTTGGAATCACCCAACATTTTTCCACCAGATACTACCCCCAAGGCAATGGCCAAGCTGAAGCTACTAATAAAACTATTTTGAAAATCCTAAAGAAAACTATTGATGTAGCTGGTCATGATTGGCATCTCCAAAATTATCCTGTCCTTTGGGCCTATCATACCTCCATCTATACCCCCACAAGAGCCACTCCATTGTCCCTTGTTTATGGTTTTAAATTCATCTTGCCCATCAAAATTGAGCTCCCTTTCTTCAGAATCTCTCAAGAATTTGATATCCGAAATGAATACTGAGTTGCTCACTTACAAGAGCTAGCACTCCTCCATGAGAGATGACTCAATGCCCTAAACCACCTCCATGTGTATCAAAATTTCCTTCAGCTTTAGTATCACAAGAAAGTCAAGCCACAAGAGTTTGAAGTGGGTGACTTAGTTTTGCAACATAATATGAGAAACCTCTAGAACTATGAAAAGAAAGGAAAGTTTGAGGCAAATTGGCTAGGTCTATTTATCATTATAGCCAAATATGGTTCTAGGGCATATTAGATTGCTACTCCAGAGGGAGATTTTCTCCCTGAGCCTATAAATATCCAACATCTCAAGCGGTTCTATGCTTGATCCTTTGTAGTTCTTATACAGTGTTTATAGTCCCACAAAAATCCAAAAAATCAGAAAATAAAAAAAATCCAAAAAAAATTATAAAATTTTCCTGAAAAAAGCCTAAAAAGTAGAAAATGTTCCCAAAAAAAGTATGGTTGATCCATTGTCTATAAGGCTCATTTTTCCTCATTCCACCATTTCATTTCCCTTGTGCAAAGTCTTATCTAGCTTTTTGCATTTCATAGATCCAATAAAAGACCTCTTGTCTATAGGCTTCACTTCACCTCCATCTTTTAAAAGACCTCTAGTCTATGAGGCATTTTTCATCAAGTGGTTATCCAATCCCATCACATAAAGCTTTTTCACAACAGTGACCACACTTGGACTTACACCAACTCACCATTCAAGACTTAATGATTCAAGAAACTTGTTTGCTTCATAGCCCTTGCTAGAAAAAAATGATTTTATGATCATTGACATCCGACTTGACACATTATTATAGGATGAATCCTTCCTATAGGCGACATTGCAACATTCACTTCTAGACCTAAGGTTCTTGGCAGGAACTATGGACTGAATGACTACTTGGTCATGAGGTCTCTTATTGGTTGATTTTATTTTTGTGTGTTAATAGAATCCTTTTTAGGATGTGCCTTGATCTTCCATATTTTGGTCATACCTGAATGGCTTTCATTGACTACACATGTCTTTTGTGGTATGATCTATTTTTTGAAGCTTTATTTCATATGTGTTAGCTTTAGGTTACGATAATGTGTTGATCAGTATACAAAATCAAGCTGCTAGCTATGAGGGCCCAGCCCCCCCATATCCCCCACTCAAGGAGGTCTCTACTATCATACGAACTACTTTGATTTGGCTCTATCACCCGAGATCCATGAGTTGGCCCCCCTCTCAAAATCTAGCTCTCGTCGATAGGCAAGTGTGGCCTCAATATAAAGTGACCTATAATAGGCTACCTCTCGTATGGCTCGTGCCTCTACTTGGCTAGTTGTGATGGCCTCTTGCATCACTGTGATAGTTTCCCCAAGCAATAGCATCTATCTAGCTATGTCCCTTTGCCTACCGTATTTGTCCAGTTATGCCTGATGGGTGGCCCACTCGACCCATAATGCAGCTACCTCCCCTTGGAGTCTCTCCAGCTCTACCTGCTTCTCCTTCCCTATATGGATTCCCATCCCTGCAAACTCCTTGGCATCCACCCATTCCTATAGGGATGCTAAGGCCTCTTGTACATTGTCTCATCTAGCCCTCTGCACCTGCAGCTCTGCTTGTATGGCCCCCATGGCCTACTCTAAGTTGTCTTCTCATGGATGTTGCACCTGTGTTATCCCCTTTAGCTTAGCTACCTCTACACGGAGGCTATCCCACTCAGCCCTCACCATATCTAGGTCATCTACTAGCCCTTGTCTATGTCCCCCTACTGGCACCCATACTTGTACCTATACCTATGGCCCATGTCCTGGTGCTTGTGTTGGTGCCTATACTGGTGCTGGCCCTAACCCTCTCCTCACTCGGGCTCTATGCCCTTACGGTCCCTCTTGTGCCCCTAGTGCTAATGGTAGCATCATAGCTACCTACCCATCATCCCTTGCTCCATCCCCTTCTCCCTGTGGCTGCTCTATTGGTGAAGGCACCCTAGGCACTACGAGTTTGACTTGCTAGTGAGCTGCCAACCACTGTGCATATGCTAGTGTCACACCTACATCTCCCCTGTCCTATCCATGTACCCACGGCACTACTAGCATCAATACCCATGAGGCCATCTAAAGGGCGGTCCCATGCCCCCATACTTAACCATACTCTCAAGACACCACAAGATATAAGAATCTATCTAGCACTGCATCTTGTGTCCTGCCAAATTGTCATAGCACTCGAGAGGGCATGTACCACATGATCACGTGCATGGACCACCCAATGATCCAACAGTCAATCTATGTGTACTAGAGGTACATCTGATCCTCCATGTCATCCTTACCACCTACTGCTAGTGTTTGCCCCCATCGCTCTACCCCATCATATGGACTCAACTCAAACATAAGAATCTCATCAATATAGCGGCACCAAAATCTCACTAACTTTTTTTTTGTATACTAAATCAGAGGTTGATATTTGTAGGTGAATGGCTCCCCAGGCTGCTTGGTCTCCCACTAAGTGATGGGCCATGTGACCCCAATGTGCTCCCATGGCCAAACCATTAGTAACGTTAGTCCTGGTCCTATAGTGTGCTGGGTCCAATATGCACACATGTGCAAATCATGATATAACTCAACCAGGATTGTCTATCCCCAACAATAGACCTCTCCCTCTTCCTATAGTAGGGTGCTCAGTACCTGCGCCCAACTGATCGGCCACCTATGTCCTACATGATCTAGCATCATCTATCATATCAGTGAGGTTAGGTATACTGCCAGCCTTAGTAGACTCTGCTCTAGAGCTCCTCTCCATGATAACCATGATCACTGAATGGGTAACTACTATCATCATCTACCGAAGCACTACCTTAAGAACAGATTAAAACCCTCTAGTACATACTCTAGGTATGCACCTCTAATTAGCACTAGCAAGATCTGCAACACATCTAGGAGTGTGACTATAGCCTCCCTCATTGGTAGATGGAAGCTTGCTATCAGTGTGTGCCACCGTTCTATGAGCGTCAATAGTTGTGCTGAGTGGGCCCTAAGGCTTGTCCACTTATGAATGCGCTCGAAGCTACATAGTCGCACATGTCCCCAATCCATATTTGTGAGTCTCTCCTAGATCACCATGGTCAGAGGGTAGTGCTCTCTCGACCTGAATACCACCATGTCCTCCTATAGCATAGACATGCAAAGCATCAGTCTTTCTAGCCTATGTTGTCTCTAGAATGGGGCATCTTCCCTTGCCTCCTATTGATTTTTCTCAATCGACAGGGTCGCTAATTAGTGTAGACACCGATAAGCACAGATGCTAATTGGCAGAAACATCAATCTGTGCAGATGCAGATCAGTGCAGCCACTGATAAGCATAGATGATAAACCTTTTATCATCTACAGAGATCACGACATGTTTTTTGTCATCTCCATTTTTCCTACCTACCTTTTCTGTCTACGAAGATGACAGGATGAAACCTATAGTCTCCACAGAGTCCATTCCCTTTTTAGGTGTCTACACAGATGAAAGGGTCAATTTTGTCATCTCCACAGATGCGACGGACGTTGATTTGTTGTCTAAATAGATGATAGGGCAGAGATTATTGTCTGTACCTCGACAACATTTTTGTTTCATTTATTGTGCCATAAATGCACCTAACCTAGCCTAGTCTACCAAAAGATGAAGAGGATCATATGACTTATCGATGGGCCTATCTTGACTGCCCGTTGGTACTCCTGAACATTCTCACTAAGCTATAATTGATCAATGGGGTCCATGTTTTCTCTATATGCTCTGCTCGTGGTGTGACAATGACCTTCTTTGGGCCTCTTGGAGGCTTATATAGGGCCCCCATGGACCCTGTTTGAGCCCATGTCTTCCCTGAGCCATGTCCATCCCCTATTTACTCGCAAGTCATTAAAATGTTGTCATTTATTCTCATTTTACTCCTTTTTCTTCTTTTCTTAAGACCTTTTCATGAAAATCGTCCAAAAAAAAATTTTAACACAATTTTCGTAAGGGGGCACCCTCCTCCTTTGTCGTCGCCATAGGACTCCCACCTTCTCTTGGGCAACCTGTATTTTTTTTCTTTGATATGATGTTGTTTCGACATCACATCAAAGAGGGGCAAAATGTAGATGCTTAAAATCATCCCTAAAGACTATATTAATTTATTAATATTGCCCATGACATTGTAATTAATTATTAATTAATTAATTATATTGCTCACATTCTTCTACTTATTTAATTAAATTATTTTAATTAAATGAGTTCATTCTCCTAAGTATTTAAATTTAATTTAAATACTCCTAGCCTTAATGTGTTAAATTAATTTAAAATACATGATCCTCCATCATCCCCTTTTTAAATAAATTTGATTTGTTTAAATCCCTCACATCCCATTAATTCTTCGAAACCTATGATTAAATTAAATCATATTTAATTTAATCTTAAGCCTAGCCTAAAACTTAGCCTATACTCATCATTTTCATCCTCTTAAGCCTACTTCTTCTCTAATCCCACTTAATCATTCTTAATCTCCTTCCTAATCCCCCTCATTAGCTTGAAAGTGTGCTCACACATGTGTGAGATGGCATGCCTACACACTTCCCTTTGCACTCTTGTCTCCCACTCTTCTTCTCAAGTTTGGTCATAAATGTGTGAGAAAACTTTGAATTCTTGACCATTTGCATGGATTCCATGTCACCTTATGTGGCATCTACATGGATGCCACCTCAGCAAGCCCTCCCTCAAGCCTATAAATAGAGGCCTTCTCTCAAGCATTTGCATCTCTCATTATTGCATTGTTATTATGTTGGTTTGAGATTTGAGTTTTTAGTTAAGCTTGCATGCTAGTTTGAGTTTTTATAGTAGCTTTCATGGTAGTTTTCATGGTGATTTTTAGATGCATACTAACCATTTGGTAGTTGGTTTAGCTTTGCATTTGCATTGTTCATCTGGTTTATTTGTGCATTCTCATTTTCATTTCATTTGCATCTTAGTTTAACTTGCATATTAGTGTAGTTTCACTTTATTGCATTTCATATCATCATTATTGAATGCCTTCAAGTATGGCTTTCTCTATAGCCATTTCTTAAGGTGTTCTTCATTTCATTGCATCTTAGGTTCATATTTTATCATTGTTCAAATTTGCACATCCACTCAAGAAATTCACTATATTGTTGTGTTTGGGAGAGCACACCAAACATACCCCCCTTTCTAACACACCAACAAGGCCTCTCATGGGTGCCTTTGTTAAGCTATAGAGGTGGCTAGAGGATTTGGTTTGTTGGTTGCTTAGATTTGTATAACTCAAGCAAGCATTAGTTAGTTAATGTTCTTTCATTTTGATGAGTCTTTGATGCATATTTGGGGTTTTTAACTAATATTTGTTTATTGATTCGTGCTCCCAACAGGTCACATTTTCTAGCACACAATTATATTATTATATTATTATATGATATTATATTATATGATATTATATTATATTATATTATATATATATTATATTATATTACTATATATTATATTATACTATTATATAATATATTATACTATTATAATATATTATTATTATTATATTATACTATTATATTATATTATATTATAATATAATATAAAATTATATTATATTATTATATTATATTATACTATTATATTATATTTTACTTATATTAATATTTGTGAATGACTTGTGAAATATAAAAATATTAATCTTCATAAATAATATAATATATTTATTATTTTATAATTATATAATGTAATAACTAATTTATTATTTGATATATATTTCATATTATATATTTTTAAGTGTTATCAGGTATCCAATATTATATTGGATATCTGATATCAAATCGGATATCCGATAAGGATTGGGCCTTACTTCTTAGGTTTGGTACCTAAATAGGTGAAAAAAGGTCAGAGCAAATTTTGAAGTGCTTTTAGATGTTTTCAAACTCTATTTTTTTCACATCGCCAATTTTTGTCACATCATGATCCTACACATACCCTAAATTATCATCACATTTAGATTTATAATATCCATTTCTATATATAAATGAAATAACAAATGTAAATAACACATACCTTATGCATTGTCCTTTAACATACCTTCTTAAACTCACGATGTGCCCCCAATCATTAAATATATTCATAGGCCATTCACATGGCTATGTACTTTGTTGGAGTGGTATGGTTGAGTGGTGAATCTAGTGGCTGATCTATGCCTTCCATTTTGTATTTTCAAGGGAGTCCCCTCTCAGGATGTTGGGATGAAATTTTGAAGTCATACCATAGTAAGACAATTTCATATTCTATTTTGCACGTGTTCTTCTAACATTGGGGCAAGGACATGATGGGAAAATCCCATCCACATTATGACTTGGATTTCCCTATGATGCACCAAAAGTTATCTGAATACTCATATAGTTGAATGAACAACAATTCGTAGGAACTTGTCATGGCATAATCAACATTTCTGTAGGACATTGTAAATCTTCAAGCTCATAATAGCATCAATGTATCTAACATCAATTTCTTGTTTATTGACATTATTCCAAAATTGAGTATTAGGATCCTAAACTTGTGCATTTTTATTGTTGGAAGGAAGTATATAAACTTTACCATCAAGTACACCAACAATGTAGGGATTAAGGTCTAGATCGATATTCATATCAGGAACATAACCACACTTGTATTCCTTTGCATTATAAACAATAATAGAATCTTGTACATAGGGACAAAATGTCTACCTATTGTACCCACTAACATTATAGATGACCCCTTCAAATGCTAATGTGGCACATGCAAATACATTGACTTCCTAGAATATTAGTGCCTAGCCCACATGTGTGAGATAAAATATCAAATATTGCCACACCTTCTATTTGGCTCTCTCTATTACAAAACTTTAAAAAAATATTACTACCAATTGTGGGTTGGATTTAATGAAGAGGCAATGACTATACTCTATGTATGAAAAGTTAAATGTTTTGGGTATTTCTGATAGCCTTTCATAACAATGCACAAGTGAGTGGTCCAAACTTGGCACTCGTATTCAGTAGTTGGATTATGAGAGTGTCCCATTTGGATGTTATCATTGTTTTAAGATAGGCCATAAGGCTTTTCAATGCTCGAAAGCAAAGTCAGTTAAGAAGAAGAATCCCTATGTGGCTTCTCTTATTAGGGTCAAGAAAGTCTGGAGAAAAAAGACCACCAACCAGGGCCAGAAGGGTTCACTTTCAGCATTTATTAAGGTGGCAAAAGATTCAAAGAAGGTAGATCAAATGCAACCTTCTGAATCCACTTTACCTCAGGGCACGAATGATAAGATGGGTCCTCTGGCTGAGCTGTCGAAGCCTGCCGCGATCTCCTCTCTTTTCATTAGGGAGAAGCAAACCTTTGTTCAACCCCAACTGATTGAGGGTGCTTTGGCTAAGGGAATGTTAGATTCTGGAGATGAGGAAGGCTAGGAAGCCCCACAGTAGGTAGCTCAAGTGGCAGTGTTGTTAAGTTCTCCACTTTTTGAGGGTAGGTGAGCCCTGGCTCCCATAGAGGTGGAGAATGATAGAGTTAATAGGGATATTTTCATCTATCAAGACCTAGAGGAAAATCTTGCTTCCTCTTTAGCTAGAGGGACCAGCACAGGAAAGTTGGATGTTTTGGTTAAGGAACTGGACCAGTGGGAGTTTCATCCAACCAACCCATAGACTGCCCTCAAGGCTTCTAGGTTGTTGAATTTTGGCATGAAGGGTGAAGTTCTTCTTTCCCCAAATCCCAGGAAGAAATATGTTAGAGAACCTTCTGAGGCCTCTCTGGTGGAGACTAGAAGCAACTGCAAACCAAATGTGGGCTCAGCGGCCAAAAGAGGTAGAAAATCTAAAAAGGAAGCCAGAGAGGAGGAGACCAAAAGAAGCTTGGAAAATGGGTGCCAAAGAACTCTTCAGGAGTGTTCCAAGAATTAATCATGAAGATCATATCATGGAATATTAGGGGCCTTAATGGAGCCCATAAACAACAAATTATGAGGAACCTAATCAGAGATCAGAGACTAGACATCTTGATGATCTAGGAAACTAAGATGAAAAAGGATTTTTTGGGGAAGATTAAGTTTAGCAACTTGATGAGTGGGGAAGCTTCAGACTCTGATGGTGCCTTTGGGGGTCTACTGACCCTTTTTAATACCAAAAATTTTAGAACGGAAGTGACCTAAAATGATGATAATATTCTTTTTGTGCAAATTTTTTCATATCCCTTCCAATGAATGCTGGTTCCTGATGAACTTATATGCTCCCAAAAATAAGAGAGAAACAAAGAATTAATGGACCAGAGCTTGAAGTCTAGTGCAAAGTAGAAATTTAAAGAAAGGAATTATTATGGGTGACTTTAACACTCTGTTGTTGGATGAGGAGAAGAAGGGAGGTCTACCTCCAAACTGGGAAAGCAAAACTGACCTTGCAAACGTCATTAATGGTCTGGCTTTTTTGGATATGGACCTCATGAGAGGTGCCTTTACTTAGTCAAATAAACACATTGGTCAAGACTATATTCAGGTCAGACTGGACAGAGCTCTTATCAATCTCGATTGGCTAAAGACCTCCTCTTGTAAATTATCTATTTTGCCCAGAGTGGAATCTGACCACTCCCCTATTTCCCTTTCAGTTGTTCCTATAGGTCCCAAAAGGCCTCCCCCTTTTCATTCTGAAAAAATGTGGACCTCCCACCTTGACCTTTTAAAAAAGATTAAGCTCTAATGGAGTTTTGATGTGGAAGGCACAACTATGTACAGGGTAGCAAGAAAACTTAGCAATGTTAAAAGGATGGTTAAAGCTTGGAACAAGTCTAATTTTGGCCACATATTCTTTGAGAAGGAAGTCTTAATTGAAAATATTTCTGCTATCCAAACCTCAATTTAGGAGGATGGGTATAACGAGTTAAACAGGGAGGTTGAGTTGTCTATCCTTTCAAATTTACACAATATTATCAATAAAGAGGAAAAGTTCTGGAGACAAAGATCAAGGGTTAAATGGCTCAAAGAGGGAGATCAGAATATGAAGTTTTTTCATCTCACTACTCTAAAACATCATGCAAACAACAGAATCATAGGTTTAAAGAAAGGACAGGGATTGCTGACCATAGATGAGGATATATCAATGGAGGCTATTTCTTTCTTCTCCTCCCTATTGTCTTGGGATCCTTTTCTTTCCAAAGTGGATCAAGATGAAATTGTCTCTTGTATCCCTTAGGTCATCCTTCCTCACCATAATAAACTGCTTCGAGCCATTCCCTCTGAGTTAGAAGTTAAAGAAGCTCTCTTCTCTCTGCCGGTAGATAAATCCCCTGGCCTTGATGGCTTTTTGTCTTTCTTTTTGCAATTTTTTTGGCCTATTTTGATTAAGGATGTGATTCAGGCTATTCAAGAATTCTTTGGGGCAAGAAGCATTCTTAAGGAGATTAACTCAACTTTTTTAATTCTCATTCCTAAAATTCCTAGAGCCAATTCCTTGGACAATTAGTCTTTGCAATTCTTTCTACAAGATCATTTCGAAGGTTCTTACTTCCAGGCTACTCAAACTCCTCCCTCTGATTATTTCTCATCAACAAACTAGTTTTGTCCTAGGCAAACAAATTTTAGACTCCATAATGATGGTGCATGAAGTGATTCATTGTATGGAAGCTGGAAAAAGGGAAGGGATGATACTTAAACTAGACCTTTCTAAAGCCTATGACAGGGTTGACTGGTCTTTTCTAGATAGAGTGCTTAAGGCTTTTTGGTTTGATGTCAAAACTTGTAGGCTTATTTCTCAGCTGGTGTCTACTTCCTCTCTTGCAATTTTAGTTAATGGATCTCCCTCCAATTTTTTCAAACCCTCTCGTGGCCTTCATCAGGGGGATCCTCTCTCACCTATTCTCTTCACTATCTTGGCAAAATGTTTAGGCAGACTTATTGAGAAGAATAAGAAGGAAGGGAGAATCAAAGGTTTTAAACCTTCTTCTAAAAGTGTCCCTTTTTCACATCAGCAATTTGTAGATGATACTATAATGGGAGGGGAGGCTTCTATTAAGGAGGCTAAGGCTATGAAGGACATCTTGGATATCTATTCCAAAGGGTCAGGGCAGCTCATCAACTGGGATAAGAGCTTTGTTTTCTTTATCAACACCCCTGAGGATAGATAGAAGAAAATCTCCAGAATTCTAGGATGCAGTGTGGGGAAGCTTCCCTCTACCTATCTTGGGCTTCCTTTGGGCAAAAATCCTCTTGATTCTTTATGGAATGATATTATGGATAGATTTAGTAAAAAGCTAGTTGATTGGAAATGGGCCTCTCTTAGCCAAGCTGGAAAATGCCAACTGGTTAAATCCACCCTTCAGAACTTGCATGTCTATGCTTTGAGCCTCTTTGTGATCCCTATGAAATTTGTTGAGAGAATGGAAAAAATTTAGAGAGATTTCTTATGGATGGGGGCTAAAAAGAATAAAAGGTATCCTCTTGTTGCTTGGGAAAAAGTTTTCCTCCCAAAGAAATATGGTGGTCTAGGCATTAGGAAGCTAACTCACCTCAACAAGGCTCTTTTGGCTAAGAAAATATGGCATATCTTCAGTAGCATAGGGGAATGGAGAGACATTATGGAAAATAAGTATATTAAGAGACCCTCTAAATAGTTTACCCTCTTCAACGAAGATATCCCAAGAGGATCCACTGTTTGGAATGGTTTTTTAAAAGCCAAGGACTTGGAAAATTCTAGAGTATCTTGGAAATTGGGAAATGGGAAAGATATCTAGTTATGGTCTGATAGCTGGCTTATTCAGGGCCCCCTTATGAACAACCCCAACTATGAAGTTTTGGTGAATGACTGCATCAACCATTTTGGGGAAAAAGTTAGTAACTATAGGAATAACCAAGGATGGATAGACCTCTCTATCATCTCTGAAGATCTTAACCCTATTATGATTATGCTTAACTCTATGGTCCTAAATAACAACAGGGATGAGTTGGTCTAGGGAGATAATGCCAATGGGCAATATACTACCACCTCTTGGTACTCAGCCCTTTGGAGATTAAAAGAGATTCCTCCTTGGTCGAGGGCTTGGATTCCTGGACTCATTCCAAAAATTAATATGTTCTATTGGCTAGCTCTACAGGACAAAATCCTTACCCAGGATAACCTCATTAAAAGAGGTCATATTATGCCTAGCAGATGTGTGTTATGTAAAGATCAAATGGAGAGTGGCAATCATTTGTTCATTCATTGCTCTTTCTCTAAGGAGGTTTGGGTTTTCCTCACCTAGGACTTGGGCTTTAGTTGGTGTGTGCCTTTTAACCTTCTGGATCTCTTCTATTAATGGAAATGTATGTTCAATAGGTCTCATCTTTAGGAATTAAGTTCCTAGATCCTACCTCATTTTTGTTGGAGCATCTAGAAGGAGAGAAATAATAGAATCTTTAGAGATAAAGAGGAGCCGGCTATAGTGATATGAAAGAAAATATTTTCTAACATTAAAGAAAACTATTCAGTAAGGAAAGGGGGAGATATAGAATTAGGTTGCAAAAAAAGGAGAAGGCAATAGATAGAAAGATGAAAAGACAGGAAGCCAAATGGCTTCTCCCCCCAAAAGTTTGGCATAAAGCCAACTTTGATGGAGCATCCAAGGGAAATCTTGGCTCCTTGGGAACTGGAGGCATAATAAGGAATGAAAATGGAGATGGTATTTCAACTTTTTCCCTCCCATTGGGTTATCAAACCAACCACTTTGCGAAAGCAAATGCTGCGTGTAATGCTGTCAAACTGGCTTTTGAAATTGTAGTCACTAATCTTTGGCTTGAAAGGGATTCAAACAACATTATAAAATGTATTAATAGAAACTCTTAGCCATCATGGTCAATTGCAAATATTATTAATGAGACTCGTAAGACTCTTTCCAAATTTAGTAGAGTCCACATCACTCATATTTTTTAGGAAGCTAACCCAGTTGCTGACAAGTTTGCAAATATTGGGGTCAGTGCAAGCCAAATTATGACATGGCATCATGAAAATACTTTGCCGATGGATATTGTTAGAAGCATGATTGAATTGGACAAGATCCAAGGAAGTACAGAGAAGATCAATGTACAATTATGAGTATGAATGGATCAAGGGGAAAGGGTACTTCCCAAAAAGTTAGCATGGGAAATTGTAATTGGTGCAATTTATTATAGACTAGTCGACATGCTTTGTGGGTTGTTTGTTATGTTTATAATAGGAGCAACAAAAGGGTTAATCCTTTTTGCATTCTACTTATTCACAAAGGTTCCACTCTATTGCAGTGCGAGGTGCATATGAGAATTGATGGTGTGCAGAGTGCAGATAGGTGTGCAGAGTGCAGATATGGTTGGTGAAAGGTGTAGAAAGGAGCCAGTGGGTGAAATTGAGAAATGGAAGAGCAAGGATAAAGTTTGGGAGCAGCTGGATTAGGGCGGGATCACCAGATACATTACAAAATTGCATGGCTTTGATCAGGAGGTGACCAATAGTATGATTGGTTCATGGAAGGATGATAGAGTGAAGGTGAATGGGGATTCTTTCATTATCACTGAGGAGGTGATTTCAACCATTTCTAAAATCCCAATTGAGGTTTTTAAGTTTTTTAGGGACAAGAAGCTCTTGGCTAATGTTGTGCGGGATTTTTTTAAGGATGAGAAGGAATTAAAAGCCCTGAAGAAGATTGCCACATACTATGTTCTTGATACCATGAAGAAACTGTGGAAGTATGTTCTAAGAGCTATTATAGAGTATATTACTTTGGACCCTAGGTTTGATAGGGCTCGTACCCACCACTTTGTTCTTTTGAATCATTTTCAGCACAACCGTAAAATTTTTTTTCCTTTTTACTTGTTAACTTCTTTGAGCAAGGCGGTGATTAGCTTCAAAAAGAAGCCTACTGATAACCTTGCATTGCATGAGGGGCTCCTGTTGCTTATTTATGAGCATTTTAAGGCTCAGACTATAAGCAAGGCTCCCCCCCAAACTAAGAATGTGACCTCTAGAAGCTCTGACTTCTTTTTAGACTCGGATGACATTCAAAGCTTTAGCTTTAAGGATAATGTGATTTCTTCCGCTGATAAAAAAGCTACCCATAAAGTTAAGAACTCACCTTCCTCCATCACCCCCAGTAGAAAAAGTCCTAGGGATCATGGGAAGAAACATCCTATGAAGGATGTGAAGGATGAAAATGATGAGGAGGAGGATGTGGAGATGAAAGAGGAGGAAATGGAGATGTAGGAGGAAAATAAGGATGACTAGGGAGGGAAGAAACACAAGAGGGAGGGTCAGGAGGATGAGATAATGCAACAAAAGTAGGACATGTCTTCACTGCCTCTTTCACCTATCCATATTCATGCACAACCTAAGGAACAAAATTTGGATTTTGAGACCGAGGGTAGGGAGGTGCAAGTATATAATAGGAGGAAAGCTTGGAAAAACTTTAAAGTTAGGACCTCAAAAATGGGCATTTTTAGAGAGGCCATGATCTTATAGGTCCTCGTGGATAACCAAGAAGAGACAAGGCTTGAAGAACTCATAGACCCGGTGATTGTGGCTATTTTGGACAAAGCTAGGGAAACCAAGCTGAATCTCTTGAACAATGCCTGCAATAGCATGATTGATAACTTCAGATCAATCAAGTGGCTTTTCCATGAGCTGGAGGAGGTCAAAGAGTAGGTGGGTCATATGGAGGATAACAGGAATGGAGCAAACTCTGAAAAAAGAGATGGAAATGGTGAGAAGCTTAGTCTGGCAGAGAGAAGGATTAACAACCTCAAAATCTACAATCATAATCTTTCGAATCAGATGATTTTGATGCTAAGCTCCATTAACAACAACATCATATCTTTAATAGGCTGGATCAAAGATAGAGTTATGAAGGATGATGAGGATGGTAAAGAGAGGGAAGAAGCTAGAATGGGGGTCGACACTACAAAGGACAACATCAACAATGGTTAGGACAAGGAGGATCAAAGGGTGCACCAACAAGAGGCTGAGGAGAACAAGATGGCCTATGAGATAGCTTAGGTCATGCAAGACCTAGAGAGAAAGAATGAGGACTAATCCTTTGCCTATTCTTTTGTTTCTATCTGTGCCTTTTTTTTGGATTTTTGTAAGGGCTTTTGCCCTAGTCGTTTCTTGTTGTTTCTGTTCCTGAACTTTTCTATGGTTTTTGTTTGTCGGCTGGGCCTTGTGCTTATTTTCAGCCTTTGAATTAGAACTTTTTTGGCTAGGCTTTTCACACTTATTATCAGCCTTGTTATTGTTTTAACTCTTGGGTTTCAGGGTCCCTATAAAACCTATTTATCTAATCAAAAACTATGTCAAAATTGCATTCATCATCATTTACAATTCATTGGATTTCATAAGGAAAGCTTGCATCTCTTCCTACTCACCATAGTGCTCTTGGTGTTTCTAAAAGTTAGTAGAGCTCACTTGAGCATTCCAACACTTGGATACTACCATAAGTTTGGCCTGGAATTTGTAAGGAACTATCAAGAGGTATTGTATTGCTAAATCTTTTGGTAGACCTAGGATTATCTCTATTACAAAATAGCTTTGTTTCTTTCTTTACTATCTTTATTTTTAGCCTAGATTTGATACCATGTTTTTCTTGGATCATTTCTACAAATGTAGGAATCTAAGAACCATTTTGACCCATTGGAACACAACATGCATGTCACTAGAAATCCTAGGACCCCTAGAAACACATGTTGTATTGTGAATGGTTGAAAGGGGTCATAAGGTAACCTACAACACCTTTTGATCCATTAGAACACAACATGTATGTCCCTTGGAGTTCTAGGACCCTTAAGAACACATGTTATCATGTGAATGGTTGAAAGGGTCATAGGGTAACCTACAACCCCTTATGAACCATGAAAATACAATATGCATGTTCCTTGGGGTCTTAGGACCCCTAGAAACACATGTGGTCATGTGAAAGGTCAAAAGTAGTCATAAGATAACCTACAATCCCTTGTGACCTAGAGGAACACAATGTGCATCTCCTTAGGGGTCCTAGGACCCCTAGGAACACATGTAATTTAAATACACAAAAGGGGTCATAGGGTAACCTACGACCCCTTATGACCCATATGATCACAAAATGCATGTCCCTAGGGGTCCTAGGATCCCTAGGAGCACATGTTGTCATGTGAATGGTTGAAAGGGATCCTAGGGTAACCTTTGACCCCTTATGACCCATAGGAATACAACATAGGACCCCTAGGAACACATGTGATTTGAATGGTTAAAACTTATGGCTAATTAAAGCACAATGTTCATGTCCCTAGGGGTCCTAAGATCCCTAGGAACATGTGTTGTCATGTGAATAGTCAAAAGGGGTCATATAGTAACCTATGACCCCTTATGATCCATAATAACATAGTATACATGTCCCTTAGGATCCTGGGACCCCATGGAACACATGTTGTCATGTGAATGGTCAAAAGGGGTCATAGGGTAACCTACAATTCCTTATGATTGGTTCAAATGCAAAATGTATGTCCCCTAGGCATCTAATGACCCTTAGGAGCACATGTTATCCTATGAATGGTCGAAAGGGGTTATAAGGTAACCTACAATCTCTTACAACCCATAAGAACCCAACATACATGTACCTTGGGGTCCTAGGACCCCTAGGAACACATTTTTCATGTGAATGGTTGAAAGGGATCATAGGATAACCTATGACTCCTTATGTCCAATTTGAACACAACACATATGTCCCTAGGGGTCCTAGGAACCTCAGGCACACATGTTGTCATGCAAACGGTCAAAAGGGGTCATAGCATAACCTATGACCAATTTGAACACAAAATATTTGTCCTAGGGGTCCTATGACCCTAAGGGATACATAACATCATGTGACCCATAGGAAAACAACATGAATGTCCCTAAGTGTTTTAGGACTCTGAGGAACACATGTTGTCATGTGAATGGTTGAAAAGGGTCCTAGGTAACCTATGCAAAATTTCAACCATTTCAAACACAACATGTATGTTCCTATGGGTCATAACAACTCTAGGAACACATGTTCTTATGTGAATTGTCAAAAAGGGTCACAAGGTAACCTATGACTCCTTATGACTGATTAGAACAAAACATGCATATCCCTAGTGGTCCTAGGACCCCTAGAAATACATGTTGACATATGAATGGTTAAAAGGGTTCACAAAGTAACCTATGACCCCTTATGACCCATAGAAATACAGCATACATGTCCCTAGGGGTCATAGAACTACAAGGAACACGTGTTTCCATTTAAATGGTCTAAAGTGGTCATAGTATAAGTTACAACCCCTTATGACCCATTTGAACACTATGTGCATGTCCTTATGGGTTTTATAACTCCCAGGGACACATGTTGTCATGTGAATGGTCATAAGGGGTCATAAGTTAGCTTACAACCTCTTATGACTCATTCAATTACAACATGTATGTCCATAGGGGTCCTATGACTACTAGGGACACACATTGTCATGTAAATGGTTAAAATGGGTCACAAGGTAAACTATGATCCCTTATGATGCTTAGACTAACACCATGCATGTCCCTAAGGATCTCAAGACCCCTAAGAATACATATTGTCATGTTAATGGTCCAAAGGGGTCATAGGGTAATCTACAATAACTTTCAATCCATTCAAACACACAACATGTATGTCCCTAGGGGTCCTAGGACTCCTAGGAACACATGTTGTAATGCGAATGTTTGAAAAGGGTTAAAGGATAACCTAAAACCCCTTATGATCCATTGTAACACATCATGCATGCTTCTAGGATCACATGTTGTGACGTGAATGGTCAAAAGGGGTCACAATATAACCTATGACCCCTTATGACCCATAGGAACACAACACACATGTTATCATTTGAATGGTCAAAAGGGATCATAGTGTAACCTGTAATCCCTTATAACCTATTCGAACACAACATGTATGTTCCTAGCAACACATTTTCTCATGTGAATGGTTGAAACGGTTCAAAAGGGGTCACATGGTAACCTACAACCTCTTATGACTCATAAGAATACAACATATGACCCTAGGAACACATGTTGTCATTGGAATAGTCAAAAGGGGTCTAGGGTAACTTAAGACACCTTATGACCCATTCAAACACAATGTGTATGTCTCTAGTGGTCCTAGGACCTCTGAGAACACATGTTGTCATGTAAATCATCAAAAGGAGTCATAGAGTAACTTAGAATGCCTTATGACCCATAAGAAAACAACATGCATGTCCCTTTGGGTCCTAGGACCCCTAGGAACTATTAGTTTAGTTTTTTTATTTCCTAGTGGGTTATTTATTTTTCCCTATATTGCTAGGTTTTTCTTACACTTTTAATAATCTTGTTTAGGTTAATAAAGCATGTCTTATTTAGAAAGTGATTGCGAGGTGTCATTGTCCTACATGTGAGCATCCATTAGCTATCTTAGGAAGATACTTTGCTATCTTTAGTCTAAAAATTGGTTTCTCCTAATTGGTCAATGTTGCCACCTCCTCTCTCTTCCTAGTCTATATAAGCATGCTACCTGGCTTGTATTTGTGATCAATTTCTTTCGCATCCTCTTAATGCTATTTTGCTTCCAGCATTTGCATTACTCTCTTGGAGACTAACTCTATGTTTCTATTTTGATTTAGTATCATTTGCATTCATAATTTACATATCTATTCTTTGTACTAGTTTTCTAGGTTATCAATCTTTTCAGATTCTAACATGTATTAGAGCTTTTCTATGTGAAAGAGTAGGTTTTAGTTTTCTTATTTGAGATATTCAGGAGGGGGGAGGCTAATAAATATTATTGTAGTTTTTTGAAAAAGAAATTATGCTCTTCTCTTGCATCTTTGGATGATCTTGAGAATTAGAAAAGTTTTGATAAAAATGTTTTTTATTTCTAGGGTTTCAATCTCAAATTTGACAACCAACATGCATATTTGAAGTTTCAATTAGTATTGCAGATTCCAACATGCCATTGATGGACTTAGGAAGCTGATTCAACATTTTTATGTCATCTTTTGGTTGTTGGGGTCATTTTTTGGTTTATGGATCCATTTTTGTATTGTTAAAAGTATCTAATTTACACTACAACTACATCTTCTATACATCAGCAAGAAAAATTCTTTTTGGGTTTTGTTCACAACATCAAAAAACTATCTAGGTATCTTTTAGTTTTTGCATGCAAGTTGTATATTTTGCATAATTGATCATGGAAAGCTATAGTTGTACCCCTCTCCATTGGCAGTTGCAAATTTGAACATAGTTTTCAAATGCCTCATTCTTGCTCATACAGACTCTAATTTCAATGATTCTTGTTATGATTTTGGTTTTTTTTTGTGCTCTATGCACTAGTGGAGTTTTTTTTTTTTTTTTGTATGCATAAATTCTTTAGAAATTTTAGATTCTTGGTTGTGACTGTGCACAATTCTCATTTTTAAAACTTCAAAGGATCATAACTTTCTCATATGACCTTTTATTGAGGCAATTTTTTTTGAAAGTGCATGATTTTTTGAGTAGATCATAGTGGTACTATTTGTTTCCTTGATTATTGTGCTCAAGTTTCACTTTCAACATATGCTCTTCATGAGGTTTTGTAATGCATTGAAATCAAGACCACTAAGTATTTCTTTCTAGTGGTAGCTATAAACACACTAAAATAAAGTGTCAAATCACATTTCTTTTGGGGGGTTCTTTAATTGAGTAAAAAAGGGGGACATTGTCATGGCTAGGTTCTCCTCTTTTTAGCATTTCTTCTTTGCATTTCTTCATCATGGATCAAACAAATATACCCATCCTAACTCCATACAATTACTTTGAGTGGAAATCACATGTGACAATTTACTTAAGGAAAGTTGGATTAAATAGGATAACTATGGGACTTAAAACTAAACCTAATAAAGATGAAGATAAGCCTAAGTGGTTTAACAGATGTGATGAGGCATATGGAATATTATGTTTTTTTGTTTCTCCTGATTTACTATTTCACATTGAATCTTTGGATACACCAAATGAAATATTGTTAAAGTTAGAAACACTATTTGGCACACAAGATTTAATGAGGGGTCATATATTGGAAAATGAACTAATTAGTTTAAGTCTAGGCAATTTCAACACAATCCAAGATTTCTTCACTAAATTAAGTCATTAAGGTTACAGTTAAAACAATGTGGAATTGAAAAGAAAGATGAACAATTGATTCTTAGTATTCTCTCTAATCTAAGTTTAGAATATTCTTTGTTTGTCTCTACCTTCTATGGTACTAAGGGTACACTTGGTACTCAATTCACCATGTAATCTTTAGATGATTTTACTGTTAATCTCACTTGAGAATAGGACAAGCTAATCTAGATGGGCACTCTTAACTCCTCTAAGTCACATACCTTGGCTACCAACCAAGGCACAAAATAACAAAAATGACAAAGTAGTAGCAACAATAGTAAGGATGAGAAAAAAAAAATAGTGAGGAAAAGAAGAATCAGATACTGGTTGCTTCAAAAGCAACTATTGATACCCCATCTTCCAAGGGCGATAAGCCTAATAAAGAAAAGGTCAATGTGCTTATTGTAAAAATCCTAGTCATGATGAACATAAATGTTTGAAGAAACAAATTGATCACTTGACATACATTCTTGAGAAGAATAATATCAGTGTTCCTAAGTCTATGAAACAAAGTTCTAATGAAGGGTCTAACAAGGCAAAAGAAAACAACAAGGGGAAAGGAAAGGGCAAGGCTCTTGTTACAGTTGCTTCCTCACCATCCACTTGGGTTCTTGATTAGTGTGCTTTGTACCACATGGCTTCATATAAGGAAGAACTTGCATCCTTAGAGCTATGTACTATGCCTTCTATTTTGATGGGTGATGACACTCCTATTGAGGTGTGTGGGAGAGGGTCTATTGACGGGGGAGATGGCACATTCCATGATGTTATTTGTGTACCCTCATTATCAACTAATATCCTATTATTATACCAAATTGATCACATAGGTTTAGGAAAGTGAGTTGAGTTCACTCTTGATTTAGTGGAGATATGTGAGTTGCATAGTGATTCTACAATTGCACTTGGGAGAGAAAATCACTAGTCATGACTCTATCTATTTTCATACTTTGTTCCTAATCCTCCTTCAACTATTTTTATCACTCACTCTAATGATGTGAGTGAATTATGGCATGAGCAATTTGGCCATCTTAACTTCTACTATTTGCATCAGCTCAATCAGCAGAGCATGGCCATAGGGTTTCCTTTAGTTCAGTTCTCAAGTTGTGTTTTCCAAGGTTGCATTCTTAACTTTCACTATTTGCATCAGTTCAACTAGTAGAGCATGGTCATAGGGTTGCCTTCAATTTAGTTCTCAAGTGGTGTTTGCCAAGGTTGCATTCTTGGTAAGAATCCTAAGGAAAAGTTTGACAAAAGTAAGGCATGGAGAGCTTCACAGTTACTAGAGTTAGTTCACAGTGATTTGGCTAGTCCATTTCAGCATCCTTCTTTAGCAGGCCCAATATGTCCTCACATTCATTTATGTCTTTTCTCAATATACTTGGGTGTACTTTCTCAAACATAATTCATAGGTATTTGATCATTTTTAGGACTTCAAATTTTTTTTTAGAAAAGCAATTCAGGAAAGCCATCAAAGTTGTGTGCACAGAAAATGGTGATGAGTATGTCAACCATTAGTTTGAAATATTTTGCACTTCAAAGGATATTTATTTACAACATTTAGTTCCACACAATCCTTAGTAGAATGGTGTTGTAGAATGGAAGCATAGATCCTTGGATGAAATGGAAAACTATATGATTCACACTAGATCTCTTGCACCATAGTATTGGGTAGAGGCCATTAACTATGCTTGTTATATCTAGAACTATGTTCCTCACCAAGCCTTGAAGGGAGTTACTCCTTTTGAAGCTTGAAGCAGTCAGAAACCATCAATTAAGCACTTTCAAGTGTTTGGCTCTCTTGCATGGGTGCACATTCGTGCAAAGAAATGGAAGGCCTTAGATCCACAGAGCAGACCTTGCATATTTGTAGGTTATCTTGACGGTGTGAAGGGTTATTGGTTGCTCCACCCCACTACACATGAGTTTTTCATTGAGAGGATTGTTCAGTTTGAGGAGGGACCTTCAAAATCCCTTTCTATCACTTCTCCAACTCCTTCTACTTTGACATTGGAGTCACTTGGAATACATAATAGATCTTCTAATGAGGCAGATTTACTTGAACTATCTTCTACCTCCACTTCTGATACAGAGAGTGATTTAGAGGACTGATCTCCTTCCTCTCCTAGTCATCATTCACAGGTTGATGTTTCTCCTCTAGATTCTCCATCTTCTAGTCCACCTTGAGCTAGAAAAACCTTGTAGTCTACAAGTGATTGGGTTGGGGATCCATCAAACACCAAGAAAACTTGTTCACAATTTTAGGATGCTCCACATATTTTAATTGCTACTACTTCAAATCCATAGTACTTTGATGAGCCTTCTAGTATTCCTGAATAGGATATAGCTATGTAGGAAGAGTATAGTTCATTGATGAGGAACCACACGGGATCTTGTCCCTCTTCGCTTGGAGTCCTAATTATTTTTGGGGGTCTCTTCTCTCTCTTTTGGGGGAATTTTATGTACATGGGTACCTCATCAGGCCTGACTTGTCCCTATATTGCTAGGGTTTTCCTACACTTTTAATAATCTTGCTTAGGTTAATAAAGCATGTCTTATTTAGAAAGTGGTTGCAAGGTATCACCTTCCTACATGTGAGCATCCATTAGCTATCTTAGGAAGATAAATTTCTATCTTTAGTCTGATAGATGGTTGCTCCTCATTGGTTAGTGTTGCTACCTCCTCCCTCTTCCTAGTCTACATAAATATGCTACCTGGCTTGTATTTGTGATTGATTTCTTTTGCATTCTCTTGATTTTCTTTTTCTTCTAGCATTTGGATTACTCTCTTGGAGACTAACTCTATGTTACTATTTTGATTTACTATCATTTGTATTCATAGTTTAGATATCTATTCTTTGCACTAGTTTTCAAGGTTATCAATCTTTTCAAATTTTAATAGGAACACATCTTCCCATGTGAAAGGTTAAATTTTGATCCATAAGAACACAACAGGCATATCCCTTGGGGTCTTATGACCCCTAGGAATATATGTTATCATGTGACTGGTCAAAAGGGGTCATGTGATAACCTACGACTCCTCGCAACCCATAGGAAAATAACATGCATGTCCCTAGGGATCCTAGGACCCCTAGAAAGACATCGTATCATGTGAATGGTCAAAATGGGATATAGAGTACCCTATGACCCCTTTTGACCCATTGGAACACAAGATGCATGTCCCTAGGGGTTCTAGGACCCCTAGGAACACATGATGTCATGTGAATGGTTGAAAGGGGTAATAGGGTAACCTACGACCCCTTACAACATATAGGGAAAACAAAATGCATGTCTCTAGGGTCCTAGCACCCCTAGGAACACATGTTGTCATGTAAATGGTTGAAAGAGGTCATAAGGTAACCTACGACCCCTTTTGACCAATTTGAACACAAAATTTATGTCCTTAGGGGTCCTAGGACCCCTAGCAACATATGTTATCATTTGAATGGTTAAAAGAGGCCATAAGGTAACCAATAACCCTTTTGACCCATTGGAATACAACATGCATGACACATTTTGTCATGTGAATGGTCAAAAGTGGTTACAGGGAACCTACAACCCTTTATGACCCATTCAAACACAACATGCCTCACCTTAGGGGTCTTCGGACCTAGGAACACATGTTGTCAAGTGAATGCTCAAAAGGGTTCAAAAGGTAACCTATGACCCCTTATGACCCATTCAAACACAACATGCATGTTCCTAGGGTTCCTAAGACCTCTAGGAATAAATATTTTCATTTGAATGGTCAAAAAAAGGTCATAGGGTAGCCTAGGACCCATTATGACACATACGAACATAATGTACATGTCCCTAGGGATCCTAGGGCCCTTAGGAACATGTGTTGTCATGTGAATGGTCGAAAGGGCTCATAGGGTAACCTACTACCACTTTTGAACCATTAGAACACAACATGCATGTCCCTAGAGGTCCTAGGACCCTTAGGAACTCATGTGGTCATGTGAATGGTCAAAAGGGGTCATAAGGTAACATACAAGCCCTTTTGACTTGTTTGAACACAAAATATCTTAGGTTTCCTAGGAATACATGTTTTCATGTGAATGGTACCCTATGACCCCTTTTAATTTAAACACAATGTGCATGTCCCTAGACATCCTAGCACCCCTAGGAACACATGTTGTTATGTGAATGGTCAAAATGGGTCATAGGATAACCTATAACCCCTTACAACCCATAGGAGCACAACATGTATGTCATGTTGTCATGTGAATGGTCAAAAGGGGTTATAGGGTAATCTATGACCCCTTTCAACTCATTCGAACACAACATATATGTCCTTAGGGATCCTAGGATCCTTAGGAATAGATGTTGTCATGTTAATGGTCAAAAGGAGTTATAAATGATCTAGAGGATATTTTGACTAAAATTAAAGTATCTTCAAAACTCCAATAATCAGTACCATGTTGAAGTCCTCAAAATTATAAATCCAACACAACTTGAACAAATGAAAAAGGAGTCTACGTGCTCAAATTATGGCCAATCAAAGGTTGGTCAAACCCTGGGTTAGAGGCCATCAAAAAGGAAAAATTTAGAACTCTCTAAAATTGGCCAAAGTCAGCACCAAATCAAAGGTCTTTTTGAGAGCTTTCTAACGACATTTATTTTGTCAAAAATGGAGTTTGAACACAAAAGTTATGCTCGATGAAAGTCGATTGACCAAAAGAGATGATGACATCACCTAGTAACGTAGCATGTGACATGTCATGGTAAGAGGAGACCACATGGGGGCATTATTAAAACTAGTGGCAAGTGGTTAGCAATTAGGGTTCAACCCATAACCACCACCTACCAAAATTAACCTAGTAGACATTACACCAAATTTGGTGTTTCAACTATAGTTGGCATTGTTTATATTTAAATTTGCAACTACTGCCAAGATAAGGAAGTTCAGTGGGGTTGGAACCCCCGACCGGCCACCAGCCCAAAAGGGGTCTTATTGCTGCACTAGGGTTGGACTTTGTTATATATATAACAAACATTCTATTTAAGTTATAACAAAACTGCCTACCAGCCTTTATTTTAAGGTTTTTAGTTATTTATTATTAATTTTAAGCCCAAAATTGATGTAAAGCCAAATTGCAAAAATGGCTAAAGGGTAATTTGAGAATGTAATTTTTTAAAGGGCCTATTTTTAGGAGTTATTGTTTTGGCCTATTTTAGGCTAATCTTATGTATAAATAAGGGGGGTAGGTGGCCTTTTTAAACATTGGAATTTTGAATGACCAAGTGTTGAGAAGGAGAGAGAAATTTATGTAGGACATTTTTCAATCTCGTACATCGAAGTAGAGTAATGTTGTTGTACTTAAAGGGGTTGATGTTGTAACACTTTGTACTTGATTTTGAAGTTAATCAAATCGGTCCACTAGTTAGAGTAGGACCTAGAGACATAGTTCTGACAGGGCGAACTCCAATATCAAATTGTGTTGTGCCTCTTATCTCTCGTATTTCTTTATGTTAGTTTTATTATGTGTTGTTTTTTTCTATATTTTAATTACATTAATTTCTTCAATAAAAGAATAAAATTAAATTTATGTAATTGGTTAGAATTCCTCTATATCAGCCCAAGATTCTTCTTCTTTGTAATCCTAGTGGTTTTAAATGCATAGCCACGCATTTACTACTTGGATTGAGAAAGTATATTTGATTGTTGGGATAATATCATAAAACTTATAGACCCTAAATCAAATCAAGTTTGGTATCAAAGCCTATTTTTCAGAGAAATTGAAAGTGGTGAATGTTAACTAGGTTGAAATTGAAGCAAGGAAAAGGCTATCTTGAAGAGTTCAACCCAGAGATTGGGAAAAGAAGAAACTTTCCATGAGTCATGGCATCTAAACAAAATCTTTTTGAGTTTGATGTAGAAGCCTTCTATAGATATTTTGTGGAATTGAAGGCTTTGGCGGACATTCTTCTTCAAGAGAGGAATGAACGATAATTGAGAAAGTTGAACAAGGCTAGGAAGAAGGAAGAAGCTCAATCTTCATCAAAATATGACAAAGGAAAAGGAGTATGAGGTGATAGTGACCCTCCTAAGCCTCCATCCCCATCTTCTTCATCCTCTTCTTCTTCTTCTTCTTCTAAGTTGTTTACTTCTAAAAAGAAACATGTGAAGACGTCTTTTTGAAAGCTTGATGTGAAGTTTGATTTGCCTATATATAGTGGTGAATTGGATGTAGAAAAACTAGATAACTGGCTTAAGTAGATTGAAGTATACTATAGGGTTCAAAATATTTTGCATGATTCTTTCAAAATCTAGCTAGCTACTCTCAAATGGGAGGTACTACATTAGTCTAGTGGGAGAGTAAGATCTAGGATTATCTTGCTACACATGGTAAAATCATGTCATCTTGGTATGAATTTACTTCTACTTTCAAGAAAAAATTTTATCCTTTGGGTCATATGCAACAAGCTATTATGGACTAACAAAATCTCAGACAAGGTAAAGGGCAATTTGTACAAGATTATACACAGGTGTTTAGGAAGAAGGCATTAACTCTTGGAATTCCTCTTTACATGCAAGATACTTTATTAAAGTATATAGGTGGAATGAATTCATATTTAAAGCATACAATATTAATGTTTAGTCCTTCTAACTTTCATGAAGTATGTGTTCAAGCAACCCATATTGAAGCAGGTGGAGGAAACACAAGTTTTAGTTCAAAGAAGGAATTTGTTCCTCTTGGAAGACACAAGAAGGGCAAGAAAGCAGCCACTATGAGGAAAGAGGAAGGTGAAAATCCTACTTGTTCACATTGTCAAAAGAAAGGACATGTAGAATAAAAGTGTTGGAAATTGCATCCAGAATTGAAACAAAAGTGGTTTAAGAAGGATCAAAAGGGAAAGGAAAATTCTACAGCTATAGTTCAGGATCTTGGATCAGATTTTGGTGATGAGGCAACAATATCAACTGTGGATTTGAAAGTTAAACCTTTTGTTGATTCTACCACTAATGTTTCATATGCTTCTACTTCAAAAAGTCATGTTGTTTTTGAAGATAGTAAAAGGTGTGAACTTTTTCATATACGGGTGATTTCAAAGAACAATAAAATTGACACATTGATAGATAGTGGGTCCCAATTTAATTTGATTTTAGAAGAAGTTGTTAAATAGTTGGGATAAGAAACTAAGCCACATAAGAGACCTTATCCATTAGGTTGGGTGTGCAATGATAATAGATGGCTAGATTGTGAGCCACTAAGCAATGTAAGTTAATATTTGCAATAACATCTAAGTTTGTAGATGAGGTTAAATTTGATGTGGTTCCACTTGATATCTATGGGATTGTGTTGGGTAGCCCATACTTATATGATAGGAAAGCTATCTTCTATAGGGAACACAATAAGTATCATTTGTTTAAAAATCTAATTGAATACATCATAAGAGCTCATCGCATGAAGAATGAAGGATCAATTATAAACACAAGACATTTGAAAATGATAGTAAATGCAAGCAGTAAACTAAATTTCATCTTTACAATAGCTAGTGAGGATCAAGTGCAAGCAAAATCAAGATTTCAGTCCATGATGATAAAAGAGGATTTGAAAGGTTAATTTTCTAGTGATTTTTGTGTACATGGGGTCCAAGATGTTGATACTTTTTCTATTTCATTAGTTATTTTAGTTTTTTTCTTCTATTTCTACTAGTTGGTACTATGTGGGTGATGGATGTAACAATGAACACCGGTGGATATATGGTTGATTGTATTAGCAATGTTATTTCATTCTTCATAATGTGTGTGATGATTCAAATATTCAAAATTCTAGTAGCTTGTACAGGTGATACTAGACAAGCAAGGCAAACATGGCCTCACATTTATTCTATGTAAAAATAAACTTTTGGAGGTTTGAAAGCTCTTTTCTAGTGGGAAGGCTTGATCTAGAGGATATTTTTATTAAAATTGAAGTATCTCCAAAACTCTAATAATTAGTACCATGTTGAAGTCCTTAAAATTCTAAATCCAACACAACTTAAATAGACAAAAAGGAGTCTGTATGCTCAAGTTATGATCAGTCAAAGGTTGGTCAAACCTTGGGTTAGAGGCCATCAGAAAGAAAAATTTTGGAACTCTCCAAAACTAGTTGAAGTTGGCATCAAATTGAAGGTCTCATCTAGAGCTTTCCAATGATGCTTGTTTCATCAAAAATGGAGTCCAAACACAAAAGTTATGCTTAGTCAAAGTTAGTTGACCAAAAGGAATGATTAAATCACCTAGTAAAATGGCATGTGATGTGTAATGGAAAGAGGAGACCACATGGTGGCATCATTAAAAGTTTTGGCAAGTGGTTAGTGGTCAAGGTCAAACCCATAACCATCACCTATCAAAATTAACCTAGTAGTCATTACACCAAAGTTGGCATTTGAACTATATTGGGTATTGTTTATATTTAAATTTGCAACTACCACCAAGGTAAGGAAAGTGGGCATCAATGGGGTTGGAACCCCTGACTGATTGCCAGCCTAAAAGGCGTATTGTCAATGTGCCATGGTTAGACTTATATATATATATATATATATATAACAAACATTCTATTTAAGTTATAATAAAACTGCCCGCCAACCTTTATTTTAAAGTTTTTAGTTATTTTGTTATTAATTTTAAGCCCAAAATCGATGTAAAGCCCAATTGCAAAAATGTCTAAAGGGTAATTTTCGAGAATGTAATTTGTTAAAGGGCCTATTTTTACCAATTATTGTTTTGGCCTATTTTAGCCTACTTTTATGTATAAATAAGGGGGGTAGGAGGCCTTTTTAAATATTGGAATTTTGAATGACCAAGTGTTGAGAAGGAGAGAAATTTTTGGAGGACATTTTTCAATCCCGTACATTTAAGTAGAGTAATGTTGTTGTACTTGAAGGGGTTGATATTGTAACACTTTGTACTTGATTTTTGAGTTGATCGAATTGGTCCACTAGTTGGAGCAGGACCCAAAGACGTAGTCCTGATAGGGTGAATTTTGATATCAAATTGTGTTGTCTCTCATATTTCTTTCTATCAATTTTATTATGTGTTATTTTCTTCTATATTTCAATTATGTTAATTACTTCAGTAAAAGCATAAAATTTACTTTATGTAATTGGTTAGAATTCCTCTATATCAATCCTAGATTATTCTTTTTTGTAATTTCAATGGTTTTAAATACATAGCCATGCATTTAGTACTTGGATCAAGAAAGTATATCTGATTTTTGGGATTAAATCATAAAACTTGTAATCCTAAATCAAATCAATAAAGTAACCTATGAACCATAGGAATGCAATGTGCATGTCTGTTGGGGTCCTAAGACACCTATGAATACATTTTATCTTTTGAATGGTTGAAAAGGGTCATAAGGTAACCTAAAATACATTACAAGCCATTCAAACATAATGTGCATGTCTCTAGGGGTCCTAAGAGCCCTAGGAACACATGTTGTTATGTGAATGGTCAAAACGGCACATAGGGTAGGCTATAACCCCATTGGACCCTTTGGAACACAACATGCATGTCCCTTGGGGTCCTAGGACCCCTTGGAACACATGTTGTCATGTGAATAATCAAAATCATTAATTAGGGTACCTACAACCCCTTACAGCCCATAGGAACACAATGTGCTTGTCCCTATACTAATATAAACAATATATAATTATAATATATATTAAACCATATTACAATGTACTAATAATAAATAGTAATACATATAATGTTAGATAAAAAAATATTAAATGCTAATAAATTATACTATTTATATTAATATATATAATAATTATGTACCATACAAAAAGTGGTCCCTCTTTTAAAAAATATGTCCACACTTTATTTCTATCCATAATTTGGATACATATTTCAGGTATATGATCCTATATCAGTTCCTAATTATTTTGGTTATTTGATATGGGATCAAGTTCCCAATCCATTTTTCTGGTGAACATTTACCAAAATATTATGTCATTGTAGTCCTAAAAATCACATTTTTAAAACCTTTTTTCACAAGTTTCAACTGTGTTGTAGAAAAAATGGTTTTGGGCCCATTGTTTTATAATGTGGTTAAAATACTTGATAAGGTGTCCTATATTGTTGTCTTAATGGGGAGTAGTATTTTTCGAAAGGATAAATGCAAAAGGAAGGTATCAAATGAAGAAATTGAAGTGTATAGGGAAAGAGATAGGGAAAAATCATCGAATGAAGACACAAGGTATGTTAAATGTCAATCAAGTTGACAATGTATTGATCAAAGGTGAAATTATAGAGTTAGAAAATGAGTATGTTTAGTTGGAGAATGAAAATGTACCAATTCATAATGACAATGTAGGGATTGAAAATGTGGAGAATGAAAATGTACCAATTCATAATGCCAATATTGGGATTGAAAATGTGGAAAATGAAAATATGCAAGAACCCTACATATATCCTAATTATAACTAAAATGAAGATCCTTCTAGAGTAGGAAATTGGATAATTGAAATTGATGAAACCATTATTAGTAATTTGGAAGGGAAGAAATCACAAAGATTTGTTTGATTATGGGCTTCAAAACTCTATGATATTCTTTTTGGCAACAAGATAGTTTTAGATTAATGCAAACTCTTTGTGTACTTGTTAATGATGCAAAATATGAGACATATTCTTGTCAAATTGAATATTTGCATCAACAAGAAAATGGGGAGACATACCATTATTATGAAATATATTTTTAATGCTCTCAATAGCATTGGGAAAAATACCAAGGAGAAGGACAATAGAGCTTCTTGAAGGGTATTACAACCTCTTTGGTAAGTTATCATTTGAGAAAGGGTAGATATATGAGACAAACTTGTGTTGACTAGAACCAAAATCATTCTACTTTGAGTAGAGCACTTTCTAGAAGAGAGAGACTTGATTATTCTCTTCATAATGATACATGGTCTTATGGGAGGAGACTTCCACATTTCAATAAAAAGATAACCGATGATGTGAAGCAAGAAATTACACAATTTTGGCACTTTAGCTCAAGAGTTTCACCAAATGCTAAGGATGTGTTGAAGTTGAGAATTGGAAATAGAGACTACATACCACACCCTAAACATTATTTGGAGATAAGTCAAAGTATGTTGTTCAAATAATTTAGAGGGATTCATCAAATATTGTATTCCAAATAATATATATATGTTGTTTTGAATATTATGTGGATTTTTCTATGCACCACAAATTATTACACTCCATCTTTTATAATTTGTATAGTAATGAAATGTTGGAGAATTGTGGTGCTAGTGGGCTTCCAAAATCATCAAGAGACTTGCTAGATAAATTTGTATGTCCTAGAGTTTATGGCTATTTCTTTTATATAAATTATTGATTCAATGAGAATTGTTAACAATGTGGTGGCTTATCCAAGTTTATAACATATTTCTATGAGGGATTCAAAAAGGATCATGGAAGGACAATAGTGAAAAAAGGGTATATAAAACTATGACATACACATTGAAGAGTGGAGGTGAGGGATTTAGATGTGAGTTACTTGCAAAAGAAATTAGTGCAACTGATTTTAATTTAGATTGCAAGGAAAATATTTTCTACAAGTATGCAAGACACAATCAAAGGTCTTAGTGGTTGTACCAGCAATTTAGAATGTGTAAGAACACTTTTCCCATTGGCACTATTATATTTGTTATTGACTTTGTAGAGAACTACACATTGCGGCCCCAAAATGAGACACATTCTCAATGTTACAAGTCCATTAAGATTGCATTTTTTTTCCAAATAACATATAGACATGCTCTCTAATATTGATTATAGATCTTACTCTCATTATTTTGTGCAACATTTTTTCAACAATTATTTTGTTTTCTTGTAGGAGCATGATATTTCTATGGATAGACATGTCATTTGGTCATATAATTGCATAGGTCAATTCAAGAATGCTCGCATGTTTTATTGGTTGTGTAGGATGCACATAGAGAGGGGGATGGTTCATATTTGGAATTTTTTTGTGTCCAATCATGGGAAATGGAAATATGATGGAGTAGGGGCATGTGTGAAGAGATCTCTAGTTAAGGAGAAATTGAATATTTTAGGTGAAAATTTTCTTGATGCTCATAGCATTATTGATTGGTTTAGTTCAACATTATCATGGGGGGACTCTTTAGAAGTATGTAGGTTCTTTTGGTTGGTTGAGGAGGGGTCCATAGGTGTCATATTAGGTTGTGATACTATTAGCTATTCTTCAAAAATACATTCATTCTAGAGCTTTGATTCATGTACATGGACCATTTGAACATGAAAGTTAGCTTGTTTTTCTTTGGGTTATTTTTAGTGTGATTGGGATCATTGTGAGATGAATGAGTGGGTAGGTATATGGGTTCCAAATTATCTTACTCTATTTTCTCTCACATCTCTATCTAAAATGATGGCATGGATAATTTATTTGAATACAACCATCTATCAGATCTTCTTCATCCATGACATGTATTTGCATTGGTTGCACCATAGTGGAATGATGAGAAATGAAGTTATTGGTTAGCACATTGTGTAAGAGGTTAAAAAAATATTGCATTGTTGATTAAAGATGATGTTGGATTCACATATCCTACAGTTTTAGTTTTTTTTTGCTAGAACATGGGTATGAACATACATTCTAATAAATAGTGGAATTCCTACATTCGAAGACTACGAGAAGCACAAAAGAAATATCATATATTCACACCTTATTATAGAAAAAGGTGTAAAGTTGTTGAAGCATCAAGGAATAACAAATTTAAAATAACTTTTTACTATTAGTAAGTTTGGTCATGAAGCCCTTTTGGAGACCCTGAAGAAAAGAAAGGACCCTACCAAAACACTCAACTTGGTATATTTACTTCTTATGTTTTTTTGTTCATAATGATTTGGTGAACCAATTAGTATCTTGTTTAAATTAAATTAACTTATGATTAAATCTTGTTTATCAATCTATTTATTGTTATTCCTACATCATACTGATATGATGTATGAAATTGGAATGTAGCTACATCATGAAGAGTAGCAATGCATGAAGATAGAAACCCAAAAAGGATCCAAATGAAGAAAATTTCATTATATTTTTGACACTATGATTGTTGGTAGTTGTGTATTGATGTAATATCGATGAAACACTTGAGATATTGGAAATATATATTGTTTTATTTAATATATATTTTCATAAGGTTTTCTATTGGTCAAAGTGATCTAATTAGAAAAGTCAAAAAATACATGGAGGGAGCTAAAAAAAATGTGTTTACTTCATCTATTAAATATTGTTAATATTTACAAAGTTGAAAGTGTGATTGACATACCACTGACACAAATTATAAGTACTATAAAAACTTGTCAATTAAGGAGTATCTAATATAAACTAATTGCATTTGGGGATTGATCAAATTATTGACCATGGCATCAAATTATCAATGCCATTAGCTCCAGATGGGCTAGTGAACCCTGTTGGAAACTACACTTGGAACAATTTTTACATTTTCATTGATCTCAAACCTTACTAATAAGATATTTTATAATAGTGTAGAGTTTCATATCAATTGATTGATGAAGAGGATTTGAAAAGAAGAGATAGCAAGGTGAGCTAGTCAAGTTGTTGAGTAAAAAGGATTTAAGTATGTTAGAATTATAAGGGCACTTGATCAATTAATCTTTGATCAAATAATTTATTGTTTGATCATTATATAAATTGGAGAAGATAGATGAGTTGATGTATAGAAGAGAAGAGAAGAAGGTGAGAAAAATAGGAAGCACAACCTGTTGACCTTATGGTCAAATCATTTGCCAGTTAGTGACTAAACACTTAATCAGATTCATTATCTACATTGCTACCAAGCTCTATAGTTTCTACCGAGCTTCTCATATAGCTAGCAATATATACCGAGCATTTTAGTTACAACCAAGCTTCATAGATTCTATCAAGATTCACAAAGTATAGCAAGCTCATCAATGCAAACCATGGAGCAAGTAATGTTAACAAAGATCTATAGTATTAGCTGAGCTTATCAATGTCTACAAAACTGGTAGTGTTAATGAAGCATAATGAAGGTAATGTTGACTGAGCTATAGTGTCAATTGAGCATATCAGTGTCTACCAAATTCTTTAGTATTCACTAAGTCACCAAATATTATTGAATTTGTTATTGTAGCCAACTCTAGAAGGTAATATATTAGATTGGTATATATGTAATACATCTTATCATATCCAATGCATCATCAAAGTGTAACAAGAAAGAAGCATGACTGTGAATTAGAAGAAGGCTATAAGTAGTATAAGAAAAAGTAGAGACTTATCTATTACAACAAGGTGATCATTGTATTTCAAAGGAATCTCATTCAAAAAAATGTGTTGCAGATTAGAGATTAGCCACTAATTGATCCTAACAAGTGCATTAGTCAAATCCTCAAAAAAGGTGGACTTAATAGTTATTTCCAAATCTCCTAACTGAATGCATACTTCATTGTATGTTGTAAATCCTTTCAAAAGGTGGACCTAATAGTCCTTATTGCTCCTAACAAGGTAGATAACCAAAAGTGATCAATTGTAAGCTTTAACGGGATAACTTTATACTGTGGTACTAAAGCTTGTGGGTATCATCCCCACCCCAGTTTTACTTTTAGTTTGGAAGGTTTTTGGGTTACCAAATATTGTGTTAAGTATTATGAATATTTTATTTCTTTTAGTCTTTCATGCATGCAATTAGATCAGATTATATTATGAAGGTTTAATTGGTGTATTAAAGTATAAATCTTATTGGTTCTTGACTCACCCCCCACCCTCTTAGTCACCTAGTCTATAGTACATTTCCAATAATTGGTATCTGAGCTTTGGTTCTCACATCCAAAGTATAGAAACTTGAGAAAAGATCAAAGGAAATAGAAGTATATAGACTAGAGAAAGTTATTGAAAATGAAAAGTTGGATTTGCAATTGGCCATGGATAAATTCAAGAAAATAAAGGGGCAACTCTCTCAATCCATGAAAAGAAGAAAATATCTTGCAACACAGATGAATGATAATCTCTACATTAAATAAAGAATTGAAGACATTTATCATGATAGAAGTTCAGATGAAGTTGATGCAACAATCAAAGATCTACTTGAAAAGAATCTTACTCTTCATGAAGAAGTCAGAAAGCTGAAAAGAAAATAAGGAATTCAATCAATTAGAATGTGGGAAGACATGGAACAAAAGCACAAATTCAAAGAAGAGGAAAGATTGCTAACTAAAAAGATAGAAGAAAATGACAATAAAATTCATAAACTATCTCTTTAGCAAGCAAAACTGATTGATCAACTCAATCATGCAAATCAAGATCTTATCAATTTGAGGACAAAGAATGAAGATTGCAAAATGATCTCAACATAGATAAGAAAACCAATGACAGGGTAATGAAATCTCAAGAAAGCATAAATTAATTAGACAAGAAAACTCAATTTAAACACAAAAGAAAATTTGGATTAGGATACATAGAAGAAGGTGAATCATCTCAATAAAGAGCTCAAAAGAAAAAAAAGACCTACATGTAGTCATTGTATAAAAATAGGGCATACATCAAACAAGTTTTGGAGCAATGGAAAACCAAGTTACAATGGAAAGTGCTATAGTTGTAACAAGCCAGGACACAGAGAAAGTGAATGTATAGAGAAACCTAAGGTTAAAGGAAAGTCTTTTAATTGCAACAAACAAGGACATAAATCTTTGGAATGCAAGACCAAGAAATGGAACATTTTGTGGTTTCATAATGCATGCCCCATTTTTCCTAGAAATGGGGACCCCCTACATAGTTTTTTTCAATTTTTTGGATCCCTAGTCTAGGGTCTGAGTCTTTTAGGTTTTTTATCTAGTGTTTTTTACCCAACCTGGGTCTCAATTCAAAAGTTAGATTATGAAAATTGCCTGAGAGCACTAGAGAATTTTCTAATGATAAGAGGCATACCAACACACCTGACCAAGTGCGCTAGTGCACTAAGAAAATTTTTTAAAGCACTCTATGGGAAGTGTGCATCAATGCACCTATACACCAGCATAGCTATACAGATCAAGACTAAATATAACACGGGCTCTCATTTGACTTCACACTTCATTTTTTTCTTCAAATCTCCTTTGCACATCACCACACCCATTTAGGTGTGCATGTCCCTCGCTCCTCACCTCCACCTATAAGTATATACATTAGCAAACACTAAAACAAACTAGAATCAAGGTGCTCAATTGTACACCTATTTAGGTGCACTACTGTACACTTTTACATTGCTAAAAAAAATTAGTAACATTAAAAAAGAATGAGCTAAACCTAGCTTAGGGTGCATAATAGCACACCTAATTAGGTGTTTTGTTACGCACTTACACTTTCACCTTTTTTATGCCAACTCAAAACTAGGGTGTGCATCAATGCACCCCATGAGGTGCACTACTACAAACCCCATATGATAAATTTTTCCTAAGGAAAAAATGTGCACTAGGTGCACCTATTAGGTGTTCAAAGTGTGCCCTTTTTTTTCAAAAAAGGGGGTTAAGTTATCGAAGCAGTCAGGCTCTAGTTTTTTTTGGTGACACTCTTAGGGTTTGATTTTATTATTTTTTCTTTAACTCTAAAATAATATACATTATTTTTATGAAAATTCAATGGCTTCTTCATCATCCTCCCTTGCCACAAAGATGGTACCAAAGCCCGTAGTATTCAAGTTTCAAGGTGTTCCAACCAAGTCACTATTTCAAGATGATTACTTAGAGATCTAGGATACCAAACTAGGTCACACAGATTTGAGTGCATTCCTAGCATTCTAAAATAAACCCATAGAAAGGTCTCAAATAATATTTGCATTCATTCAATTAGGACTTGTTAGTGCAACATCACACTTAGTGTTATTATAGTTCTCAGAGCTAATTATGACACTCACAGACAATTATGTTCCTGAAGAAAGGGTTGTAAAGAGTATAAATGGAGCGGTCATCTTGGATCTTTGACCCAAGAACATTGAGAAGGTGTTCCCTCTCTGAAGGGTAGATCAATTCATTAGATTAACCTATCAGCAAGTGGAGAGATGGTATACAAAACATATTAATGAAGCTTTTGAGATCATCCAGCCTTTATACCTTATCAAGAAGACTCCCCTAGGGTGGAAATTAGGAAAGGTCAATATGACATGAGGTTATATGAAGGAAGATATTAGACATTCATTTATATTCTTGAGTAGAGTTATGGGTTTGTCAGTAGCTAGACACTTGAACATTTTTATGGTATAATTTATTGAGACAATCAAAATAGCAGAGATGCCAATTGATTGGTCTTCTATTCTTAGTGATAAATTGAGTGAGTAGTTGGTGCTAGTAAAAAATAACCAAAAATCCTATATGACATCATATTTTCTGTACTAGTTAGTTGCTAGGGTGATAGACTATCTAGGGTTGTATAAAAGGGGCAGTATGCAAGATGCAAATGCATGGCCATACATAGTATATCCTCAAATAGTAAAAAAGAATCTTCAAGAGCATAGAAAGGAGTACAAGATAGTAAAAAATTCTTTTATATTCACAATAATCCATTTCATTCAAGGAGATTATGTGAAGAGGATGTTAGAAGAGGCAACGGCTAAGATTTCAAACATTGGAGCCTACTACATCCAATACCAAACATTTACATATTCAAGGGTAGAAATTACAACTCTCAATCCTAAGAAGCTCCCTAAGAATCCTAGTGATATGCTTATACTATTGAAGATTGCTCCAGAACTCTTATCTGCATATGATAGATTACAAAGATAGCATAAAATAAAGTGAGTGTGGCCTATTGCTATAGGACCATTCAGTGTGGATCAAAGACAATATATTTTGTCTTTTGAGTGTGAATGGGATCAATATCCCTTAGAATAATATAATTATCCTCAACGCTACTTTGATAATATCAAAAGAGTGCAACATCTAGCTAGTAAGACATTTTAGCATATGGATGCGATTGAGGATCACTGGATGAATGCAGTGGATGACTATGATATCTGCATAAGGGATTATTCTAGGATGACTCTATATCTTGTAGAAAGTGATCTAAAGCTAAATATTTCATTAAATATTGTGCAACAAGATATGGAGGATTTTCTCAATCCTTTGCTCAATAGGGACAAGATTGGTGACCAACCTATCACGAATGTTGAGGTTGATAAGGAAGAAAATGTAGGCATCAATCACAGAGCAAGGCATGTCATCAAATTGACAAAGGATTAGATCAAGAGACCTTTCAAACTTGATCCAATTCCTCAAATGGTGGTCTTCCACACTCAAGCCTACCTAGCTAGAGGTCAAGGAGCTAAGGTCATAGTGTCTACATTTATAGCCCAGTCAACGGTAAGACCAAAGATAGTACACCAACTTGATAGGCCAGTTAGATATTATAGGGTTCAAAAAGGTAAAGGTAAATGAAAGAGGAAGAGAACTTCTCCTCAACAAGCCAAGAAAAAATAGGAAGCAACCCAAACACCTCCATAGATAGGATAAGAAGATGTGCAAGGATCAAAGAATGTGGAAGTTACACAAGCCCAAGATAACCCTCAAGTGTTGCTAGTAGAACAAGTCCAAGAAGTAGTTGAAATTGAAGTAAAATAAGTTCCTTCACAAGAGGTAAAAGCCTACCCTTCTACTTCTAAGAAATGAAAGATCAAGACTCCTATTAATAGAATACAAAAAGTCATCAAGTAAGTGATTCCTTTCCTTTCAATCCCTAAACTTATCCTAGAAGAAGTGGAAGAAGAGGATGAGGAGGATGAAGAGGATAATCTATGTTTGAACCAAAGGACTCATCTTGTAAGATCCATGGAATTGAAATGAAGAAGAAGCTCCACAATCATGCTACCACTCATTCTTGAGTAGGCTATTTAGACTACAACATCAAAAGATGAGACAAAATAATGGATAGATGAGTAGAATGTGGAGGGCACTGATGTCTTTCAAATGTTAGATTTTGATTTCATGCATGTGGGTACTAAATTGGTTAGGGATAAGATAAGAGACACACCAACCAATCAACCTCAGTAGGACAATTGGACTTAGTTGCTACCTAAGCCACAAGGTCTTGAAGTAGCCCCACCATCCCCAATGCAAGTCACATTTTGTGTAGATAAGGGATCAACTACTCCTCTTCCTCCAAACAATGAAGAAGAATAGGTACAAGTAGGACAAGAGGAAGAGCCACAACAAGTATCCACTAATGAAGTGTTGAAAGAAGGAAAAATAAGTGAGCAACCTCAACAAACTTCCCAAGACATAGAGGTGAGAACTGTGGACTCTACGGATACAGAGACTCTTGCTATGGATCTCTCACAAAAGGAGAAGACTCTAGAGAGGAGTGATAAGGGGGAGAGTATAGCTAAGAAAACTCATTCATCCTCAAAAGGCAAATCCCTACTACAACATATTCCAAGATGGCTGAAAAAGGAAGTAATAAGAAATAAGAAGCAAAAATTCACCACTGAAGCGGAGGATAGAATATAATTAATTAAAGTTCTAAGGAAACTTGAGTTGCCACCAAAGGATGCACAGACATTAGCCTTTATCATGAATGATCAGAACCAAGACTTGTTTGCATACATGGCTATCCCTCCTCTACATATATATGTCAAAAAATTGACTAGAAGGGATTATTAGATTAGGGAGGTTAAGCTTGGGAAACCTACCTTGGATCCTGCTAAGCTAATGGTTACAATAGTGATTAGAGAAGTATTCAAGAGCTTGGAATAGGATGGGGTGGAATTAATAACACTTTGAACACTAAAAGCCCTAAGGAGACCTTGAACACAATATTGGAGAGAAGGGATAAAGGTACGGTATAGTTGGAACCATTTTTGAGAGCTTGTTAGTAGTGAAGAGAAAATTTTGAGTAAAAGGGTGTACAAATTATACAAGTGAATTTGAAGATGTTACACATTATGTAGGAGAATATTGATAGGATATTCACCATTTTGAATCAATATTTTTGTTTAATGGATGAAGTACATACCTGGGGCAAAGATTTGCAAGCATTACAGTCTATCAAAGGAGAAAAGTATCGAATATTGATGGAGGTATATATAGCTAAGGAATTAGACAAGATTGATGATTGGATTGAAAATATTGTAGATGGTAATAAAGTAACGGAGACATTACATGTAGAGATTCAAAGGCTCAAGGATCAAACCCAGGAGAAAAATTTGCAAGTTGAGAAGTATTATAGTGATGCGTGTTTAGACATTTTTTAGGATGATGCATGGGAGAAATTAATAAAGGTAGAAGTAGTAGTAGAACAATTCTAGAAAATTTTTGAGGAAGCTACTAATGATGATGATATTAGGCAAGCATTTAGAATAGAAGAAGCCTTATTAGAGCTAGATGTAAAACTTGGAGATTTCATAGAGACTTAGATCGAGGTGGACAACTACAGGTAGAAAGTAAAAGAAAAATATGAAGCCTTATATTTTCTAGATTTAGCTCAAGTCACTAATATCATCAATAATTTCAAGCAAAAATATCTAGACATAACTCTAGTATAAAGGGGAACAAAACCCAGAAGCCAGAATTTTAATTTTGACACTTAGTGAAATTTTGCATTTTTGGAACTTGCTTCCAAGGTGCATGGTGCACTTTTTCATAGGTTTGCCACAAGTTTTGAAGAATTTAGAGGTGCAACAATAGTTAACTAATAGTTCTAATTTTAGAGCTTTACATGCATTGGAAATGCATTCTGACAATAATTTAACTCTGACAAACACCTAGTGAAGATGGATCTTCTATTTTTGGCACTTTCAAACACTCCTACATCAACTAAAGGCTCTCTCTTTCTTATTTTCTCATGCTTTATTTTTTTTATAACATTTAAAGGCTCATAAATCCAATTAATGATATAAATATGGATGGATTCCTACTTAGCACAAGTTAGATAATGAGTTTGTACATAAATAGATTTGTTTTATTAGTTTAGAAGCATATGATTGCATAAAGATATCTCTCACTCTCAACACAAATTGAGGAGAAGATTTCTTATAAATTTAGGAATGTAATCTATATTCAAGGTTATCATTATTTTGATTCAATAATATATGTTGTTGGTGCTAGTATTTTGAGTGTAGTGATTCTTGCCTAAGTGTGTTATATTTTGTGGATTTATGTTCATGGAATGTAATTGGGCCAATAGTTTTATTGCATTTTTTTGGTTGTGCAATCATTTAATTCTGGTGTTTGCTATGGGTCTACAAATTCTTCTAATGTGCTTAGTTTGAGAAGAGATTATCATATTGTTCTTGCATAGCTTTTCATCTCGCAGGAGTGCACTTTCTGTGGCCTTGTGATTTGATGAAAAGTGACACATCTTACAGTTACTAAATTCCCATCAATGATTGCATCAGTGAAATTAAGGAAGCACTGCTCTTATATTCATTAGTTATCCACTAATCTTTTCAAAAGTTTAACTCTCAAATATGTTATTTCTATGGCTTATGTTCATTAGGATTTTACTTTCCATGTTATTTGCTTAAATTTCTTATCACCCTATCTTTGTTATTTTCTTTGCTAACCTCTTGGTTAAATTAGGAATTCATATATTTGCATTGTTAGATTGCATTCATCATAAAAACAAAAAAATAAAAATAAAAAAGTTCTTTTTTTGTGTGGTTACTCTTTTGAAGTAGCAAGCAAATTCTACATCTTATTTGAATTGTTCAAACTAGTAAAGGCATCCTCATGAAAATTCACATTTATCTTCAATGAAGTGGATTCTAGTAGGTTGAAAGATCACCCAAAACCTTGGATTTGATCCTCATATTAGTTTTTCAAGAGAGGAGTTTAAAAGGATTCCTACCATTAAGCATTGTGCATAATGATATCTCAACAGAACCTAGTATAAACAAATTGTGAAAGTTATTTTTAGTTGGGATTATGACATATGGTGTAGATGTCACCATTGTGGTGTGTATGGGAACATTGGAGAAAGTTTCATAAAATATCACATTAGGAAGAGAGACCCTATAAAGAGATATTTTGTATTTACAAAACTTGGACATCTAGCTAAAAACTGTATGAATTGAGGTAAAGTTGAATATGAGAAGAAAGAAAAGGCTAAAAAAATCAAAAGTCAAATGAGGTAGCAATGGATTCAAATCAAAGTATTAAAAATATTGACACCCAAGTCAATGAGTTGGGTAACTCAAACATTTAAAACTAGTTAGACATGAAGATCACTAGAACTATGATTCTAAGGAGATATCTCATATCAGTTCTATCTAGCAAGCAAGAAGATCCATATCAATATTTCAAATGCACTATGATCACTAATTTAAGATGATAGTTGAAGTTATGTCTTAAGTCCTCACCAAGCATGGTGGAGTTACTAGACCTAACTAGGTTTGAATGTAGATGGATAATTGGACACTCTACCAAGTCAAAGGTATCTTCCAAATGTTGAAGACTTAGCCAAGATGGACATCTTGTCACTAGAATAACTATTGTATGACATATTAATGGTGACTTTAAAGATAGAATTTTCTTAAAAGGAAGAAATGAAAGGTTATCTTTTTTAACATTATAGTTAGGTTTGTTATTCATGACACACACTTATTCATATTGTAAGTATCTACCAAGCGTATAGTATAGTTAATAGAGTTAACCAAGCATTTTAGACTCTACCAAGTTCTACAGTTGCTACAAAATTCAAGGGGCAATATTTAGTTTTCCTCGAGCAATTTCTACCATGATACTTTTCAGCAATGTAAACCAAGCTTCATAAGGTTTATCAAGTTCCTTAGTGCAAACCATGTTGTGTAGTGCTTATCAAGTGTGCAGTTATAGTGATGTGAATCTAGTGTTGACTAAGCCACTCAGTATTAACCAAGTGATATAGTTTATATCGAGCTCATTGTGATAGTATTGACTGAGCTATGCAGTGTGAATCAAGTGATTCAATTTATATGTTGAGTTTCATAGTATTCACAGAGTCACTAGTGTAAATCAAGTTCACAGTACTCAGAAGTGATCAGTATGGACTAAGCTTCTACATCTACCCAATGTATGATTATGTCAAGCATTGACAGTAGATGTCAAGTATTAGAACCTCACTGAACTTGTCTTCAAAACCTGAGTTCCTATAGTTGAGCCAACTTTGTGCATTTTTGTAAACTTGTATTGTAGTCAATTTTGTTGATTTGTAAACTAGATTGGTATATATGTAACGTATTGTATCACATCCAATATGATGTATTTATGGAATGCAACTAGAAAAGAAGGGGAAAAGTGTGAAATACAAAAGCTACAGTAGTATAAGGAGAAGCAAAGATTTATCTATCATAGGAAGGTGATCATTACACTCAAAGGAATCTCATTCAGCAAACCAAATTGTAGATTAGCCACTATTTCATCCTAACAGGTGGATCAGTTAAATCCTTTCACAAGGTAGAATTAACAATCTTTTGTAAATCTCTTTACTAAGTGCATACTTCATTGTATGTTTGTAAATCCTTTTGCAAGGTGGACCTAGCAATCCTTATTACTCCTAATAGGGTAGATTATCAAAAGTGATCATTGTAAGCCTTAACAAGCCAACTTTATATTGCAATACTAAAGCTTGTGGGTATCATCCCCACCCCATTTGTACTTTCTATTTGGAAGGTTTCTGGGCCACCATATTGTGTGTCAAGTTTTAATGAATGTTTTATTGCTTTCATTTTCTTATGCATGATTAGAATTCACATGAAGGATTAACTGGTAATTTAGGACTAAGTTTTATAAGTTACTAATTCACCCTCCCCTCTTAGTAACTTGTATTATCATATATATTTCCAACAATTGGCATCAAAACTTTGGGGTTCTTAGGAAAGAAGTTTAACAACTTGAGCAAAGATCAGAGGTTATGGAGGTATTCAAACTTGATAGGGCTATTAAAAATGAGAATCTAGATATGGAATTGGCTATTAGACAACTCAAGATAGCAAAGGAGAAACTCTCTCAATCATTGAAAAGAAGAAAAGATCTTGCAGTATAAATGAATGACCATCTCTACATTGAAGAAAGAATTGAAGACATTCATTTAGAAAGTAATTCAGATGAAGCTAATGAAGCAATCAAAGAACTATTAGAAAAGAATGGTACACTTCAAGAAGAAGTAAGAAAGTTGAAAAGAGAACAAGAAATTTAGTCAGTAAGATTGTGTGAAGTCATGGATGAGAAAAACAAGATAGAAAAAGAGATAGAAGGAAAGAACAATGAAATTCAGCACCTATCCCTTCAGCAGACAGACTTCATTAATCAACTCACCAATGAAAATGAAGAAATCATGGATCTAAGATTAGAAAATGAAAGATTACAAAATGATCTAAACACTAAAAGGAAAATTAATGAGAGGATGATGAAATCTCAAGAAGACAAGAATCAATTGAATGAGCAAAGCCAATATAGACAAAAGGGAAAAGTAAGAATTAGATATACAAAAGAAGATGAATCATCCAAGCAAGGAGCTCAAAAGAATCAAAGACCTACTTGCACTCACTATGGTAAGATAGGTCATACATCAAAAAAATGTTGGAGCAATGGAAAAGCTAAATTTAATGGAAAATCTATGATTTCCATCAGCATGGTCATAGAGCTAATGACTGCAAAGAGAAACCTAAGTTTGAAGGAAAATGTCACAAATGTAAGAAGCATGGACACAAATCCTCATAATGCAAAACTAAGATATTGAACCTAAAAAAAGAGATTGTAGAAGCTAAATTTGGTTGGGACTATAACACTTGGTGTAGATGTCATTACTATGGACAATTTGGACACATTGGAATGAATTATGTAAAACATCACATAAGGACAAGAGACACTACCAGAAGATGTTACATTTGTACAAAACTTGGTCATCTTGCCAAGAACTATGTGAATACTAGAAGAATTGAAGATGAAAAGAAAACTAAGGTTGATAAGATCAAAAAGAAAATGAGATAGAAATGGATTCCAAAATCTTCTCAAAATGTAAGTTTGAGAAATGATGATCATCTCACTCAAGAATTGGGTGACTCAAGTATTTCTACTAGATCTCTCACAAGGAGTAATGGAACTAGGATTTTAAAGAAGAAATCTCACATTAGTTCCAATGAGTAGAATGAAAGATCAATATTAGCATTCAAGATGCAAAGGGATCACTAAGCATTCAAAATGATGTCAGTCATTACTGAGTGAGGTCGAGTTGCAGACCCTGCCAAGAAAGGTCAAGAGTAACTAAGTTTTATGAGGATATCAAATCATGGATGACTCTATTTAGCACTTAATGCAAGAAAAGTGGATGATAGTCTATCATTTGAACAAATAATTGTACCAAGCATTTATGGTGATCAAAAGACAAAATTTGATAAAAAGGGCAAAATTGAAGTTATTTTTCACCATGAATTTTTGAGAGCTATTTGTGTAGAACGTTCTCAGTGCATATGATTATCTATGTGAATTACTATAGAATATTTTTGTATTCTCTCAAACCTTACCAATCAAAATGGAACCCACTAGTAGCAAATCAAAGAAAGGATTTGATATATTAGTTCAAGGTGTGTAATGGAAGGTACTAGACTTCAAGCTAATTCTAGTTGTCATAGAAACCCTAGATCCCAGCAGAGATCAATTATAAATTCCATCAAAGGTGCTATTCATTAATGAAATTCATTCACATTTTTGTTGTTTTATTCAAGATATTTGAACTTTGGAAATGGATGAGTCATTGAGAGAATTGTGTGTGAATGTTGTGTTAAAACCAAAGCATCAACACCTTGAAGTCAAGGATTTGACTCATGTTCCACACATGCCATGAGACTTTCAAATCAAATGAATAAGATTTATCCTCATCCATGTGCATAATGGTCAACTATGGTTGGAAAAACCCATTTTAATAATCAAGAAGATGATCAATAGGATCACTAATCTTCCAATGCTGGCAAAAGCTAAAATAACGAAAACCCTAAATCAGGTTGAGCTAGAAAATAAAACCCTAGCCAAGTGGGATGGAAGGGGAATGAAGATCAATTGTATCATCATGAACAAAATATATAACTCAAATAGACTCAATAGTGTTTCATGTGAAGTAGTGGATCTCACATACAAAGTGGCTAAGAATGACTTTTCACTTGACCCTGTCGAGTTAATACTAAATTAGTTCATCAAGAATATGGAGAGTATAAGAACTTCAAAGAAAAATCTTTGTAAGTTTCTTTCACTCTTAACTTGTCTATTTTTCTATGTGCAAATTTTTTTCCCATCACTAAGCATAATGGCATCTACCAACAACAAAGTGAAGAAAGGTTCAAAAAGTTTGTTCCAAGGTGTTGAGTGTAAATCCCTAGCATTAAAATTGAGTCCATCAATTATAGAAGAGCTTGACCTAGTTGGAGACCAATCTCAACTCCCTCTTAAGGTACTCCTAACTCTTGATATCTGATTGTTTTCTCATTGCTCAATCTAGGAATTAGGAACCTTAGAGTTAAACCAAGCATATGAAGAAATGTGTGTGGATAGAAGTTTAAAACCAGAGCACAAAAATTTGGAAGCAAAGAGTTTGACCCATATCCTGCACATTTTGAGGGACTTTCAAGGAAAATGGATTAGGTTTATTCTTAGCTAAGTCCACAACATGAACCTATGTCTTAGGCAACCCATTCAAATCATGAAGAAGATTATTCATAGAATCACAAGATTACCTATGCTAAACAAGAAGAAAACTACCAAAACCCTAGGTCGGGTCAAACTTATAAAGAAATCTCTTGTAGAGTGGGATGACAAAATTATGAAGTTGAATAGAGTTACTTATATGGAAATCAAATTCAGGACATGTTATTACCCTCAAAATATATATTTCAAATAGATTAAACAACATTCCATGTGAAGTTGTTGACCTAGAATACAAAGTGGTCAAGAATAACCTATCTTTTGACCTTGCCAAGTTTTAGCTCAATCAAATAAGAAAAAAATGGAGAGCATTAGGTCATCAAAGAATAATCATTGTAATTTTGGATCACTCTTAACCTATCTATTCTTTTATATTCAAAAGCTTTTTCCCTTCCAAAGGTATTGTGGCATGGAAGAAGGACATGCCTATTGTATATCAGATAAATGAGTTTATAGCTGATATGGAAGATAATTTTGAGAGCATCATACATGCATACTTTGATACATTCCAGGAAAGAATATAGAAAAGATTCAGGATTCCAAAAAGTTAGTGGATGACTGTGAATAAGGTATATGTTTTCTTGTGGATTTGTGACAAAGTACATATATAGGCAATAATGCCAAGGGTGGTAGGGGTGAAACCTCTTGGATATGAGGTGAATATTGACGATACAAGAGAAATAATTGAGGCTTTTGTCAATGATCTAGTGGACACCAGGGAACCATGATATGGTACCTATGAAGAAGCCAAGGCCAAGATTTCTTTGGAAATCAAGATTTCTTTGGAAATCAAGCTTCCTTGAACCATGAAGAGAGGAAGAAAATAGGTGGAAAAGATTTTGAAGGAGAGCAAGAAATCTAGCTCCCCTCTTCTGCTGAAAAAAGGCAAGGAAGATGATGTTGAAGAAGAAGAAGGAGAAGAAGAACCTACAAAAGAAGAAAACTTGAAGAAGCTAAGCCTTTTAATAAAAAGGGGAAGGCTATAATAAAAAGGGCTACAAAGTCCTCTCCTACAATATTCACAAGAAGACCTACAAAATCTAGGAAGAAGCTCAAATTGTATGATGATGATGAAGAAGAAGAAAACTAGCGAGTGACATTCAAAATGTCATCCCTCACCTTTGAACAAAGACTAAAAAGACTACAAGATGGTGGAGGTATGTCTAATTTCAAGTTTTTGAAGTATGAAACAAGAACTAAAGAAGAGAAAAAGAAAATTGAAGAAACCTTAGTGGCTAAAATGGCTAAATGGAAGTACTCCCCAAATGACCTGACAAAGCAAGTTCCTGATATCCTACTAAAGATCATTACATATCATTGGGATAAAACATTAAATTTTTGTAGGGACATCAAAGAACAAACCTTGAGACAACTTATGCCAAATATTTCTAACAAGGAAGTGAAGGAATCATTTAAGAAGAATGAAAAAAGGTTTACCACTAGGTTCAATGCATTCCTAATTCTATCAAAAGATATTGAACTAGTTGTGTAGTCAAAAAAAATTGCATGGAAGAACATCTATGGAATACACAAGCCTACTAAAGAATTTGTACAAATAGATGATAAGCATGATGAGGAGAAAGAGGATGTTGAGATAGAAGATGAGGAGATAGAAAATATAGAAGGAGATGATGAAGAGAATCAAGCAACAAGTGGAGATCTTCTTGAAATTTAGAGTATTCAAAACTTAGATCCTGAGAAGATAGTAGCAGAGGTAATGCCCTCCCTCCCACTCTCTCTGAGAAAAGCCTTAGCATCACCTAGCTCAAAGAAGGCTACTACCGAGTCAGTTGAAGTAAACACTATATTATCAAGAACTTAGTTGATTTTTGGAACATTTCTACTGACTGCAATGATGAGTGTTATTTCCATCACTTCATCTACCAAGAAATAGGCTCCAAGCATCTCAGCAATAGGCTAGACTGAGTCTCAGCAAGGTACTTCAAATATTTCTATCAATAGTGATGTTTCTCCTACAATTGATAATGTTTCTACTATTGCTATTACAATGATAGTTGAGGTTAAGCCTCAACCAAGTACCAAAGTTTTGAATGAAGGAAAGAAAATTATTCTTTCTACTACACATAAAGAAAAGGGTAAAGAGTTAGAAGCCTCTAATGAGGAAATTTCTCTAGAGGAAGAGATTGTCATACCAAATTGGGATCTCCCCAATCCAAATTCTAATCAAATGGATACACTTGGTAAGCTATGGAAGAAAAGGGCAAGACAACAAAAGATTGGATAAGAAAAGAAAAAGAAAAACCAAGTGCTTGAAGACATTAAAAGCATATTTGTTGATGCATGGAGTATAGAGGTTGATGAAAAGAAACCTATTTTGGATCAACTTGTTGAAATTGTACACAAGTTTAATGAGGAATTAAGTGGATAGGATAAACTTCTTTAAAGGGTAGAGAGGAAATTTGAAGACAACGTTTTGGAGGTGGTGGCTCAAAAGATTTCTATTGATCAAGTAGAATTATCCACTATTCTTTCCAAATTTGAAAATTTTGTAAATAATTTTATTTTTTTATTTTTCAAGTTGAGTGATGCATCTAACTTCAACAAGGACATAAAGGAAAAATTGTCTAAGATAGATATTGATTTGAAGGAAAGTGCACACCAGTTGTCACTTGACCTTAGCACCATCTCTACACATTCAGTGAAGATCAGATATATGATAGATTTGCAAGTAGAATTGTTAAGGGAAGAAGCCAGGATAAGGGCCACACTTGCAGATATTCAAAGTATATTAGTTCCCAACATGGATTTAATGCAAAAACACATTGTGCATGCCAAATGATTAATCCATGACAAAAAATTCTTAATTGATGTTTACATTATGAAACTATTAGCTGAAGTGCAGATGGAATTACATACTTTCAAAAGTTTTACAAGGAAACTGGGACAAATCCTTGTCCAAAATTTTGAACGTATATACTGATTTCATTTCATATTTTGGCATTAGCTTGTAATTATGCATTTTATGAAATTTTTGTCAAAAAAGGAGGGAAATAGGTTATATCATACAAAAGATATATATCATGGAGGAAATTAATGTACAAAAAGGAAGATGTATATACAAAGAAGAAAATATGTACACAAAAAAAATAAAAAATTGAAAAATCAAAAAATAGATTCAAAGTTTAGTGTGTAGCAAATAGTAATCAAACTTGAGGTGAAAATTCAGACATGTTGATAGGGGATTTTTAACTCATATTTTTTGAGTATCCATATTTTGTGTGACAAGTGTTTTTGTCATTAATGCCAAAGGGGTAGATTGTTGACCTTATAGTCAAATAATTTGTCAATTAGTGACTAAACCCTTGATTAGATTGATTTTTTAAATTACTACTAAGCTCTATAGTTGCTATTGAGCTTCGCATATAGCTAGCAATATATACCAAGTTTTTTAGTTGTAGCCAAGCTTCACAGAGTCTATCAAGCTCATTAGTGCAAACCATGGAGGAAGTAGTGTTAACTGAGCTCTGATGTATTAGCTAAACTTATTAGTGTCTACCAAGCCAGCAGTGTTAATGAAGTAGAATGAAGGCACTATTGACCAAGCTATAGTGTCCATCAAGCATTTCAATGTCTACCAAATTCTTTAGTATTCACCAAGTCACCAAGTCACCAAGTGCTAATCAAGTTTGAACTACTCCAGAGTGATCAATGTGGACTGAGCACTAGTGTCAAATGAATGCCATATTTTTCTAAGTTGATAGTCTTGTTGAGTGTCAGGATATCACTTGAGTGGTCTTTTGAACCTGAGTTCCAATAGTGAGTCAGCCTAGTGAAGATTATTGAATTTGGTATTGTAGTTGACTCTAGAAGGTAATTTATTGGATTGATATATATGCAATACATCTTATCATATCCAATGCATCATTGAAGTGTAACAAGCAAGAAGAAGCATGAGTACAAATTAGAAGAAGGCTACAAGAAATATAAGGAAAAGCAAAGACTTATCTATCAAAGCAAGGTGATCATTGTATTTCAAAGGAATCTCATTCAAAAAAATGAGTTGTAGATAAGAGATCAGCCACTAATTCATCCTAACAAGTTCATTAGTTAAATCCTAAAACAAGGTGGACTTAATAGTTATTTCCAAATCTCCTAACTGAATGCATACTTCATTTTATGTTGTAAATCCTTTCACAAGGTGGACCTAATAGTCTTTATTCCTCCTAATAGGGAAAATCACCAGAAGTGATCAATTATAAGCTTTAATAGAATAACTTTATACTATGGTACTAAAGCTTGTAGGTATCATCCCCACCCCAGTTTTACTTTCTATTTGGAAGGTTTTTGGGTTACCAAATATTGTGTCAAGTATTATGAATGTTTATTACTTTCAGTCTTTCATGTATGCAATTAGATTAGATATATTGTGAAGGTTTAATTGGTGAAATAAAGTATAAGTTTGATTGGTTCTTGATTCACCACCCCCTCCCCCCTCTTAGTTGCCTAGTCTATACTACATTTCCAACACAACCAAGTGATACTTTCACTAGTTCAATGAAGAAGAAGATTAAGGAACTTAAGAGTTGGTTGAGATAATAGTATTAGCCAAGTGATAGTTATGGTTGAGCAAGATGAAAGAGAAAATGAAGTACTAACCAAGCATAGTGAAGATTGAGTGAGCTAGTGTAAGCCAGGAAAACCATAGTAGTAGAGACCAAGCTACATAGTGATGATGAAGCTAAAGAACACAATGATGATTGAGTTTTAGCAAAAGAATAGTTTGTGAAAGAATTCAATTTTGAGGCTGATATAGTTGAATTTTTGGATTAGTCAAAATGTATAAATAGTCAAACTTTTGGATTGGTCAAAATGTGTAAATGATGAGGATTGATGAGCTAACATATTTAATGAACAAATTGAGTTTGTTAAACGATCTATGGTTTAAATTCAAGAAGAAGTTTCAAGAAATGAGTAGAAGGACAAAATGATAGATAAATTCAATGAATCTGATCAAACCCTAAGATCTATGGTGATTTTTAAGCTAAAAATGATCAGAGCTACCTATTTAACGATGAGCAAGAGATGCTTTATGGTTATTTATTGGAAAACTTATGAATAAACATTGAAGAACAGAGTAGTAGAGGAAAACTAAGAAGATTAGTGAAGTTAGATTTCTTGAAGGGTTGCCAAGTAGATTAGTGATGGAGAATATGATGAAGTCCAATAAATGAACCAAGAATGAGCCAAATGGATATCTAAATTTACAAAAGTGAGTTGTATCTTAATGGACCAAACCTAGATATTACTTTCTAATCATTATAGTAGTAAAATCTTTTAATCAGGGTTGACCTAACATTCATATTCTAAATCCTTTAATCAAGGTGATATTCTAATGGAATGATCCAAAGTCCTCTAACATTGTCATTCGTAATAGGTTGATTAAATTCTTTAACAAGGCTACACCTAACAGTGTATTTTGTAACATTTAACAAGGTTGTCTATTAATGGAGATCACTTTAGAAGAATGAAAAATTGGTAGCATGTTACTTGGTGGTGTTTCTCAAATTAGATTTCTATGTTAAATCCCAGTGTCATAGATGTATGAATATTTATTTGTGATGCATGTTATTTAGTGTTATTTATTTATGTTAGCATATACTAAACATAGAGCTATTGATAAATGAATAAGTTAAAGTAGTTGATGAGTTTCTATATTAATTGAGTTGTTTTATGTGTTTTAATAAGTTATTTGAAATTGTTAAAATTTGAATTGGTACATGTGGACGTGAGGATAATTGATTCACCCCCCAGACCACCCCTTGTCTTAGTTATTCTAAAGATTCTAACAATTTGTATTAGATATTTGGTTCTTGAAAGAAATATTGAAGGGACTTAAGCTAAATATCTAGATGTACAAGAGAGATGAACCCAAGCTAAATAAAGGGTGTTGGTTTAAATAAGTATTTACTAATTATACTTTACTTAAGTGTACTTAGGTTAACTCATTAGCATATTAGTTGTCATGTAGACACCTAGGAGTCTGCATATTCATATGAGTTGTCATGTAGATAACACAGTATTTTGCACTCCAATTGAGCACATAATTTCTACTACATCACTTTATGAGATACAACTTTGCATTTTTATCCTCTCATCTTTACACATAAATTCATGGAAAATGGAGGATAATCTACTCTTGGTAGAATTGTGCTTAGTTGTTATGCTTATCTCTTTGAAGACTCCTAGTCATATTAGTTTCCTTTATATACAAGGCACTTATAAAATGTATTCATCCAATTACCTGATTAATCCATTCTTATTTGATCATATCTTCTCTCACTTGTGTTATCTCTTGAGCTTCTAGATCTTGGCATTTCATTCTTGCCGTGGGAAAATTCCTACATGGTATTAGAGCTATACCATATTCTTATAGAGAAATTCTTAGCATGACAAGACTTGATGAGATTGGATCCATATGAAGTTGGAGAATTTGTATTTTACTACTTATACAATGAATACACTAGAGTTCCTTGACCCATGACAGTTGAGAAAATCAAAGAGAAGCAAGATCATAATCAAATGATGATAAATATGACATCTTCTTTCAATTATGCTAAATTTGATGATGTGAAGGATTGCACTAGTGAAAATAAAATGTGGGACAAGTTGGCACAAATTCATGGAAGAAACAAAAAATATATTAAGGAATAAAGAAGGAAGTTTGAGAAGCAAGTTTGATCACATGATAATGAAAGGAGAAATTGTTCCATAGTATTAAGACCAATTTAAGGAGGTTGCAAATGCTATTAGAGGAGCTAGTGGAGATGTATTTGAAAAGAATTTTATAAGAAAGGATTGAGGACTTTACTTCCTATCTATGCAAGTAAAGTATCTACAATTCAAGAACTGAGATGTACACTTGGTAATGATCTAACCTTTGATATTCTAATTGGTAGACTCATTGCATTTGAATTGTCAAATTTAGATAATTATGAACCTTCTAGCATTGAATGTTCTTTCAAGTCTCAACTAACCCTTGATGGATAAAAGAGGAGAAAAAGTTCAAAGAATAGGCCTATGGATAATGCTAGTGAATCAAATGATGATCTTGATGACCTTAAAGCATTATTAGCAAGAAGGCTACAGAGTGGAAAAGGAATATATAGAGGTAAACTTCCTATAATCTATTTTACATGTGACAAAGTTGGTCATATTGCTGCAAGATGTCTAGATAGAGATGAAAAGGAAGAAATAAAAGACCAAAAATACCAAGGAATGAGAGATAAAAAAAGATAATTGAGGTAACAAAACTAAAAAGGAAAAGGTAAGAAATCTTGTTATATCACCAAAGAAGATGCCACTAATAGTGATTCTAATGAAAATGATGAATAAGTTGTTAATGTTGCAATGAAAGATAAATCAAAAGGTAACTTGTTCTATCTAGACCTATCTAATGATACATGTCTATTTGTACCCTTTGAAGATGTTTGGTTATGATATAAGAGGCTATATCATGTGAAATTTGATAATTTGGTAAGCATTAGTAAGATGAAAAGAGTAAGAGTATCACCAAGATATAGTAAACTTGATAAGGTGATATGAAAACAACGTCAAATGATCAAAATGACAAAGTCTAGTTTCAAGAGAAAAACCTATTCCTCAAATAATATTTTGGAGTCAGTTCAACTGAGAGTGTAAAGTTATTATGGTGACAAGTACATTAATCTATTTGTTGATGATTTCTCTATAATGATGACTATGATGTTTCTAAAATCAAAATCCAATGCCTTTCAAGTGTTCAAGTGGTATCTAGATAGAGTTGAAAAAGAAATAGGCAAGAGTCTGAAGTGCTTAAGATTAGATAGAGGAGGTGAATTCATATTGGGTGAGTTCAATAAATTTTGCAATGATAAAGTAACCAAGAGACAAATGAATGCACCCAAGACTCCGCGATAAAGTGGGATAGCTAAAAGAAAAAATAGATCAATTATGGACTATGCAAGAACATGGATGATGGAGAATAATATTTCGAAAAATTATTGGACATAAACTATGAAGTATTGTTGTTTATACACTAAACCAATTTCAAGTCAAAAAAGGTAGAAACAAAACCCCTTTTGAACTTTGGTATGGCTATGCACCTAATGTCAACTATTTCAAAGTATTTGGAAGAAAGTGTTACATATTGAAAGACACAAGGAAATGAAAAAAGTGATGAAGGTATATTCTAATTAGGATATTCAACTAAAAGCAAGGCATACAAGTGTTTGAATTCTAATGCTAACAAAATTGTGGAAAGTGCAAATGTTAGAGTTAATGAATTTGTAGAAAATAATGAAAAGGAATCCAAGAAAGAACCTAGAGATTATAGAAATGTTGTCTACATTGAAGGAGAACCAAGTACATTACCTAAACTTAAAAAAAGAGGTTGTTGACCATCAATAGCCATGCTATCAAGAAACTACATGTTGCGAAGGATCATGTTGTAGGAATCGAGTCATAGAGAGAGGAAGTTGAATGTCAGAGAGAGAAGACCAAACACCAAAAACAAAATTATGAGTTATAGCTAGAGATACTTGAAGAATACAAGAAAGTTGGACCAATAAAATACCACAAGAAGAAAGGAGATTTGAACCTAGGGTTTACCCACAATAGTAGGTTACACTTTTTTAGATGAAGGAAATTTTCCAAAATCTAAAATGCCAAAAAATATTCTGATGGAGTTTTGATAGAGATTCCTTTGGGACTTTTGATCTAAAGTACTTTACTTTCTATTGAAAGTACCCTTTTAGGTACTTTTGACTGAAAGTATCATTTAGGTACTTTTGATCAAAACTATTCGGTTGAAATTAAGTAAAATTTTTGAATCAATTTCAATAGAAACTTGCTAAAATACTTTTGATAGAAACTACTTTCTATAGAAATTCCCAAGCATATTTTGCAAAGGCTAAATAATTTCAACATAAATCTTGACTTTCGGACTCAATTAGAGGGCACAAATGAAAAAATTAATACTTTTTCATTTACATTGAATAATTACTTAGAAAAAGCTTTCTAATGATTATAGCTTTGATATATTTTGATTTCATTATGTACATGTTTTTTAGTGTGAAAGAAACATAGATTTATTGCTTAAAATTAACCTTTGTATTGGATGTTCATGGAAAAATAGTAAAAAAGAGAATAAAAAATCTTTAAAATAACTAAAATCTCTATATTAGAGTACTATTTCTATTTGAAAAATAAATTTCAAAATCAAACAAATAAAAAAATAAGTTACATGAATAAAAAATAAATGTATGTTAAAATTAGAGTTAGGTCAACTTTAAACATCAATAAAATATGAAATACTAAACATAATGACATCAAACCACCTCCACAAGCTTCGTATGGATGCCAACAAGCTAAATTTGAAAAAATCACATTGATATCTATTATAGAAAAAAGATATATTTGTCAAAACTAGAGTCACCCTTTAATATATATATATATATATATATAATCTACACAAAAAATTCAAAAAGGCTCTAATTTACTTCATCTTCAAATTTGTAACCATTAAATGATAATTTGCATCTGAAAGTAAAAGTCTTTTTAAAAAATTCATAGTTTAGTGTCCATTAGGCAATAAAGTGTAACCCACTATTGTGGGTCCACCCCCCATCTTAGAAAAATATATAATAAGACACCATAAATCAGAAAAAATCATTAGAGATAAAGATTGAGGATTCCTATTAAGAAACAAGTTGAAGAATGAGACATGTCTACTATGTGAGTTTGAGCCAAGAGCAGTCAAAGATGCACTTGAAAATGAAGATTGGATTAAAGAAATGAAAGTGGAGATTGATGAAATAAAGAGGAGCAAGACATAAACAATGGTACCAAGACCAAAGGATAAGAATGTGATTGGAACAAAGTGGGTATTTGGAAACAAGATGAATAAGAAAGTTGAACTCACAAGGAACAAGGCAAGACAAGTTTGTAAGGGATATGCACAAGAGGAAGGTATTGACTATGGAAAAAAAATTTCCTAATTGCAAGGTTGGAAGGAGTAAGAAATTACTCTCATATGCTTCTTATAAGAGATTCAAGGTATACCAAATGGATGTCAAATCTTCATTTTTTAATAGAATCTTGGAAGAAGTTTGCATTGAAAAATCTAAAGGATTTGTTGAACCTAATAAAAAGACCATGGTATGTAAGTTTCACAAAGAATTATATGGTTTGAAACAAGCCCTGAGATAATTGTATGAAAGGTTACATACATATTGGGTGAGAATTGGTTTTCCAAGAACTAATGATAATAGAAATCTGTACTTGAAAAGTGAATCTCAGAGTAAGATATTGCTAGCTGATTATTTTTTATGATATCATATTCAGAGGACATAAATGTTATACAAATTATTTTCTAATGAGATGAAGAAAGAATTTGAGATATCAATGTTTGGAGAGATAATATTATTTTTTGGTTTTCAAGTATATCAAATAAATAAAGGTATTTACATTACACAACAAAAGTATATCAAGGAGATATTGAAGACTTTTAGAATGGAAGATTCAACACTAGTTGGAACACTTATGATTACTAGATGAGAACTTTCAAAGAATGATGGTTATGTTCAAGTAAATCAGACATTGTATAGGTTAGTGATTAGAAAAATGTAATATGTTATTCATAGAAGACCTGACTTTGCATTATCTATTGGTATTGTTGCAATGTTTTTTTCTAATCATAATGAGAATCACATGATAGTTGTGAAAAGGATACTAAGATATCTGAAAGGAACATAAGACAATGGATTATGGTACAAGAAAAATGACAAGTTTGAGATAAAAGTTTATACAGATGTTGATTGGGATGGAAACATTGTTGACGGAAAGAGTACAATTGGAAGAGCTTTCTTTCTAGGTAATAAGTTGATTTCATGGACAAGAAAGAAGAAAAACTATATTTCTTAATACATAAAAGAGGTTGAATATGATGCAACAACAATCAATAGTACATTTGCACCCATTTTTCTACCAATTTTTTTGGCCAAAGCTATGAATCCTCTTTATTTTTTATTTTCATTCCCGCATTGGTTGCAAAGAAAAAATAAATTCCTACTTTTGTCAAAATATTGACCAACATTAGTTTGCCCAAGTTGAAAATATCTTAACTATTCCCAAGTTGGTCGAAAGTTTGACCAATTTGGGTCATAATACAATTTTGACTAACAAAATTTAGATAAAGTCGATGCAAAAGACAAGAAACACATAATAGATCAGCTCGCATGTTTACTAAACTTTGGTGAGTGATTTTGGATTAGCGTGATTTCACGAGATAAGGTTTTCCCAAAAAACATTTTAAGCCATGACTATAATTATTTTCTTATAGGTGGCTGTGAATCATGTGTGATTATTTTCTTGTAAGTGGATGTGAATCATGGTATTCCTTTAGATGTGGATGAGAATCATGGAAGAAAAGCAACAAGAGCCTTCTTTGAACTTCCTGTTGAAGACAAGTCAAAACAGGGTCGAGAGGAAGGAAAAAGAGATTAGATTACTAGTTATGGACATATAGAGGGCTTTAGAGGGAAAAATACTAATTGGGTAGATTTACTCTATGCCTTCCTTGCTCCTAATTCTCTCAAAGCTCCCCATATTTGGCCCTCAATGCCTATAGACTATAGGTTAGCGAAATGCTCAAACTAATAATTCATGAGGGTATTAAATATTTTCAAAATTTGGCAATTACATATGATAAGTGTATCTAGGTTATAGGTTAGATAAAAGTTCAAACTAATAATTTATGATGGTATTGAATATTTTAAGATTTTTGTGATTGTGTATACTCTATGGGAGTTGGTCTATCTAAAGGTCAAACACTGGCAAGAAGCTACATCTTTTCCTTGGCATAGACATTTGGAAATCAGCAAGATAGTAACCCTAGATTGGAAAAGGGAAAATAAACATCTATATCTATAATAGGTCAGAATTATAACCATTAAACTCTCTTTGAGACTTGATATCAATTTTTTCATTTGCAAGATGTTGGTAGCTGTTTGATAGAGACTTTTCTATAAGCATATCTTTTTCTTAATTGATGGTCATATAAGCATCAACTGTCTCATTTTCAAGGGAGATCCTATTTATATGATTAGCTATGGCATTGTTTTTTATTGAGTTTAGTATATTCTTTGCACTATCATTAATCTTTGGAAAAGGCCAAACAAAGATATAAGACCATGACTATCACCCTTATCAAGTCGGTGTCTCCTTCAAGGTTGTTTCTCATGATACCTTCATATATCATATTCTTAACTATCACATGTAAACTAGGCATGTCAAATATCTTCATTTTATTGCCTAATTCTTTGACCTATAACTAAATCACTCTTTATGGTTTGTAATATGCTCTTCATGGTGATTATCTAAAGGTTCTCCAATCTCTACTATTACTAGGAATTTCATCACATTCTTTTTTCCCATGTCTTGATATTTGCACCCTAGAATTGTCCTTAGAAGATTCTTCTCAACTTCATTATATAGAAAACCTAACTTTTAGGTACTAGAAAAAAATTCTTGTTTATATTAGCATTTAGTCATATACTATGCACTCCCAATGGCACCACTACTTGTAAGTCTGCCACATCTCCTAAACTTGATCTGCCACTATCACAAATCTTCTTTTTGAGGGATGTTAGTTGATTATTCTCTTTTACATCAGAATAACTTTTATATTTCAAGATACATCATTTTCTTTCAAATAATATTATCTCATACAAACCTATTTTTGATTTCTTGGCAACAAAGATTCACACATTTACTAACAAAATTCTCTCTTTCTAAAAATAATTGAACAAAAATTATGTTGTTGCTTCAATTAGTTAATCATGTATGAAAAAAAAACCTAATCTTTAACTTTACATTAAATAAGAAAAGTAAAGAGATGTAAATTTGGATCTACACATAGTTTTTATTAGGAAAGTCACTTAATGAGATTTGAAATCGTGATCTTATTCAAGAACACAAGTCCTATGTCATAAAATACAAGACTTATAAGTACTCTAAAAAGTATAATAGATAATAGACAACAAAAATATTGTCCCATTTTATTTCTATGACACAAACTACCTAATAATTACTCTTAAAGTATGGTCTCACAGTCATGATTTATCCTACACAATAAGCCATAGAAGAACATAAATACAAACAAAATGATTGAAGGCAACCAACAATCAAAAAAATCTACAACATAAACAAAAATATGATGTAGCAATTAAAAACTTGTTGAGAGCATAAGATTAATGACTATTGCTTACTGTATCCTAGTGGAATAGATGCTACATAAACCATATTCAGCTGGCCTTCATGAGAGAGGGTTTCAAGTCTAGATGTCTTAGAGCATTTGTTGCAAAAGACATAACTGACACAACAAAATAAATTGATATAGATATATATATTAGGAAACCATTGTTCATTGACCATTGTCCTTTAAATGCTACTACATCATTGATTTGGATTAAAGTTAATTCATACTATTAACATACCTTCAACACTATCATAATAGTGTAGTCATCATTTGTTCATCATTTTTATTTACACATCCCTTTTACAATCTTTGCATTCTCACCATACCAGTCTTCAATACTATTAGAAGGCCCTCATAGGTCTATCACATCATGAAAATTACCTTTGAGCTCATGGAAATATTTGAGACGTCAGTCTTCTTAGTGCATCTTTTTCTATTACATAATAGACCTCTCTTTTTTTCATGTCCTCACAATAGTGTCCTCCATGCCTACTTTACTTTTCCTTGCATATCCTAGTCCGCTGCTCTTAATTTCAATAACAATGTCTTTCTTTTAGGATTATTGATTAATGTTCCATCATTTTAAAGCACTATATTTGATGTCAACAATAAAAGATAATATGTGACTATCCTCATTGTGATAGTCTTGCAACCTTTAATTTTTTTTGTATTTTACCTTCTAAGGTCTTCAATATCTATTTATAATTGCTGTACATTAACGTCTTTTGACACTCATTCCATGATTTATGATTTTAAAACCTATACCACATTTAGTTTGATAAGAATGTTGTCTCTTAACTTTATAGTATTATACTTGACAATGAAACCATCCAAAAAATTTCATCAATACAATAATGACATATTTTCTTTCCAAGAAGCATTGTCACCTAAACATTACCACATTTGCAAAGAAAGGGGGATCTACTAGAGCCTCTAGTTTGAGAAGATTGGGCATTTGTAGATGCTTGAGAAGATCTACTAGAGTATCCATTTTGAGAACATTGGGTATTTTCCAAGGCACTAAGGTCCACATTGGAAAAAATAGAGAGATGACAACAAGGCCATTTTATGCTAAGGTGTAGCCATTGATCAATACATTCAACATGGAAGTTATTGTTGGAAATAATCAAGACTAGCTAGGTTACTAAGAGGGGAGGGGTGAATTAGTAACCTCAAAAACTTTAAATCAATTCAATACTTGATCCATACATCATTCATTCATCTAATATACTATATGCATGAGAAAGATAAACATTTACAACACATGAACACAAAATTTTGGTGACCCAGAAACCTTCCAAATAGAAAGTAAAACTGGGGTGCGGATGATACCCACAAAACTTTGTTACTACAATATGAAGTTAGCCTGTTAGAGCTTACATTGATCACTTCAAATGATTTGACCTGTTAAGAGAAATTTGGACTGCTAGATTCACCTTGTTAAGGGATTTACAAACATACAATGAAGTATGCACTCTGTTAGGAGATTTATACAAAGACTGTTAATTCTACTTTGTTAAAGGATTTACAAAACTGATTCACCTGTTAGGATGAAACAATGGATCTACTTATAACTTAATTACTGATTAGATCCTTGAAGTACAGATCACCTCTTGTGATTGATGAATCTTTACTGCTCCTTATAGACCTTGCTGAATACTCTACTCTGTAGCTGATTTGCTTTTATTCTTCTTAAAACATTACATGTCCATTACTTGACATACTCATACATTGCAAATGATATAATACATTACATACATACCATTCCAATAATTACAATTTTAAGGTTAGCCAAAACACAAGTGAAAAAAATATTACTAAGTCAACCAAATAGTAGAAAACTTGAGTTCTTCAAGCTAACTTGGTAACCTTCTGATACTCGACATCCATTGCATTACTCGGCATCGTCATGCACTTGGTAGAAGTAGAAGCTTGGTCCATACTAATCACACAATATAGCTTGAAACTCGGTAACCATTGGAGACTCGGTAGATTTAGTATCACTCAGTAAAAATTGAATCCTCTATTTACCTTTTTCTCACTCAATAAACACTATACTTCCATCACTCGATAAAAACTAAATCCTTCCTTTACCTTTCTTTCACTCAGTAAACACTACACTTCCATCACTCGAAAAACACTGGCTTCTATCACACAAATTGATGACTCAGTAGACACTATGAAGCTTGGTGAACGTTGTATGCTCGGTAGATACTGTTGGGTTGCACACTCACTTGGTAGCTTCAAGAATGCTTGGTATGAACTGTTGGACTGCACACTCACTTAGTAGCTTCAGGAATGCTCGGTATGAACTACTTGAGTGATGAATCTACAAGGTAACCACTGAATGCTCGGTATACACTGTATACTAAGTGATGAACTTGGTAATCATTTAAAATCAAATAAGTGTTGTCACTAATGACAAATACAATATAATGCCAACAGTTATGTGCATAGGGTAGCCCAAAGACCTATAATTAGAGAGGTTACTTATCATTAAAACTAAACCAAGTGTTAAATATACAAAGCAAGTTTCCCTTAACAAAGTGTAACACAATTATTTATAACAATCTTAAATTGCATAACTCATTTCCTACACAAAACTCCCTAAAGTAGATGGGGCACTCAGTACAGTTTATAGGCACTACCTTCATGCAAAATTTTGGAAGCTCCTAAAAAAGTACTTCAACTACTTCTCTCTGCATTTTACTCATTTTTAGTTAAAAAAAGAAAAGAAATACTTGTTTAAATAAAAGAAGCTAATCAATGTATAAAAGAAAAAATAGTCATTAGGGTTATCTAGCCACTAGTCTACTACACCATAGTTTTTGAAAGAATACTTGAATTGATATATAACTATGAATTTCAAGTCCATGCATAAATTGAATTAAAATTACATGTATACCCATAACCTATCTTCAAGTACTATAACAATAACTCCTTCAAACAAATGGAACTCAAGGAAACACTAAATTCTGCAAGTTCCAATTATAATCAATGGACTACAAAAAATTGCTAACAATAAATAATCTTATTGTTATTTATATTGAGACATTTTAACAAAGGACATATTAGTGTAGCCTGATCTCTTGTGTTGTTGGGAACATTTCTAGTGGTTAAGTTATAATATAAAAATAAATTAAGAAGTTATAAGTAGAAGAAAATTTGGAGAGACATCTGATAACAAAATTTTTAAGCTTGTCATCATGAATTTGATGAACAAAACAAATCGCTTCTACCCATTGAATATTCTAGGTATACCAATTATTCACATTCTATCAGAGAAAACAATATTTACTTGCAGAAAATGAGTAATCTCTTTAAATAAGTGATATTAAGTGACCTGGTTTGGATAGTCATTAGTTTGTTAATCCAAATAAAGTTTTATAGATCATGTACAACCATGCTTAGGAATCAATGTCTAATTTGTAGGTGCAAACTAGACTATTCAAAATTAGCATAGGATGGAAAAGATGAGATTTGAATGTTAAAAAAATTATAACATGAAAGATCAAAATTTGGGACCCCAAACACTATTCCTTGGTACCTTTAAAGTGGATCTTAGTGAATTAAGCAATTAAACACTTGATGAAACACATGTTCCAACATTCATAGTTTATTTATATTTTTCTCATTAGCAGGAAAATTCATGTTGTTATGAGAGCTATAGGATTTTGTAACATCAAGAATAATAGAATTAGACAGACTAGTACAATATTTGTTGAGGTCAAACTTTGCACTTTTTGAGCCTTCCTTAATAGGATTCATTCCATGAATACCATCTTCTAAAAAATGCTTAGAAATGTTCAAACCTATAGCCATTTTTTACCAAAATGAATGATCCCACCCAATTGTGTTTTATACTAAAAAATTTTGATACCTTATAGAATTTTCAAGACCATTCCTCAAATTCTTTATCATTTTTTTTATGCACGTAGATGAGGTAGTCCATTGTACATTACAAGATTACTCATTATCATAGATGATTATTCCCATTTTGGCTGAAGATAACAAAGGAGAGGTGTCATTGATATTTTATATATCTACCTTAACCATAGGTTTTGTAGATGCCTCCTTTTTTCCTTGTTGATATTGCATGCAAGAAACCTTTCTACTAGTAAGAGTATCCAGACAATTTATTATCTTGAAATAATAGACCAAAGGGTTGCACACCTATTGAAGTTTTTTGTGGACTCTCATTTTTTCTAGATTCCTTTTGAAACTGTCTTGGGAAACCTTTTAGTTTTAATTGATTTAGCACTAGTACTATACTAGCAGTAAAATTTGATCAATATTTTCATGCATTTGATAAACACATTTAAGTTATGCAACTCCTATTTTTTGTAATTTTTTATACACAAGAAATTTATTAACTCATTTGAGCATGCCACAACTTGAAATTATTATCTTTCTTGTGAAGTTGGAGTTCCTATAAGGAATATGTGTTCTTCTCTCTCACTTCCCACTAGATCAACAAGCCACAACTCGCTTTACCATCACACAAATGCTACAGTGAAAGCTACTGCTATACTCATTAGCATTGGTAGAACTAATTTCTCTAGAATTTCTCTCAATTTGCAACACTTTCCATACTTTACTCATTATGTGCATTTGTGATCTAGCAAGTCCAAGAACATGATGAACACCTTTAGCTCCCTATTTTATCTTGAGCTTCTTAACAATTGTCCATTGCTGAGATGGGGATTCCTATACAATTTTTTGTACTCTTATTTTCTATATTCTATCTTTAGCAATGATTGCCTTTGTATTTGTCAAAAAAAGTGGACTATTTGAACCTATATATAAATATATATATCTAATTCTGACAAGATTTTATGATCTCATATGAACACATAAAAGCACTTATTCCAAGAGGCCCATTGGTAAATTCCATCTCTACAAAATACGGTCTGAAAAGTAATCTCCTGTGGGAAGGTCATTGATAATATAGCAAAAATCTCCATAATGACTAGATTGGTAGATCTAACACATAGCCTTCCAAGATAACAATAAGGTTCCATTGCTAACACCATCATCCTTAGGTAGCCATGTTACCATTTATGTAATTTCAAACAAACTACTACATTTGATGGCAACAATAAAAGATAATATGTGACTATCCTCATTATGACAGTCTTGTAGCCTTTAATTGTTTTGTATTTTAATTTCTAAGGTCTTCAAGATCTATTTCTACTTACTGTGCATTAACATATTTTAGACACTCATTCCATGATTTATGAATTTAAAACCTATACCACATTTATTTTTATAAGAATTTTGTTTCTTAACTTTATAGTATTATACTTGACAATGAAACCATCCAAAACTTTTCATCAATACAATAATGACATGTTTCCTCTCCAAGAAGCATTGTCGCCTAAACATTACCATATTTTCAAAGAAAGGGGGATCCATCTACATGAAATGCATTAGTGTAGAAAAAGTCTGGTTGGGGTCAATAACACCATCATTGGGTGTGAATAAAGCATAGTTCAAAGATACCTAGTGAAGGTTATCCATCTAGGCACAATACCATGAAGAGCAACTTTGTTTCACCAAAAGAAAATGCTACCATGGACTTCAAGAAAACAAATAAGACAAACTTACTATCTAGTCCCTACTAAGGATAGAAATGATATAGAAAACATACTATGTGTATGAGTTCTTAATACCGTACATGTTATCTAGTGTTTAGCAGCTCCATGAAATAGCATGAGTTTTGACAATCTTCATATAGGTTGGAGTCATATTTGCATGGTCTTGTAATGTTGGAGAATGATAACCTCTATAAAATTATTTTCAACTCCATCCATTCCAAAGTAAATGAATTTCCATGTTCAAAGATCCCTAAAAAAACAAGGGAAAAAAAGTCTTATCCTATATGTGTCTTCCTATTTGGGTCTGAGTTTCCTTCCAATACAGTCTTCCATTAACTATGCACAAGTACCAATTGTCATGATATTATAGACATGGAGCTTTAGAAAATAATGAAAACATCAACTGTGTGTATTATCTCACTAAAGTTAAATTCTTCATTTATTAAACTCCCTTGAAGAAACCTACAATGTGCCTTTGGCTAGACTCGAGAGAATGCAGAGGTCACAAAACTTCCCTTTTGACTCTCTAAACTATTAAGAAGTATGGGAATGTGGAAATTACCACATAAAGATATTCAAATGGCAAGTGATTTAGTAGGATAGGGTTTTGGTAATCAAAAACACAATAAGAGTTTGTAATTTCAGAGGTTTAGGTACTCTAACCTATCAGCAACCTCTAATTCTAAATTGTCAAGGCTTTCACAATATCACACAATGATGGATTTGGTTTCATAGACTCACAACTAAGACTCTATTACAATTCCATACCCCCACTTCACAAAATCTCCTCAAACTGATCCTAAAAGCCCAATACTCTACTATTAGTCCTACTACATACTTAGAATGTAAATAATTCTACCTTTTTAAGACAACTGGCAATGTAATGATGCTTACTCATGCCTTGTTTGGTGTACTACAACACATCATAGACTTCCTTATGTTTATTTTGGACTAACACAATTAACCTTGACTAGTGCCCTATTTTTATGCATAAAGGTTGACCTATTAACAAAGGAATTACATGAAAAAATCCTCCAGGCACTTCCTACTATTGGAAAATGTTTTCTTATACCATCAAATGGTCAATTCCAAAAGGAATTAGTCCCAAGAGTTCTTCAACTCCTGATCCCCAATTCTTAACTCCAAACCTAATTTTGTTAGGGCTTCCTCAATGTTCACTCTCCACCCGATCTTGCATCCAATTGGTGATGGATTCACATTCACTTTACTCTATTGAAATGTTCCCAAGCATAAAATCCACTCCTTCTCAAGCAACTCATTCAATTATATCTTCACACTATTCCTTAACTATGATCACCTCTATCAAACACGACTCTACATATCCATAGATAGAGTTTTATGATACATGTTAAGTCACATCATTCCATGAATGTTAAGCCTCTACATTCATGGAATGACCGTCATTCTCCCTAAGGTATTACAGAAACAACAAGTTTCAACAAATAGTGACTAATTAAATTATAACTGGTTTGACAGTAACTTACTAAACACAGAAAATGATGAAGTCGATCAAAAAATATGGAGATCCAATCAAATTGGGATTCAAAATGGAGTCAATTTTCAAAAAATAGAAATATTTTGCATTTGTTGTTTCTTGTTCACCGATACATAGCCTAATCCTTCTTCTCTACATGTCGTAACAAAGACTTCTTTTCTCATATAAAAGTTCCCCTATAACTACATAAGAAAATGACTCAACCAACTTCCATTTGTTGAGTTGAATGTTAACCATACAACCCAAAACTTCGCAATCCCTAAACTAGCCATTATTTTTTAAATATATTTAAATTTTAAATAACAAAAATGGCTTTATTTTGATACTTAACCTTTATTCTAATATCTAGACCTACCCCATGCCCCTTTTGTACTTCTTGAAACATTATTGAAGCTTGGACACTTTAGTCCATTACAATCAAGTATTTATTGCATAAGAGGACATTACACAATAAAAGCAGTCCTTTGAGGACATTACAATATAATTGAAGAATTACAATATTTTAGTATCATTATAGGTTCTAAACCCTTCCAATTGGTTTGAAAACCCTATTTATACATTCCATCCTTCTGGTTTGTTTTAAGGGTCTTTCGGGTCTTTATAATCTTCAACTTCAGCTTGGTCGTGTGTGGTGCTCCAGCACTAGCATGGTAATTGGGAACTTTAGAAATTGCTAAAATAGGTTCTTTTTTATTGTTATGTATAAATATTATTTCTTATTTAAGTCCTCAAAATGATAATATAAATAAGGAGAAACTCCAAGGTTTTGGTTCCCAGATTTGCACCAAATATGCCTCTATGAAATAACATACATTTCACCCCAAACACTATTCTTTGGTACCTTTAAAGTGGGTCTTAGTGCATTAAACAGTTAAACACTTGATGAAACACATGTAACAACATTCATAGTTTATTTATATTTTTCCTATTTGTTTAATTAAGAATTCCCTCCTACTAACAACATGCAGTGGTTTGTAGTAACATGCAAAGGTTGTTCATGTTCAAAACATGTTGATTCTATACCTTTGTGGTGAGTCATTTTTGTTAGTGAATTCATTGACTATATGGCAGCCTTTCCTTATTCTCCAATAGGTCATGGTCCCTCTTCAAAAGGAGGAAGTTTCACACAATTTCCCTTTGCATAGCCAGTGTGGTGATTTTTACCCCAACTGAGTGCTAACCAGAATGCTACAATTATGATTACAAAGTAGCAGTACCCTTTTGAAAATCTTTGAGCACTTCTTCACACAATATTTGTAAAAAAGCTCATTGGTTTATGCTCAAAACATTTGTATCCATATGTTTATTGTCTTTTTATGTTCTAGATCATTGGAGACCCAGGGAATTGTACTCAAAATTGTAAAAACTTCATTGTATTATAATATAAGTGTTGTTACAATTAGAGAACACATTAATTACCCTAAATTTTTCTTTCAAAACCATATGTGTAGATATAAACATTAAGTAAAACATGTTCAATTTTTTTGCAGATAATATACACATTAGTTAGATCAAATTTTTCTTTCAAAACCATATATGAAAATATAAACATTAAGTACAACATATCTAGTTTATTTGCAGATATATATTCCTATGAAGAAAGACCATGCCTAACAAGATGAACCCAAAACAAAATAACAAGACAATGGCTACATTATGGTCTCAATTCTGAAGAAAAGTTGATAAATGTAATTGTCCTTGCAAAAAGTGTAAGAGCTTAAAGAATTGAAGAATTCTAATCACAATAGCATAGAGTCATTATAGGCAACATAGTCACATTGAAGGTGGCCATGATTTTTGTCCATTGTTGAATGTGGATTTCCTACTGGAGGAATATGGAGGTGTGAATATCCAAGCTGAGGATAACAGTCCCATGGAAGAAGATGATAATGTGCCAGAGGATATGATTAAAGAAGATGGTATTGAAGTAGGTGATAAAGAGGCTCATAATGATGGTACTAGCACATCTGATAATGATGATGAAGATGGTCTTGATATACCTTTACTTGAGAAGGCACAGAAGCCCCTTTACGAAGGCTCCCAAACAAGTCTTCTCTTGGTTATAGTGTTGTTGGTGAACTTAATGGTTATGAATGGTTTATCCAATATAGCAATGTCACGTATGTTAAGATATGCCATTTTTGTAATCTTCAATATTAACATATAATTACTATTCATTATATTAACAATGCATATTTTTTGTTGTAGGTTGATAGGTGAGTTTTTGTTACCACCATCAAAAATTTTGCCTTATTCATACTGAGAATTATCTACCATTATGAATCAAATTGGAATGAAGTATCAAACAATACATGCATGTCCCAATAATCACATTCTATATCATAAACAACATGAATTTGCAACAGAATGCCCTAATTTTCATACTAGCGAATATCGGTCAAATCAAATAACATAAAAGATGTCTTACAAAGTTCTTTGGTATATTCTCATTATTTCACATCTTCAATGATTATTCAGGTGCACTAGCTTGGCATAATTTATGGATTACCATGCACACAATAGAAGTCAAGATGACATTATGAAAATGTCTGCAAATGGTTCTACATTTAAAGAGATAGAAAAAACATGGTCACACTTTAAAGAAGAACCTCATAATCTAAAACTTTAATTAGCAGTGGATGATGTCAATCCATTTGGAAATATGAGATTTGTTTACTCAATGTGGCCTATTTTTGTTATCAACAATAACATTCTTCCTTGGATATCCATAAAGAGAGAGCACATAATGTTGTCAATGATTGTGCTAGGTATTTTTTCATTTAATAGTTTCTAAATTAATTTATAAACAATGCATGAAAATGGTCATAATAATTATGTAATATTTATGTTCATTCAATTACTAGGTAAGTACCAAGTTAAATATATGAACATGTATATTGAGCCCCTAATTGATGATTTTTTGAAGTTATGAAATGGCATCACTATGTATGACATCTCTAAACCAAGAGGACATCGACAATTTCAATTTCATGCAATGCTTGTATGGAGAATACATGATGCCCCTAGGCTAACTCATTTATGTAGTATGTTATATTGTTAAGATCAAATATTTTTGGTCTATTATAGTGTTTACACATTACTTATTGTATGCTTAAGATGTGCATAATGATTTTACATGATCTTTTAGGTCTTTAGACAAAGGGAAAATTCGTATGTCTAGTTTGTAGTTTGAAGATGAAATCTCATCATTTAAGAAGTTTAGGAAAATAGGTGTTCGATAAGTTTAGGAACTTTCTCCACAATAATCATAAGTATCTAATTACTGAAAAACATATTTTTAATGAGAAAGAAGAGACATCATGAAGGCCACAAAGAATGACACCTCATTTATGAAAGTTGGAATATAATCAAATAAATCATCGAGGTAATGTCCAGTTTGTTGTTTGAAGTTTAAAATTTGTATTTTGATATTGTCTTATGTTTACTAATAATGTAATTGATACTCATGAAGGTTTTCAAGGCATCAATGACCAACTTTGTAGAGGAATTAAAAGTTATCCTACTTAATTTAGTAGGTTACTATACTACAAGGATCTCTCAATTGTACATTTGTTTGATACTATGCATATTGGAAAGAATGTAATAAAGATACTATGGAAAATATTGGATGGAAAGTGTGATAGAGAAAAAAATTGCTAAAATTTGTATTGACATTCATGAATCCAATCATGCACTAAAAGATTTCATTGAATCAAATAGCAATGGAGATCGTATAAATACAAGTTCCCTTCTTTGGTTATTAACTAAGCAACAAAGTGATGCATTAAAAGAAGTCATAAAAAAATTTTTAAAAATTCCAACAATATTTGTTCCAAATATAAGCACTCTTCTATCAAAGACAAGTGATTTTGGCCTAGGGTTGAAAACACATGATTAGCATACCTTCATCAAGATAAGTCATGTTCTCTATTTATAGTATATTTGTAAAATTGAATGTACTACCTATTACATTATTTAATAATATATTGAAATGATCATTTTTAATGATTGTAGTATGTCCTACCTCTATCCCTCCCACACCAGTTTGACAACAATATTAAACAAGTTATATACAACTTTGAAAAATACATGAGGTTAGAGGTGTTTTTTCTTAGATTTGTATAATTTTATCTAAAATCTTGTTTATATGTTCTTGTGTGTTGAATCTCTTTTAGGTGGTTATCATCTAAAGAAATTGATAAAAAAGATATAAAATATTGGAAGAAAAAATTTCTATAGCTTATGTGTGAAATGCAAAAGTGTCTACCTTCAAGCTTTTTCAATGCTCAAGAACACTACCTCATACATCAAGTTGAGGAGATTGAATTGTGTGGACCTATACAAACTAAGTCAATGTGGATGATTGAGAGGCACTTGAAATTGATGAAGGGATTGGTTTGACAAAGAGCACATCCTGAGGGTTCTATGGTAGAGGGATATATGGTTTACTATACCATGGTGTACATTAATAAATATTTTCCAAAGTTTGTAGCAAATATCCATGTAGATCACATTTGGGATCTCAACTCTAATGGAAAATTTGAAGAAGAGTACCTGATAGGGAAAGGTAGATTGAGGAGATTGACAAGTAATTATAAGTTGTTGTTTTTTGTAGTTTATTAATTCTTATCCATCGTCAATATAAGTTATTTCTAACTAGTTTATTTTTTTTCTTTATAGTTGGTCATGAATGGGATGCACTACATTTGTATATTGCAAACAATCTTGATTAGATGATGGTATGGATTGAACAGTCTCAAGAAAATAGTCACTCATTAACATGGTATAGTGTTGCATTGTTGGTTAAAGAAGCTCATCGTAATGGAGATCTCAATGTTATGCCGATGGTACCTGATCTGGTATATGGCTTAAGAGATACAAAGATTCATAGAAGATTACTAATCATGAGCCATAAGTTCAATATCAACTCATAGATCAATGCAAATAATCTTAACATGCTTGAAAAATTGTAGGTCAAACACCACAAAGCTATGTACTACCATGGTTATAAATTTTGCATTAAAAAATAGACGAAACGAAGAAAACGTGTGATTTTAGTATAAGTGTAGTCTTCATGGTCACCAATATTTCATCTAGAACTAACATACATCCTCAACAATTTAAAAATTGATACTATGGTATTCTGGATGATATGCTTGAATGTAACTTTAATTCATTCAAAATAGTTCTATTTGTTGTCAAATGGTATAGGCTACAGCTTAATCAAAATGATCCTGATAGGACTGTTATTGAACATGATAGTGGATTTACAATGATTAATACAAGGTCATTTGAGCCAGTCAGAGATGAGCCCTATGTTCTTCCAAGCCAATGCGAGAAAGTGTTTTACTTTGGCATTCCAGACAAACTAGGCTGGTCATTTTTTGTTAGACATGATCCAAGAGAAAGGTCAATAAAGTATAATGTGATGGAAGAAGAAGATATTGAAGAAGTAGAAGATGAAGAAAATGATAATCACGAAGGAATGTTACCCAATGATGAAGAAGAAGATGGTGATGATTTTGGTCATGCTGATGGTAATGGTCACGATGATGATCATGATCATAATCATGTTGATGAAGATGGTGATGATCATGGTGATGATGGTCATGATGATGATGGTGATGAAGATGATGATGATGGCGATGAAGGTGGTGGTGGTGACGATGATGATCAAAGTGTGCTAAGTAAAATGATGATGATGATGATGATGACATGGATGAAGATGATGATCAATAAAATGTCTATCTAGGTACGATCAATTTCAACTATGATGGGGTCATGTATGACCAAACTTTTCTTTCAAAACCATGTGTGTAGATATTAACATTAAGTAGAACATGTCAAATGTTTTTTACATATACACATCAGTTACACCAAATTTTTGGCTAACTTAGAATAAATCATTTACATATACAATCTACTTTATTATTAATATTTTTTTGGTAAGTCTATTACTTTTTTTTTTTGTTGATTCTTTCTCACAGGGCGACATGGATAGACCACCACGTTGCACAGGCTAGGATGCACCATCTCATGCACCTTCTTCAACAGAGGTAAACCTTAATTATTGTAATTGTTAAAATTATATAGAAATAATTTTTTTATTATTATGTTCTTTCAAAACTATATGTGTAGATACAAAAATTAAGTACAACATGTCAAATACTTTCATTTTGTTGTTGATTTCTAAGAATTACTAGTCTTTTTCACAGGGCAACATGGGTAGACCACCATGTATAGGTAGAGATGCACCATTTCACACACCTTTAATGGAGGTAAACATTAATTATCATAATTTTTATTGTTACATACAAACAAATGTCATATTATTATATTCTTTTCATTATGACTTTGGAGTTATTTTGATGAAATTTTACTTATTTTGAATTTTGTAGATGTACCCATTAGTTACACCAAAATTTTCTTTCAAAACCATATGTGTAGATACAAACATTAAGTACAACATGTCAAATACTTTCATTTCACTGCTGATTTCTAAGAATTAGTAATCTTTTTCACAAGGCAACATGGGTAGACCACCACGCACAGGCAGAGCTACACCAACTCAAACACCTTCAGCGAAGGTAAACATTAATTGTTGTAATTTTTATTGTTATATAGAAACAAATTTCATATTATTATGTTCTTTTCTTTATGGCTTTGCAATTATTTTGATGAAATTTTACTAATATTGATGTCACAAATGATAGGGAAAAAGCTAGAATGATAGTAGATCAAATGTGATTGAAATATAGGCATCATTTTTACATGACATCGCCTTTAGTGCTAACCCTATGTTCATGGCCCAATAACTCAAACAAAGATACACTAATGAAATTTTTAACATTATCATCGACTATGACATAAGCAAGGAGAAGGAGGAACTAAAAAAATAATTAGACTGTAGGGTCCAATCTTTGAAGGTAAGTAGTAATTAATCTAAATCAATAATAGAAGTTCAATAGATGTTAATATTTTATAGTATCTTATTGAATATGATCTAAAATATTATGTGTTCTTGTAAAAAAAATTTGACAGTTGTGACATCACGTGGTGAACATGGTGAGGGTTGTAGCACACAACCTTCATGTGAGTAACACTTTCTTTGTTTATTTTCATCAACATTATAACACTTAACTTTTTTTTTGGACGCTTCTAGCTAGTATCCCATTTTATCGTTATACATTTCAAATGTCTTTGCTAATAATATTGTATTCTTCAGCTCACAATGAAGTGTAGATGTCTCCTTTAGTCGGCGGTCCAATATTGCCTTGTGCATTGTCAGCATCGAGAAGCATGCAAACATCCTTATCTATGCCCAATACAATTGGTAAAACCTTATTTTGCTATATTGTATAATGTGCTAATCATGCATTTTTTCTTGTTGGGTGGATTTTGTACTCATGTACCTATTTTACGCACTAATAGATAGACATTCAATTGATAGAGCAATAGAGAGCAATACTACTTAAGCTAATCCATTTCCTAGAGAAGTATGTGTGAGTAGTACTGGTTCATTTGAAGGGACATCGTTGCTAAACAAGAAAACTATGTTTTTGTTTAAATTACAAAAGCTTCCGAGTGCTTTAAAATTATTATTATTTAAAGTGTAAATTTAGTTTACTTATACATAACTCATTTTGGACTGATAATCCCTTTATGTTTTTGTAGGTAATAATATTTTCTTTGACCATCTTTTTGATATGACATTCAGGCTATTTGGACCCACCATACATAAAAGGTATGTAGTTTCATATCATTGCTACATAATTTTTCTTTTCTTCCATTTATTGTATTATATTAAAGTTATTGATCTAAAAATTTAAATCTTTTTTAAAGGTAGAATTTACAGGGTTCCAAATTAAAAATTCAGTTGATTACATCTTTTGAGGACCTATTTGGAAAAAAAAAATTTGACACCACCCTACTTTTGAAAAGAGCATCAAGGCATATGAAGACTATGAGGGATCAATATACAAGGGGTTTTATGGAGAACCCAACATACGAGTATCCTCCTAAGATTCTACCGATGGAGTGGAATGAAATAATAGAAGATGCAAAGGAGAAAAGGCTATGTGAAAATAGAGTAAATGAACCAACACAAGGCAAAAGAAGGTATGTCATGATAGTATTAAGTACATTGTAATCATGTAATAATTAGTGATCTTTGTAAATATATAATCTAACATGTTTGAAACTATTCATAGACTATAGGACACATTCGTGGCTAAGCAAGACTAGAAAAATTTGGCCAATACAAACTTGGCTCTGGTGGCTATATGAATTTTTAGTCTCGACTTGTAAGTAGCAGAAATGAAATTTCATATATATATATATTTATTTTATTTTATTTTATATAATTTTGCAAATAAATTTTTTTAATGAAACCATACATGGAAAACTGACGATGTTAAGCAAAAAATATAGGGTAGAGAATTCAATGTGGAGCTCACAAATGAAGATAGAAAAATTGCCTTGAAGGAAGGCTATAAAATTATGGATGCATGCCTACACCAAGAATTTGAAAGCCTTACCCAAGAATTTTGTGCACCAAATGAGACATAGGTAAATTGGTCAGATGAAAAGTAAATGAAATTGAATAGTTGAGAAAATTCTGTTTTGGTGCTAGTTTTGAACATCAATTGACTACATAACATTTTACTGTAACCTTCATATCCTATCATAGAACCTACTCGTAATGAAGGCCATGATGTGCATTATAGTGATGGAGGTATTAATTTTCTATTAGAAATTAATTATGCAATTATGAATACAATTTAACATCTTCAATTGCAATTTGATGTGTATCCTTTTTTTGAATATTTTAGAGCATGTTGAACATCATGGTGAAGGAGTGGATCATGTTCCAAGTGCTCAGCATGTTGACGTGGTAGTGGATCAAAATGTTAATGTACATGATGTGGCATTTTTTGGTAATAAAAATGCATGTTATGTTGTACTAGTACTTAATTATAGACTTGAAACAATTAAAAAAAGAAAAAGATTATGCCAATTTAACCCATTTACTTATTCTTGCAATAGAGCCCCCTTTAGTTCAGCAGCCTCTAGCTCCTCTAAAGAGGAGGAGTTGTCGTAATTTGACATTACATGTGCAAAAAGAGGAGGACAATGAGGAAGATATTGATACTCCTATCAATCTTTTTCTTAACAGAGCTAAGAAAAACAAAAAGAAGAAATGATGCTTTCAAAATGGTCTTTGATAAACCCTGTTGGATAGTGAAAGAACTTTGTTTTAAGTAATTATCTATGAATATTGTGTATTAATATTGATTTTTTATTTTATGTTAATGAATATTGTTATGTCTTAATTAATGAAGTCTTGATTACTATTGTATAATAATGAATTTTATATCATATTAATCAATGTTATGTGATTTTACTGATTTAATATTATAGTTCATAAATGGATGAATGAAGTATGTAATTAGATGATAATGGGTAATTTAGATTGATGGTAAGGGGAGGGGGTGAGGCCAAATGAGCTTCCACCTTCACGTGGTTGGCCTTTTTAAGTAGAGAATATTATAGTATTCTCAAAACCAAGTGAAGCTCAAACTAACATACCAAGGAATCACAATACCCAAATCCATCTACCTCTCATCTTCTCATTCCAATAAGGCATCTTTTTTGCCACTATTTTCATATTCGATATTCTATCATTCACAATCTTGATAATGGCAACCTCCATCTTGTCAGTAAGTTGTTCCTATCCTATCCTTTTTATTTTTTTTAATGCATCTATTTTCTCTCCTACCATCTCCCATATGACAATAGATGGTGTTGTAGTCCACAAACCACCATACAAACAGTCCTTATTTCGAATAGATGTTTGTCTTTGGTCTTAGTTATTTTTTAATTAGGTAATTATAGCCCTCCTTAATGTTCTAGTTTGTAGTAGTCATTTGACAGTTGCTCTAAACAACCTCAACCCCATAAGAAATCTGCAAACCATAGTCGATGAGGACTATTGGAGCAACTTCATTATTACATCCAAACCAAGGTAACCTTCATATTTAATTTTAGGCCTCTATTTCAATCTGATATTATATGGTTTTCAAAATAATCTAGTGGATAAAAAGAAATTAGTTGCATAAATATTGTTCGCTTAAAGCACTGTGTGACATTTGTTAAATTTGGAACAAATATTCTTTGGGAGGTATTACATTAGTATCTATGAAGCAATATCTTTTGCACTAATTCTAGTTTAAAGCTATAGTTGTCTAGTGTTAGTGATGTATGATTTAAACTATCATTGTATGCACTGTCTTCCTACATATTTTTCTATCATCTTTTACATACACACTACTATCCATTTAAGGGGAGGTTGAGTCTGAAATAATTGTCCACGTAGGCAGTATATTCTATGCATGTTCATTGTAAACACTTTACATAGTAAAATTTTAGTTAGTGCAGTTGAAGTCATCATATAGATCCAAATTCTTGTTGTAAACTAATGTTAATATTGATTATAAGATATACTAATTATTGCTATATTTTATAGATACATATTTTGGAAATTTGCTAGTTAAATCTAAACTCAATTGTTGAAATAGTTTACAAATTCTCCATTCTCAAACTTTCATTTTTTTTTGTTTTTCACAGATGTTTTTTGGTACTTATGTCCAGTCCATTCTTTAGTAATTTCCATAAATAAAACACACAAAACAATCACATATTGTTCTAAAATCCAAAAATTAGATAATGGTGTAGACTAGGATTTTATTGTCTTTTAGCATATATTTTAATTTTCTCTTAAGCATAAAATTAAAATAAAATAAAATTACTTAATTGCCAAAAGTATATAAAATGGTACACTTCAGCTATGGAAAATTGTTGGTTAGGTCTTAAACTAAAACACTAAAATTGTTTACAAATTCCCCATTCTCAACCTCTGATTTTAATTTTTTTTCATTAGATATTTTTCAATATTTTCTTTGTCTGTTCTTTGGTCATTTCCATAAACAAAAATTGAAAAAAATATAAAGGGTTCTAAAGTAGATAATTGATAAGCTAAGGGTTTAGTTAACTTTCAATTATTTTAGCATTTATTTCAGTTTTCTCTTAGGTTTTAACCATGACATTTTTTTTATATAATTGCCAAAAAAGTCTGAAAAGGGACTTGACAATATTTACATTTATCCTTTACACATCAATCCTTATTCCAATAATTCCAATTAGATTTTCTTTAACCAATGAGGCATGAGGATTGATCTCAATTTTGCTACTTTTGGGATTTTATGCCACATTTTATCAAGTTCTTTTATCTAGCCTACCTATATCATAATTTTTGTCTTTGATTGGAGGTATATTTTATCCTCATTTTTGGGATTTGTGATAGAGCCTCTTTTCCAAGACCCTCTTTGTCATTAATTTTATCTTTGGAAGCCTTTGCTAGATTAGAATATACATGAATTTCCCTACCTATACCATGATCCTTTTAATCTAAAATTTGTTCTTAGATATCTACAAAGTGATGGAATTCTCTAATCCTTGTTAGACCATTGTTCTTCAATTCCTTCCAAATCCAAGGAGTCAAGACTTTCACAACATCCATTCTTGATGTTAAGGCACTAGTGATATGAGAATTATATTCACTTCATTAACACAATGACTAAAAATAATGAGTAGTGTTATTCAAAATTTTTAACTATTAATTGGCTTTTTGTAATAGGTCAAACAGGGTACCCAGCATCAGAATCCTAAGAGAACAAGGAAGCATTTTAAGAGGCTTGTTTATCATACTGATCTCATGCAATAGATTTCTATTTTTCTCTGGTAGCACCATTAATTTAGACTCCAGATTCTCCTTTCTCAGCTTTCTATTGAGATCTCTTGTTAGGTCATTCCCCATTTCTTCATACATTTTATTTAACCCCACTCCCACTCTTGTGAATGCATGCTTAGTTTGGATTATACAATCTCTTGCTTCCTCCACAGTTATATGCCTAGCATCTATAACATAAGAAACAAATTTGATACCATTGAGAGTGAGGTACTTATATCTGACATTTTGTGTGGGTTATAGAGATGAGATGATAATTTGGCAAGTCCAATTGTTGCTTTTACTGTTGTTATGTATTTACGCCATCTAATCTGTATTTATATCTTTTTCCTATATAATGGTATTGTCAGTACCCTTGCAATTGCATTTAAAATTTAAAATTATTATAAATCAAAATGGTATCTTGAATTCCCTACACTTTCAAACTCACTCATTGATTTCTAATTCACTTTGGCTTTTATCAGACTACTGTTTCAACTTTGTTTTAATGTCCACATATTATAAATTTTGAAATTACTAAATTTTTCATGCACATAAGCTTGTTCTTGAGGTTTGGTTTTTAAAACTTTTGTGGGGACCACCAACATATTGAATGTCCTAATGTTTCCTCTTTTTATTCTCATTCTTAGGTTAGGTGTTACTGAAGTTGCTCTTGCCACTATTATCTCTCAGTAAGTGAACACTTATGGTCATCAAATGTGATGATCTATATTTATTTTGTTATAGTTCTTTCCTCTAGCATGTGAGTTGTCCTTAGAGAGAAAGCTTTGAGAATGTCATATTTGATGGATCAAATTGATATTAAGGTTATGAAAGTATCTTATTGGCAATCTTATAGTATAAATCTATTGCCATTAGTAGTTCTTATTCCTATATTAGTTAACCACCAAGTACTGTTCTTGCTCCTGTAAACATTCTTGTAGGTTTCCAAGTATGGATGCAAGATTCTAAGGTGGCCTAAATTGATGGAGAAATTGTGGAGATTAAAGGTCAATAGGTTAAAGTTTAGACAGTTGATGAAAAGTTGGTAAGTAAACAGTTTTATTTTGAATGACAATCTCTTTAGATTTATTTTTTAATTTATTGTGGCTTCTTACAATCGGTTTAACCAAATCCTACCAATGGCAATAGGTTTTTAGGAAAACCAATGGCTTATGTCTATGAATATTATTTACAACATTTCTTTTTGAATTGTTTATGCTTTATTTTTGGTCAATGGTTAAAAAGATTCTTTTTTAGAGAAGCTATGTTGCACATATTTATTTTTTAGGACTGCTTTCATTTCCTCCTAGTAATATAATCATGCTTTATGCATACTAAACTTGTTCTCCACATTTATGGCAACCACAGAAGACATCAACACAACTCTTTTGGTATCAATAAGTCCACTTTCTATAAGGCTTTGTTTGATATCTTAAAACTCAACTAAGCCAAGAAATCTACTCTAGCTGTATGCTTACTCCTTTCACCAAATATCCTACACTCCCTTCACTCACAACACTACTTTTTCCAGAGTTGCTAGGTACTATCCATCAAAAGTTTCTTTAAGGAAATGATTGAGATTGAGCAAAGAGAAAGGGGTCCCAGGAGCCTTCTTACAGCTTTGGACCATTCCAACCATTTGCAACAACCAATGGAATATCAACACTAGACAAAGAAACATTTAACTGAACACATGCACTAAAAAATAGCTAATACATTGTCATCCACCATGAGAATGCAACCTCAAAATAAAAATCCTTCACAAATGTGGCCACCCTACTTGAATAAATTAAAGCACAATGATAGTGCAACCAAACTAGTTAAGAAGCTTCATTAACTATCCTCAATTGTTTCATATTTTTATAGAGTTTAGGAATAATACTCATACACCAGGACTTAACTTGTGTCACTCTATAAATTCACACCTGCAAAATTTCTCATTGATGCAACATTATACATTGACTAGGAGGTCATGTAGAACTTCAAGATATTTGACACCTTTGAAAGATAATCACAAATTGCATCACTAATTTGCTTTACCCAAAAGATTTTATGATTGCCATTCTAACAATGTGAATGTATTGATACATTCATTAGTGAAAAATTTAAGATTTAGGAAGACCTTTAACCCTACGAAGAAGGGTTATCAAATCATTGACCTCTTGTTGGAATTCAGTATGGGAGAGTCTTTAGCCACCTTGCAATAGTAGGCTTGGATATCTTGAGCTAGTTCATGTTCATATTCTTCCTACATTTCTTAGACTGCTTGCATTATAATCTTATGTTGACTGTATGATGATAATAGCATACTCATTAATGTTTGGGCATCTAAAAATCTAATAAATGTAATCCTTGTCCAGCATTACAATCATTTTAATCTACATTTTTAATGCTCTTGCTCTCTATATCAATGTGACTCGAGGCTCATTTCATTGACTAACCTTCCCCTCCAATTCCCTATCAGAGATGTAAAACACACACTATAACATATCTCCCTCTGGCATCATGATCTGTGGATGGAAGGGCCAAAGAAAATAGCATGATGTAATCACATCTAATTTCTAGATGTTCTTAATGGTGATGAAGACACAAGCCAGCTAAAATCTTAGCATCTCCACAATAAGCATGCAAGATCATTATCTCATTTTGTAACTCTACAATTACATTTGTTGCATCTGACTATTGATAATGAAACAAAGCTGACTATACACCCTCTACTGTGATGGATTCCAATTTTGTCCTACTCCCAATCATTTATTGAACCACCAATACTAGAAATTAATTTGGTAGAAGGAACTAGAGAAGTTGTATTCTAATGGTAGCATTTAGGAGATATTGTGCAATATGGAGATAACATCCCTTCAATTTGTATCTTTGGAGCGATGCCCTCACATTAGAGTTTTGCAATGCTAAAGCAGTTGGTTCTTAGCAAGTGAAATCATAATGCCACCTATTTAAGATATGGCCCTAAGCCAATCATACCCCATATCAAAGCTCTTATGGTTAGTTGTCCATATCAAACCTGAACTTGACTCTAATGCTATGATAAATTGACAATGGTAGAAGCCTACCAGCACCACCTTACCAATGAAAGGAAATTACATCCTTCACATTCTTTATCACAACATAATACTACATTGCATCACAAAGAATAATGCAGAGAAAAAAAATCCCTAAACTAAATAAAGAAAATGTAGTTCAGAGAATAAACTCCACTCTACATAAGGTGAATGTCCTAGTTATAGTCTTGTTCGAATTTTCCAACCCAGACTACATAACAATTTTTTTGCAATTAAGTGTGGTTTGGAGAATAAGCTCTAAACTACATAGTACAATGATCCAAAGATAGAAGGGTGCATCATGAGAAAATTTTCCCACCCTTGCAAAGTGAAGGATTGGCAGCATGACAACTTTGTAGTTAGGGTCATAAAATAATGTGACCAATGGCAACCTATGGATTTTTAAATTTGGTCTTTGTATGTTTAAACCTTGGCATTTTTTGTGTCATTAATCTTCTTAGACTAGGCCCTTTAGTTATGTTGAAGTCACTTACAATGCCTTGTAAAGTGTAAATAAATTAAAGCTTTGGACTGTAAACTTTCCTATTTTTTGTATTTTACTTTTCTTTAGACATTGGATTGTTTGGTATTAGTTATTCACATTGTGTAGTTTTCGTCGGAATTCCTTTTCTTTTGTGATAATTTGAACTTTTTTTCATAAGCAAATTTTTTAAGGGATAAGTTGGTTACATCTTGACTCGTTGAATCTTTCTCAAGTTCTAGTCACTTGACTTTGGCCATTTCTACACTAAGATAATCCAAATGTTGTGGTCAATGCTCTTGCTTTACATTATGTTACCTATATAAAATTATGGTGTTAGAAATGACATTTAAAATAGAAATTAATATATGATATGCAAGGAGCAAGTTAAGAAATGTGCACATTAATTAGTTACACCATCTATTACAGCATGACATTTCTAATGTATGGTTATTTTCTTATTGATAGGTGTATTTTTCTTATAGAAAACTTGGCTAGTACATTATGTTAAAGCACTGCTGTATAGATCTATTTCAACTCAATCACCATTTCTTGCTATCCCATGTGGAACAATATAATAATTTTATAAAAATCATCCTATTATTATCCAAAATGAGCACATCCCAAAGGTAGTTAGTCCAATGACGACATAGTGATAACGATTTGAGAAAGATCTCAATGTAAGGCTTTTGTTGGGTTTCTAGCATGCCTGGTCCATAGCACTTAAATCAACAATGTTGACCAAGTTGAGATTAGAAACCCAATTCAACATACTTTCACTTATATTTTCTACTTTGGCTTCTACATTAGCACTCACATAAGGGATAGGAGCCCACAAAAAAGATGAAGACCATCGGTCTATGGTGCAAGTTAATCAATGATGAAGCAGACAATAAAGAAGTGCCCTCTCCATGGCCCTTACAATCACAATGTTAATCTTGTGGAGATTAGAAACCTTATATTAATTAGTGGCTTTGACTCCAAAAAAATTGGCTGCATCTACATCACTCACATAATTGATGGTGCCCTATGCATAAATGTCCATTTGTTCCATGCTATATGAAGCAATTATGTCTTATCTAAGCCATTTAATTTGAAACCTTTTAAATCTTTGCAAAGATAAAGTTGGACCAGGAGAATTTTTCTTCTCAAAGATGTCCTCTGATTGTAAAGCATCCATTCAATTATCTATTCAACAAACAAGACATGTCTAGTTCAATAGATAATGGAATGGATGCTTTACAATCAAAGGACACCTTTGAGAAGAAAAATTATCCTACGCCAACTTGATCTTTGTAGAGATTTAAAAGGTTGCAAATTAAATGGCTTGGATAGGAAACAATTTCTTGATATAGCATAAAAAAAAATGACCAAACATTAGTGGAAATTTTGACCAATTCTTGATAGTTTTCTACCAAGACTTAGTCAAAATTTTGACCAATTATAAAAATATTCAACCCAAAATTGGTGAAAATTTTGACCAATTCTCAATAGTTTTCTACCAAGACTTGGTCAAAATTTTGACCAATTATAAAAAGAATTTTGACTAAAAAATGGTAGAAATTTTGACCATTTCTTGATAGTTTTTTACCAAGAATTGGTCAAAATTTCCACCAATTATAAAAAAATGTTGACCAAACATTGCTGGGAATTTTGACCAACTCTTGATAGTTTTCTACCAAGACTTGGTCGAAATTTCCACCAATTATTTTTAAAAATTGACCAAACATTGGTGGAAATTTTGACCAATTCTTGGTAGTTTTCTAGTAAGAATTGGTCAAAAAATTCTACCAATTCTTTAAAAAAATCGACCAAACATTGGTGGAAATTTAGACCAACACTAACAAATCAAAGCTAGCAAAAACTAAAAATTTTCAATGAATGTATTGGTTGAAATTTCAACCAAACATTGGTTGGTCAAAATTTTGACAAGAAAAATTACCACAAACTACTTGGTTGAAATTTTGACCAACTTGGGTCAAAATTTGAACCAATATTCATCAAAAATTGAGTCCAAAATTACTAGTGAATTAATTGTTAAAACACAATGTAAATCAAGCAATTTTTGAAAGGTATTAATAAAGAGATTAATAAACCTGTAGTGATCTATCGTGACGACACAAGTTCTATAAACAAATCTAATAATCCTATGATGCACACAAAGACCAAGCATATTTCAATCAAGTATTATTACTGGAAAAAGTTAGTACCAAAAAAAAAAGTTAGACTGGAGTATGTAAACACTAAGGAGAAGATAGCTGATATATTCACTAAGTCAATACCTAAGGATGTATTTGAGTATCTAAGAAGTAAGTTAGGGGTCATTCCCCTATGTGAAGAAAATTAAAAAGGGGTGCATCATTTCATCAATTGGTATGATTAGAAATATCTTATAAAGTGATGTAGGAGGTCACACTTTAGGAGTTGTCTAAAGCTCTAAAAAGATGGACAATGGTATGAGTAGATGAAGTTATATGTCAAGATGATAGAGGGAGTGATATTGCAACATTAGTAAGAATAGTGATAAGATGATAGTGTATATGAAATGGATGATTTCTTTGGCATTTTTTTCAAAGAGGGAGATATGTATGATAGTTACCATAAAAGTTATAGATAAAGAGTAAGATGTTGTGTTACCATCTAGTTACAAGCAGAGATGTAAAGGGGGAATCATTATAGGTGCTATTATAGTTGGTATTACAATTGGTTTCATAATGAATAATCTATAATTGGTATCATGTAGGGAGAATTTGTAAGGAGAGAAATAGATGAGAATTAGAATGAAACTAAGAATATTAATGAATATCTGATACATATTACAGAGGGGTTGATAGAGTGAACATCATGAGGAATTTTTTTGCATTTGCATGGTAACAAAAGGTGTTTTCATCATTGCCAAAGAGGGAGATCATTGGAAATTATACTTGGAACAATTGTTATGTTGTCATTGATCTCAAACCTTACTTGTAAGACATTTGCTAAAAGCACAGAGTACCATATCAATTGATTGATGAAGAGGATTTGAAAAGAAGAGACAACAAGGTGAGCTAGTCAAGTCATTGAGTAAAGAGGAGTTAAGTATGTTGGAATTAAAATGGGCACTTGATCAATTATTTCGTGACAAGATAATGTGTTTTTTGATCATTATATGAAGTGGAGAAGATAATTGTTATGATGTATAGAAAAGAAGACAAGAAGGTGAGGAAAACACTAAGTATGACCAAGTGACTATTTCACTAGATCAATGAAGCAAAAGATTAAGGAAATTAAGAGTTAGCCAAGAAAATTGTATTAGCTAAGTGGTAGTTATGACCAAAAAAGATGAAAGAGTAAATGAAGTAGTGATTGAGCATAGTGAAGACAGAGTGAGCCAATGTAAGCTAAGCAAGAAAAAATAGTAAAGGTTGATATTTATAGCGAAGACTGAGATGGAGAACACATTGATGACTGAGAGTCAGCAAAATAATAGTTTGTGAAAGAATCAAGTTTTAAGGCTAACCTAGTTAAATTTTTGGATTGTATAAAATGTGTAAATGATAAGGATTGATGAGATGGAATATTTAATGCACAATTTGAGTTTTTTAAGAAATCTATGGTGTGGATTCAAGGATAAATTTATAGAAGTTTCAAGAAAGGAGTAGAAGATCAAACCCTAATGTCTACAACGATTTTTAAGCATAAAAAGGTCAAAGCTTCCTATTTAAGGAGGAGCAAGAGATGTTTTATGGTTGTTGATTAGAAAAATTATGATGATCCTATGAAGAATAGAATAGTAGAGGAAAAGTGAGAAGATTAGTGAAGTGTGATTGCTTGAAGGGATTCTATGAAGTAGGCAAAGGGATGAATAACTAGGGCCAAAGCTCACCCAGCTATCCAAACCACCCTGCAAGAGTTAACACAATGGAAGCAAACATAAAGAATAGCAACCAAAGGAGGAAGAAGAGAAAAACACTTTTATTGATTCATCAAAATATCTTCATAAATGCCCAGTTGTAAGGCCTTCTGGGTTATAGCCAGATCCATGATCCAACTTTAAATTTGCATTTCCAAACACCTAAGCATTCCCTTTTCAATCTTCTAAGTTTTTCCCCAAAACTAAGCCTAAACACCCTATTTATACTTGTCAAAATAGCTTACAAAACATTCTAGAACATTACATAAGAGTAAGGCCAACCCAACAACGGTCTGGACACATCCCAAGAAAAGATGTCATGATTGAAGTAAATCCCACAAGTTGGCTCATAGAAAATCACATCCAAATACTGGTGCTTGGCATTCACTCAGTAACTCGACACATGAAGAGTCACTCAGCATACACTAGGTAACTCGGCACATGAAGGGTCACTCATCATACACTAGGAAACTTAGCACATGAAGGGTAACTTAACACACACTGGATAACTTGAGACACACTGGATAACTTGACACACACTAGACAACTCAACACACACTAAAACTCAACACACACTAGAAACTAGTACTCAGAAATAACTAGAAATTAGCACTCAACTATAACTAGAAATTAGCACTTAGTAGTAAATGGAAACTTGGTAGCAACTAGAAAAATGAACAAAAGTGCAAGATTACAAGGAAACCCAGGATGCTCTTGCATTAGACAACTAGGGTTAGAAGAAATGATTCTCCTAAATCATGCAAGTGTCACAACCTAAGCTGAATCCAACTTAGATTGAGAAATTCATTTACCATCTTCAACTGGTCTATTCTTCCACTTCACCAAATATTCATAGTAGTCTTTTCCTCTTGTACTTTTACCAACTCTCTAATCTAATATTTGTTTAACATCTTCAATTTGCTTCTTAGGATAATCATCAGGTACAACAACTTCATCATCTAACTCATGATATTTATACAAATCAACAACATTTAATATAGGAGATATATCCATGTCATCAAGTAACTCAACTTCATAAATATTTCCACTATCAAACTTCTTCAAGATCTTACAAGGTCCAAACTTCTTCATCTTCATCTTACTATATGTTCCAACAAGAAATTTTTCTTTCTTTCAATGAACCATCACCTCATTACCAACTCCAAAAACATGATGTCTTCTAGACTTATTAGCATTCTCCTTATACTTCTGATTACTTTGTTCCAGCCTCAACTTCACTTCCTTATGCAAAGACTCCATAAAATTAGCAAATTCTTCTCCTACAACACTTCCCTTTTCTTCACCAACAACATCTCTCAAATTTGATATACCTCTAGGATGCATTCTAGTAACAATCTCAAAAGGTCTCTTCCCTATACTCCCATTAATAGAATTGTTATATGCAAATTCAGCTTGTGCCAATACCATCTCCCAATTACTTGACTTATTCCCAACTAAACATCTTAGCAAACTACCCAAGCTTCTATTCACAGCCTCTCTCTATCCATTTGTCTGTGGATGGAATGTAGAACTAAACTTTAACTCAATACCCATCTTCTTCCATAATGTCTTCCAAAAAAACCAACAAACTTACTATCTCTATCAGAAATAATGCTTCTTGGTAATCCTTATACTTCTGATTACTTTGTTCTAGCCTCAACTTCACTTCCTTAAGCAAAGACTCCATAAAATTAGCAAATTCTTCTCCTGTAGCACTTCCCTTTTCTTCACCAGCAACATCTCTCAAATCTAATATACCTCTAGGATGCATTCTAGTAACAATCTCAAAAGGTGTCTTTCATGTACTCCTATTCATAAAACTGTTATATGCAAATTTAGCTTGTGCCAATACCACATCCTAATTACTTGGCTTATTTCCAACTAAACATCTCAGCAAATTACCCAAGCTTCTATTCACGACCTCTATCTATCCATCTATCTGTGAATGGAATGTAGAACTAAAATTTAACTCAATACCCATCTTCTTCCACAAAGTCTTCCAAAACTAACCAACAAACTTACTATCTATGTCAAAAATAAAGCTTCTTGGTAATCCATGCAATCTCACATTCTCTTTACAGGAAAATTCAGCAACATGCTCAGCATGTGATGTCTTCTTACATGGTATAAAATGAGCCATCTTAGAAAATCTATCCACTACAACAAATAGGGAATCATACCCTTTCACTATCTTAGGCAATCCAAGAACAAAATCCATAATGATGTCAGTCTAAGGTTTCTCAAGAATAGTAATAGGTGTATACAAACTAGTATTTTGACTCACCCCTTTTGCCACTTGACAAACTCTGTAACTCTTTACAAATTTCTAAACATCCTTATACATTTGTGGACAATAATACTTTTTTTTTCAGCAAACTCAATGTCTTATCAATTTCAAAATGTCCAACTAATCCACCACTATGATTTTCCTTAATCAAATTCAACCTCATATAACTTCTAGGAATACACAACTGAATACTTTTGAACAACATACCTTCTTGAATGAAATATTCATCATACTTACTTATGTGAACTATCAAATTTGGTGCTCCGCACTATCTCCATGCCTCAGAAAAATCAGGATCAGCATCATACAACTCTTTCATTTCATCAAAACCAACAACTTCAACCTTCATTTCAGTCAACAAAGAACGTCTTCTACTCTATGCATCAGCAACTCTATTAGTAACTCCACTCTTATGCTTGATCACAAATGTAAAACTTTGCAAGTATTCAACTCACTTCATATGTCTTTGATACAATTTATGTTGACTTCCCAAGTATTGTAAAGCTTTATGATCAGTATATAGTACAAACTCTTTAGGAATCAAATAATGTCTCCACTTCTCCAATGCTTGGACAATAGCATAAAATTCTTGATCATACACAAAATACTCCCTTTTAGCATCATTCAACTTTTCATTAAAGAAAGCAACAGGCTTACCTTCTTGACTTAATACTGCTCCTATTGCATTACCACTTGCATCACATTCAATTTGAAATACTTTATTAAAATTAGGTAAAGCTAATATAAGTAATTCAACAACCTTTTGTTTCAAAGTCTCAAAACACTTATCACCTCCATGTGTCCACTTGAATTTCTTTTTATCTCCCGTCATTGTCATAGTCATAGCACTACAAACAGCACTGAAATTCTTTATAAACATTTTGTAAAAACTATCCAAACCATGAAATGTTCTTACCTCACCCACATTCTCAAGTGTAGACCATTCCAAAATTGTTGTAACCTTCTTAGGATCCATCTTCAAACCATCAGATGAAATCACAAATCCCAAATACGCAATCTCCTCTTGCATGAAAGAACACTTCTTCAGATTAATCAACAACTTTTCCTTTTTCAACCTCTATAATATTTGTCTAATATGCTCAATATGTTCTTCCTTAGTCTTACTCAATATCAGAATATCATCCAAATAAACAATCACAAACTTACCCAAAAATCTTTTCAGAACTCCATTCATCAACCTCATGAAAGTACTAGGTGCATTAGTCAAACCAAAAGGCATAACCAACCATTCATACAAACACTTTTTGTCTTGAAAGTAGTCTTTCATTCATCACCTTCTCTAATTCTTATATGATGATAGCCACACTTCAAATCAATCTTGCTAAAATACTTTTCTCCACTCAAACAATCCATTATGTCATCCATCCTCGGCATAGGAAACCTGTATTTCACTGTTATCTTGTGAATGGCTTTGGAATCAGTATACATTATCCATTCTCCATTCTTTTTAGGTGCTAATACAACAGGTACGGCACATGGACTTGAGCTTTCTCTAATCAAACCTTTCTACAACAACTCATGCACTTTTCTGTTAAATTCTTCATTCTCTACGTGTGTCAATCTATTTGGTGCTTTGTTTGGAAAACTAGCTCTAGGAATCAAATCCATACAATGATTTATACTTCTTACTAGAGGTAAACCAATAGGAATATCATCAGCAATAATATCTTTGTACTCATTAAGCAATTCTATAATTTTGATTGTCACTTTGTCATTACCAACTTCTAATACTTGGTCATTACTACCAACACTCGGTCCTCTAGGGACTACGAAAAAATAGACTTGATTCTTCTTCACTTCCTTTTCAAATTATTTCCCATTAACCATGCAAACTTTTATTGTAGTACAGCTAACATCATCTGAACTTTTAATCAAAGGTGGCAATTTTTTTTTCTTCCCATTTACCCAAAGAGTATATTGATTCAATCTTCCATCATGTATAGCATATCTATCATATTGCCAAGGTCTACCCAACAAAATATGACAACAATTCATGGGCATAATATCACACAAAACTTCATCAAAGTAATGTCCAATTTTGAACTTCACAAGGCATTGCCCACTTAATAATATCTTATGCTCATCTTTGATCCATGAAACATGATAGGGTTTTGGATGCTTCAACCTCTACAACTACAACTTTGTAACCAGCTCTTCTAATGCCAGATTTTTAGAACTTCAACTATCAATGATCACCTTGTAGCATTTTTCAGCCATCTTACATCTTTTCTTAAAAATAGTTCTCCTTAAAATAAGTTCCTCATCACTTCCCTTATTACATAAGGTTCTTCTCACCATTAGATTCTCTCCAGCCTTAGGTCCACTTGGTGAATCCTCATCATCTCCATGAATCATAGCATTTATGTTACCTTACCCACTTTCAAAGGATCTACATTCAAAAGATCTATGTCCCTCTTTACAACATCTGAAACAATTACCATGAAATCCACCTCTAGAATAGGAATTACCTCTTCCTTGGTAAGAACTAGAGCCTCCTCGATAAGAATTTCCACCTTTTCATTTGGTCTTGCCTTTGTCATCATTCTTCCATTCAGATTTACCTTTATCCTATACAAAATTTTCAGATCTACCACCTTCACCATAAGATCTATGTCTATCTCTCTAGAATATACCACCTCTACCTCTTTGTCGTTGTTCATGCTTCTTTGTCAAGATCTCCTCAATTTTCAAGGCATATTGATATGCTTCTTCTAAACTTTTTAGTTTTGCAAAACTTATTTCATCTTGAATTCTAGATTCAATCCATTAATGTACCTTGCAATTTTCTCAACATCATCATCCACATGTCCAGATCTGATGTCCAATCTATAGAATTTCTCAATGTACTCTTTCATAGTCATGTCCTTTTGTTTCAAATTTTGCATCTTTCTCAACAAGATAACCTAGCAATCAATAAGAAGGAATTTTTTCTTTACCTTGTTCACCATCTTTGGCCAAGTTCTAACCTTCTCCTTTCTATTATCAAGAGTGTTTTCATACTCAAAGAATTTCTCCATATCAGAGATCCAATCCAACATAGTATTGGTATCCAATTTTCCATCATAAGAAACAACTTCCACAATAGGCTTCAAATTTTCCCTAGACAACACTCTCAACAATCTTTCCTCATCTTGATCTTCTTCTGGTTCTAGATTATGGTTTGGTGCTACTACTTCATCATCATTTACATCATCAAGATGTCCTCCTCTCCTCTAGGCTATCTCTACAACATCTAATCTAGATGCAATTTGTCTCAATTAATCTAATATAGCATCATCAACATTTTTCTACCATGAAACATCTTTATAGATCAGGTTCCTCAAGCTCTAATAAATTTTGCCCAACCAAGGTCCTAGTACAAACTGCCTCACACTTCGATGATTTGCTTGCACACTCAGGAACAACATGCCCTTATACCAACTGACACAAGCAAAGGGATGAATAACTAGGGCCAAATGCTCACCCAACTATTCAAACCACCCTGCAAGAGTTAACACAACAGAAGCAAACACAAAGAATAGCAACCAAATGAGGAATAAGAGAAAAACACTTTTGTTGATTCATCAAAATATCTTCATACATCCCTAGCTATAAGGCCTTCTAGGTTATGGATAGATACAAAATATAACTTCCAGATCCATGATCCAACTTTAAATTCTCATTTCTAGACACCTAATCATTCCCTTTTCAATCTTCTATGTTATGCCCCAAAACTAAGCCTAAACACCCTATTTATATTTGCCAAAATAGCTTACAAAACATTCTAGAACATTGCATAAGAGAAAGTTCGACCCAAAAATGATTTGGACACATCCCAAGAAAAAATGTCATGATCAAAATAAATCCTACAAGTAGGCTCATATAAAATCATGTCCAAATACTAGTACTCAGCATTTACTGGGTAACTTGGCACATGAAGAGTCACTCAACATACACTAGGTAGCTCGGCACATGAAGGGTCTTTCGACATACACTAGGAAAGTCAGCACATAAAGGGTAACTTGGAACACACTAGATAACTTGACACACACTGGATAACTTAGCACACACCGAAACTTAGTACACACTAGAAACGAGCACTTCGCAATAACTGGAAACTAGCACTTGGCAGTAACTAGAAACTGGCACTCAGCAGTAACTAGAAACTTGGTAGTAATTGTCAAAATGAACAAAAGTATAGGATTACAAGGAAACCCAAGATGCTCCTACATCATTCTAAGAAGATCAGTAATGGATAATATGATGAAGTCAAATTAATGAACTAGGAATAAGCTGAATGGACATATGAATTTGCAAAAGTGAGTGGTATCTTAATAGATCAAACTTAGTTGTTTCTTTCTAACCATTTTGGCACTAAAATCCTTTACTCAAGGGTGATCTAACACTCATATTATAAATCCTTTATTAAGGTGACATTCTAATAGAATGATCTAAAGTCCTCTAACTAGGCCACTTCTAATAGGGTGATTAAATCCTTTAATAGTGTCACACCTAACTATGTGTTTTGTAACCTTTAACAGGGTAGGCTCTTAATTGATCTCACTTTAGAAGAGTGAAAAACTAGTAGCATGTTACTTGGTAGTTTTTCACAAATTAGGTTTTGACATTAGATTCTAGTGTCATATATGTGTGAATGTTGTTTTGTGATGAATGTTATTTCACAACTACATTTGGGTCTGAATTGTGACAGCCACCCATCACCCAAGTGACAAAACCAATAATTGGCTCTTGTCAGATGGGCGTCAAACTTTTTCTATCATAAATTATGATAAAAAGGGGTTATGTCACAATTGTGATGGATAAAACTATCATAACATCAAAGAAGGAAGAGGTAAGAGTTCATGTTATCATCATTGCAATTGCAACAATAGACCATCACAATGATGACATCTTAATCTTTCAGTCTGTCATCATAATTAGGTTGTCCATGTGATAGTTGTGCTATGGAAGCAACATCAAACCATCAAAACTAGTTATTGTAATTGTGATGGTGTATCGATAGTTGTGTCATGGGAATGACAACTATCCATCACAACATTTCATTGTAATAGCAATGGATAGCCAAATTATTTTTTAAAAAATTGTTGCTTGTAACACCTAATTTTGCATTTTCTTGTTTAATGTTCACTTCTACAATTATAATGGTAATCAAAAGAATTCTTGTAACTACCAAGACATTAGTTGTATTTCTTAATGTTAAAAGATATTAACATTTGGGTCCTCAAATTTAAAGAGGATGACTAGCTTTCCTACCCATTTACTTTCCCTTCACACCATGGATATAATTAAAGAAGGGGATAGTTTCAATTTTTATGCATCCTTAATGGTTCTTGTCACATGGTAATCGATAGGAAGAGAAGGATTTGGCACATCACTTATCAACTCTTACCACATTTGTTATATTAGTTATTTGACATGGCAACACTTATTGTATATTATGGATGATGTCAATCCCACCCAACCTCCATATCATAACACTGCTAAATAATCCCTAGTCATTAATAATGTGCACACAAGGACTAACTCCTATCATTCAAGGTTATGGATCCATAAGTAGACCTACTGAGAATGTGATGAGACAAGTATCATGGTGAAATGTTATTGATAAGAAGTATATTTAGAAGTATAGTTAAACCTAAACAAGTGAATTATGATTCATGGGTGGCATCAATGGAAACTTTAATTCAGTTTCTTATTATTGATGTTGTTCCTAGGCATAACTTGGAATTTTAAGCATGAATTTGTAGTTGAGGTTCAACTACTAAATATAAAAAATACAAATAACTTAACCAAAACCAACCCAACTCATTTTCACCCACTTTCCTTAACTCCTTGTAGTTGATACTAGTACATGAAATATGTTAGTATTGTTTAGTGATACAAGAGAGTTCGAGCTGACAAGAAATCTTGCATTGCCAAAAAATAATATTCTTTCTAAAAAAACTTGGCTTCCATCTCAAAAATCAAAGACAACTAGCTTGTTTAATGTGATTATATTACACAATTTCAAGATTTTAAAGGTTGAAGGGGTCCATTGGCAAGTTAGAGGAAACTTGTAAAGAAGACTTAATATTTATTTTTATGATTCTATCAATTTTTATGCCTCTAAAAGTGTCCATGAGAAAAGTGACTTTTGGTATTCTATTCTTGTCTTATTCATTTAGTTTGGATGCTTAAAAGGGAAGGAAAAATTATTGAATTTGGGAAAAATAATTAATGGCTCTTCCATTACCAAAGTAGCACAACTTGGTCTAGTATTTTGTTTATTTTATGTTTATTTTATAAAAGCGTCTACAATAGAAAATAATTTGATATGAGGAAACATAACACACATTTTGGAAGAAAAATATAATTTTTATTCCATTATTTTTGAAGGAATTTAATTTGATATGAGGCAACATAACACACATTTTGGAAGAAAACTATATTTTATTCCATTATTTTTGAAGGAATTTCAAAGGTCATATTATGGGAAATGAAAGAGAAGATTTTCATCTCTCTTTGTCCCACAAACATTTTAACCTCTATAAAATGTAGCCTTTCATGGTGTTAAGAGGCACCAACCAATGGTAGCAAGGTTGATAGAAAATATAGATTTATGTAGTGAGTTTCATAGGGAATAGTGTAGGAAATCAGCTTGTGAGGAGAAGAGAAATAGAAGAAGAAAATGTGTTTTACAAGTGCATTGTAGATGTTCAAGATAGCCATGAGAGATGTAGGATAAAGAAAACAATCAAATTCAAAATGATTATTGAAGTCAAGAAGGTTTGAAGACTTGAGGGTTTGAAGACATACAAACATGATGTAGTGCCTCTCAGATTTGTAGTTTGTACCTTGTTCATTTTGATTTGAAAGATACATGATACTCTTATTATATATACTTTGAGATGACATGAGGGTTAGATGTTATACTTTGATTTCAGTACCATAGATGCTTTCTTGCTATGATAGTTTATCATATTTTCATATTGATGCCATTTTGAGATGACAATAGGTCTATGATGACATCTAATGATCTGATATTTGGACATATTTTTCAATTATGTTATATGGTGGATTTTATGCTATACTTATTTACATCATTCTTGTCTCTTTATGCTTTATGTTAATGTGAGCGATGTAAATGGATTATTTAGATATAATTGAATAAATGGTTAAATTAGTTATTCAATACATTTATTTCTTTGGCTATGTTATTATATGCATTTGCACTTGATCGTGTGTTTTAGTGTGTAGGATTTATATCCCTATCAGTGGCACATGGAGTTAGTTATTAAGCTATTTATATTTCACCAATGTCATTTCTGTATGGTCGACATATCCTTATTTTAATTATTTAATTAAAATTTTTGGTGATTAGTAAATCTGAACTCATCTGCATTATGTGATGAGACCAACAAGCGTGTTTATGCATTTAGAGGTTCACATTATCATGAAAGTTATTAAGTTAATTTCTATGATTTTGGGTTTTCAAGATTTAATTTTGATTGAATTTAATTTTAGGAAGCTTTTCCATAAATGAATTCCCATTTCTAGGAATAGCCTACTTCTGTTTGGGTTGATTCAAGGTTTAACTAGGTTGGCTAGTTATTTTTCCTAATCAATTATTTACTCAAAAAGTGAATAAGTATTGAAAAAGGGATTTGTTTTCTCACTTCTCACTTTTGCAAAAACAAATTTGAGAGCCTTTTTGAGAATCTTGTTCTAAGGATTATGTTTTTGTTCATTGTGAGATTTGTAAGCATGGGATATTTGCAAGGTCAGTCTCATTGGATCTGGTTCAAGTAAACCTTTTTCTGCCATGATTTTTAGCAGTCTCTATGGGAAATTTATTTTATTGTGTTGTTTTTAGTTTCAGCCTCTTTTGTTGTTAGGCAGGGCTTTCCCATTTTCTCATTTCTACTTTGCTTCAACTTCTATTTCTAGTAGAAGTTTGTTAAGAGGCTAAGAACTAGTGTTACCCTCCATTTGTGTTTTTTGGTTCTGCACGGTTGGTTAGGTATGAATATTTTCACTATTTTTCGAGATGGGGGTTTGGGGTTTCACACCATTATGCTAGTTGTTTTTGCATATGGTGTTTGAACCCAAATATTATTGGATTTTTGGGGGTTTTGTGACCAAGGACCAAATGGGTTTTAATTTTGAATTTTTCTAGTTTTTGTGATTTTTACCTCTTTTCGTGTGCCACCTTTTTTTTTTGTGTTTTCTTGGCATGATGTTGGTTGTGGGCCTAGATCATTCATTTGGATGTTAGTCAAACCATTATTACACTTTTATGTTACATTGGAATGCATGTCACATTCATCCTCTTGAGACTATTTTTGGTTACATGTATATTTGTATTTTGTTCTTATCCAGTCCTTATGATTTTCGTGATGGTGGTGTGTCACACATGGGTACATACACGTACATTTATTGGGTGACTTGTGAAGTTGATCTTCTATGGTACTTCTAGGAGTTATGATCATTGGGGTTGGGTTGGGAATATGCATGCCTATGGGCACTCATCTTTGGATGAGCATTGGTAGGGAAGGGTAGCACATGGAGTGGCTTCTATCCTGCAACCTAGTGACTATTTCTTGTTGGTTGGTAGAAGAAGTTTTATATCAATGATAACTAAATAAAAAAACTGGGTGGCGATTAATATAAGATAATTGAAAAGTTGGGAAGTGTTAGATTATGGTGACTAATTAGTGAAGTATTGTACATACTCCATAATTCCTTAGTGGGGTTTAGGCTGGGAGTGGGGGTTTGGGGGTGGCAGCCCCCAATATAGCTAGGGTTGTATGGGGGTTCAAGGGCAAAGCCCCGAAGAAAACTTTTTTGGAGCTATTTTATTGGCATTTCATGGCCGACATATTGTAACTAATTTTAACCCTAAAGAAAAAAAATACTTGTATAAAAGGGCTTAGGGTTAGGGATTATTTCATTGTGGGTGATGTAAAAATTGTTTCTTGTGCTAGTATTGAGTTGTAAGGGATTATGGATTGTAATCATATTATAATCATTGAATTGTAATAATATTGGACTTGTTTGGTGGACGTAGCCCAAGGATTTGGTGAACCACGTTAAATCTTGGTGTCTTGTGTTCTCTTTTGTGCAATTTATTTTTTTCTATTATTGTTTATATTTGCATATAATTGTCATTTTGTCTGTTGTTTTATCCTAATAAGAAGAGTTTCCACCTGAATTGTATGCCTTCCATTGGGGAGTGCAGCTACTAAACTAGCTTGGGCTTTTCGATGCCAAGTGACTCTTCATGATATCAGTCCATACTTAGTAGCCCATTGAGTGTCTAACCAAGTTCTATAGTTTATACACTGTCTTTGATCTTGGTTTCAATCCTCATACTATCTAGCATGATTGTTAGCCATGGACATTTTCTTTATGTGTATTTATTTTTAGATCATTATCTCCATCAGCATGGTGGGAGTGTACCTATGGGTTCCATGTGGTTGGGAGGCATAGCTACCTATACCACTACTAGGGACTAGCATATAGAGATGGTATACTATCCCAGTGTGATTATTGCTAGATGTTTTCACTTGGTACTTTGGGTTTCGGAGTATGCTTTCTTATGATTTATGGTTTCACTAGAATGCTTGTATATCATGTCTAGATGATGTTAGTATTGATTTATTTCCTTATTATGATGTTTAGCATATGTTAGATGATGAGTTTGATTTGTAGAATTATCTTATACCTTACTTCTATTATGTTATATTTCCTTATTATTATGTTGTGTCACCTTTTAGTAGTGATGTCCTCATAAGATAGCACTGATGATTTGGTCAATAGTTTGGGATGTTACATGCGGGGGATGCCTAGGACCCATGATGGTCTTATGATGCTATTATAGTTGGAGGAATAGTGTACTTAGTTTGGTTTTTTTCTTTATTGCAATGTTGTTTTAGTTTATTGTGATGTTGTTTTAGTACACTGCAATGTTTTCTTCACTACTATGTTAGATGCTTAATGCAGTTTTCGTCTTATAGCTATTATTTTTGAGTGCCTATACCTTGATGGTAGATCTAGTACTCCCTAGTGTGGAGGATTTTAGTTCTTTTTTATACCTTGATTCCTCCTTAGAGTTTTTCTTTTGTTCTTGGGCGATCATGCATTAACATTGGGTGATACTGGAAAGCATCGCACACCCATTGAGGAAAAGTCATATGATATTGGCAAATTATCACATACCCTCCTAAAAAGTGTCATCCGAACCCTAATTGTATTGTACATGTTCATTAGAAAGGCTGTATGATACTAGAAAGTATCGCACTATGCTATTTTAAAGTATTGCATGAGTTTTTGAAAAACCTACTCAAGCAGACAGTGGGAACTTTTTAGATTATTTGAAAGTTTTTTAGAAGTGTTTTGAATACCCTTTATAATGTTATTGAATACTTTGGAGTTTCATTACAAATTTTCTATGTTTTTAGATTCATATTTGTGTGCATCCTTCTGTGGTTTGTCATTTTGGTCAGTATTGGTATTTGGAGATCGATTTGAATTTGGATGGTTGTGTACTCTTCCATTGCAATCTTTTTTATCCTCATAAATTGTATGTCGTTTGCATCCTTACCTATAAAAGAAAAATTATCTTGGCTTATATTTATCCTTATTTCCAAGGTTCTTCAGGTGGGCCATTACATCTGGTATCAAAGCTCATGTTGCAACATTGGGATCTCTATGGTATGCTTCCACTATGGTTTTATTTTCGATATATGTATGTTAGTTACTAGTTATTACTTTTATATATTTCTATGATTCTTATGCTTGTGAATTGTTCTTATTATCTTTTCTTGTTGCTTCTATATTGATACCTCCTCCATGTAGACCTTGTGGTTGGGGGGGGGTACCCGTAGTAATAACGGTGAAGAAGAACACCAAGAAGAGGAATGCCAAGGTGAAGAAGGAGAACAAGGTAATAACAATCAAGGTGGAATTAAGGTACTAATGTCAATCCTTTACAGGATTCTTTCTTGGTTCAAACCTCATGTAGAGGAATGCAAAAAAGATCGTAATCAAGAAGAGGGATCTCATCATGGAGATTCCCATCAATTAAAGCATAGAGAGTAGGAGCATGAGCATGAACATTCCCTTGATCCACCAGGTGGTCAAGGGAAACATCAGGGTGGTAGGGACTATAACAGTTAATATTCTATTTGTCTGGATATCATGAAGTCCCTTCATCAGTTCAAACTACCATTGTATGATGGTAAGGGAGGTAGCCTCAAGGCAAAAACTTGGTTATTTGACATGGAGTGTTGCTTCACCATGTACCCATATGCAACCAATATGAAGACACATTATGTGATTATGTAGTTGAGGGACCAGGCATCTATATGGTGGATTATTAAGGGGTAGAAACTCTAGATTAGTATTCTAGATCTCACTTGGGAGATCTTTGAGGAGAGGTTTTAAGAGATATTTTTACCTCCTCAATTCAAATAGGTCTATGCTGATGAATTCCATGTAATTTGACAAGGTAACATGACATTGGATCAGTATGAAATCTAGTTCTTTGAGCCTAGGCAATATCCATGCTATAAATATAATGATTTACTCTTGTCTCATCATTTCATTTGAGGCCTTAAGAATGCCCTCATTGGAGAAGTTTGTATGTATTAGCCTAGGACTCTTGTTCTAGCTATTGAAAAGACATGTATTACAGAGGAAAATTTGGCCAGAGGTTTCAGCAAAAAATCTAGTTCTCTGAACTAAAGTACAAGAAATTTGAGATAGGATGCATGTTTACCCAATCCTCAGGGAAGGGCCAAGCCCAATCATCACCCTTGCAAGGTGGTAATCATCATTTTTTATCAAAATGAAAATGGTTTAAGGGTGGACAGAATGCTGGTGACTTAGGGAAGAAGGGAAATAACCAAATCCAAGGACAAAAATCTCAACAAGATTGTCCTCCTCAGAGTGTTTAGCAGAATTCTAGCAGGGGTAGTGCACCTTATCCTAGTGCTACTCAAGGTGGTTGTGGAATAGGTTCCATCTTAAGGAGAAACCATTATTCTCATGGATAGCCTAGCCATAAATCTTTTAAGTATTCTATAAAACCATCCTTAAGACCTGGTAAGAGTGTAGCTAGATCTGAAGCTATAGTGGGAGACGCTAGAAGGAATCATTGAGTCTTTGCAATGGTTGAAAACTATCAAGCTAAGCATCAAGGTAAAGTAGTTGAGGCTTTAGGTACATTGCATGGTATTTTAGCTCCAATTTTATTTCACTCTAATGCTTTAGATTCTTTCATTTCATCATCCCTTATTCAACAATGTGGACTAGTAGCATTGTGTTAGGTCGATGAGTGGTAGATTGAGTTAGCCATTGGCTCCAAAGTGGTTGTAGACTCATTGGTCAGGGATTGTATTGGGTATGGATTCATTAGCCACCCATCAAATGAATACAAATTTTTTCCGTAAGATGATACAATGTATTGATGACATAGTTGAATAGGTGGAACTTTTGGAAGTCCTGAGACCAATCTCACTTTGGATGATCTTAACTAATAAATTGAAGTGGAGTGCATGAAAGGGTTTTTAGTTATTTCTTTTGTCAATGATCTTGAGTAAACCAAGAGTTGTATGATGACACTTGATGATCACCCACTTCTTCATGAGTATGTAGATGTGTTTCTTGATGAAATTCCAAGTATTCCACCATAGTGTGACATTGATTTTTGGATTGATCTTCTACCAAGAGTGGAGTCAATTTCATGAGCTCCTTACCATATAACTACTTAGAAGTTGAGTGAGCTTAGATTATAGTTGGAGGAATTGTTTTCCAAGGGCCATAATCATCCTAGTGTATCATTGTGGGGTGCACCAGTCATCTATATGAAGAAGAAGGATGGTTCATTGTGTTTGTGCATTAACTACTAGTAATTGAATAAGGTAATAATGAAGAATTGATATCCTTTGTCGAGGATAGATGAATTTTTCAATTAGATGAAGGAAGCATGAGTGTTCTCAAAGACTAGTCTAAAGGTAGGATACCATCAACTTCATATCTAGAAGGTTGACATTCGTCAAATAGCTCTTCGTACATAGTATGGGCATTATGAGTTCATTGTTGTGCCCTTTGGGTTAACAAATGTACCATTAGTGTTTATGATTTTGATGAATGGCATATTTCACACTTACCTCAATCAATGTGTCATTGTATTCTTGGATGACATATTGATTTATTTGAAGATTGTGGAGGAGCATGAAGTTTACTTATGTCAAGTGTTGCAATGCTTGAGAGACCATTAGTTGTATAAAAACTTGAGTAAATGTGAATTCTTCTAGTCAGAGGTGAAGTGTTTGGGACACATCATCATTGGTGATTGTATTACAATGGATTTGGAGAAAATTTATGCTATCATGGATTGGTCGGTACCCACTACTGTCTTAGAAGTTTGTAGTTTCATGGGATTAGTAGGCTACTACCATCACTTCATGAAGGATTTCTCACAAGTAGCTCATCCCATCACTTCTCTTTAGTGAAAAGAGAAGAAGGATGTTTGGTCAAACCAATGCAAGGTAGCATTTAATGCCCTTAAGGAGTGTTTGACTAGTATACTAGTCCTTGTAGTGCCTAATCTTGTAGGTCATTTCATGGTTTGCATAAATGCTTCATTGGAAGGTGTAGGTGCAGTGTTGATATAGGATGATTGAGTGATTGCATATGAATCTAGAAAACTCAAGAACCATGAGCTTAATTACCCCACTCGTGATTTGGAACTCATGGTTGTGGTTCATGTCCATGTTTATTAGAGGCATTTCCTTTTGGGACATAGGTTTGAGTTGCGTAGCAATCACAGGAGCTTGCAGTGTATCTTTACACAACCAGACCTAAATGCATGATAGTGTCACTAGATGGAGTTCTTGTGTGAGTATGACTTTGATGTTCACTACATTAAAGGGAAGGAGAATTTCATCATGGATGTCTTGAGTAGAAGGTGTCATGAGGTATCAGTGTTGTCATTGGGAGTAGATTTGCAAGGTCATATCTTGGAGGCTTTTCCTAGTGACACTTGGTATAAGGAAGTGAGGGTAGAGATTGAGTCTAGATTTACCCTTGAGGGGAGATTTTTTTGATACTTTCTTGAGTCTGATAAACTACTGTGACACTTGGGGTGTATCTATGTACCCATGTCTAGTGATCATACCTTGGTTTAGTTGGAAGCACATCATGCATCGTATTCCACACATCCTAATATCAAGAAGATGCATGTTGATCTTAAATAGTTATACTTTTGGGTAGGGATGAAATGCAATTTCACTGATTTTTTTCTTGATGTCTCAAGTGTCAGAGAGTGAAGGCAGAGCATCATCAATTAGCAAGCCTTTTGTAGCCACATACCATTCTAGAGTGGAAGTGGGATATGATATATATTGATTTTATCACAGGGTTTCTTATGTCATCATGGAGGCATGATTGTATTATGGTGATAGTGGACAAGTTGTCAAAATTAGCACATTTTTCATCCATGAGAGCACCCTACATAGCTTCTTTTGTATCACGTGTTTTCCTAGAGGATATTATTCATTTGCATGGGATCCCTCATCAAATTATTTTTGATAGAGATCTAGTGTTTACTTCTACATTGTTGAAAATGATTGAAAAGATCATGAGGAAAATTGTTGGAATGGTCATATGGAACTGGTAAAGAATATTCTCAATCATTATTTTTTCATTGATGTCAAACTTGCTACTTGTAGGAATGACAATTGCTTTAGTGATCCAAATACTATCAAGTGGTTGATTGACAAGGAGGAGGAAATTAATAAGCTATAACTAGAACACCTAGAGAAAGGTTGAAGTTATGATGTTAAAATGAAGTAGAAGGATTAGCTAAGTCATTGATGAAAAAGTGTATTGATGATAGACATAGAGAATAGGCACATTGAAACATATCAAAGATGTAAGGTTTTAGCTAAGACATCTATAAAGCCTAATTAAAGATCATTAGAGAGAGGGAGCTGAGCAAGCTAGTAGGTGCTGAACAGATTCTTAGTTGAAGCTGAGAAAGTTCAACTTCAAGTGTTGAGTAAACTTTAGATGCTGAGTAAACTTCAGATGTCGAGTGAACTTCAGATGCCGAGTGAACTTCAAATGCTGAGAAAACTTCAAGTGCCAAGTAAAATCAAGTGCCCAGTAGAAACAGATGTCGAGCATCAGAAAACCAATAGTGTTGAGTAACATAGAGATGCTGAGAATCAGTAAATCAATAATGCCAAGTTGCTGCATTATTTTGAAAATTGAAGATTCACCAGATCTAAGCCGACAAGGTTGTTATCTAGAAATTTTTGAATTAAATGGAAGATAAGAATGATGAGTTGGTGGCACAAAACACCATGTAGAATTTTTTTTTGGAGATTACAACTGGAGTCTACATGAAGTTTCTAGATAAGAGCAAGATATAGGGTAGATATATTGTATCCTACCTAATCCATTTGAAACCCTAAAGTTAGAAAGGGAGAATCGAGCGGAAAAGGAAAACCAGATTTCTATTTAAGAAGTCATAAGGTCATGAACCAAAGAGAGGAGAAGGTGGTCAAGCATAAAAGCATGAAGTGTTGAAGGAGGTGCTAAAGAGAAAGAGAGCACAGTTACTCTATTTTGATAAGAAGACCCCAGATATGATTGCATTGACATAATGAGTAAGAAGACTCAAGGAGACAAAGCTTGAGAGGAAGACAAGCTGTCAGAGCTGAAGTGATTAAAGCCAAGAAAAAGGATAAAACTGAAGAGTGATCTGAAATTTGTAAAGTATGTTGTAAGTTGTATCATATCAACATTCCATTATTGTTACTCTCTAGCAATTGTAACAGTTAGTTTAAATCCTATGGACTTAGGTTGGTTTAATAGCCATGAGATAAATCCTTTAACAGGGTGACATTCCAAGTGAATGTTCTAAAGTCCTTTGATCAGGCCCATTCCTAACAGTTTGGTGAAATCCTCTAACAAGGTCACATTTAACAGTGTGTTGCAAGCCTTTAACAGGGTAGGCTTTTAATAGGGCATCACTTTAGAAGAGTGAGAATCAAGTAGCATGTTGCTGGTGGTTTTTCCCAAATTGGGTTTCCACGTAAATCATTGTGTCATGTGTTAATCTTGCATGTTTTATTACTGCATGTTGATTTACTGTAACTTGCTAATATGGTTGATCTAAGTTTGGATGGATGAAAAGTGTATGGATTTATTAAAAGTAGGAAAAAGTATTATTAGGACATTTGGACCTTGAATAACTGATTCACTCCCCCCCCCTCTCAGTTATTCTAAAGAATTCTAACAATTGGAATCAGAGCCAAACTGTTGTTTCAGTTTAAAGGGACTATAAGAAGGAAAGATCAAAATGTCTAAGAGAGAAGTCCCCAAGCTCAACAAAGAAAACTTTGTTGCATGGCAAAGTTTGATGAAGCTACATCTTGGATCCATAGGAGATCATGCCCAAAATTTAATTATTACTAAACATGTTGATCCAACTGGTACTCTTACTGCAGAAGATATGAAAAACAAACAGGAACACAATTAGACAATGCTGAAAATTGCCTCTGCACTCAACTATGCTAAATTTGATGATATCAAAGGATGTGACACTACATTCAAAATGTGGAAAGCCCTATCAGACATCTATGGAGGAGATCAAAATGTCCAAAGAGAAAAAAGAGAAAGCCTTAGAGGAAAGTTTGATCATATGAAAATGGAGGAAAATGAGAATGTTGCTCAGTATGGTGCAAGAATAAAGGAAGTGGTAAGTGCAATAAGATGTTTGAATGGTCAATTGGATGAAGATATTGTTAATAGTAAGTTCTTAAGAACCTTTCTCCTTATCTATGCTATTAGAGTATCTACAATACAAGAACTAAGATGTGTACCAGGAAACAATCTAAGTTTTGAAGGTATAGTGGGTAGACTCACTGCATTTGAGTTATCTAACTTTGACAACTACAAACTTGAGAATGTTGAATCTGCTTTCAAGGCCAAGCTATCATTGAAAGATGTTGAATAGGTAAAATCAAAAAAGGGAAGAAAGATGAAATATGTATCCAGTGACAGTAGCACTGATGAGGAAGATGTGGAACAATTGGAAGCACTAGTTGCTAGAAGATTTCATAGAGGTAAAGGAAAATTCAAAGGTAAGATGCCTATCATTTGTTTTAATTGCAATGAAGTAGGTCATATTGCTGCTAGATATACACAGAAAAAGGATTACAAGGAAGGCAACAAATACAAATATGGAAGAGAAGACAATAAGAGAGATTACAAAGACAAAGGCAAGAAGTGTTATATTGTTGAAGAAAATTCTGATGATAATGATGATGAAGTTGTTTATGTAGCCATGAAGGACCTATTTGATGAAGAGCCTACAACATTGGTAACATGTATGAACACGAATGACAGATTGATCATAGATAGTGGATGCTCACATCACATGACAGGAGACAAAAGTAAGTTTGTTAACTTTACTCAGTATAATGGAAATAGTGTTAGATTTGGTAATGATGCTCCATGTCAAATAAAAGGAAAAGGTTCCATTAAGCTTACAGAACAAATTTCATGTGATAATGCATACTATGTTGAAGGATTAAACTACAATTTGCTAAGTGTCTCACAGTTAGGCAATATAGGATGCAAAGTAGAGTTTGGAAAAAAAATTGCAAAAATCTATGATACTGATGGTAAACTGATAGGAAAAGGAGATCAAAAAAGAAATAATTTGTTTTACCTTGATATGGATAATGTCTCTTATTTTATTGCTAAATTTGATGATGAATGGTTATGCCACAAAAGGCTATGCCATGTCAACTTTGACAATCTGATCAATATTAGTAAAATAAAGAAAGTCAGAGGTTTACCAAAATTGAAGAAGCCTGATAATACCATGTGCAAACAATGTCAACTAGGAAAGATGACAAAGTCAAGTTTCAAAAGCAAAAACTATGCATCTAAATAAGTACTTGAGTTAGTTCATACTGACTTATGTGGTCCAATGGAAGTAAAAAGCTATAGAGGAGATAAATACATAATGTTGTTTGTTGATGACTATTCTAGAATGATGACTGTTATGTTCTTAAGACAAAAATCTGATGCCTTTCAAATGTTTAAGTGGTATGTGATTAGAGTTGAAAAGAAAACAAGAAAAAGCTTGAAATGCATGAGATCAGATAGAGGTGGTGAATTCACATCAAAAGAATTCGAGATATTTTGTAATGATAAAAGAATCAAAAGACAAATGTCAGCTCCCAAAACTCCCCCATAGAATGGGATTGCTGAAAGAAGAAATAGATTTGTGATTGACTATGCTAGAACATTAATGATGAAAAATATTGTTGCTCTAAAATACTGGAGAGAAGCTGTAAGTGTAGCTGTTCATTCACTGAACCAAGTACAAGCCAAGAAAGGTACAAATACAACACCTTTTGAATTATGGTATGGTCACTCACCCAATGTAAAATATTTCAAAGTGTTTGGTTGCAAGTGATTTATCCTTAAAGATGCTAGAAATGGAAAATTTGATGGAAAAAGTGATGAAGGCATATTTCTTGGTTACTCCACTAGAAGTAAGGCATACAAGTGTTTGAATACTAACACTAACAAAATTGTGGAAAGTGCAAATGTAAACTTTGATGAGCATACAGAAGTCCAAGTTGAAGAACCAAAGAGAACGAATGAATATAGAACCTTTGTGTATTCTTATGAAGGAATTCCTATTGATGAGGATGTTGTCAGTCGAATTGAAACTCAACAACAAATTTTAGTTTCAGCCGAATCACAACCAGTGAATGTCAAGTTGCATTCAGAAGTCGAGTTACAAAATAAAGGAAATGCACAATCTGATTCTGAAGTCAATACGCATGAAATAGATGAAGAACAACCTGAAAACTCAGTACATAGTGCCCTTGAATTAGAAAGATCAAACATGGAAACAAGGACAGAACCAAGATTATCCAAATATGTAAAAAGACATCACCCTGTTGAACAGATAATTGGTGACAAAGATGCAAGACCAATGACAAGGAATAGACTAAGACATGAATCATGTCTAATTAGAAAATTTGAACCTAAAATAGTATATGGTGCATTACAAGATGATGACTGGTATAAAGCTATGGAAGAAGAGATTGATCAAATAAAGAAGAACAAAACTTGAAGTTTAGTTCCCAGACCAGTTGACAAAAATGTGATTGGCACCAAGTGGGTATTCAGGAACATGCTAGATAAGAATGGTGAGATTACTAGAAATAAAGCTAGACTAGTATGCAAGGGTTATGCTCAAGAAGAAGGACTAGACTATGGGGAAACATTTGCCCCTGATGCTAGAATGGAAGGAGTAAGAACTTTACTTGCATATGCTGCATATAAAGATTTCAAAGTTTATCAGATGGATGTAACATTTTCTTTTCTAAATGGTATACTAGAAGAAGAAGTCTACATTGAAAAATCAGAAGGATTTTTTGATGAGAACAACAGGGATATGGTTTGTAAATTACATAAAGCACTCTATGGTCTGAAACAAGCACCTAGAGCATGGTATGAGAGACTTCACAAGTATCTAGTGCAAATAGGATTTGAAAGAACAGATGATAACAGCAACATGTAAATCAAAGAAGAAGAAGGTAAGGATATTGTTGTATCTAAAATCTTTGTGTATGACATAGTGTTTGGAGGAAAGGAAGTGCTTTGCAAAGGCTTTGCTGACAAAATGAAACATGAGTTTGAAATGTCTATGTTTGGAGAGATCAAATTTTTTGTTGGATTGCAAGTACATCAACTAAAACATGGTATATTTGTGACACAATCAAAGTATATCAAAGAAATACTCAAAACATTTGGATTGGAGGAGTCCAAACCAGTCAGCACACCAATGGTGACAGGAAATAAGCTATCCAAAAATGATGAATCAGCTAAATTCAATCAAACAATGTACAAATCCATGATTGGAAAACTACAATATGTTGTACATAGCAAACTAGACATAGCATTAGCAGTTGGAATAGTGGCTAGATTCTCTGCTAATCCCAAAGAAAATCATCTCATAGCAGTAAAAAGCATAATGAGATATCTTAAAAGAACTGATAACTTTGGTCTATACTACAAAAAGAATGGAAAGTTTGAACTCAATGCATATACAGATGTAGATTGGGGAGGCAACATTGATGACAGAAAAAGCACAAGTGGAGGTGCATTATTTTTAGGAAAAAGGCTAGTTACTTGGACTAGCAAGAAACAAACATGCACATCCCAGTCCACTACAGAATCAGAATATGTACTAGCTGTAGTCAATTGCACAAACATTATGTGGCTCACACATCTATTAAGAGGAATGAAAGAAGAGGTAACAAAACCTGTGATATTGTATTGTGATAATACAAGTGCTATAAACATATCCAAAAATTCAGTAATGCATGCAAAAACCAAGAATATTGCAATCAAGTATCATTATGTCAGAGAATTGGTAGAAGACAAACAAGTGAAGTTGGAATACATTCACACAAAGCAACAAACTACAAATATCTTCACTAAACCATTGCTCAAGGATACTTATGAATATCTTAGAGGCAAGTTGGGGGTAATACCCCTAACTCAAGCAGTTTAAAGCAACAAGGATGCTTCCCTGCATCAACAAGAATAAATCATTGAAATATTAAAAAAATGATGCAGAAGATGATAGTAGGAGCAAAAACTCTAAATGAGTCAAAAGCATGGTGATAGAGGGAGAAAACATGATATGCAAAGCTTATATTTTGCATGATAAAGATGCTACATCTTTGGCATTTATGTCAAAGAGGGAGAAATATGTAGAAACCTTATCAATACAAAGCAAGAGGGAGATATATATGAAAGAAGGAGATTAATAAAGAAACTAAAAGATATATATCAGATCAGTAGTAAAGATGCAGCAACCAAGAAAAGTAGCAGACAATAGAAAATAACGTATACAATCTTGGTGGTAACTAAGTTGATCAATTGATCAGTTTGGTTTTACCATCAATGCCAAAGAGGGAGATTGCTGGAAATGATTGAAAATATCATGAAGAAAATTGTTGGAATGATCATATGAAACTAGTAAAGAATGTTCTCAATCATTTTTTTGTCATTGATCTCAAACTTGCTACTTGCAGGAATGACAATTGCTTTAGTGATCCAAATACTATCAAGTGGTTGATTGACAAGGAGAAGGTAATCAATAAGCTGTAACTAGAACACCTAGAGAAAGGTTGAAGTTATGATGTTAAAATGAAGTAGAAGGATCAGCTAAGCCATTGATGAAAAAGTGTATTGATGACAGACACAGAGAATAGGCACATTGAAACATATCAAAGATGTAAGGTTTTAGCTAAGACATTTGTAAAACCTAACTAAAGTTCATTAGAGAGAGGGAGCTGAGCAAGATAGTAGGTGTCGAACAGATTCTAGTCGAAGTTGAATAAATTCAACCTCAAGTGCCAAGTAAACTTCAGATGTCGAGTAAACTTCAAATGCCGAGTGAACTTCAGATGCCGAGCAAACTTCAAGTGCCAAGTAAAATCAAGTGTCGAGTAGAAATAGACGTTGAGCATCAAAAAACTAATAGTGTCGAGTAACACAGAGATGTTGAGCATCAGTAAATCAATAATTCCAAGTTGCTACATTATTTTGAAAATCGAAGATTCACCAGATCTAAGCCGACAAGGTTGTTATCTAAAAACCTATGAATTAAATGGAAGATAAGAATGATCAGCTGGTGGCATAGAACACAATGTAGAACATTTTTTTTGGAGATTACGACTGGAGTCTAGACAAAGTTTCTAGATAAGAGCAAGATATAGGGTAGATACATTGTATCCTACCTAATCCATTTGAAACCCTAAAGTTGGAAACAGAGAATCGAGTAGCAAAGGCAAACCAGATTTCTATTTAAGAAGTCATAAGGTCATGAACCAAAGAGAGGAGAAGGTGGTCAAGCATAAAAGAATGAAGTGCTGAAGGAGGTGCTAAGGAGAAAGAGAGCACAGTTACTCTATTTTGATAAGAAGATCCCAGATATGATTGCATTAGCATGATGAGTAAAAAGACTCAAGGAGACGAAGCTTGAGAGGAAGACAAGCTGTCAGAGCTGAAGTGATTAAAGCCAAGCAAAAGGATAAAACTAAAGAGTGATCTAAAATCTGTAAAGTATGTTGTAAGTTGTATCAGATCAACATTCTATTATTGTTACTCTCTAGCAATTGTAACAGTTAGTTTAAATCCTATGGACTTAGGTTGGTTTAATAGCCATGAGATAAATCCTTTAACAGGGTGACATTCCAAGTGAATGTTCTAAAGTCCTTTGACCAGGCCCATTCCTAACAATTTGGTGAAATCCTCTAACAAGGTCACATTTAATAATGTGTTCTAAGCCTTTAACAAGGCATCACTTTAGAAGAGTGAGAATCAAGTAGCATGTTACTGGTGGTTTTTCCCAAATTGGGTTTCCACGTAAATCATTGTGTCATGTGTTAATCTTGCATGTTTTATTACTGCATGTTCATTTACTGTTGTTAGGATAAACCACAGACAGAAATAAAAACTACATGCAAATATAACCAATAACAGAAAAATAATAGAACACATAGAAATGAACACAAGGCACCAAGATTTAACGTGGTTCACCCAACCCCTGGGCTACGTCCACCAAACAGCAAGTCCGATCTTATTACAATCCAGTGATTACAACCTGATTACAAACCGTAATCCCTTATAGCTCAATACTGCCGCAAGAACCAATTTCGTATCACAACATTATGAAAAATACCCAACCCTAAGCCCTTTTATACAAGTATTAAACCGCTTTAGGGTTATAACATGTCGGCCATATGTCGGCCATAATATGTCAACTACCATGTCAGCTACTGCCCAAAAAAAAAAATTGAACCCCACTATTTATGAAGTATGTATAGTACTTTCCTGATCAGTCACCACAATCTAACAATCTCCCACTTGGGGACTGATCAGGCTCCACACTAAACAACAATCTCCCACTTGGAGACTGATCATGTAGCAATACCACTACCACATGGGGCTCCCACTGGATCAAACCATCCTGGACTCTACTGTTCTTTTATTCATGTTCAGTCTAAAAGACCAACCGAAACTGAAGAGGAGTTCAGCTTCTCCCTTGTTACAACCTTTGTCAACATATCTGCTAGATTGTCATTGGTATGTATCTTCTCCAGCTTTAACTGTCCAGCCTCCAAAACTGACCGAATGAAATGGTAGTGCAACTGTATGTGTTTGGTCTTAGAATGCAGAGCTGAATTCTTAGCAAGATGAATGGCACTCTGACTATCTGTGAACAAATAATTATCCTTCTGAGGATGTCCCAATTCTTCCAAGAAGAACTAAAGCCATATCATCTCCTTGGCTGCCTCTGTAGCAGCAACATACTCTTCCTCTATAGTGGAGAGAGCATTAATCTTCTGTAACCTAGAAACCCAGCTCACGGATGCCCCACCAACAGTAAAGACATAACCTGTAGTACTCTGCCTGGTATCAATATCCCCAGCCAAATCTGAGTCAACATAACCCATTTTGTTTGACATCTCTTGCTCTCTTCATCCTGATGATGGATCACATGGTGTGATTCAAAACGTTGATGATAAAAAATCTTTACACAATCGAATCCAGAAATATATCAATTTATTTGCTATGGATTGTGGAAATTTAATCTCTTTAACATAGAATAGCCCAGAAACACCACAAAAACACTAATAATCTATCATAGAAGTATAATCATGACCAAATACATATATTCAGCTCTATTTTAATATCTAAAAGTTTGAAATATAGTAGCAACCCAAACTGATATGAAATACTCAACCGGGAACACCAAACTCTTACAAAAAATACACCCAAAAAACCACAAATCTGCACTGTTCAACACAAAGGCAAACTCTGCATGAGCATGCACATGGAATGGCTTCAAAATCCCATCCTTAGCCTTCCTAGAAACCTACAAAATCCTATTCTTGGGTCTCTTTCTCCACAGGTTTGGCAGACTCTAAAGAATAACAAAGAAATCAACAAAAATCAAGTTCTAGAATCAGCCCAAAATGCCTCCAAACCCCTTAAAAGAGGGCATAACCCTAACTCACATCCAAGAGGGGTTAATGAAACATATTTTAATAATAATTTTCATTTATTAGTCCATTAGCTTCCAAAGATTGTCCCCTTTTTCTAAAACTTCACCTTTTTTGGGCCTGCCTGCCTTAGAAAAGATTATTATTTTTAATTATTTGAAAAGGGGACATGACAAGTCCTCCCCTTCCAAATATTGCTTGTCCTCAAGAAATGGCTGAACAATAAACCAATCAATCCACCTGGATCCCAAATGTAGTCATGAACTATACTATTGTCAATTAACACAGGCTCCTGCAATATCCTCTGCAATATAACCAAGAGAAATCCATAATCAAACTGACAATTACTGCTCAACCAAACTCCAAAGTCACAACTTCCACAGTCAAAAACCCATGAGACACAAACTCTTAGAACATCAAAACCCAAGTAAAGTGCAGAAATCAAACTACCAACATAGTAAATACCATCAACGCATTCCACTGGCCTATACAAAATGTACAATCCAACTCTGCAACAATGGTGAATGCTCCCAAATGAAACTGTGCCAAGTATGGAGAATCCACACACTATACAACTCCTACAGTCAACACAACTCTACAAATCACCAGCCATTGTCTCATAACCATAACTCCCATGCACTCCTAATGGTGAAAAGCCATCACAAGATAAACAGCAAGAAATGGAACCCAAACCAAATTTTCCATGAACAAGTGATACAACCCACTATGACTGATCATGAGCTAAGTGAGGAGATTTCATAGCCAAAGGAGTAGAATCAATAACAACACCAGCTGAAGCATCACTCCAAAACTCCTACACCAAGTGATGTATTATCAAGCTATCAACTGCAAAACCTATGGCCATGTCGTGCCCATCACAACTCTCATCTCGAGGCATCAAACTATCCCATAACTGATGATAAGAACTAGGAACCAAAGTACATCTCTGTATCATCATCTCACCAACATGGTCATCAAAGGTAAATTGATGAGCATACCTCACAATGTAATGTTGATAGAATGCACCAATCTGAGTTAGTGGCTCAGACTGCAATCCAGATGTAACTAACTGCAATTGATCACTAATCAAGTTGGAACTGACTACTTCCTCTGAAGACATCACCAAGAGAGTAGTATTACTAATAAGAACCATGCCAACTTTCAGCTCACCAACATCACACATGATCTTTGATACAACATCTCTAGTCTTTATGTCATCAGTACTAGAGGTAACCACCATGTCATGCATACCACAACAATCTGCTACAGCACCCAACTCAACTAAACCTAACTCTAGTGGGGACAAACCTGATATTCCAATGTTAGTATCAAGGATGGATGTATTCCCATCTCCACTGTCTCTAACAATCTTGACCATAGACATCCTCGGATCACCAGACACCATAGCTTGTGACTATATAGAATCTGGTAAAGATTACAGTCATTCCAACTCCATGGTCACCTTAGTCAAATGAAATTGTGACTCCTCGAAAGCCAATTGTGTACTCTCAAGAATCTCAGAAGTCACCTCGAGCTGCTGAGTAAGCTCACTCACCTCATCTTCCTTGGCTAATAATGCATCGTATGCTGTACTCCCCCACTTCATAAGATAATCTCTGTCAGCTACCAACTGCATATAATCTTGTCTTAGAATCTGGATAGCCTCCCATAAAGAGTGGAACTCTATCAAGGAAAGATAACTGCCTCTTTGCTCATCACTAGTAGGAGAACCCCATCCATAAACTGCTAATAACTAATGAGCAGCATCAAAATGCTGGAAAGTGATAGCAATGTCTCACTCACTAACTCTCAACTAACTGGACACCTGATGGCACTGGCTAGACTATCTCCTACAAACCTCCTCTGATGCACTGTCTAAAGGAGTATCCCCAAAGTTATTGGTCTCTAGAGTATTATGATCCATATCCTGTGAATCAACTCCAAAGCTCATATGAACATACGGAGTATCAAAAATTGTAGCACTACTGTCCAACTCCTCTGTACCAAAAGAAACCATCAAGGAAACTAAGTCTTCAAAACTACTCACTGCATCCTCTTGGATGTCATCAATGCCAATATGATCCTGAGACTCATCTGCACACACAACATCAGACAAGCTGCTGGCACAAGAAAAGACAACACCATGCAATCTGCTAATCAAATCCATGATAGCACCCAAACAATCACTGCTACCAAAAAGTGTTAAAGATTTCTAGTCAACTAAATCCCAACTATGAATATAACAATCTCGAGTCCATATTTGTAAACTAGAATTAGCTAGTAACTCAAGCAAACTCCTCACCTGAGTAATATGACCAATACCAACTAACTCCACATACTTGTCTGACATTGTCCCTATATCCTGGATGTGAATGCAAGATGAACTTGCAACATTATCAATGACCACACATGATCTGTTGGCCACAAAAAGCTGATTATCAAGAGCATAAGATGAAACTAAACTCAACTCCATGCCATGCTTATCCCCATGTCTCTCCCAGTCCTTTAATGCCAATGGAGTATTCACCAAAGAAGATCGAGTGTCCTCAAGCTCACCAGAAAGCTTATCAACTTCTTCCTTCTTTCTCCTCAAGGCATCTGAATAGTCTCTGACAAGGCTAAGAAGATGGACATGATCTAGTAGAAGATGTAAATAGCTCAACTTCATTGTTCTTGTTCCTTCCCTAATCGCCTATAAGTCAACACAAGAAGACTTTTCTTGAACTCCCTTATGTCTACCTTGTAACTAAATCATCTAAATGTGATCCTCTATCATATCTCACATCCTGGCATGATGAGATAATGTAGTCACAATACTATCTTCACTCACCTTCAACTGACTAGATAAATCATGTGAAGTACTACTAGCCTCAACCTCATGTGACAAAGCATCTAACTGTGCCTGGTACTCTGTCTCAGCAAAGTCATGAATTCTCAATGTCTACTCATCTCTATCAGGTATCTCACCATCATGCACAACATCCTCATAATCATCATCTGAACCTACTATGCTATAGTCACTGCCTATTGAAACCAAACCATCCTGAGTACCTAAGACATCACCCTTTGGCAACCTGTATACAATTGTCTCAACTTTAGTATCAAGTTGACCGTTACTATTAATCTGTGTAATATGCTTTCCCACTACCTCCTATGGTGAAGTAGAATCTAAGACCTCTGCCTGGCTATAAGCTAGTTTCTCAAGCTCCTCATGCAAGTTCTTGGTAATTGTTTCATCTACCCTGTGAGAAAATTTTCCAAATAGAAATCCAATCAACTTATCCACCTTAGCTGGGTCGGACAATATGTCATTCATCATACGGTGGTGCTCAACCAACTATTCAGACATGTCATGGCTTATTTTCCTAAGTCTATCTCGAATGTCTAAATAACCATCCTTTCTACTGTTCTGACTCTGAATATCAATTGTCCAAGATCGTGTCCTATGAGACTTTATACTATACATATCCATTCTAGATAAAATAGAGTGTAACCCCAATAGGTTATAACTTCTTCAAACACCAAGAACTAACATGCAATTGATTAGAAGTAGCATGCAACCATAGATTTTGACATGCAGTTGATTAGAAGCAACATGCAACCACCAAATTCACCAAGAACTAACATGCAAATGATTAGAAGTAGCATGCAACCATAGATTTTGACATGCAGCTGATTAGAAGCAACATGCAACCACCAAATTCACCAAGAACTAACATGAAAGTGATTAGAAGTAGCATGCAACCATAGATTTGGACATGCAGCTGATTAGAAGCAACATGCAACCACCAAATTCACCAAGAACTAACATGCAAATGATTAGAATTAGCATGCAACCATAAATTTTGACATGCAAGATTTGGGTAATTGTCAAAACTGACATGCAAACTTCTACAAACCCTTAGGCTGGCAAGATCATAGCTTTGATACCACTGAAATGTCCCTTTTCTGATTTTATATGATATTCAAGCCTCTAATCAGATCTTTAAGATCAAATGACCAATCTTTCAAAGATCCACCAATTTCTCAATAAACCCCAAATTGGGTATGCCGGAAATAGTGCCAAAAACTTCACAGCTTCACATATTATTAGTAAATTTGAAAGTGGAAATTTTTATAGAAATTTCAGCAGCATAATATCCTAAAAAATGAAATTTTTAGATCTATATAACATTTACACAACAGCTCCCAAATGGAGGATAAAAACAATGCTCATCGGGCTCCCGAAAACAACATAGAATAGCCTAGAAACACCACAAAAACACTAATAATCTATCACAAAAGTATAATAATGAACAAATATATATATTTAGATCTATTTTAACATCTAAAATTCTTAAATACAGCAGAAACTCAAACTGATATGAAATACTCAATCGGAAACACCAAACTCTTACAAAAAATACACCCAAAAAACCACAAATCTGCACTGTTCAGCACAAAGGCAAACTCTGCATGAGCATGCACATGGAATGGCTTCAAAATCCCATCCTTAGCCTTCCTAGAAACCTGAAAACTCCCATTCTTGGGTCTCCTTCTCCACAAGTTTGGCAGCCTCTGAAGAATAACAAAGAAATGAGCAAAAATCAAGTTCTGGAATCAGCCCAAAATGCCTCCAAACCCCTTAAAAGAGGGCATAACCCTAACTCACGTCCAAGAGGGGTTAATGAAACATATTCTAATAATAATTTTCATTTATTATTCCATTAGCTTCCAAATATTATCCCCTTTTTCCAAAACTTCACCTTTTTTGGGCCTGCCTGCCTTAGAAAAGATTATTATTTTTAATTATTTGAAAAGGGGACATGACATCATTCAAGAATTGCCATGTTTTCACTATGGGAATCACTCAAAACTCACTAAGATGATAAAAAAAAGATCCTTGGAAAACTCAGAAATAGCTTCTCCTCGGTAGGTTTCGAACCAAGAAGTCATTTTTCTGAAAAGCCATTTCTAAAAAAGTAAAGCAAGTCAGTGGGTCCCATTTTTCACTCACGAAGCTAGTTTTATATTTTTCAATGGCTTAAGGTAAAGTGATTAGGTAAGAGAAGGTAAAATGAGGGTAAAAGTGGAAAAGTGGAAATCGCCTTCTCCTTCGCGAGCTTTCTACCCTTGACAACAATTTTCTGCATGTAATGGAAAATCATTTTTGCAAGAATAGTAATTGTGTAAATTGATCATGGGATGTTTTGGGAAAGATAATTGAATGAAATCAGTTGATTTTGTGAAAGTATTTTAAATAGAATCCAGTCAGGTAGATTTCTTCCCGAGGAGTACTCTGTTTCTATTTCTCTGAAATAGGGTAAAAATTGGAAAGTAAGTCTGTAATTAAAGAAAGTTATCATTGGGCCAATGGGAATAGTGAAAAGATAGGGAAAAATCCATTAGAACCCTCACATTTACTAATTCAATGGATTTATCCTTAAATTCACTCATGTGGGGTGGATCATGAAAATCAACGGACAGATTAAGGGTTCTTATATAAAGATAAGTGTAACAGATTTTCAAATCATTTCTTTCTATTTTGAACTATTATGTTAAATAATGCTTCCAAAAATTTTCAAAGTTACAAGGTTCACTCTTTGCACTATTTACAATTATTAGATTTTAGTTTACCTTTATATCAGACAAAATGGCAACAAGATTCACCGATTTTTTTGGACTAGGTGGAATCAAGTCTATATGGAAGAATATCACAAACACTTCACTTCGCTTCTTCAACATGCAAGACTTCCAAAGGAGACTAAGGATGGAGCCAATTCACCCCATAATGGAGAAACTTTGGCGAAGTGGATTAATAGAGGTAGCCAGACTTCCAATAGCAGTACAAGCTCCAAAGTTCATTATTGAATGCATCAATCATTACAATTTGGATACAAAGCAAATCTTACTACCAGATCAAATAGTGCTAATCTCAATTGATAGGCAAGTGGTAGTCAACTACTTGTGGATTCTATAATGAGAGGAGTTCTCTAAATTAACAATTGGAGGAGCTATGTCAGAATTCTCTCAGAAGAAGATGGTGTGGCGAAAAGAGATCATGAGTTCTTGGTTCCAAAAGCCAAGGGGAGCTAAGAGTAAGGTCCCTAAAATCCTTTTTGGCACTAATCTCAAGCCTGAGATTGTGGACGTTTTGGTCCTCTTACATTGACTTAAAGGTGAGGTAGAAGCCCTTAATTTTGTAGAACAATACTTCTTTTTGGTGAAAATTATTTTCTCAGATACACAATATGTTGACTAGGTGTATGAGGTAAGTGAACATCTGTCTAGGGATCTCAGTACAGCTAAGTTCTAAAATTCATTTTATATGTCTTCTTTCTTGATATATATGTTGGCTTCCCTAAAATTGTGGTCGGGACTCCCCAGATTAGAGAATTTTCTTGATGATGTGAAAAGCTATGAATTTTATCCATGCCTATAGTTGCAAAATAGTTATGCGGAGTATATCCAGGTAAATGATGCATTCACAATGAGAATATGTAGGGAACTCCAAGGATGTTTGGAGTAGAGATTCAGTCCAAAAATAATGGTGGTTATCAGTCAATTTGGCAATTATTTGATTCAATTCTTATCTTTTTCTTATTTGCATCTTGCAGTGTTTAATGGATTTCCTCTGAAGTTTTCTAGATACTCGAACAACATGATTATACTCATTGAGATCATGAGGCAAGCGATTTAGGTGAACATGTTGAGTGCTAGTTTGAGGAAGAAGGGGTATGAATTCCCCATGAAAGTTGGGGCCTACAGTTGTGAGACTTGATCAGACGCTAAAAACATCCTTAAGACATTTGAGAACAAGTAAAAGTTAGAGTATGAAGTGGTGAGACCTATGTTTGACCCAAATGGGTATGCCAGAGATGTACTACAAATTGGAAGCATAATCAAGCATGTTACTACTATGGAGGATTATTGGGTGGATTGTAAAGATGAGTTGGAAAGCCAAGATTGGGCTTTTGCTAGATTGACAGTGGATCAAATAAAGACATATGGCATTAACTTAGATGTGGAAGGGCTAGAAGATGATGGGAAAAATATGTATAGTAATACATATTTGACCAAATTGAAAAATAATCCAATCAGTTCTAAGCCATATGTTGATATAAAAGAAGACCTTGATGTTATGATGGCCTGGATCATCAAGAGAACAAGAAAATGGGTCGAGTGGACAGAAAAAAAGGGCCATAGTAAGAGCAAGACTACTAAAGCTTCTCCAACCACTGCTACTCCCACTTCTTCTCAGAGTGCCACACCTAGTATTACAACCACAGCTGCTCAAGGACCAGCTCAATCTACAAGAGGAGGTGATCAACCCCTAGAGAAGAACATTTCAATAACTCCAACTTTCCTAGGTAGTCCTCTACCAGTTATTGGAGCCCAAGCTAGCACCAAAGAAAAGAGGCCTGAAGAGCCGAAAGATGGTGTTACTGGTCCAGTCTCATCTCTTCACATTACTCCAACTCCATCTCCTCATCATAGCCCTGGTCCATCTGCAAGCACTCCTCTTTGGAAGCCAACTAGTTCCCCCATTCAAATAGTAGAAATCGAGGATGAAAAGAGCAGTAGCAGTGAGTCCACTGAATTTGATGAAGCTGTGAAGAAAACTCAAGAGGAAGAGAAAGCCCCAAGTTCATCTAGGCTTCTTTTTCAAGATCCAAAGAATCCTTTTTCTACAACTATAGTGACAGTGACTCTGGTGAAGAAGAAAATGTTTAGTATAGAGTCACTTGGGGCTACTTCTAAAGTGATTAGTATAGAGTCCTTGCTAGAAGACACCTTAGAAAGGAAGAGAAAGAGAAAAGAGGAGAGTATCCCTACAAAAGATACAGTGTCTCAAGCAGTTCACTCTAGGTTTGCAATAGTGAAAGCTAAGAAGTAGAAGACTCTATCAATACTTGGGCAAGATCCAGAAATAGGATACTTAACCATGGAGATAGCAAAGCCAAACAAAGTAGGGAGAATTAAAGACATGACACCTAATGATTTCACTCTACATTCAATTGATCTTGGAGAGGCTAGGCATGATACAAAGGTGGGCCTATGGAGATCAAGTAATGAGGTGACAGAAGAACAATTGGAGAGCCTCAGATTGTCAAAAATCAAGATGAAGGATAAGATAGAAGAATTGAAAAGATTTAACAAGTAGTTAGTTGTTCCATTGGCAACCATTACTGGTGTGCCTACTATTGAGAACCCTATAGCAGAAGAAGTGCAAGATTTCATCTCACAGCTTCACAAAGATAGGCATTTTGGCCAGATCAAAAAAGAATGGATTGAGAAAATCAATGTAGATGGAGTTGCTCTGATTGATCAAATTGGAAATTTTATCCTTTGATTGGAAACTGAGAAGGATAATATCATATCTAATCACAACACTTTGGCCACGGAGAAGGAAAGATATGATGAGTGCATTTCTCTCTTGAAAATGATCATCCAAATGAAGGCAAAGGAGGTGGTTGAAGTGAAAATTTTGAAGAAAGGAACTGAGCCTCTATTTGAATGGCTTCAAGGTATGCAATTCAAGCTAGAGATGATTCAAGAAGCTGAAGAAGGACTCAAGGAAATAGGAGATAAAGTGAAGAGAACTCAAGATAGGGCATTTGAACTGATGAAAGGATTACACACTGATCCAAAAACTAGTGGTCAAGGGAAAGCTCTTATTGGAGTGGAGGTAATGAAGAACAATTTATCCATGTACTTTAGTAACCTATCAAGAATGGCTTCAAGCAATCAAAGTAGAGTGATAGAGCTACAGATGCTTGGTGGATGCATACATGTGGCTACTAAAGAATTAACAAGTCAACTAAATGCAGTGAAGGAGCTGGCGTGAGAGCATTCAAAGTGGTTCTTAAGATTCACTAATGTACATGTGCCTAATTACGAAGAATTGATTCCAATTATAGTTGTTGCTAAAGCATATAGAGCAAAAATTGAAAAAGGAAAGAAGTCCAAGTGATTCAGTTGACACCCCCTTTTCATTTTCTGTTGTAAACATTACAAATTTTGTAAATTTTGTAATATGAAAAACTAGCATCTTGCCATTTGTCATCCTTAGAAGATGACCCGATTAAAATTTCTATTCTAATGGTCATCTCTCAAACACTATATGTATGAAGTTGAATGATTAATGGAGGGTCGGCAAATTTTGGTGTAGGATACTTGATGTTGCAGAGTCAATTGAAGAGTATTTTATGTCAATTATTTTTTGGTCTAGTTAGTTGATAGTTATTAATTAGCTGATTCTTTCTCTTAAACTAAGTTATAGAAGGAAGGAAAGGATGTTTCATTTCTTTGTTTTGATGTTGTGAATAAACCCAATAGGCTGTTCTATGGAATATTCGAAGGACTCATTAGAATTTTTTCATTATTTCATTTATATCTCTATTAATAGTTGAGGTAGATTAATTAAGTGTTGAGTGTATGAATTCATAGGATGTGTGAGTTCTACCATTTGGTTCATAGACTAGAAAGCTCTCCTTTCCTGGATTAAGTTCTGTTTAGGATTAATTTGGTTTGCCTCTTCTGCTCTTGGGTTAAGATCATACCCTTTGTTTTTGATAAGGTAAACAGGTTTTAAGGGGTCCTGAAACCCATAAGTTTAACAACAAGAAAGGCTAAAAATAAGTGAAAAAATGCCCAGCCAAAACATAAGCCTTACGGCTGAAAATAAGCCCAAAGGCCCAGCCCGAAACAACTGCCCACTAAAAAGGCCAGAGAACCAACCAGAAAAACAAAGACCAGACAAAAAGCCAAAGCCAGGAGAAACAAAAACCAAAGGACAGAGACCCAACCTAGCAGACTACTTCTCCATCTCGAGCATGGTCTGGGCAGATTCGGCGCACTCTTGTTGCTCTTCTACCTTATGATCCTGGGTGTTCGTCAAATCCTGCTCCATAGTGTTGTCCTTGGCTTTATCCACATCCAGCCTATCTTTGTCTCTGTTCTGTTTATCATCTTCCTCCATCTGGTTCCTGTCTTTGAGATTTTCCAAGAGAGAGAGGATGTTGTCATTGATCGAAGCGAGGAGGGAGATCATTTGACTTGCCAGGTTGTGATTGTAGTTCTCAATATTTTTTACTCTCCTCTCCATCAGAGTCTCCCAGCTGTTCTGGTTGCCTTGGCTTTCTGCACCTGTCTTGCTCTTGATTTTTTCCATTTGGGAAACCCTATCTCTGACATCCTCAAGCTCATGGAAAATCCATTTAATTGATCTAAAGTTTTCGATCATGCTATTGCAGGCATTGTTCAACAGATTCATGCCCGTTTCTCTTGCATTATCAGAAATAGCCACCATAGCTGGGTCAATTAGCTCATTGAGTCTAGGCTTCTCGAGGTCGTCCACCAGGAGTTGGGGGTTCATCGGCTCTCTGTAGATTCCCATAGTGGCCGTTCTCACATTGAAGTTCTTCCAAGCCTTCCTTCTATTATTAACTTGCACTTCCCCCTCAATCTGTCCAGAGTTGTCATTTTCCTCCAAAGGAGGCTGAGGATGTATAGGGGAGATGGGAATGGGAAGAGAATCCTTTCCTTGACTACTGGAGCGCTCCATGCTCTCTCCCTCCCTCTTCTGTCTTTTTCTCAGTTTCTCCTCATCCAGCTCCTCCTTCAAAACCTTGTCAGAATCATCAGTATCCATTTCCTCCTCCACCTCAGCAGAGCCAGTTTTAGCTGGGGTATGACCTCTAGGGCTCTTTCTGCTGGGTAATTTGATAGAGGGGTAATCCTTCTTATGGCTTTTAGTCTTCTTACCTGAATGCTCAAAAACCTCATCAGAGCTGATGCTCTCGACATCCTCGAAATCTGAGGAAAAACTGGAGCTGCTCTTGTCAACATCTGCCCCCTGGATAGGGTTTTTGCTAATGGTTTGAGCGTGGAAATGCTCATGAATCAGAAGCAGAAGACCCTCATGCAGTGCCGAGTTGACGGTAGCTTTCTTTTTAAAACTAGAAATGGCCTTGTTCATCGAGTTAAAAAGATAATACGGGAAGGAGATCTTACTACCATGGCAAAAATGATTCAGAATCACAAAATGGTGAGTCCTAACCCTATCAAACTTGGGGTCTAGGGTTATATATTCAATGACAGTGTAGAGAACATACCTCCAGAGCTTCTTTATAGTATTTGTTACAAAAAACATCTCTTTCTTGCCCAGCTTGTTCAGCTCTTCAGTGTTTTTCACAAAATCCTTGATTGCATTAGAAGGCATCTTCTTGTCTCTGAAGAATTTATGCCCCTCCATTGAAATCCCCGTGACTTCAGCAACCACATCCTCAGTAATTTGAAAGTAGACCCCGTTCACCTTAACCTTACCATTATTCCACGAATTCACCATGCTGTTAGTGATCTCAGGATCCAAGCCATGAAGTTTCTTGAAGAAATTAGTAACCCCACCCTTTTCCAGCTCTCTCCAAACTTTGGCCTTGTTCTTCCACTTCTGAACTTCCCCCACCGGCTCCTTTCTGCTCCTCTCACCCGTCATGTTTACCTAATCAACTTCCACAATTCTCATGAACTCTGAACTATGCAAGTTATTTGCATTCGAAAAAATGGTGATGTTTCTTTTATGATACCCGTGAATATACCCCTTTTTGAGAATAATGGTATCGTCCTTTCGAACGTGTCAAAAATTTAGAGGAGACCCCTTTTGCTGGTGAAAATCATGATGCCAATAATGGCACTTACCATTTATTAAGCAATCTTTATTATCCATTATTGCATTGGATTTGAGCCGTCCTTCCCAAGATTTTATCTTGGTCGATAAGAAACTTTGCCTCCGCCGAAAAATCTTTTTCGGCATGCCAGGTCAGATTATTGGTGGCGTTAACCCCTTTATTAGCAAACCAATCAGCGACTGGGTTTGCCTCTCTGTAAACATGAGTGACGTGGACCTTATCGAACTTTGTAAACACAAATTTGAGATCATACCCTTTGTTAGTTTTAGGATCAAAACATAATTCATTGCATATCATTCCATAAGGGAGCTATACCTACCAATTAAGAGAAAAGCCAATAATCAGAGAGTAGCTTTTCAACTGTTGTAACTAGATATTGTTCATGATTTGGGCACTAAGAATCATATACCTACGAAACAAGAAAGGACAAATCTGTTTACCAACAGATTGTACCCCTATCTTTTTGTCAGCTTATAGGAGTAAGCCTATGCTAGTGGGGGAGGATGTAGTACCTCTTGTCTTTGCAATTTGTACCTCATTCATTTTTATTCAAGAGATACATGATACTCTTATTATATGTACTTTGAGATGACCTTAGAGTTGGATGTTATATTTTGATTTCAATACCATAGATGCTTTACTACTATGTTGTTTAGTTTATCATAGTTGCATGTTGATGCCATTTTGAGATGACAGTAGGTCTATGATGATTTATGATTATCTAATATTTGGACATATTTTCTGATTATGTTATGTGACAGATTTTATGCTATGGTTATTTACTTCATTCTTGTCTCTTTATGCTTTATGCGAACATGAATGATGTAAATGGATTATTTAGGTATAATTGAATAAATGGTTAAATTAGTTATTTAAAGCATTTATTTCTTTGACTATATTATTATATGCAATTGCACTTGATCCTATGTTTTATTGTCTAGGACTTACATCCCTAACAGTGGCACATGGAGTAAGTGATTCAGCTATTCATATTTCACCAATGTCATTCCTATATGGTTGATGTATCCTTATTTTAAATGTTTAATTAAACCTTTTGGCGATTAGTGAATCCAAACTCAATTGTATTATGTGATAAGACCAGTAAGTGTGTCTATGCATTTAGAGTTTCGCATTGTCGTGAAAGTTGTGTTCTGTGATTTTGGGTTTTCAGGCTTTAATTTTTATCAAATTTAATTTTTGGCAGCTTTTCCTTAGATGAATTCCTATTTCTAGGAATATCTTATTTTCATTTGGGTCGATTCAAGGTTTAACTAGGTTGGCTAGTTATCACCCTAATCGATTATTCACTTAAAAAGTGAATAAGTATTGAAAAAGGGATTTGTTTTCTCACTTCTCACTTTTGCAAAACACAAATTTGAGATCCTTTTTGAGAATCCTCTTTTGGAGGGTCACATTTTTGTTCATTGTGAGAGATGTGAGAATGGGATCTTCATGAGGTCGATCTCATTGGATCTAGCTTGGGTAGACCTTTTATGTTGTGATTTTTGGTAGTTTCAATAGGTGATTTATTTTATTGTGTTGTTTTTAATTTTAGCCCCATTTTTTGTCAAGTAGGGCTTTCACATTTTCTTGTTTTTGCATCATTTTAGCTTCTATGTCTGGTAGCAATTTGTTAGAAGGCTAAGAAATAGTGTTCCCCTTTGTTTCTATTTGTTGGTTCTACCTAGTTAGTTGGGTATGAATATTTTTCCTATTTTCAGGATGGAGATTGAGGATTTTGCATAGTTATGCTAGCCATTTTTGCATACAGTGTCTGATTTGGATTTTTTGGGTTTTTGTGCCCAAGAACCAAATGGTTTTTGATTTCAAAGTTTTCTAGTTTTTGGGGTTTTCACCTTATTTTGCATGCTGCCCTATTTTCTTGGCATGGTGTTGGTCGTGGACTTGGATCATCCATTTGGAAGTCAGTCAAACCATTGTTGCAATTGTATATTACACTAGGATGTGTGTCGCATCCATCCTCCCAAGATTATTTTTGCTTGAGTGTACATTTGTATTGCGTTCTCATCCAGTCCTTATGTTATGATCTCATGATGGTAGTGTGCCACACATGAGTATGTGCATGTACATTTGTCGGGTGACTTGTGAGGCCCAATCTTCCATAGCACTTTCAAGAGTTACAATCATTGGAGTTGGGTTGGGAATATGCATGACTATAGGAACTCATCATTGCATGAGCATGGGTAGGGTAGGGTAGGGTAGCACATGGAGGGACTTCTATCCTACAACCTAGTGACTATTTCCCATTGGTTGGTAGAAGAAGTTTTATATAAGTGATAACTAAATTAAAAATTTGGGTGGTAATAAATATAAGATAATTAAAATTTTGGGAAGTGTACCTTACATTGGGAAGAGGTACCACCTAGATTGTGTGCCTTCCGTTGGGGAGTGCAACTACCAAACTGGCTTGGGCTTGTCAATGCCAAGCAACTCTCTATGATGTCAGCCTCTACTTAGTAGGCCATTGAGTGTCTAACCAAGACCTATAGTTTATGCATTGTCTCTAATATTTGTTTCAGTCCTCATACTATCTAGCTTGATTATTAGCCATGAACATTTTCTTTATGTGTGTTTGTGGTTGTTGGATCATTATCTCCATCAGCATGGTGGGAGTGGACCTATGAGTTCCATGTGGTTGGGAGGTGTAATTACCTATATCACTACTAGGGGCCAGTGTACAAAGATAGTCTACTATCCTAGTGCACCCATTGCTAGATGTTTTCACTTAGTACTTCAAGTTTTGGAGTATGCTTTCTTATGATTTATGCTTTCACTAGAATACTTGTATATCATGTTTAGATGATATTAGTATTGGCGCATTTCCTTATTATGATGTTTAGCATATGTTAGATGATGAGTTTGATTTATAGGATTATCTTATGTGTTACATATTACATGTTAGATTTCCTTATTCTTATTTTGTAGCATGTTTTAGTAGTGACGTCCTCACAAGATAGCATCGACAATCTAGTCAATAGTTTTTGATGTTATGTGTAGGGGATGACTAGGACCCACAATGGTCTTATAATGCTATTACAGTTGGGATGAACCATATACTTAGTTTGGTTTTTATGTTCATTGTGATGTTGTTTCACTTTATTGTTATGTTGTTTTAGTACACCACGATGTTTCCTTCTATACTTTCCCTTCACTACTATGTTATGGTTAGATGTAGTTTTTATCTAATAGCTATTGTGTTCGAGTGTCTATACCTTGACGGTAGATCTAGTACTCCCTACTATTGAGGTTCTTAGTTCTTGTTTTATCCCTTGATTCCTCTGTAGAGTTTTTATTGCATGCCCAAAAGAGATTTATCATGTGAACCTTGATTGTATCGCACATCTCTTAAAGAAATGTTGTGTTATATTGGAAAGTATCACATGCCATTGAAGAAAAGTCATATAATACTAGAAAAGTATCACACACCTTCATAAGAAGTATCACCCAAACCTTGATTGTATCGCACACCTTCGTTAGAAAGGTTGTACAGTATTGGAAAGTATCGTACTATGTTATTTTAAAGTATTTCCTAGGTTTTGGAAAATCTTGCTCAAGCGGACAAAGGGAAATTTTTGGTTTATCTAGAAGTTTTTTGGAGGTGTTCTAGATACCCTCTATGGTGTTCTTGAATACTTTAGAGTTTTATTTTGAATTTGGTATGTCTTTGGATTTGTATTTGTGTGTGTCCTTCCATGGTTTGTCATTTTGGTTAGTAGTGGTGTTTGAGATCCATTGACATTTGGATGGTTTTTTAGTCTTCCATTGTGATCTTTTTTATCCTCATAAGTTCAATGTTGTGTGCATCCTTACTTGTAGAAAAAATTATCTTGGCTTAGATGCATCCTTGTTTTCAAGGATCTTCAGGTGGGGCATTACACATGAGATGTCTAGAAACCTTTGTAAAAATTATGTATATTGTTACCTATGTATAACCTTAATGTGTGAAATTGTTCTTTAGGTATTGTTTTGTATAAATGTACAAATGAAAGTTTTAATAAAGATACATTTTAGTTTTTTTTTCGTATACTGGGTTGAATGATATGTTAAGGTTGTAAGATTGGGTTGTTTGATAAGATACCCCAATCTTGTCTGGGTCATTTAGCATTTGCCCTTATTTTTAGCTCATAATATATATTTTTAGTTTAGGAGCTTTTAGATTCACAACATTGAAATTTTTGGTCCTCAATAAATTTAATACACTATATATAGAAGCTCCAAATAGAGTAATGCATAATATATTCCTAAAAAATATATATATCTTTTGGTTTGGCAAACACCACTGGAGTAGATTAAGACATGGGATATTGGTTGAATTATAATTTTCACTAACTTGACAAAGGTTTTATCCTAGGAGTCTCGACACCAGAGTCTAAATCATAATTAAAAGATAATATCAATGAAATTCATTTTATACACTTTTTACAATAGAAAGTTGAATTTGGATGATCGAACTACCATAAGATTAATAATTTTAGATCCAATTAAAAGCCTATCAAGAAATTAAAAATCTCTCTCCAATTCTAATCTACAAAAACTTGTGTTATCAACTCATTTTATGATTCTCAGCTTTCACAACTTGATGTAGAGACTTGGCACAAAACTTAGACACAAATTTACCTACACAATAACTCATGTCATAAAAAATTATTCCAAACAATCTAAATGAATCCTAGTGAGGAAACAATATTAAAAAAGAAGAAAATTTACAAACAAGTTTGATATATAGAAGTGACATAATTTTGAAATAAGAATCAAAATTCTTGTTTATGATTCAATAACATTTTTTTTTGAAACAATAGATTCATTGATTTTTAAAACATTGTGGAAATTATTAATTGTAATAAGAAAAAACTAAATGTCTCTCAATGTTGAGGTAACACCCCAAGGAAACTAATCTAAGGATTGATTATGCAACAAAAGTGTTGAGATCCAATCGAAAAGATCATTGTTGAGAAAGATTGTTGAAAGAAGGAGATTCTTGAAGAAGACTATGTGTTTCAATTATTGTTTTCTCACTGATGTCAAAATTGGTATTTGTTTGTAGACAATTTCTTATAATATTTAAGTACCATCACTTAGTTGCTTGATGAAGAGGATTTGATCAATAAGAGGTAACAATAGCACTTAGAGGAAAGGTTGAGTTGTGATTATGTAATGAAATATAAGGATCAGTCAAGATAGTAATGGCATGATGTATTGATAATCTACTAAAGTTATAAAGGCCGGTTACACTAATAAATTCTAGAAGAACAAGTTACACAAAGTTTGTTTGCCAAGCTTGACCGAGTGGATAGTAAATGCCAAGAAAAGTTAGTACAAGCCGAGTAAAAAATTAGTTGGAGCTAAGTAAAATTTTATTCTAGTGTATGCTGAGAAAAATAGTTGATGTTGAGCATCAATAAACTTTAGTAGGTGCCAAGTAATTTCACAATGTCAAGTGTCAGAAAGTTGATAATGTCAAACTATTGCATTATTTATAAGATCAAAGATTGATTGAATATGAGCTAACAAGTTTGTTTTCTTGAATTTTGTGAAGAAGATTGAAGATAAGGTTGATGAGCTAGTGGCACAGAATTTTAGGTAAACCATTTTTAGGAAAATTCAAATGTATTTTAGGAGAAGTTTCTAGAAGATATATGAGGTATGGGGTAGACACATTGTATCCTACCTAATCCATCCAAACCCTAAAATTGGAAGATGGAAAATGAGTGGGAAAATATCTTAATTTCCTACATATAGGAATGTTTGATCATGAAGCAATGTTGTCATGTTTGAGAACCTAAAGGAGATAAGGAGACAGTGGTTTTACTTCATCAAGTGACCTAAGAGAAGAGCTTACGATGTCATGTTAAGCAAGAAGGCTTAAGGAGATGAATGCTTGAAGGGTGAACAAGCTATCAAAGCTACAAGAATGAAGGCCAAATAGAATTGAGGGCTAAACCGAGATCTATAATCTACAAGAAAAGTTACAAGTTGTATCAGATCAAAGCTCTATTGTTACTCTCTAACAATTGTATCAGGCTAGGGTAAATCCTTCAAATTAAGGTTGACCTAACAGTCATTTGTAAATCCTTTAACTGGGTGGCATTCCAAGTTAATGGCCTAAAATCCTCTAACAAGGCTTACTTATAATAGGGTGATTGAAATCCTTTAACTAGGCCACATTTAATAGTGTGTATTGTAACCTTTAACAAGGTTGGCCTTTCATAGGGCATCACTTCAAAAGAGTGAAAAGAAGTAGCATGTTACTGGTAGTTTTTCCCAAATTGGGTTTCCACATAAATCATTGTGTCAAATGTGTTGATGAATCTATTATGTTTCATACTTTACATTTCTACAAGTTGATTTGACAGTAACCTACATTTTTTTAGTATTGTGTAATCTTATGGATGCATGCATAAGTTGATTTGATAGTAACCTACATCTAGACCTTGGATAACTGATTCACCCCCCCAAATATTCTAAAAGTATTCCAACAAAAAGAAAACACATAGGCACAAGATTCTCAAAATAGTTGTTAATATTGTAAATTTTTGAACTTCCATATGTTGCAATCAAAATATTTTAGAAAAATATAGAGTGTTCCTCAAAATGATAATTTTCTATGTAATATAAATGAGATATTGTCCTATTAAGACTATATTTTGTCACATGATTTAATTTATATAAATGATGGTAAGTAGCGATATCGATTACTAATTACTTCATGTAGGTTCACCTGAAAATTTACAATGTTTCTATGTAGATGTGACTTGTGAAAAATGCTACTCATTGAATCTAATGGTGTAGTTATGTAGGTGGTTTGTGTTGGAAGCTACTGCATTTGATATAAACAAAGGTTAATTCTTCCTAGCTAAGAAATCATTTTCATTTTAACATAATCTTATGTCTCTATTACATCTTATAGTGAGAGAATTTTTCCTCTCATGGAGATTTGAAAGGGTGAGTGCAATACAATTCTAGTGCACAAGGGAGCACATATTTATTCATTTTGTGTAGCTATAGCCATTCTACTTCAATGACAATACACCAAGGAAAAAAGACTTGTATTGAAGAGGACCCATAACATTTGGATGTAGTGCCACATTGATATTAATCTCATTTTTGAAAAATGATCTATGGGATATTTCCAAAGAGCATGTATTCATCAATACTAAAGAAATTAAGTAAACTTAGTCAACTTAAAATAACAATTTCTTTAGCATCCTAACTTGCATTAATGATAACTTTGCAACTAGAGTTAATCAAGGTACAATATTTCTTTTTGTGGGCTTGATAGTAGATACAATAAAAATTTATGTGTTCGAATGAACAAGCTCTGAAATCTTAAGTTTAAGCATATGCATAGTTTGTAACAATAGCCTAGCAATTAACTAAACTTGCGAATGCAAAATTGTAGATGTGAATGACATCATACCATTGATTTGATAAACTTGTGAATGTCACTCTTAATTAAAAATGTGCATGCAGTTGCATTCTATATGCATGGACAATAGGAAGAGTTGAAAAAACCCACCACATTTACATTTATTTAATAGGTCCATTAAGTTTTTTTTTAATTATAGACCATCGTGAATGTTAGAACTGTAGCTTCTATGGAAGAGAGAATTTTCTCAGCAAACCTGCACATAGAAAGTCCTGATCTGGTTGCATCTTAAGGACATTACCCTTGCTTATAAGAGTAAAAGTTATAATGTTCGTGATGGTTTATAACTTAGAAAACCTAATTAAAGACCTCTAACAAAAATGTAAACATGTTGGGGTTATTTAGCTCCACCTAATGTTATATCCGTATGAATTGAGATTGCATATTGAACTATGGTCTCCTTCTGCATTGCCTAAAACTAAGAAATTTATGTAGTTAGTTATCATGAAATCATAGGCTGATGTTGAGCTTCACTTGGTTTGGATAATATTTTAATATTCTCTACTAATTAGAACCAACCACATGAAGGTGAAAGCTCATCCCCCCCCCCCCCCAACATCTAAATTCCCCATTAACATCTAAAATTCATTCATTATATTCATAAAATGTAGCATTCATGAATTATCACTTGATAACATTCATTAACACATAAGTTTCATTAGAACATTCACATTAACATTGAAAGATAAGATTCATTAGAATATTCACATGTACATTCAATAGAGCATAAATAAAACATATCACTATTATATCACTATGATGTACTATAAATAATGCACTATGATATCACTATCTTAGTTTATTCTTGCACTCCTTTGTATATCTTAACTCAACCTTTCCTCTAGGTGCTTTTGTTACATCGTTTTGATCAAGTATTCTTCATCAATCAAAAAGTGATAGTACTTAAATCATATAAGTAATTGTCTTATCAACAAAAAGTAGGTTTAACATTAGTGACAAAATAATGATTGAAACATATTTATCATACTTGCATCAATCTATTTTCAACAATCTCTTTCTCCAACAATCTCCCTCTTTGGCATTGATGGTAAACCAAACTAACTTGGTTAAAATAGTAAGACCAACAAAATACCAAAAAGAAAATAATTTCTTGTATTAAAATCTCTCCCTATATTAGCAACTTTCAAAATCTCTCCCTCTATCAACAACTTTCATCTTTTGAATAGTTTACAAAAATAAATTTTGTCATCCTTATAACTCCCTTTGAATTACTTCTTATATCTCCCTTTTATAGTATCTCCCTCTTACTAGGTAGATGTTATCAATAGATACACTATCTCAGTAGTCACCATTTTCTCCCTCATATTATGTGTTAGGATTTCTCCCTCTTTGTTCATATTTATCCCTTCGAGATCAATTTAACTCTTGTATTTGTCCCTCTTTGACAATAATGCCAAATACTTGTCATCTTAATATGAAGATATGAACTTCAATTTCTCCTATGTTACCTTGCTTGTGACTAATTTGAAGTTTCAGCTCTTTGATTTGTTTAGGCAGCTCCTAAAGTAAGATCCATTACATCAATATGTAACATAGGGCAATCAGCTTGTTTGATGTAGGGAAATCCTTTTGTTACTCATATAGCCTTTGATAGGGGTATCACCCCTAATTTACCTTTTAGGTACTCATGATCATCCTTAGGTAATGCTTTTGTGAAGATATCAGCAATTTTCTCTTTTGTGTTAACATATTCCATCTTCACCTCTTTATCTTGAACTAATTCTCTCAAGTTATGATACTTGATTGCAATGTGCTTAGTCTTTGTATGCATCACAAGATTCTTTGATATATTTATAGCACTTGTATTATCACAATAAAGTGTCATTAGTTTAGTGATCTCTTCCTTCATACCTTTGAGTAGATGTTTGATCCATACAATTTTTATACAATTTATAGCAGCAACAACATATTTAGCTTCAACAATAGATTGTGAAGTGCAGTTTTGTTTCTTGCTAGTCCATTTAACCAGCCTCTTGCCTAAAAAAAGACCCTCCATTGGTTATCTTCTATCATCAATGTTTCCAACCCAATCAGCATTTGTATAGGCTCTTAATTCAAATTTCTTATTTTTCTTATAGTATAGACCATATTCCTTTGTTCCTTTCAGATATCTCATTATTCACTTTACAATCATCAAATGATTCTCCCTAGATTAGTAGAGAATCTTGCAACTATCCCTACAAATAATGCAATATCAGGTCTTCTATGTACTACATATTGTAATTTTCTAATCATAGACCTATACAATGTTTGATTCACCTCATTTGAATCATCATTCTTAGACAATTTATGTTCTGTCACCATAGACATACTTACCGGTTTGGAATCCTCCAGTCCAAAAAAAATTAGTATCTCCTTGATATACTTTGATTGAGTGATGTATATATCATATTTCATCTGATGTACTTGCAAACCCACAAAAAACTTGGTCTCTCCAAACATAGACATTTCAAATTCTTGCTTCATTTCATTTATAAATGCCTTATGTAAAGCATCTTGACCTCCAAATATGATATCATCAATAAAAATTTTAGATAATAGACTACCTTTTCCTTTCTCTATCTTCATGTACTGATTTTTGTTATCATTGGTCCTTTTAAATCCAATCTTCACAAGATAGTTATGAAGTCTCTCATAACATGCTTTTGGTGTTTGTTTCAAACCATATAGAGCTTTGTGTAATCTACATACCATGTTCTTATTGTTAACATCAACAAATCCTTCTAGTTGTTCTATGTAAACTTCTTCCTCTAATATGTCATTCAGAAATGCAAATTTAACATCCATTTGATAAACTTTGAAACCTTTGTTTGTAGAATAATCAAGTAGAGTTCCTACTCCTTCCAATCTAGAAATAGGAGCAAATGTTTCTCTATAGTCAATTCCTTCTTCTTGTGCATGTCCTTTGCAAACTAATCTTACCTTGTTCCTTGTGACTTCACCATTTTCATCTAGCTTATTTCTAAATACCCACTTGGTGCCAATCACATTTTTATCTTCTGGTCTAGGAACTAGAGTCCATGTCTTATTTTTTTCAATTTGTTCAACCTCTTATTCCATGGCTTTACTCCATTCCATATCTTCTAAGGCATCTTTCACTAATGTAGGCTCTTTTATGCTCAACAAACATGTATCATTTCTCAACTTTTTTCTTGTCATTCATCTAACATATTTATTTCCAATGATTTGTGTAGTAGGATGATGTCTCTTGACATATTTGGACAATCTTGGTTCAACTCTAGTTTCTTTATTTGGTCTATCTGCTTCAGAGTCACTATATACATCTCTGTCAGGTATTTTAGAATATCTCTCATGCACACTAATCTCAAAGTCAAAATGTGCCCCAACTTTATTCTATAACTAGGCATCTAAATGTGGCTCAGTTCTTGAATGCAACTTAGCATTTGTATTGTGTGACTCCACAGTCACTAAAACTTGATGTTGGTTTGTGGCTTGATTTGTAGCATTTTCTAAAGTAGGCATACCGTCATAAAATTATATAAATTATTTGTATTATTTTGGTTCTTTCATAGGTTTAGTCTCATGTACTTCTATATATTCATCAAATTTAACATTTACACGTTCTACAACTTTGTTAGTGTTACTATTTAAACACTTAAAATATTTTTTTCTTATCGAATAACCTAGGAATATACCTTTTTCATAACTTAGGAATATACCTTTTTAACTTTTACATCTAGTTTACCATTCCTGGAATCTTTAAGAATAAAAAATTTTCTTCCAAATACCTTAATATATTTTACATTAGGAGAGTATATATACCATAGTTCAAAAGTTTTTGAATGAGCACCTTGCTTGACTTGTACATGGTTCAAGGTATAGACAGTTTTACTTACAGCTTCTCTCCAGTACTTCAAAGTAGAGTTTTTGTCTATCATGAGTGTCCTAGCATAGTCCATTATAGATTGATTCCTCCTTTTAGCAATTTTATTTTTTGGAGGGGTTCTAGGAGCATATATATGTCTTTTGATACCTTTGTCATTATAAAACATCATAAACTCATTTGATGTAAATTCTCCTCCTCTGTCAAATCTCAAACATTTCATACTTTTACATGTTTCCTTCTCAACTCTTGCTAAGTACCACTTAAACATTTGGAAAGCATTAGATTTCTCTTTCAAAAATATAATTGTCATCATTATATAATAATCATCAACAAGCACCATAATATACTTATCTCCTTTGTATCTTGCACTTCAATTGGTTCACACAAGTTAGTATGAACAATATCCAGTATTTCTTTAGATGTATGAGTTTTTCTATTAGAACTTGACTTTGTCATTTTGCCTAACTAACATTGTTTGCACATTATATTATCAGGCTTCTTCAACTTAGGAAAACCTCTAACTTTTCTCATGTTACTAGATACTGACCAAGTTATCAAAATTAGCATGACAAAACCTCTTGTGCCATGGCCACACATCATCAAATTTTACAATTAGACAAGTAGCATCCTCTATATCAAAATAGAATATATTACTCCTAGTTCGATCATCTTTTTCTATCAGTATTCCATCAACATCATATATCTTAGCAATCTTATTTTCAAACTCAACCTTACATCTTGAATTATTCAATTGTGACACACTCAATAGATTATAGTTAAGTCCTTCAGCATAGTAAGAATTTTCACATAGAATCTTTTATATAATTCTAATAGAACCTTTTCCTTTTATCAAACATGGTGCATCATTACCAAATCTTACACTATTTCCATCATAATAATTCAGGATAATGAACTTACTTTTATCTCCAGTCATATGATGTGAACATCCACTGTCAATGATCCATCTGTCATTCTTGTCCACACAAGACATAAGTGTAGTTGCCTCATCTTCATTAGATTTATCCTTCATTGCAACACACACCATTTCATCATGTTCTTCAGATTCATCTCTTGTTTCCTCTTCAACAATGTAGAAAAACTTCATGCCTTTGTTTTTGTAATCCTTGTTGTCTTCATCTCTTCTACCTTTTTACTTATCACCACCTCTATAATTCTTCTTCTTCAGACATCTAGCTACAATATAACAAACTTCATTGCAATTGAAACAAATGATAAGTAATTTATCTTTAAACCTGCCTTTACCTCTGTGAAATCTCCTTGCCAATAGTGCTTCAAGTTGTTCTACATCCTCCTCATCTATGTCACTGTCATTGGACACATAATTTTTCTTTTTCTTTTTCTTCTTCTCATCAAATTCCTTCAATGATAGCTTCACTTTGAAAGAAGATTCAATATTTTCAAGCTTGTAATTGTCAAAGTTAGATAGCTTAAGAGCAATGAGTCTACCTATCAGATCTTCAAGAGATAGAGTATTCTCTAGTATACATCTTAGTTCCTGTATTGTAGAAACTCTAATAGCATATATAGGTAGTAATGTTCTTAAAAAAAAATTGAGTATAGTATCATCATCTATTGTACCAATAGCTCCTCTTATTGCATTAACACATCTTTTATCCTTGAGCAATATGAGCAACATTTTCACCTTCTTGCATTCTCATATCATCAAGCTTAGCTCTGAGACTTTTAGCTTTGGCTCTTAGAACGTTAATGTCTCCTCCATAGATGTTGTTTAAGGCATCCCACATTTTCTTTACACTGTCAAAACCTTTGATATCATCAAATTTAGCATATCTTAGGGTACAAGAAATCTCTAGCATTGCTTGGTGTTCTTTCTTCTTTTTCATATTCTCAACAGTTAAGGCTTCATCGGGATCAACATGCTCAGTAGTAATGGTAGAATGTGCATGATCTCCAAGCCCTCCAAAGTGTAGCTTCATCAAACTTTGACATGCAGGAAAGTTATCTCTATTACGCTTGGGCGCATCTATTTTTTATATCTTAATCTTTGTGCTTCTAGTACCTTCAAACTAGTCCTCTTAAGTAGATGGTTCTATTACCAATTGTTGGAATTATTTAGAATAACTGGGGGGGGGTGAATCAGTTATCCAAGGTCCAAATATAAAAATTCTCACAACTTAATGAATCCATAAAACATTTATCATCATGCATGCATCCAAAATATTATGCATTTACTTAAAACTTGTAGGTTACTATCAAATCAATTTGCAAAAATGTAAACATGAAACATAACATATTCAACAACATATTTTCCACAATGATTTACATGGAAACCCAATTCTGAAAAGACCACTGATAACATGCTACTCTTTTTCACTCTTCTAAAGTGATGCCTTGTAAAAGGCCAACCCTGTTAAAGTTTACAATACACACTGTTAAATGTGACCCTATTAAAGGATTTCCTATTAGGAGTGAGCCTTATTAGAAGACTTTAGGCCATTCACTTGAAATGTCACCCAATTAAAGGATTTACAAATGACTATTAGCTCAAAATTAATCCAAAAGATTTGCCCTAGACTAATACAATTATTAGAGAGTAATAGTAAGGCTTTGATCTAATAACAACTTACAACTACATTTACAGATTACATATCTCTATTTCAATCCTCCATTATGCTTGGATTTCACACATTTTAGCTTTAATATCTTATCCACCCTTCAACCATTCATACCCTTAAGTCTTCTTTCTTAACATGTGAATGCAGACTCTTTACTTAGGTCACTTGATGAAGCAATACCCTTGACTCCTTGTCTTGCTTAGGTTCTTGCACATGATAACCCTTGCTTCTAACTAGCCATCCCTATAAATAGAGAATTAAGATCTTTTGTCATTCATTCTCCATCATCCATTTTAGGGTTAGGATAGATTAGGTAGGATTCAATGAATCTACCCCTCATTCCATATCACTTCTATAAACTTCTCCTTTAATCCTCTTTGAATTCACCTCAAAATAGTTTATGATAAATTTTGTGCCAATAGCTCATCAATCTTATCTTCCACCTGGTTCACACAATCTAAGAAAACAAACTTGTCAGCTCATATCCATCAAATTCATAATCCTTCTAGTAATGTTGGCATTCAAAATTAACTTATTTTTTATGCTCAACACATACTACATTTCTGAGCATCCTCTGAAAAATTACTCACTACGAACTAAAATTTATTGGTGCTTGGCATCAACTAAACTTTATTTGGGATCCACTATTTTGCTCAACATATACTAAAATGAAAAATTTACTTAGCTCCAACTAGTTTTTCTACTCGAATTGCCCTAGTTTTTCTTGGCACCTACTATCTATTTAGTCAAGCTTGGTAGATAAACTTTGTTTAACTTGTTCTTCTCAATTTGCTTAGTGTAACCAATCTTTGTAACCTTAAGTCAATTATCAATACACTATGATATCACTGTCTTAGTTGATTCTTGTACTACTTTGTATATCATTGCTCAACCTTTCCTCTAGGTGCTTTTGTTACATTTTTTGATCAAATTCTCTTCATCAATCAATCAAGTGATAGTACTTAAATCATATAAGTAGTTGTCTTATTAGAAAAAATTAGATTTTACATCAATGAAAAAATAATTATTGAAACATATTTATCATACTTGTATCAATCTATTTTCAACAATCTCTTTCTTCAATACTTTAGAGGGCATGCTCTTGAGTGATCAAGAGGAACAAGACAAGTGGGGACAAGCGAACCTAGCTATTTTGACCCACTTTAAACTCGAGGCTATCAATGACATAAAACTTTTGTAGATATAGTGCTTATCTTCACTTAGTGTTAGTACTTGTGGAATTGGGTGTTGATATTGTGGCCACAACATCAACACCCACCACATGATTAGTTGCCACAATATCAACAATCTCCCACTTGGAGACTGATCATGCTCAACACAAAACAATCTCTCACTTGAAGACTAAATTTAAATGATAATGTAGTATTTGCAACTCCTACTAGTTAAAATACTTTGTTGTGTATTACCTCCATGATCATCAGTCAAGAAGCCCAATAGAAGCTAAGTAAGAAACTAGCTTCTCCTTGGGGACTACCTTTGTGAACATGTCTATAGGATTTTCACTTGTTTGAATCTTTTCAAGCTACAATTAGTCATCCTCCAAAATGGACCTTATAAAATGGTACTAGAGTTGTATTCACTTTGTCCTTGAATAAAAATTAGAATTCTTTGCAAGATAAATGGAACTCTAGCTATCACTATAGAATGGGTGACCTTCCTATTTCTGACCCAATTCTTCTAGAAAACATTGCAACCAAATCATCTATTTACTAGCTTCTATAGAAACTACATACTCAGCTTCAATCATTGAAAGTGTATTAACCTTCTGTAATCTAGAAATACAACTGACTACAGTGCCTCCTATAGTAAAAGCATACCCTCTAGTACTCCTCCTTGTATTAATATCTCCTGCTAGATTAGAGTCAAAAAGTTCACTTAGAGAAAAACTAGATCCTATGAAACATAATGTTGTTGTAGTAATAACATTCAAATATCAAATAATCCATTTGATAGCATTCCAATGTTCCATACCAGATTGCTCATATACCTACTAACAACTCCCACTACATGAGCATAATCTAATCATGTGCATACCATTGCATACATTAGATTGCCAAAAATTCATGAATATAGAATGTTAGAAATTTTATCTACCTCTTCCTGTGCCTTTGGGGATATTTCCTTACTCATTTTTAAAATGACTAGCCAAAGGTGTATTGACTAATTTTGCATCCTACATATTAAATCTTTTCAACACCTTCTTTATATACTCACTTTGGGAAAAATTCAAGTTTCTATTTTTCTTGTCTCATGTAATCCTCATACCAAGGATTTTCTTAACAAGACCCAAATCCTTCATAGCATATGATTTTGCTAATTTTTCTTTAAGTTTATTTATTTGTTGCATATTAGACCTAGCAACAAGCATGTCATCAACATAGAGTAATAGGATAATGTACTCCAATCATTCAATCTCTTGAAATATACATAGTGATCAAAATGACATCTATGATACCCTTTTTCATCCATGAAACTATCAAATTTTAAATACCATTGTCAAGATGCCTACTTTAGGCCATATAGACTTTTCCTTAACCTTCACACCAAATTCTCCTTACCCTTGGCCTGATATCCCTTTGGTCGCTGCATGTAAATTTAAATTTTTCTTGACATCTAATTGTTCAAGATGTAAGTCATCTACAGCCACAAGACTTAGTAAAGTTGTAATTGAAGTAATTTGTACAATAGGGGAGAATATTTCATCAAAATCTGTACCCTTTTTCTTTGCAAAACCCTTTACCACAAATCTAGCCTTATACCTTTTCTTTCCTCCATCTTCCTCCAACTTATAAACCCATTTGTTAGGCAAGACTCTTTTTCCTTCAGGTAAAGGGACTAAGTCCCAAGTCTTACTTTTCAACAAGGAGTCCATCTCCTCTTTCATGCCCAACTTCTACCATTCTTTGGCATCCACCTGCATTACTTCTTCATATTCTTCTAGTTCACTAGAATCAGTCAATAAAATAGACTACAAAGAAGGAGAAAACCTTTTAGGAGGTTTAATTAACCTTGTAGAATACCTAACACTTACAAGAGTTTGTGGGATAACATATTCTTGTTGAGCATCAAGTACCAATGGCTTTTTATTTTTAGGAGTCTCATCCAACACCACATATTCTTGTTTGACATGTTCATGCTTATTTTCCTACAACTGTTCTTTATACATGACCTTCTCATTGAATATAACATATCTACTTTTGATTATTTTAATATTTTCAAAATTCCATAAGTGATAACCATAGTCACCTACTCCATATTCAATGAAGGTACACTTTATAGATTTAGTATCATGCTTGGTTCTATTTTCTTTATCAACATGGACAAAATCTTCACAACCAAAAGTTTTCATAATGAATAATTTACCTTTTTTCTATTTCATGCTTCCTCTGGAATACCACCATCAAAAGGGGCTGAAGGTCCTTTTTTTATCAAATAGACAAAAATGTTTACAACATCTACCAAGAATTGAAGGGGCAAGCCAACGTGCAATATCATACTCCTTGTACATTCCAAGAGTGTCCAATTCACTCTTTCTGACACCCCATTTTCTTGTGGGGTTCCTAGAACTATCTTATGCCTTCAAATTCCATTATTAGAATAGTAATCTTGAAAGGTTGTACTACATTACTCACCTCCATTATCGAATCTAAGACACTTCAACTTCTTTCCTATCTCATTCTCAACCAAAGCTTTCCATTTCTTAAATGTTTCAAAAACATCAAATTTTTGTTTCAATAAATATGCTCATGTTTTCCTAGTTGAAACATCTATAAAAATAACATAATAACAAGAGCCTCCAAGAGATGATACCCAAGCTTGTCCCCATACATCTGAATGCACTAGCTCTAACTTCTCACTCTTCTTTTCTTTCCCAACTCTGAGAAATCTGACTCTTTTCTATTTGTCATAAACACAATTTTCACAAAACTCTAAGTCGATATTTTTTAGTCCTAGAAATAGATTTTTAGTGTGAAGGGTTTTCATCCCTTTCTCACTCATGTGCCCAAGCCTATGGTGCCATATTTTTTAATTTGTTCTTGCAACATTTATAGTAGCTTTCCCTACATTAACATTATCAATAGTAGCTAAGGTAGAATAAGTGTTACCAGTACACAAATATAATGTGCCTACCTTATCACCTTTACCTACTACTAATGAACATTTAGTGACCTTCTAGATATTTTCTAAAAACATGAGTATGCAGCCTTCACTACCCAATTGTCTAGCAAAAAATAAGATTTAAAGTTAAATTAGGGACATGCCTTACCTCCTGCAGTATCCAATCATTTTCATTTGGAAACTTGATCTTTATTTTTCCTTTCCTAAAAATGGGATAGGGTTCATCATTACCCAAATGTACTTGCCCAAAATCACCTTGAACATAATCTTGAAAACATTTTCTATGGGGTGTAGCATGGAATGAAGCCCCAGAATCTAACAAAACCAACAATCTTTCTTTCCTTTATATTGAGAATATCATTCGTTGACTTGCCTCGTCACTTTTCATGTGAAGGCCCTTTTTCTTTTTCCCTTGTTCTTCCTTTATTCTCCACATTTAAGGAGAAACTTGATGATGTCAAAGTTTCATCTATACTTTTCTATCACATTTCCTTGATTTTAGAGGTTTCCCTAAAATATTGTTATAAGCAGCTAAGATACATAATGCATTATAATGTTAGTGTACATTTTTTTCTAGATAATAGAAAGGTTGAAAGTTGTGTAGTTATATGTAGCCCAAGTTTTGGGTGAACCACATTAAATATGTTTGTTATCTATGTTCTTGAGTATTCTTTTTTTGTTTTTGCATATAACTATTTATTCTTATATTGTTCTAGATCTTTTAACCCTAACATTGGGACCATCAATAAAATTATAGGAAAGAATTCTCAAGGTACTCTTCTAGCCATGAGTTCCATTACTTATCATATGATAAGGTGTCCCATAGTAGTAGAAAGAGGAATGATATGAATGGAAGCCCTTTCTAAACACCATAGGATTAGAAGATGCCCTCTTCCTCCACTTAACATTTTGGTGCAATGATCAATCCTAGTGGATTACCTAAGTCACCCCAAGATTTTACAATCGCCATTTATGTCCCTTTGGTTGTTCCATTATAATTTTCATGGAAAAATTAACATCTATTGTGGAAGACCACTTTGTTTGACGCCAGGGGGCATCAAGTATGGACCAAATTGTTGAGTAATGAACTATGACCTTAGGTAGTATTTCTTGGAATGTGTCTTTGCATGTGAAATGACCCTTGAAAATATTTTGAACATACACATGACGATAGTTGTAGGAATTTCTTTTGAGACCTCACATATGCTTGTATCATGCAAGGTTTCTTTGTCCCTTTCTTGATTTCTTGAAGACTACTTTGTGTGTCACTATATTTCTTTGAAAAAACTTTCTTTTGAACATCAAACTTGTTATTCTATCTACTATTGTCAAATATTTTTCTCCAAGTCAAAACATCAATTGCAAACATTTTTCTTGAGTTGCTTGGTAAGGAGAGTTTCATCATTTGACTTTAATTTGCTATGTCTCTAGTGCTTGAACATGCTTAAAGTGACTCTTTGGTCTTAGTTCTCTTGCTATTTTCCATCTTCATGGTTATGCTAGCATACTAAGAATTTCTTTTTTCTAAAATTGTTGTCTTGACCTCTTGACTACACTCTTTGATTAGGAAAGTTGTTCACTTTTCATATCACTTTTTCTATCTACTTAGCTATTTGGCTTCTTTCCTAACTCTTGACTAGAGAAATAAATTTCTTGGACACTTTACTTATTAATTCACTCTTTCATTGCCACCTCTCTTTGACTGGTGAACATTCTACCTCTCTAGTTTGGACATCAAGTTATCTTGGGTCAGTTTATTAGCTTCCTCTAAGTCTCCTTCATGCCTGACTTCCTATCTACCACTATGGGGTTCAAATATTTTGCTACTAAATCTTAACTAGGTATAGATGATCATGAGTTCTTCCATTCCACTAAAGAGTTTCAATACCTATACACTCAATACAAAGGAATAGAAGAGACATATGATCTTGGTTACCTTCATCTCACTATGGACATGATAGAAATGAATTCTAAAATTGACAAAAGGTTAGAAGAAAGAATGGAATCATCACATGAGCTTCCCTTAAGCTCTCAATATATATATGGGTCATCTTCTTCTAGATCTACATGATCTACTCCAAGACATCAATTGTCTTCATCTATTGATATAAATACCTCTTCATAGAGCAAGCAAGTGATACATCCTTTGAGTTTATGCCAAGATTTCATGATGGACCTTTCTTTGACCAAGGTAGTGATGAAGACACATATACATGCTATTCACTTCAGAAACAAAAAAATGATCATGGAGATACTTTTGAGAGAACTTTTACTCCATTGGAAGATTCTTATGATAACATCTTGAAATGCTTCTTGATAATGAATACATCACATTACTAAACAACTCTAGACCTTATGAACATAAAATAAAACCTCCATAGTGGAGAAATGATCATTATTGTCACTTCCATAGAAACAAAGGTCATAAAACTGAAGATTGCATTTAGATGAAACATAAAGTCCAAGATTGTATTGATGATGGAATTGTTGATACCTCTAATGACTCATGTGATTAGGATACTTCTCTTGAACAAGATCATGTTGATGAACATGTGTCTAGTGATAGTTTCCTTGATACCTCATTTTCTTTCAACACTCATGCACCTCCCAACACTTCAAAGTTTTCCAACATGACTCCATCAAACAAAGAGCCTAATTCTTTTTTCACTGATGATGCATACCCTCAAGGGTTACATCTAAAAAAAAATCAAACTAAACTTCACTTGGCTGAAAAAATTTTCAATTCTACTAAGGATAAAGATCCTAAAACTCCATGCAATGCTATGCCTACTATGCCTACTTCAACTTTTCCTTCATTGCTTCTTCAAGATCCTATCATGTAAACCTCATATTTTCTCATATCCTTAGAAGTGCCTCCATGTCAAGAGGACTATCAAAAAGATAGCAATGCAAATTTTAAAAAAGACCAAGATCAAGCACCCTTTCATCTCTTTCATAACTTCACCCCTGTGTATCCTATGTCTTTCCCATCTCCCAAGTATTATGAAGACACCAATTACACTATTTCAATTACACTTACTAAAAATCACGAGAAAATTTCAATGCCTATTATACATAAAGAAACATGTCAAGAGAAAAATATCCCCTCTTGTTCTACTTCTCCATACTTCAAAACTATTTTAAAGCTTCAAATTCTCCTATCAAAGGTGTTTCTCCTATCAAAGCTACTCATGAGTCTATTAATGGCCTTGGCCATGTCACTCACTCTAAATATGTTGATATCCTTATCCACTATCCCTTTCTATCTTCTAAATCTGTCATTGGTCCTTATCCATGAATGCTAAAAAATTCAAACGTTCCTTCCATGTTGGGGCCTTATGTTCCTTCATCTCCTCAATTTTCCACTTCTATCTCTCCTATTGTACCTCAAGATCAAAAAAGACATTCATCCTTGAAAAATATTCATCCACTCAACCATCTAAACTAGTCACATCAGCCTTATCCATCCATAATTCCCAAGTCTTTTAGAAGCAATTTGGATGTTGAATAGAAGAAATACCAGAATCCATTGAAAAATGAAGATCACTATGTCCCATCTAATAGATATGTGAATGCAAAGAAGAAGAAAACATTTAATAGACCACAAAAGTCCACTATTCAAAAAGTGAAATAAAAGCAAATATGGGTTCCTAAATCTATTATTTAAGATATGCATTCTCAAGAATCCAAAAGAAATAAATTATAACAAGCTATATGGATTCCCAAGTCTCTTTTGAAATACGTGAAACTTGAAAATAAATCTAAGTTGACATTTAAGATTCTAAAGGCTTCCACTCCATCTTCTTCTAAACATCTTCCTCAAAAGATTTTGAAGCCTTTCACTCCATCTTCCACCAAGATTACTCTACCACTTCATATATCAAAACCTAAATCTATTTCATCAATGATTCCTTGGTCATTCCACCACCCTTCAAGGTGTGTATCAATGTTGATTTTTTCTACCCTATCCTTATGCAATCTTTTCAAGCCTATGTGTATTTACTATCCAACCTCCTTCTTTCCTTCGAAGGTATGAACTTGTATCCTCCATATAACTTTTTCTCTATCATTTCCTTTCCATCACCTTATCGACATTTTTAATCATACCTTTCTATGGTCTTGGCTTATCATGACTTATATTTCCTATAGAATCACTATCTAACTTGAAAAAGCTTAACCTATTTCTAAAATTCCAAAAATCAAAAAAATAAATCAAAAAATGAATACAAAAAAATGAAAATGTGCCTTGGTGAAAACCACTTCTTGTGGCACCTTGGATAAGTACCATGATGAAAACCTAGTAAACAAGTTTCATGTATAATTCTTCCATCATCTATCTATCCGCTCTTCCTCTTTGATCTTGACAATGTTAAGGTATCCTTGTGTATTGGCTATCTTATCCATCAACATAACCTATCATGTTCTTGCTTATACTTTCTCATTCACTCATAGCCTTCATATCCAACTTCATTCTTATTTCTCTATCCCATTGATATCATATCTAGTCAACCTCTTGGTCTGGATCACACAAAGAAAAACATAGTTCTTAGGCCTCTTGACATGTCTACCCTTTTGGATTACATTATTTTATGATATCTTTCTTATTGGCTTCCATTGCTTATCCCATATGTTATCTCTCTTATTAGCTTTAAATTCTTATCCTACATGTTATCTCCTTTCATGGCTTTCTTTTCTTGTCAAAAATTTACTTCATATGGCTATCTTTCCTAAGCTTGGGTACTCTTGAGGAGTTAGTCCTTGAGGATCACTTTCACTTGCTTCCTTATTTCTTACTTATCTTATCCACTTGGCTTCTATTTCATGTTCTACACATTGCTAGACGTTGGGACAAATTGATGCAATCTTCCTTGAGAGCAAGTAACCTCTAAATCATTGAAAAAATCCAAAAAATCATATATGATGCCAGAAAAATCCTTAAAAATAGAAAATGTCTTGAAAAAATTGTAATTTAAGAGCCTAGCAATAGGCACTTTGATGTATCACCAAAAAAAAAAGGATTTCGAAAGAATTATACCAAGTGGTGAAAATCTAGAAAGAGATGCTACTTGAGACCCTTACACTTATGTCTATCTTTATCTCTCTTTGTGTTCATACACCATTCATCTTGTTCTTCCTTATGTAGCTTACAACTGACTCTTTTCTAGGTCTAGGGGGCATGATTAACTACATAGCTTATTAGGGTCTAGTTGTTGTGTTGGTGTTTCTTTAGCAACTAGTTAAATAGTATTTTTAAACCCATCTTCTTGACATCAAGTATTTCTCAACACTTAAAAAATACTTTAGATCAGTCTAGGATGTTGTGATACCTCTTATTTGGTAGATTCAAGTCCTATAAGAGACAGTCATGTGACTTCCACACACCTGCCTAAACTAATAATTGGCTAAGTCTTGTTAGCTTTATTTCTCTTTGTGTGTTGTCTATGAACATTTATTTGTTGAGTGTTTTCTCCCTAATAGTCTCTCAAGGATGTCATGGACTAGAGGATTGGGGGCATGGGACATGTTTTCCTTTGATTTCTATCTATGGGTGTCCTCTTTGATTATATCTTAGGTGTCTTAAGCATATTTATTGGTCCTATGGACACTTAAGATCAATTCAAAGGCCTCATAATTGTCTATTTTTACAATTGCATGCTTATTGCCATCTCGACATGTTGTGTCTCAATGCAAGAATAATCTTGCTACACTAAACCTAGGGAATCTAATTGCATAGTCATCTTAACCTATATGTCTTTGATGCATAAGTTGGATTCCCACATTTTTATTTGATATAGATAATATTCATATCCTCATAGTTTATGTTAGTGATGATCTTATGATCTTTCAATGTCCCTAATAAGGCTCAATGATATTTAAACTAGGCATTGACTAGGACTAGACTAGGCATTGACTAGGACTAGACTTTCATATGAGTCTACCTATGTAACCCTTACAATTGCACCTTTTCATACTAGCTTTCTTTCTATGGTTCACTCTATCTTATCTTTGCATTTTACATTTTGAGAGAGCTCTCTTCTTTATATTTCATGGACATGTCAACTAATTGCATTCATCCTTCTCCTTCCTCTTCTTGATCTTATCTTATCTCTTCTTTCTTATCTATCTCTTCATTTCTATCTAACCATCTCATCTATGCTTTTTACCTACCTTTTCTAATCTTTCTATTCAAAATTTCTTCCTTCTTCTATGTAATTGTCTTACCTATTGAGGCTTAATCCTTGAATCTTGTTGGGGAAATCATCATTTCTAAATTTCTTCATCATTTCTACTCTCTTCCACTCTTTGCTTTTGTTTCTATTTTATCTCATTTCATCTTTCTTTTTTCTTTGACCTAATTATTATGCTTTATATTTCTTAGTCAAACTAGGGAAAATATTCATTGCTTGGTGGTCTCTCTTTGGTCATTATCTCTTATCCATCATCATGAAATTTTATTTGCTCTAATTTAATCAAATCTAGCTTATTTCTATGTCTCCTCTATCTCATTTTGATTTCAATACCAAGGAGGTAGGAATATTCTATCATTTTTGCATATTTCTTTTTGCTACAACTATAAATTTTCTCTTGATCTATCTGCTTTCTTTTCTTGACATATCAGTGTATGTCTTGGGTATTGATATTGTCTCTTTTCTCTCCAAACATTTAGTATTGCTGCTAAATAGACTATGCAATTAGGATCTTCTATCTATGTTTTCTCTATTCTTCAGAATTAGATCTCTCTATCATCTAGGCTTCTTCATTCTTTGATGTACTGTGTTATAGACTAATAACACATTAGTTAAAGAGAGGAAAATGTAATTACCCAAAAATGTTCATCTAGACTATGAGCCCCCTTTCTATAATTTTTGCATAATTTGTCTAAATGACTATCCTTGATCAAATCTCCGAAAATCAACTTATTTGATTTTTATCCTATAGTTTGACTACTTTTTCCTAAGTTCATATTTAATTAAAATAACATATCCTCATGATCTCTATCATCCATTTCTCTTTAAAAGAGCTCTCTCCTCATTTCACAAAGTTCCACTCTTCTACTAACGTTATCCTACAGGATTGAAGATCTAATACTTGTGGAGCTCCTCTTCTTCTATCTTATATTCTTCATTCTTCATGCTTCTCATTCATTCTAGTTTCTCTCCATTCTTATAGCTTAAATCATCTAGTTTAAATAGAGGTTGTAATACTTATTTTCTAGTTTAGCTTGCATTCTAGTTTCTCTCATTTAGCTTTCATTTGCATTACATTTATTCTAGATTCTTGGATATTGGCACTCTTGCCTCACTACAACATTTGGGGTCAAATTGTGATAGCAATTTGCAATGGTGGTGTAATTTGTGTTGATTTACATGTTTTTTTTGGTTATTGTCCCTAACATTGTTACAATACCAATATTAGTGTCGTTATTATGATGCCCTATGACTGTAAAAGAATAAAAAGAACATGACATAAATCATTCCCCATTTGCTTTGATTGTGGAGAGTTGTATAGGAAAGAGGGTTGAGAGCTCTAAATAGGCATAGAGAGCTATGAACTTTGTCGTATATTTCATTGTTGTGATCTTTGTATTCAATTTTATTGTTTTCATCTCTATTTTTCATTGGCATGTCCTTTCTTTATGATTTGGATGTCATGTCCTCGTGATCTTTGTATTTCATTTTCATGTTAAGATAAACCACGGACAAAAATAAAAACTACATGCAAATATAACCAATAACAGAAAATAATAGAACACACAAAAATGAACACAAGGCACCAAGATTTAACGTGGTTCACCCAATCCCTGGGTTACGTCCACCAAACAGCAAGTCCGATCTTATTACAATCCAGTGATTACAACCTAATTACAATCTGTAATCCCTTACAGCTCAATACCACCGCAAGAACCAATTTTGTATCACAACATTATGAAAAATACCCAACCCTAAGCCCTTTTATACAAGTATTAAACCGCTTTAGGGTTATAACATGTTGGCCATATGTCGGCCATAATATGTCGGCTACCATATGTCGGCCATAATATGTCGGCTACTGCCCAAAAAATTTTGTACAGTACTTTCCTGAGTAGTCACCACAATCTAACAATCTCCCACTTGGGGACTGATCAGGCTCCACACTAAACAACAATCTCCCACTTGGAGACTGATCCTGTAGCAATACCACTACCACATGGGGCTCCCACTAGATCAAACCATCCTGGACTCTACTGTTCTTTCGTTCATGTTTAGTCTAAAAGACCAACCGAAGCTGAAGAGGAGTTTAGCTTCTCCCTTGTTACAACCTTTGTCAACATATTTGCTGGATTGTAATTGGTATGTATCTTCTCCAGCTTTAACTATCCATCCTCCAAAACTGACCGAATGAAATGGTACTGCAACTATATGTGTTTGGTCTTAGAATGCAGAGCTGAATTCTTAGCAAGATGAATGGCACTCTGACTATCTGTGAACAAATAATTATCCTTCTGAGGATGTCCCAATTCTTCCAAGAAGAACTAAAGCCATATCATCTATTTGGCTGCCTCTATAGCAGCAACATACTCTACCTCTGTAGTGGAGAGAGCATTAATCTTCTGTAACCTAGAAACCCAGCTCACGGCTGCCCCACCAACAGTAAAGACATAACCTGTAGTACTCCGCTTGGTATCAATATCCCCAGCCAAATTTGAGTCAACATAGCCCTGTAAATCAGTAGTAGAGCCCCCAAAGTGTAAACACTTATTGGATTTTCCTCTCAAATATTTGAGAATCCACTTGACAGCATTCCAATGCTCAAATCTTGGATGACTCATATACCTGCTAACGACTCCCACTGCATGTGTAATATCTGGCCTAGTGCATACCATAGCATACATCAAACTTCCTACAGCTGAAGCATAGGGTACCTTGGACATCTTATCCTCCTCTTCCTATGTCTTGGGACACATCTCCTTAGTCAATTTCAAATGACCAGGTAAAGGTGTGCTGACAGCTTTAGCATTCTCCATAGAGAAACATTGCAACACCTTCTCAACATAATCAGCTTGAGATAGCGTCAATGTTATGTTCTTCCTATCTCTACAAATCTTCATACCAAGGATTTGTTTTTCTGCCCCCAAATCCTTCATAGCAAATGCATGTGCTAATTGGTGTTTCAACCCCTTAATATGATCCATGTTAGACCCAGCTACAAGCATATCATCAACATATAAACATAGAATAATGTAGCTATCATCACCCAACCTCTTAAAATAAACACAGTAATCTGAATGACACCTATTATATCCATGCTTATGCATAAAACTGTCAAATTTCAGATACCACTGTCGAGGTGCTTGCTTCAAGCCATATAAACTTTTCTTCAATTTGCACACTAAGTTATCCTTACCTTTGACCTCAAAACCCTATGGCTGAGCCATATATATTTCTTTATCCAAATCACCATGAAGAAAGGTTGTTTTAACATCCATCTTCTCTAAATGAAAATCTTCAGTAGCCACAAGACTTAAAACAGTACGAATAGAAGTCATTTTAACAATAGGAGAAAATATCTCATCAAAATCAATTCCCTTTTTCTGTGCAAATCCTTTTACAACTAACTTGGCCTTAAATCTTTTCTTACCTCCTTCCTCTTCTTTCAACCTGTAAACCCATTTATTCTGTAAAGCCTTTTTACCTGCAGGCAACTTGCACAAATCTCATGTCTTATTTTTCAGCAAAGAGTCCATTTCATCTTTCATTGCAGACTCCCACTGAATCTTAGTATCCACCTGCATAGCTTCATCATAACTTTTAGGTTCACCAGCATCAGTAAGTAAAATAGAATACAAAGAGGGAGAAAACCTTTGTGGAGGTCTAATTTGCCTTGTTGACCATCTAACATTCACTGGTGTGTGTGTTATTTGTTGTTGCAGTTGTTGCACATCATGAGGAATGGCTAGAACATCAGCTTTTGGAGGATCATCCAGCACTACATAATCATCTTCTTTCTTCTTATGTTGCTGCAACAGATCTTTGTACAACACTTTCTCGTTGAATATGACATCCCGACTTCTAATAATTTTAAGATTTTCAAAATCCCAAAGCCTATAACTAAATTCATTAATGTCATATCCAACAAAGACACATTTCTTTGATTTAGCTTCTAGCTTGGTTCTATTTTCAGAGTCTATATGAGCAAAAGCTTCACAACCAAAGGTCTTGATAAAAGAATAACTCACCTTCTTACCAGTCCATGCTTCCTCTGGAATACCACAGCCCAAAGGAGTAGAGGGACCTCTATTAATCAAATATACTGCAATATTGATAGCCTCCACCCACATATGTAAGGGCAACCCAGCATGCAACCTCATGCTCCTTGCACGCTCCATTATAGTCCTATTCATGCGTTCAGCCACTCCATTTTCCTGTGGAGTCCTTGGAAATGTTTTTTTTCTATGAATACCATTAGTGGAGTAATAATCTTCAAATTCATGACTGCAATACTCACCACCATTATCAGATCTGAGACATTTTAATTTCTTACCAGTCTCATTTTCAACCAAGCATTTTCATTTCTTAAAAGTTTGAAATACATCAGATTTCTGTCTAAGGAAATAAACCCATAGTTTTCTAGTTGCGTCATTAATAAATGTAACATAATAATGAGAGCCACCAAGGGAAGATACCTGGGCTGGTCCCCATACATCTGTATGCACAAGCTCTAATTTCTCCTTTTTGTTTTCCTTCCCTATCTTTACAAAACTCACTCTCTTTTGTTTTCCATACACACAACTTTCACAGAAATCCACATTCACACATTTTAGACCTAGTAAAACTTTCCTTGAATGAAGTACTTTCATACCTTTCTCACTCATGTGCCCAAGTCTATTGTGCCACAGCGTTGTATCAGAAGCTACAACAGCTATTTGTTCTCCCTGCTCAACTGCAGTAATTGTTCCTGAATATTCATTTTTCTCTTAAACAATCAAAGTAGAAGGAACAATATGACCTGTACAAAGATATATGGTTCCTACTTTCACACCTTTTGCTACTACAAGGGAACCTTTTGAAACCTTCCAATTTTTATCATTAAAAGTAACTACACAACCCTCATCACCAAGTTGCCCTACTAAAATTAAATTTCTACTTAGTTTTGGAACATGTCTTACCTCATGTAGTAGCCAATGATTCCCATTCTGCAACTTAATCTTAATTTTTCCCTTTCCAACAATCTGACAGGGTTCATTATCCCCCAAATAAACAAGCCCAAAATCCCCTTGGACATAATCAATGAAATAACCTCTATGAGGTGTAGCATGAAATGAAGCACCAGAATCTAAAACCCATGAATCATCAACACTCTCTAAAGATAGAAGCAAAGCATCCTCTTCGGATTTGTTACTTACCACATTTGCCTCCTTGTCTCCATCTGATTTATCTCCTTCATTTTTCTTTCGATTCCAACAATGTTTCTTTTTGTGCCCTGGTTTCCCACAGTACCAGCAATCATTTGGTCCACTCGATTGAGACCTCCTCCCTTTTGACTTTCCTCTTGATTTCCCACAATTTCCAGAGTTACTTCCTCTTTCAGTCATTCGGCCCCTGCTTTGTGCATTTAAAGCACTTCCTGATGTAGATCCACCTGAGGATTTTCTATGAGTTTCTGCACTTAAAATAACACCGATCACATCATCATATTTTAGGGTACTAGATCCAGGAACAGAATTACTCACCGCCATTACCAAGCCATTCCAGCTTTCAGGCAAAGAACACAAAATCAAGAGAGCCCTAATTTCTTCATCAAAATTGATACCCACAGAAGATAATTGACTAGTAATAGTATTAAACTCATTTAAATGATCTGCAACAGATCCACCTTTTGCCATTTTCATATTAAATAAACGCTTCATGAGAAATACCTTATTTGAAGCAGAGGGCTTTTCATATAGTTTCGCTAGGGTTTTCATCAAATCTTCTGTTGTCTTTGCTTTTGTAATATTAAATGCCACCGATGGTGCCAAGCATAACCGAATGCTTTCGAGTGCCTTTCTATCCAAAAGATCCCATTCAGCCTCTGACATAGTTCCTTGATTCTTGGCTTTTCCTTCCAACAGCTTCCATAAATCCTTTTGATATAAATAGTCTTCCATTTGCATCTTCCATAACTGGAAGTTCTGCCCATTAAACCTATCAACCCTCAACTTACCCTCATCTGCCATCGCTCCCACTCAACTGTGAGACTCCCACTTAACCATGAGACTTTCCTACAGAGGATAACTGAAAGACAACCTTGCTCTGATACCACTTGTTAGGATAAACCACGGACAGAAATAAAAATTACATGTAAATATAACCAATAACAGAAAATAATAGAACACACAAAAATGAACACAAGGCACCAAGATTTAACGTGGTTCACCCAATCCCTGGGCTACGTCCACCAAATAGCAAGTTTGATCTTATTACAATCCAATGATTACAACCTGATTACAATTCGTAATCCCTTACAGCTCAATACCGCCGCAAGAACCAATTTCGTATCACAACATTATGAAAAATACCCAACCCTAAGCCCTTTTATACAAGTATTAAACTGCTTTAGGGTTATAACATGTCGGCCATATGTCAGCTACCATATGTCAGCCATAATATGTGTGTACAGTACTTTCCTAATCAGTACTTTCCTGATCAGTCACCACAATTTAACATTTTGTGCCCTTTCTTATGCATTTCATTTTTTTGCCCTTGCTCTATGATTTTGTTGCCATGTTGTACCCTTGTGATCTTCGTGCCCTTGCTCTATAATTTTTTTTTTGTGACATGACCTTTCTCTATGATTCATTTTTGTGCCCTAGCTCTAGCATTTTCTTCAAGGGCTATATAAATTTTCATTTCATTTCTTTCTAACTCTTTATATTTCCTTCTAAACATGTATATTTAGAGATCTTTTTTAAGGTGCTTATTACATCTTAGCACAACAAAAAAATTGATCTAGTTGCATACATATTCTAAAATCCAAATAATAATACAATAAAACTCACTCAACCTATGCTAAGTGAGTTACCTCAATATCCTCCACAAAAATAATGTAGACTAGGAAAAAAGGGCAGATTTTGCAAGAAATTTTAGGAAAAAACATCGTAGCATATATTTAGAAAGAAATTAGCCATAACCTAGTAAATTGGGTCTAGTTGTTGATTAGCTAGGTTGATTACGAATTCTTGTAGAACTGTCATCAAATTAGGTGCAATAAAATGAATAATTAGTTGTTCCCATCCAGCAGGATCAAATATTGTTTTCCATGGTATTTCTACAAGCCACATTATAGTATGGTATGTTATTCTTGTAAGCCATATTTTGTATGAATATTACTCATAAAACCAATCAATTCCAAAAAAATTGGTCTCTTGAGGCCTCTTTCCCAATTATTTATGTCCTTGTCTATCCTTCCATATTATGCATATTCTATGATCCTTGTATTTTATGTAATTATTGTTAGATTAGGTGAAAAACTAATCTCCCAAGAACACTTGCATGCATAACCCTATCACATGGAAAAAGCAAAGAATAGAAGCAAGAAAAAATTCATAGAGGCCGAAAGGCCAGAGACATCTTATGAACATGCAAAGAGCAATCTCTATTATGATCCAATAAGTGAATGAAAAAATACATAGAGGTGAATCCTTATAAAAGGAATCACGAAACCCTAACTAGGTTTGCGCATTATAATTAATATAAAATATTAATTATATGCACCTAAAAGAAAGCTTAAGAACTAGAGTAATAAACCACTTAATTAACTAAATCAAGATGATCTAATTAATAAGTGAAACAAAATAATTACTCTAACACCCCCCCTTAAGCAAAGCTTAGGAGGAAGCTAACCTAGCAAAGCTATGAAAGCAGGAAAATCAGAGACAAAGGAGAAAACTAAGTGGAGAGAACTCTACCCCAAAAAGAGATGAACTAGATGAAGGAAACAAAGCCTCCAATCTAGGGAATGTCCCAAAGAAAGGAACAAGAAAGAGCATGAAAGAGCAATGAAGCATCTCTGAAGCATGAAGCTGCAAACACTGTTAGAAGAAACTGCTGGAACCCCCACTAAAATAGTGCATGACCAGGTAGAGAAGACAAAGTTTGAAGAGCTAATCAATCAAAGAGGTGACCTCCAAAAGTAGGAATGAATGAGTGTTTATATAGTAGATGAACCATCTCACCAAAATGCATAGTTACCTAGCCACTGCATCCGATAATGTTGAACAGGGAGAGGGGTGATAGGAACACTAAAATGCAATGCTAGAAACATCTGCAAGAAGAAGAATCAAGAACACCAATAGTGTAATAGAAGTACAAGCACAAGATAAAGGGTGGTGTCATCGACACATAGCATGGGCTAATGTCATGGAAGAAACATTCACTTAAAAAAGATGGATGAGCACAAAATTGCAAAACATCATGACCCGCCATGGCACTTTATAACTAAGTGCGAGTACAAACAAACACAAGGTGTCCAAGATCCTAGATATGCAAAAGCAGGCACTTTATCTCAGTGCGTTTATAGAAAAAAGAATGCAATAGAAGAGAAGCATAAAATTCTTAGAAGTCAAAAAGAAGAGTGAGCCAAAAGAACAGAAGAAGAGATCCTAGGACCTATAGAATCCAAGTAATCTGTAAGAGTGCAAAAGTGCAAAACTCAGAGGAGAAAGAACCTAGAGAAAAATTTGGATAAAAGACCTCTTCAACTGAATAACTCATAGAACCAGCTTTTCAACAATATCTGGCGAGCCCAAAAAAGAGTTTGGATGCTCAAGATACGCCTCCCAGAGTGCAAAATAGAACATCCAACTTTGACTGCCAAAAAAAGCAACCAAACTACATCAAAACTCAAATGAAACTACACCTACATCTCCATCTTGGAACCAACTTTTCGGTGCATTTTTCAGATCAAAAAAATACGTCTGTATGCTCAAGTTACGGAAGAAAAACCAACAGGGCCTCTGAAAATGCATGAAAATTTATTTTTTTTAATTAAAAAAATAATTAAAAAATTAAAAAAAAAAAATCCTCTCCACTACTAGTGGAATGGTGGCCGAGTGGTGGGAGGGTCATGGGCAGTCACGGGGCAGACTTGTAGTAACTGCTAGCGGTGGCTGTCAGCGGTGACCGCTAGTGGCTCTGCTGCGGTTAATTAACTACCGGGGCTAAAAACTGTCACAATTTTATTTTATTTTGTAATTTATTATGATAATTTCTACCTCGTACTGTGTGCAAAGGTCGTACAGCCCTATACGACAAAATTTGTTTGCCTCTTGGACCAACGTTGTCCAAATTGGACAAATTTTATATCCACATAAAAAGCTTCTAAAACACTTGAAAAACTCCTACTTCTGTAACACTTCAACAAAACATGAACAATGAGCAACAAGATGGCTCTGATACCATGTTAGATTAGGTGAAAAACTAATCTCCCAAGAACACTTGCATGCATAACCCTGTCACATGGAAAAAGAAAGGAACAGAAGCAAGAAAAAAATCATGGAGGCCAAAAGGCCAGAGACATCTTATGAACATGCAAAGAGCAATCTCTATTATGATCCAATAAGTGAATGAAAAAATACAAAGAGGTAAATCCTTATAAAAGGAATCACAAAACCCTAACTAGGTTTGCGCATTATAATTAATATAAAATATTAATTATATGCAACTAAAAGCAAGCTTAAGAACTAGAGTAATAAACCACTTAATTAACTAAATCAAGATGATCTAATTAATAAGTGAAACAAAATAATTACTCTAAAAATTATCACTCCACTTTTTATCCATCTCATGGGATGACCTTTGTATTGAGACATTACAACAAATGATTCATGCCTACCTTCAATATGGTGCCTCTACAACATGACGCCTGCCAATGTTTGACTTTTGAATAAAATTTTAAACAATATTTTTAACAAATATCATGGTAGCATTTTATCAAATAGTTCACGTGCCTTGTCTATACTGCTCGATTGATGAGTTGTCACTAAGAAGTGTTGTTAGATAAGAAGCTTCACATTTATTTATGTTCCTCACATATCATTTTGTGGATATTGGCTTCTTATCTAGTTTCTACAGTCACCGTTGCTTATGGATTATTTTGAAGCTGATTTTTATCTTGTTAATGCTCAATATTGCATGGCTTGGTGTGAACCCCTAGTTTAGAAACCCAATTTGTGAGGTGGTGATTTAGAGGCTTCAAATCTCCTCTGATAATTATTTGTGCAATATTTTATATGGGTTGTCATCGAAGAGGAAAAGTCACAAAAGTTTTGAAAGCTATCCAACAATTGTATAGGAATGTTCTTTGACCATAGGCTGGAAATTGAATTATTTTGTCAAACAATTCATATACATTGTCATTCATATTTCATTATTGTCCAGAGAAACCTTTTTTGATTTGAAACACCAAATTTACAGCAAGCATAACACACCAATCTCTAAAAATTGTGTAGTGTCCTCTCGGGTTGGGAATATGATTTTTTGTTCTCTTGAGCATTACCATAGTGGATATCAAAGACTCATCATCCTCAAAACAACATTCAATAAGGTGACAACCAAGTAGCATGTATTAAAACCAATTCTGACTTAGAGTGCCTTGAAGTAAATTGTGATGAATCTCCACTGAATAAATTTGATCAAACACATGGCATCCCTCTTTATCAAATTATAAGTTATCAAGCATTTGGTATATTTTTTATTTCTACCATATGGAAAATAAGGCATGTGGAGCAAGTTCAAGTGGTGTGAGTTGGAAATGGAGCATAGATCATGGCATAATTCTTAAGGATCTGAATGTCCAACACCAAATGATCATACATGTGTTGGTATGGAATAGAGAGACACGATAACCTTCCCATGCAGTGGCTCTAACTCATTTAGAGGTGATATCTTGTAGGCCAAATAATGAATCTTGGATTAGATTATCACTTATATTCCTCAAAACTTTAAACTTGTTAAACAATAAGCTTCAACTTCATTTGTATATCATCACTAAATAAGATGAACCATGCACATTATCCCTTACCATGTAGAAAATTCAAACCATTAAGAGGTACATGTTTTTGGTTGGGGCACCAAAATCAAGGTCAAAATGGTTTGAGATGGTTCATCTTTGAATGCTACTAGGAACTTATAGCAATTATTCTCACTACTAGAAGAATAACTTTAGTGAAGAGTTGAGTGTAAGGAATTGAAGAAGCAAGTTCAGCTTTTGTGTAAATGCTATAATCATGAGGCTCCCATAATATCCTCAATGTTGTCTACATGTTGTTTCTATCATGTAGTCTATTTCTAAAGCCACTCCTCCTTTTCTTTCTAAAGTGGCTCCTTCTCCTTCACTCTTGTGCCTTAAATTTTGATTATCAAACTTCTAAATATCTACCTCTATCTTATCTAAAATTTGTTGGATACAATTATTAATTGTGTATTGTCTTTGATGTTACACAAATGTCATATCAGCCATCAGATAGAGTCTACTGAGCTCAGACGGTCAGCAAAGCAATTTATAGTGACTACTGAACGTTCTTGAACATTACATAGAAAGTTAGCTCTTACCGAGCTCACTCGGGCATCAAAGGATTTTGTAATAGAAATTTCATGTTAACCGAGCTCCTAAGGTTAACAAAGGGAAAGTCAATAACTACCAAGTTCACTCGGTCATCGAAGAGAAAGTTAGCTTTTACCGAGCTCACTCGGTAAGCGAAGGAAGGTTAGTGTTTACCAAGTTAACTCAGTCTCCGAAGGAAGTTGCAAGGTTTGCAGTGTTTACAGAGCCTCACTTGGTTAACAATGGGGAAACTATTCTGGAGCAGTGGTCACCAAGCTGGGTTAGGAAACGAAGAATTTTATGGTTCTAAAGAATCAAGTTTAATTTTTTTATGCAATGTTTGCAGCCGACTAATTTAATGTTTTTCAGTTGTTGTAACTTGTAGTTGAGCTGACTTGACAATCTATAAGGTATATATGAAAGGTCAAGTTGTGAATTCATAAGAAGGAAGAGTTTAGATGCATAAGAGTGCGAATATATGGATAGGGAATGAGTGAATATTGAATATATGAGCGAATGTTAAAGAAGGATTAGATATGCTTATGGAGCTGCAAAGTTAGAACAGAGATCTGTATTCAGCAAAGATAAGTTTCATATATTTTAGATCACTTCATTGTTGCTTTCTAATCATTGTAACAGTGATTCAAAATCTCTTAACAGAGTTGGTTTAACAGCCATTTTATAAATCCTCTAACAAGGTGACAATTTAGTTGAATTGTTCTAAAGACCTCTGACAAGGCCACTTCTAACAGGGTGATTAAATCCTCTAATAGGGTCACACCTAACAGTTTCTTTTGTAACTTTTAACAAGGTTGGCTCCTAACAAGGCTCACTTCAGAAGAGTGAAAATTGGTAACTAGTTATTTGGTGTTTTTTCCCAAATTGGGTTTCCACGTTAAATCTGGTGTCTCTTGTGTTCATGTTATTTCTTTATGCATGCATGTTAATCACTTTAAGTGCTTAATAAGTTAAATAGAACATCTATCAAGTTTCAACATGTATTTGTGTGGTTACCGAGTATCAGCAGCAACTATATTTTAAGACATCTAAGGATTTGTGGATTTATTTTTGTGGTAACTGATTCACCCCTCCCCTCTTAGTTATTCCATCTCTATTTCCAACAATTGGTATCAGAGCTCTTGGTGCTTGCAGGATAAGATTTCAAGGATCTAAGCTAAAGATCGGGATGTCTTATAAGAGGGAAATTTCAAGACTTAACAGGAACAACTTCTCAGCATGGCAAGGTTTGATGAGACTTCCTAGCTTCTATTGGAGATACAAGACTAAAATACCTTGATAAAAAATATGTAGAACCAGTTGGTACACTGTTTTTCAATGATATTGTTGAAAAGAAGACTCACAACATTATGATGATAGATATAGCACCTACTCTAAGTTATGAAGAATTTGATGATATCAAGGATTGCAAATCTGCTTTTGAAATGTGAGAAAAGCTGAAAGAGATCTATGGAGGAGATCATAATGTTAGAAGAGCCAAAGCAAAAAGTCTAAGAGGACAATTTGATCAAATGAGGATGAGAGAGGATGAAAATATTGCAAAAATATGTTGAAAGAGTCAAAGCATGTGTCAATGCAATCAAAGCATCTGGAGGAGATATCAAAGAAGAGATAGTTATAAGTAAAGTTATCAGAACTCTACTTCCCATTTATGCAATCAGAGTTTCTACAATTCAAGAAAGAAGATGTGAAGCAAATCATAAGATAAATCTAGAGGCTATAGTTGGAAGATTGACTGCATTTGAACTAGACAACTTTGATAACTATGTTCTAGCTTCCAAGAACATTGAATCAACATTTGAAGACAAACTTTCACTTAAGGAGAAAGGCAATAAGAAATCCCAGTCAGAAAGTGAAGATGAATCAAACCAAAGTTCAGATAGTGATCTTGAAGTAATTGAAGCCCTTCTAGCAAGGAAATATTCTAGAGGCAGAGGAAAATACAAAGGTAAAATACCTCTAATTTGTTTTTCATGTGAAGAAGTTGGTCATATTGTTGCTAGGTGTCCAAACAAGCAGAATAAAGATGAGAAGAAAGATCACAAATGGAATGGCAAGAAAAATTTCAAATCATTTAAGGATAAAGGTAAGAAAACATGTTTTATGGCTAAAGATTCTAATGATTCTAATGATGAGGAAGAAGATGAAATCATCTACATTGCTATGAAAGATGAATCTGATAATGATGAGGAAATGGCACTCATTTTTCATATGAGCAAAAATTATACATAGATCATAGATAGTGGTTGTTCTCATCACATGACTAGCGACAAAACTAAGTTTGAATACTTTGAAGACTACGATGGTGGTAGTGTAAGATTTGGTAACAATGAACCTTGTTGTATAAAAGGAAGAGGAAGAATCTCTCTAACCAAGGAACTTATATGTGATAATACCTATTGGGTAGAAGGACTAAAGCATAATTTTTTAAATGTGGCATAGCTACTTAATAATGGATTCAAACTAGAATTCATGCATGGTAAAGCAAGACTGTTGGATGGAAAAGGAAAGCTGATTGGATCAGGTACTCAAACTAAAGGTAACTTGTTCTATATTGAACTAGGTGAATGTTCATGTTTCATTGCTCAAGTAGAAGAAAGTTGGTTATGGCATAAAAGGTTGTGTCATGTGAACTTTTATAATATAGTAAGATAAGAAAATTCAAGAAAGTAAGAGGCATTCCTAACATAAAGAAACCTGAGGTTGGTCTATGCAAAAATTGTCAGATTGGAAAAATGGAAAAGACTAGTTTTAAAAGTAAAAACTATCAATCTGAAGATATATTAGAAATTATGCATACTGATTTATGTGGACCCATTGGAATTGAAAGCTATACTGGAGAAAAGTTCTTCATTCTTTTTGTTGATGATTACTCAAGAATGATGACAGTCATGTATCTAAGAAACAAATCATAAGCATTTGAAAAGTTCAAATGGTAATTGGCCAGAGTAGAAAAGGAAACAGGGAAAAGATTAAAATGCTTGAGGTCAGACAGAAGTGGAGAATTTATTTCACATGAGTTTAATAACTTTTGCATTGAAAGAGGAATCAAAAGACAGGTATCAGCCCCTGGAACACCCCAACAAAATGGAATAGCTGAAAGAAGGAACAGATCCATCATGGATTGTGCAAGAACTTAATGATTGAAAAGATCATTGCTATCAAATACTGGAAGGAAGCTATTAGCACTGCATTTTATACCCTGAACCAAGTACAGCTGAAGAAAGACTCATTCAAAACCCCCTATGAGTTATGGTATGGCTATAAACCTAATGTAAGTTACCTTAAAGTATTTGGAAGTAAATTTTACATTTTGAAAGAATCTAGAAAAGGAAAATTTGATGTAAAAGGTGATGAAGGTATATTCTTTGGATACTCATGCAAAAGTAAGGCATATAGATGTTTGAACTTGTCTACTCACAAAGTCATAGAAAATGTACATGTGAAAGTTGATGAGTTTGCAGAAAGGACTGAAGAAGAAAGCAAAAGGGAACTAGAAGATTATAGAAGGTTTTTCTTCACTGAACCTAATACAGTACCAGTTACATTAGAGAATCAGGAATCTTCTACTCCCAAGTCATCTGTAACCGAGTTACAGGAAGTTCAAACCGAGCCACAGCAAACTAAGTTAAATTTAGTGTCTACCGAATCTGAAGGACCCAAGCAAGCATCAACAGAGAAAATATCTACTGAGCCAGAACAGACAGAACCTAAAGTTGAAATGCAAGAGGATAATAATGAAATCCATTCAAAAGGAAAGGAACCTATATTAGCTAAATATGTCAGGAGACATCATTCAGTAGATCAAATCATTGGAGACAAATATGAAGAAACCATGACAAGAAGCAAGTTGAAAGGTACTTGTTTACTTGCTGATTTTGAACCTAAAAATATCAAAGATGCTTTAGAAAATGATAGTTGGGTTGAGGCTATGAATGAAGAAATAGAGCAAATAGAGAAAAACAAGACATGAACTCTTGTACCTAGGCCTAAAGATAAAAATGTGATTGGAACCAAGTGGATATTTAGAAACAAGTTGGATGAAGATGGTAAAGTATCAAGAAACAAAGCTAGACTAGTATGCAAAGGATATGCTCAAGAAGAAGGAATAGACTATGGAGAAACTTTTGCTCCTGTTGCAAGATTGGAAGGAGTCAGAACCTTACTAGCATATGCTGCTCACAAAGGATTCAAAGTTTATCAGATGGATGTCAAGTCAGCATTCTTCAATGGTATCCTAGATGAAGAGGTTTACATTGAACAACCTAAAGGTTTTGTTGATCCAGATAAGAAGAACATGGTCTGCGAATTACACAAGGCATTGTACGGTCTGAAACAAGCTCCTAGAGAATGGTATGAAAGATTGCATAACTATCTTATTTAGATTGGTTTGCAAAGAACTAATGATAATAGTAGCTTGTATATTAAGGAAGGACCAGATAATAAGATTGTCTTGGCAAAAATATTTGTAGATGATACTGTTTTCACAGGGAATGATGATCTGTGCAAAGAATTCTCAGAACAAATGAACAAAAAATTTGAAATGTCTATGTTTGGTGAGATCAAATTCTTTGTTGGTCTTCAAATTCAACAAAATAAAAAAGGCATCTACATCACTCAATCAAAATACATCAAGGAGATATTGAAAAAGTTTGGAATGGAAGATTGTAAACCAGTTGGGACTCCTATGTGTACCAGATTAAAACTTACCAAGGAAAATAAATCAAAAGAAGTAGATCAAACATTGTATAGATCTATGATTGGAAAATTGCAGTATGCAGTTCATACTAGGCCAAATATTGCCCTTGCAGTTGGTATTGTAGCAAGATTTTCAGCAAAACCTAGAGAAAATCACATTATGGCAATCAAAAGAATAATGAGATATTTGAAAAGAACTGAAGAGTATGGTTTATGGTATAAGTTTGGAGGTAATTTAGATTTGAAAGTGTTTACTGATGCTGATTGGGCAGGAAACCTTGATGACAGTAAAAGTACAAGTGGAGGTGCATTCTTTCTTGAAAAGAGGTTGGTTTCTTGGACAAGCAAAAAGCAGAATTGTGCATCTCAATCTACAGTAGAGGTAGAGTATGTTGCTATAGCAGTAAACTGTTCTAATATTGTTTGGTTTAAACAGTTGTTGGAAGGCATGAAGATGGAAATCAAAGAACTAGTTGTTATGTTCTGTGATAATACAAGTGCAATCAACATATCTAAGAATCCAGTGATGCATTCCAAAACCAAGCACATTGCAATAAAATATCATTTTGTCAGAGAATTGGTGCAAGCTAAAGAGTTCAGATTGGAATATGTTCATACAAAGGAACAAATTGCTGACATATTCACAAAACCATTACCTAAGGATGCATTCCTATATCTAAGAGGTAAATTAGGGGTTACTCCCCTATCTAAAATTCACTAAAATAAAGTTTTAGTGATGCATCAACTCATACCAGGTTGAAGATCTATCAGTTGATGCAGCATAATCAAGAAATATTGCATATGAATCAATACTAAAGGTACAATGAAATTCATTTGAGTTGAGTTGTCTTTGGCATGTGTTGTCAAAGAGAGAGAGTTTTACTATCATATCTCTCTGAAATTCATTTAAAATAAAGAGTTTGCCATGTAATTCCTTCACAGAGGAAGATTACTATAAGAGGGAGAGTTTTCTATCTTAGAGGGAGAATTGTAATGAGAAAGACTTGTTTTCAAATTTCATTCTGCTATGACATTTTGTGTTGCCATCAATGCCAAAGAAAGAGATTGTTGGATACAATTGTTAATTGTGTATTGTCTTTGATGTTACACAAATTTCATATCAGCCATCAGACAGAGTCTACCAAGCTCAGATGGTCAGCAAAGCAATTTATAGTGACTGCCAAGTGTTCTTGAATATTACATAGAAAGTTAGCTCTTATCGAGCTCACTTGAGAATCAAAGGATTTTTTAGCAGAAAGTTAATGTTAATCGAGCTCCCAAGGTTAACAAAGGGAAAGTCAATAACTATCGAGTTCACTCGGTCATCGAAGAGAAAGTTAGCTTATACCAAGCTCACTCAGTAAGCGAAGGAAGGTCAGTGTTTATCGAATTAACTCGATCTCCGAAGGAAGTTGCAAGGTTTGTAGTGTTTACTGAGCTTCACTTGGTTAACACTGGGGAAACTATTCTGGAGCAGTGGTCACTGAGCTGGGTCAGCTAGCGAAGAACTTTATGGTTTTAAAGAATCGAGTTTAATTATTTTATGCAATGTTTACAACTAACTGATTTAATATTTTTCAGTTGTTGTAACTTGTAATTGAGCCAACTTGACAATCTGTAAGGTATATATGAAAGGTCAAGTTGTGAATTCATAAGAAGGAAGAGTTTGGATGCATAAGAGTGCGAATATATGGATAGGGAATGAGTGAATATTGAATATATGAGTGAATGTTGAAGAAGGATTAGATATGCTTATGGAGCTGCAAAGTTAGAATAGAGATCTATATTCAGCAAAGATAAGTTGCATATATTTCAAATCACTTCATTGTTGCTTTCTAATCATTGTAACAGTGATTCAAAATCTCTTAACAAAGTTGGTTTAACAGCCATTTTGTAAATCCTCTAACAAGGTGACAATTTAGTTGAATTGTTCTAAAGACCTCTGACAAGGCCACTTCTAACAGGGTGATTAAATCCTCTAACAGGGTCACACCTAACAGTGTGTTTTGTAACCTTTAACAGGGTTGGCTCCTAACAAGGCTCACTTCAGAAGAGTGAAAATTGGTAACTAGTTACTTGGTGGTTTTTCCCAAATTGGGTTTCCACGTTAAATCTAGTGTCTCTTGTGTTCATGTTATTTCTTTATGAATGCATGTTAATCACTTTAAATGCTTAATAAGTTAAACAGAACATCTATCAAGTTTCAGCATTTATTTGTTTGGTTACTGAGTATCAACAGCAACTATATTTTAAGACATCTAAGGATTTGTGGGTTTATTTTTGTGGTAACTAATTCACCCCTCCCCTCTCAGTTAGTCCATCTCTATTTCCAACAAAAATCAACTTCACATTGTGTTACAACTCTATCATAGGTGTTTGATCATCGATAGCTTTCATTTCAACATTCATGTTTTTAAGATTGGTCAGGATCCTCACTTTTGGACCTCTTATGTCAAGAAATTTTTGTACTATTTCAACAACATTTTCTTGCTTCTGAGCTAACAGTTTTTTAGGAACATTTTCTTGTAAAACATTATTTTTTTTGAACAATTATAAACACTTAGAAAGGGAATTTTTGTTTTAATGTATGTATGTATATATAATAATGAATAATAATAATTTTTTCATATATGTCAAAATAATAACTAACATTACCATTGGATCATATAATAATGAGGTAATCAACCCAGTTAATCAACAACTAGACCAATTTAACTGGTGTTTCCAATGTCATAGTACAAACACTTTCTTGAATTCTATCTAATGGCTTCCATAATATCTTTATCAAAATCAGTTTTAGCATTCAATTTTTAAAGATTGGTCAACACCCTCACTTGTGGACCTCTCATGTCAAGCAATTTATGTATTGTTTCAACAACATTTTTTTGTAAAACAATAATTTTGTTGAATAATTGTAAACTCTTAGAAAATGCATTATTATTTTCATGTATGTATGTATGTATATATGTATGTATGTATATATATGTGTGTGTGTATACATGTATGTATGCATGCATGTATGTATGTATATATGTATGTATTTATGTATGTGTATGTATGTTTATATGTATTTATGTAAATATATATATTATAAACAAAAATGAAAAGAAAAAATAACATTAATCATTCCCCATTTTTTTTGATTGATTGTGGAGATTTGTGCATGAAAAGGGTGGAGAGCTCCAAATGAGGGTGGAGAACTCTAAACATTGGTGGAGATCAGTAGAGATCTAATATTTTGTTGTCATACCCTTGTAATCTCTACATCTCATTGCACTACCCTCGTGATCTCTATATATGCATGTATGTATGTATATACATATATGCATATGTATGTGTGTGTGTGTGTGTGTTTGTATATAAATAGAGAGATCTTGATACAATAGAAAAGTAATAAAACTCACTCAACAAGTAGCTGGCCATAGATACAATGGCAACACCTATTGGTAAGTAGATTCCTCTTTTTCTCTCTCATTTTTCATGTGTTTATTTCACTTGAACTATTATTTCTTAGGGGGGATTTTGTAATATTGGATTCATTTTATGTAGGAGATAATGAGGACATTCCTAGATGTACCTGTGTAATGAATTTCTCATGAGTAATGAATTGGACTTCCCTTGAGAGTAGTAGGAGGTGATGAGGATATTCTAGGTTATTTAAAGATTGATCTCATGACATTCTAGGTAACTTACCATGCTTATATAGGTATGGATGTTTAGGTAATCAACCTTACATTTAATAAAAAGAATATGTGCTTTTAAACAAGCTTTTGTCACATTGATAATTGTCACAATCTTTTAAACATAACTATATAAGGGGTGAGTTAGGATGTATATAGGTTGACCTTACATTAATTGTAAACTACAACACAAAGGTTACACCAGGGTATTATAGTATTGTAATTATAGAAAACTGGTTGATTTGCCCGAGTGGGTGTATGATTGTGCTAAGTTGTATTAGGTGAGTAAAGCTCACAATGGTTATAGGAATATAGCTACATCAAAAAAATTAGAAACCAAAACTATGTATTCATTAGAGTGAGTAGTTCAAGGGTCTTGATCTCATGGATATGGGTATGTAAGCAGAGTATGCCTCCAGTGTGTAGATACCTTGGACATAGTTAGGTAGCACTTAACTATTTTAAGATATTATATGTAACAAGTAACAAGTAGTTTGACACGAAACCTTGACAAATTCAATGTTTCCTTTTAGATACAATCTAATCCACCATGAACCAAAAAGAAGTTAACTTTGAATAACTTAAGAAATAGTGCACTTTTTACATAGAATTTCTCATTGCATGATGCATTTAAGGTAAAATTAAGTTTTAAGTGAAGAAGATTGTTGATATTAATAGAAAAACTTCTAATTATTTTCAAAATGGTGATCCCAGATTTATTGTTTACCCAATTTTTAAATAGAAATCTATTTTGAAATATAGCAAAAAACAAATCTTGCAATTACCAAATTCTAATATATAACCCACCATACCAAATTATGAGTCAATGGAAAACTAAAATATAAAACCTTTTACTTCTTAGTAACATGTCTATAGAAAGAGAAAATAAATGTCATACCATGTACATACTAAATTGTACAAAATAATATCTCAAGGAGCTTGTAGGCTCATGCAAACATTCTCTAACTATTATGTATTTATAATTGTTTACTTAACAATCATATTTATTATTGTCTTCCACATGCTTTTTACCTATCACCCTCAGCATCTCTACCCCAATTACTTCTTTCGCCCATTGTTTCAACCCTTCTAGGCTCTCTATCATCTTGAATTTTTACAAAGGTATGATGCTTACTAGTTCTACAATCATTTAAAAAAAATCCATATCTATGTTCTTGTATCTTCCCTCTAAATCATATATAATATCATTGTGTTTGGTACTTCCATAAATCTCATTCCTTTGATTAGAACTTTTTGTAGATTTTCTATTATATTTCTTTGAATTCATTCTACTATGTCCATAGTTTTTATTCTCACCATTGTGGTCATGATCATATCTTCTCCTTTTCTCTCTTTTTTCTAGTAGCCCCTCAAATGATTCATTTTCTAAATCTCTTTTCTTAGGGACTTTAGTTAGATATTTTATGCCTTTGTCACTGAAATTCATTGGTCTAGTTGTTGATTAGCTAGGTTGATTACAAATTCATGTAGAATTGTCATCAAACTAGGTATGATAAAATGAAAAATTAGCTACTCCCAGCTAGCAAGATCAATGCAATAACTTTAAATTTTGCAATCATAATAGAAAAATTATTGAATGTGTGACGTTAAAGAGAGTTCTTTCCTAACAAAACTATTTCTAGAATTCAAATTTGGTTATGAACATTATCAGGAGACTACAATGCTCTCACCCCTATAACTAGTTTTCTTTTATTTTTATCTTTTGGGAGAGACTGGATGGTTCTTGTTTGACAGTCTAAAGAATCATCCAATATCTCCCAAAAGATAAAAATAATAGGAAAACTAATTTTAGGGGTAAGAGGGGTATAGTCTCCTGATAATGTTCATAAAAAATTTTGAATTTTAGAAATAGATTTGTTAGGAAAGCACTCTCTCCAATGTCACACAATCCATATTTGTTTCTATTACATTATTATTGTATTTTTGATAGCTGGCCATTAAATCCATAGCATTGCTATCACAAATCCATCTCTATTGTGACTGATAGGTTCAATGGCTAGTTGTTAGACCTATAGCATAGTTGTAGCATAAATGTTTCATGTGTGATGAAGTCTATGTGGTATAGCCATCGCAATTGTGGTGGGTATTGACCCATCTAGCTTCAATTTACAATATATTTATGCATCATAGTTGCAATAGAAGCCCTTACCATCACAATTTGAGATGAAAAAATTCTAACATCTATCTAATGGGAGCCGATTATTGTATTTTTCACTTGGGCGATGAGTGGTTGTCGCAATTGTGACGTGCTACCATCGTAATTTTACACCAAATGTAGTAGTGCCTCTACTCTTTGAATCTTCCATTCTATGGTAAACCTTGCAAGGGTTTTCATAGTTAGAATCACTTGAGAGCCATAATCTCATATCTCTTGCACATCATAGATAGGAAGCTATAAGTTGCCTCTTGAGATGCTCTTGTTCAAGGGTATTCTTAAGAATAATGGTTTATAGAAGTGTGACACTTTTTGTACACACAATAATGAGATTGAAATATTTTTTCAAGATGAAATTTTTAAAGAAGAGAGAAGGAAAGAACTGGTATTAGCAAAATATGTGAGAAGACATCATGCACCTAAGAAAATCATTAGAGATAAAGACCCTAGTGTTATGACAATGAAGAGAATTAGAAGTGAGGCGTGTTTATTTTGGGAGTATGAGTCTAGATCTTATAAAGATGTTTTGGAAAATGAGGATTGGAGACAAGAGATGAATGAAGAAATTGAACATATTGAAAAGAGTAAAACATGGACACTGGTACCTAGACCTAAGGACAAAAATGTTATGGGAACATAGTAGGTATTCAAGAATAAACTCAATAAAAAAGGTGAAGTCATGAAGAATAAGGCTAGGTTGGTATGTAAAGGATATGCATAAGAAAAAGGAGTTGAATATGGGGATATATTTTCCCTTGTTTAAAGAATAGAAGGATTTAGAACACCACTTGCATATTCTACTTATAAAGCATTTAAGGTATACCAAATGGATGTCAAATCTGCATTTCTATATGGAATACTTTAAGAAGAAGTTTATGTTGAGTATTCCAAAGGATTTGTTGACCCCAACAAGAAGAATATGGTATGCAAGTTCCATAAGGCTCTATATGGTTTGAAACAATGACCTAGAGCATAGTATGAAAGGCTACATAACTATTTGGTGAAGATTAGTTTTGCAAGAACTAATGATAACAACAATATGTACTTGAAGACTAGTAAGAAAAATGAGGTATTATTATCTAAAATCTTTGTTGATGATATCGTATTTGGAGGAAATGAAGCATTATGCAAATCATTTGTTGATGAGATGAAGAAAAAATTTGAAATATCTATATTTGGTGAGATCAAATTCATTTTTAGATTACAAGTATATCAAATGAAGCAAGGCATCTTCATTACTCAAGTCAAATACATAAAGGAGATATTGAAAACATTTTTAATGGAAGATTCAATATGAGTTAGTAGTACTACGGTCATTAGACATAAGTTGTCTTAGAATGATGATTCTACTGACATGAACCAGACATTATATAGATCAATGATTAGAAAAATGGAATATATTATTTACAACATACCTGATATTACATTAGGCAGTTGAGATAGTTGCAATATTTTATGCAATTTCTAAGGAGAACACAATTCTAGCATTGAAAATGATATTGAGATATATGAAAGGAATAGAAGACTATAGATTGTATTACAAGAAGATTGATAAGTTTGAACTAAAGGTGTTCACTAATTCTAACTAGGAAGGAAATATTGATGATAGAAAAAGTACAATTAGTAGAGCATTCTTTCTAGGAAAGAGACTAGTTTCATGGACAAGCAAGAAATGTAATGACATTTCTCAATCAAAAGTTGAAGTTGAATATGTGGCCACAATAGTGAATTGTTCAAATATCATATGAACCAAGCAATTTTTGAAAGGTATGAAGAAAGATATTATTGATCTATTTTTTATCTATTATGATAACAGTAGTGTTATAAACATACCAAAGAATCTTGTAATGCACATAAAGACTAAGCATATTGCTATCAAGTATCATTATTTGAGAGAGCTAGTTCCAAAAAAAGAAGTGAAATTGGAGTATTTGAATACTAAGGAACAAATAGTTGATATTTTCAATAAGATTTACCTAAAGATGGTCATGAATATCTAAGAGGTAAACTAGGGGTGATTCTCCTAGACAAGGCTATTTAAGCCTAGTTGGTTCTTTGCATCAAAAGTGTTGATCAAACTATCTTACAAGGTTATCTAGGCAATCCTAATTTAGAAGTTGTCTAAAGTAGTAATAGAGGATGAAGGAAAAAATCATGTTGTATCAGTATATAGATAAAAAATGATGAATTCAACACTAACATAAACATATTTACATGGAAAAGATGCACGAGTTAAAGTTTCTTTACCATTGTTGTCAGAGAGGGAGAGATTACCATGAAGAAGGAGATATTGTGAAAAAGGGATACCATAAGAAAAAAGGTGAACATATAATCAATAAGAGGGAGAGAGTAAATAAGAAGCACAGTGTTTCCAATAATAAAAAAGAATCTAATTGATTTAATGATCTAATATAATAAAAGGAGCATAGGTATTACACATAAGAGTTGCATGGATGAGAATAAAAATGAAACTAAAGAAAGAGATTTTTGGATAAAGAGATGAGAATCAAAATGAAACTAAGGATATTAATAAAGATTTGATGCTATAGATAGATGGATTTTTCTTGATTCAATACATGTTTTGGATTACATGGTAACTATAGGTGTTTCCATCAATGCCAAAGAGAGAGAATGTTGGAAACGATAATTGGAACAATTTTTGTAATGTCATTGATGTCAAATCTTATAGGTGACATAGTTTTCTATGTGAGAAGTTAGTCATAACAAAAGAACTTAGAGGAAAGGTTGAGTTATGAGAGGAAACTAAATTATATACTTGATTAGTTAGACTTTTATAAGATAAAGTGAGTATTTAAATCACGTTAAAAGTAGAGAAGCGAGATGTACTAAATTCTTGAAGAAGTGATCAAAGATTGACCAAATTCATAGGCTTGAATGAAAAAGAGAGAAAAAGATTAAAGAACTTGGAGAAGATGCCAATTGATGCTAGTGTCAACTAAGTACTAGTATAAACCAAGAAGAAATAGTGTTGATCGAGCATCAGTATTGATCGAGTGTCAATATATGTGCCAAACAAGAAAATTTAGTAGTGACAAAGGAACCCAATGATGACTAAGTGTCAAAACTTATTGTTGGTTGAGGGACAACATTTTGATAGTTTATGAGAAATCCTAATTTCGAACCAATGGAGTTGATTTCTTGGAATATGGAAAGTGTTTTGAAGATAAGGATTGATGACCTAAAAAATTTAAATTAAAGAAAATTGTGTTTACATGTTTCTATGAAATGATTCATGAATAGGTTTAGAGAATTTTCTAGAAAAGAAGAGGATGAACAATAAGGTGTCAAGTTCATTGGATGTGTTGAATCAGATCACAATCCTAAGGTCTACAGTGGTGTTTAAGTAGAAAAAATTAGAATTAACTATTTAAGGAGGTGCAAGGGTTAACAATCATGAAGGTTTTTTTGAAGGTTGGAATAGTTGTTTATGCTACTGATTGGTAAACTTAAGAAAAAGGATAAGAAGGGTTGAGAAGAGAAGAAGAGTGATTGCTTGAAGGCTTTCCAGTTGAATCAAAGACTGAGATGACAATGAGGGCTAGTTAGTGGATCATTTTGTGAGCCAAAATGAGATCTATATTTGCAAAGTGAGTTGTATTTGTTAGATCAAAATATGTTCTTACTTTCTAGCCATTGTACTAGTTTGGAATCCTTTAATCAAGGTTAACCTAATAGTCATATATAAATATTTTGATGAAGGTGACATTCTAATAGAATTCTCAAGTCCTCTAACAAGAACATTCATAATAGGGTGATTAAATACTTTAAGAAGGTCACATTTAACAATGTGTTTTGTAACCTTTGATAGGGTTGGATCCTAATAAAACTCACTTCAGTAAAGTGAAAATATCAATGACACGTGTTATGTGTGGTGATTTACTATTAATGATTACATTTTGCAAGTCTTATATTTAGGACAGTGGACTACTAGTTTATGTCAATAAAAATTTACTATAGAGGTTGAGCTAAAAAAATGTTAAGACTTCAAGTTGTTTAAGTGTAAAAAAATGTTAAGACTTCAAGTTGTTTAAGTGTTTATTTATTCAATTGGTACATCTAGACCTTGGATAACTAATTCACCCACCTCTGGTTATTAAAAATATTCTAACAAATACTTCTTTGGATTCTTTCATGTTCTTTTAAGCTCTATTTTTAACTTTCATTGCTGCTCTCACCCCTTCTAACATTTTTGTTCATATTCTTTCTAAAATTTAGATTCATGTTGATGTTCCTCATTTCCATTCTACAAATCAAGCTATATAATTAAAGTCATTGCATAAATGATATACTGGTGTATTATTTCCAAATCTGAGTCCAGGTTGGTTTTCTAGGTGCTTCGTAATTTCTGGCTATGTGTTCATTAGTTCCTTCATTTGATATCCTTCTTTCTCCTTCATGGTTAGAACTTCCAAATATTCTACTATTGCTACTATTATTATCAAATTTAGGTTTCCTAAAATTAACTTCTTAATGACCAAAACCATGAAAATTATAATAATAGAAATTAGTAAAATGTTTAAATGGCTTACCTATGCATTCCCTTTTCATATGACCAGTTTCATTTCATGCATAGAATCTACCTTTAAATTCATACCTTACTTCATTAAGTGATTCAGTTTTCTTAGATTGCTTAGGTTCATTAGTTTTTTTAGGTTGAACAACTTATTCAATCTCCTTAGGTGAATTATTAGATTTATTTAGCTCTTCCTTGTTCAGTTCTTCTTTCTCTTGCATAAGATGATGAATTTAAGGATTAGATTCCTTCCTAGCTTTAGAGTTCTTAACCAATATTTCTCCAATGAAATATCCAAGAGTAGTCTTATCATAAGAAGGTCTCTGAAAATATAATTACTCATTAATTTTCTCACTACTAGAGTATGTTAGAATTATTTAAAATAACTAAGAGGGGGGTGAATCAATTATCCAAGGTCTAGATGTAGAAATAAAACTTTTCATAGTTTAGTGAACCCGTAAAACATTTATTATCATGCATGCATCTATAACATTTATGCAATCACTTAAAACTTGTAGGTTATTGTCAAATCAATTTGCAAAAATGTAAACATAAAACATAACAGATTGAGCAACACATTTAACACAATGATTTACCTGGAAACCCAATTTGGGAAAAACCACCAACAACATGCTACTCTTTTTCACTCTTCTAAAGTGATGCCCTATGAAAGATTAACCCTATTAAAGGTTACAATACACACTGTTAAATGTAACCCTGTTAAAGGATTTCAATCAGCTTGTTAGGAGTGAGCCTCGTTAGAGGACTTTAGAACATTCACTTGGAATATCACCTGGTTAAAGCATTTACAAATGATTTTTAGGTCAACCTTAATCTGAAGGATTTACCCTAGACTAATACAATTATTACATAGTAACAGTAAGGCTTAATCTAATAACAACTTACAACTCCATTTCATATTATAGATCTCTATTTTAGTACTCCATTATGTTTGGCCTTCACACATTTTAGCTATGATAGCTTGTTCACCCTTCAAGAATTCATACCCTTAAGCCTTCTTTCTTAACATGCCAATGCAAACTCTTCTCTTAGGTCACTTGATGAAGCAAAATCCTTAACTACTTATCTTCCTTAGGTTCTCATACATGATAACCCTTGCTTCTGACCAGTCATTCCTATAAATAGGGAATTAAGATCTTTTGTTGTTCATTCTCCATCATCTAATTTAGAGTTAGGATAGATTAGGTAGGATTCAATGAATCTACCCCTCATTCCATATCACTTCTAGAAACTTCTTCTTCGATCCTTTTTGAATTTGCCTCAAAATGGTTTACCTTGAATTTTGTGGCACAAGCTCATCAATCTTATCCTCGACTTGGTTTACACAATACAAGAAAACAAAATTTTCAGCTTAGATCCATCAAATTCATGATCTTTCAAATAATATAGCCACTCGGCATTAACTTTCTTCTAATGCTCAGAACACACTGTGTTACTCAGCATTCTCTATAAAATTACTCGGTATGAATTAAAGTTTTCTAGTGCTCAACATCAACTAAAATTTACTTGGCATCCACTATTTTGCTTGGCATATATTAGAATAGACTTTTACTCAGCTCCTACTTATTTTTTACTTATCTTGTACTGAATTTTCTTAGCACCTACTATGCACTCGGTCAAGTTTTGTAGACAAGCTTTGTTTAACTTTTTCTTCTGAACTTGCTTAGTGTAACCAACCTTTGCAACCTTAAGTAGATTATCAATACACCATGTTATCACTATCTTAGCTAATTCTTGTACTCTTTTACATAACATAACTCAATCTTTCCTCTAGGTGCTATGTTTACATCTTTTGATCAAATCTTCTTCATCAATCAAATAAGTGATAGTACTTAAATCATATAAGTAGTTGTCTTACTAACAAATAGTAGGTTTGACATTAATGAAAAACAATAATTGAAACATATTGATCATACTTGTATCAATATGTTCTTATAAACCTCCTTCTTTAATAGAATATTGATACAAGAGCATCCTGGGTTGCATTGCTATCCTATATAGTTTTTATGTTTCTCTGTTAGTGTCAAGTTCCTAGTTGGTGTTGAGTTCCTTTTTGGTGTTCAGTTCCTTTTTGGTCTCCAGTTCCTTATTGGTGTTGAGTTCCTTGTTGGTGCCAAGTTCCTATTGATATCAAGTTCCTATGTATGTTCAACATTTCTAAGTGATAGCATTTTTCTTGGTCCTTCATTGACCAAATTTTTTGTTTCTAGTTCCAGTTTGGGTCGACTTTATGCATATTTAATTTGGTATTGCCATTTAATATTTTTGTGAGCTAACTTGTGGCTGGGTTTTGCATTTAATGTAAGGGTTTGTTTATTTGATAATTTGTAACAAACTAACTTGAGGTCATGCAAGTATTTAAGGGGATATTGGGTAGAGTCTTAGGGATTATTGTATGAGGAAGAGTGGATAGGAATGAGAGAAAAAGCATTGTTTTGTCTAGAGAGTTAGAATGCAAAGATCATCATTGAAGATCAAAGTCCAAATTGTATTGTTGGTTGTAACCTAAAAGGCATCAAAGTCGAGCATGTATGATGATAATTTGATGAATCAATAAGTGTTTTTCTCTTCTATCACCTTTGGTTTTTGTTATATGTGTTGTGTTTCCACTATGTTTACTCCTGCAAGTGGCTTTGGTATCTAATTGTGATTTTGGCCCTAGTTTCCATTAGTCTCCCTATGTTATGTGGTATTAGATATTTAGGTTCATCCTTGTGGATATTGGATCATGTAGAACCCTAAGTTTTTTTGGTTGTAGGGTAGAAGATCTAAGGATTTGACCCAGAACTTGCAGAGGGTTACAATCTTGCAGGAACCTAATTATAAACATGGTTTGAGGTTTAAGGTAGAGGAAATATTAACAATGTAGTATTGGATACATTGAGACAAATTGTAGCTAGATTAAATGTTGTGGAGATAGCCTAGAGGAGAAGATGACATCTTGATGATGTGAGTTATGATGAAGCAGTAGCACCAAACTCTAATCTTGAACCTAAAGAAGATCAAGATGAGGAAAGATTGTTAAGAGTATCATCTAGGGCACATTCAAAGCCTGTTGTAGAAGTTCATCCTTATGATGGAAAATTGGACACTAATGTTATGTTGGATTGGATCTCTGATATGGAGAAGTTCTTTGAGTATGAAAACACTCCTAATAATAGGAAGGTAAAAATTGTAGTTACTAGGTTGAAGAGTCATGCCTCACTATGTGGGAGCATTTGCAAATTGATAGACAAAGGAGAGGAAAGGAGAAGATCAGGACTTGGCTGAAAATGGTGAACAAAGTGAAGTAAAAGTGTCTTCCTATTGCTTGCCAAGTTAGTTAGTTGAGAAAGATGCAAATTTTGAGACAAAGGGATATGAATGTGAAGGACTATATTGAGGAATTCTATAGATTGGACATCAAATCTGGACATGTAGATGATGATATGGAGAAAATTGCAAGGTACACAAATAGATTGAGATCTAGGATTCAAGATGAAATAAGTTTTGTGAAATTGGAAAGTGTGGAGGAAGCATATCGATATGACTTGAAAGCTAAGGAGATCTTGACAAAGAAGCATGAACAAAGAAAAAGAGGTAGAGGTGGTAGATTCTAGAGAGGAAAAAGTAGATCTTATAAAGAAGGTGGCAGATCTAACAATTATATGCAAGATAATAGAAATATGAATGGAATAATGATGAAAAAGGTGAGATCAAGAGGAAAGGTGGTAATTCTTACTAAGGAGGTACCAGTTCTTACCAAGGAAGAGGCAATTCTTATTCTAGAGGTGGTTTTCATGGTAATTGTTCTAGATGTGGTAAAGAAGGGTATAGATCCTTTGAGTGTAGCTCCTCTAAGAATGAACAGGGTAACATAAATGTTGTGGTTCAAGGATACATTGAGGGTTTACTAATTGGGCATGAGGCTAGAGAAAATCTGATCATGAGAAGAACCTAATGATTGATAGTGGAATTTCTATAAATTTGGCATCAGAAGAGTTGGTTACATAGTTACAATTGCAAAGGTTGAAGCATCCTAAACCCTATCATGTTTCATGGATCAAGGATGAGCATAAGATATTGGTAAATGAGCAATGTATTGTGAATTTTAAAATTTGACATTATTTTGATGAAGTTCTGTGTGATATTATGCCTATGGGTTATTGTCATATTTGTTTGGGTAGACCTTGGCAATATGATAGATATGCTATACATGATGGAAGATTGAATCAATATATTTTTTAGGTGAATGGGAGAAAGAAATTATTGTTACCTTTGATTGAAACTGTAGATGAGGTTAATCATACTACTGTGTGAATTTGCATGGTAAATGGAAAGCAATTTGAAAAAGAAGTCAAGAAGAATCAAGTTTGTTTTACTATAATTCCTAGGAAGCCAAGTTGTACCAATTTCAACCAAGTGATAGAAAATAGTGGTGACCAAGTGGAAGAAGTTGGTAATGACCGAGTGATAGTAGAAATTGGTAGAAGTTGAGTACCAAAAAAAAATTGAAAACTTGTTCAATGAGTACAAGGAAATTTTTGTAAAATATATATTTGTAATGGTTTACCGCTAGTAAAAATTATAAGTCATTGTATGGATCTGATTCCTAGAGCTAGTTCATTGAATAAAGCACTATAGAGATTGACACCTACAAAGAATGAATAACTTAACAAACAAGTTCATGTATTGTTACAAAAGGGTCTAATCAGAGAACATTTGAGTCCATGTGATAAACCTATTGTATTAGCACCTAAGAAGAATGAAAAATGAAGAATGTGTACTAATTCTGGAGCTATTAATAAGATCACAATGAAATATAGGTTTCCAATGCCAAGGATGGATGACATAATGGATTATTCGAATGGAGAAAAGTGTTTTACCAAAATTGATTTGAAGAGTGGTTATCATCTAATCAAAAACAGAGAAGGTGATGAATGGAAGACTGCTTTCAAGAAAAAATATGGTTTGTATGAATGGTTAGTAATACCTTTTAGTTTGACTAATGCACCTAGTACTTTCATGAGGTTGATGAATGATGTTCTCAAGAGATTTTTGGGTAAGTTTGTGATTTTTTATTTGAATGATATTCCAATATTTAGTAAGACTCAAGAAGAACATCTTGAGCATGTGAGGTAAGTATTGCAAAGATTGAAAGAGGAGAAGTTGATGATTAACTTGAAAAAGTGTTCTTTTATGCAAGAGGAGATTATGTATTTGGGAATTGGGATTTCTGCTAATGGTTTGAGATGGATCTTGAGAAGGTTAAAGCAATTCTAGAATGGCTTACACATAAGAATGTGGGTGAGGTAAGATCATTTCATAGTTTGGCTAGTGTTTACAGGAAGTTTATAAAGAATTCTATTTTTTTTTGTAATGCTATGAACGAGACAATGAGAGGAGACAAAAGGGATTTCAAGTGCACACATGGAGCTTAAAAGAGTTTTGAGACTTTGAAACAAAAGGTTGCTAAACTTGTATTGGCTTTACCTAATTTCAATAAAGTATTTCAAGTTGAATGTGATGCAAGTGGTATGCAATAGGAGTTGTATTGAGTCAAGAAGGTAAACATGTTGTTTTCTTTAGTGAGAATTTGAATGATGCTAGAAGAAATTATTCTATGTATGATCAAGAGTTTTATGCAATCTTTCAAACCTTAAAGAAGTAGAGACATTATTTGATTCCTAAGGAGTTTGTGTTGCATATAGATAATAAAGCTTTACAGTACTTGTTAAGTCAACATAAATTGAATCAGAGACATATGAAGTGGGCTAAGTACTTGCAGAGTTTCACTTGTGATTAAGCATAAAAGTGGAGTCACTAACCAAGTTGTTGATGCATTGATTATAAGACATTGTTTGTTGATAGAGATGAATGTTGAAGTTATTAGCTTTGATAAAATGAAATTTTTGTATGATACTGACCCTAAATTTTTTGAGGCATGGAGAGGGTGTAGAGAACCAAATCTATCAAATAACATGAGATAGTTTTATGAGTACTATTTCATTCAAGAAGGTATGTTATTTGGAAACAACTGATTAATTGTGTATTGTCTTTGATGTTACACAAAATGCCATATCATTGCTTGTTAATGTATGATGAGCTTACTCAGGCATTGAAGATAGTTTTAGGTATCTATAGAGCATTCTAGAGTTTGCCTAGTTTAGAAGGAAGTGTCTACAATATTAACTTGGGTGACAAAGGAAAGTTTGCAAAAGTTGAGTGTTAATCGAGCTCACTCAGTTAATGAAAGAAATATTAGATGGAACCAGTGTTAATCAAGCTCACTCGGTTACCAAAGAAACTTTGTAAATATGCAGTGTCAACTAAGTTCACTTGGTTAACACATGAAAAAAAAAATTTGTTAGTATGTACCGAGTAGGGTTGGCTAACAAAGGATTTTCTTTTTTTGGCATATTGAGTTCAAGTGATTTTTCTATTGGTTATAGTTGACTTAGAAGATGAATATTAATTATTCTAACTTGTATTTAAGATGACTTGACAATATGTAAGATATAAATACAAGGTCAAGTTAAGGATTGAATGTGTGGAACATAATTGAAGATTTGATGATGCTAAGAGGAAGAAAATTAGAAGGATAAGTAGAATATCCTTGTTGAGATGCAAAGATACATTCAATAAAGAAGGATCAAATATACAAGCCAAAATTGAGATCTATAATTAGCAATTAAATTGCATCAAAAATTAGGTCATCTTGTTGTTACTCTCTAACCATTGTGGTAGTGATCAAAAATTTGAACAAAATTAGCCTAACAGATATTTGTAAATATTCTAACAAGGTGGCATTTCTATTGAATTGTCAAAAGACATCTAACAAGGCCACACCTAAAAAGGTGATTAAATCATTTAACAAGGTCACACCTAAAATTATGTTTTGTAACCTTGTATCTTTAACAAGGTTGGCTCCTAATAGGGCTCACTTCAGAAGAGTGAAAATCAATAACTAGTTGCAATTAGTGGTTTTTCCCACATTGGGTTTCCACATTAAATCTTGGTGTCAATTATGTTCATGCTATTTCTCTTATGTGTTTGCAACTAAGTTAAAGTAATATTAATCATAGATAATATTTTTTTAAAAAATTAGATTGCGATCAAAACAAGTTTTGAAGGGACCCCAAAACCTTTTAACAAAAACAAAAAAGATAAAGCATTAAAGTTCACCAAGTTTTACAATGACCTAAAACCTACTGAGAAACAACATCAAAATCAAGTTTTATAGGGACCTGAAACCACATAAAATAACCAATAAAAGTACCCAAGTTTTACAAGGACCTAGAACCTAGTTTTAAAAACCAGAGACAAAAACCATTAACTGCAACCAACAAAAAGGACCAAAAATTGGGACAAAAACTAGAGATCAAAACCCAGTGACAATTGCTACTACAGCTCTTTGATCATTTTGACAACCTCTTTTCCAATCTCTATAGTGTCTTGAATGGAATCAACAATAGAAGCCTCCTGAGCTCACTTCCTAGAGCTCTATCTAGTTCTCTTGCTTGGACCCCTTGGTGATGTGATCTCTTCATTTGTGCATTTTTTAAGACTAGCAGCAACAACGCAAATACTAGAAGTTGCTTATTCGATTTTACTACCACTTTCCTTTATAAGCATTTAGAGGTTTTTTTCATAATCCTTGAGTTTGTTTGGGATGTTTCTCACTTGCACTTCCAGCTGGATAATTTTGGCATGGTCTATATCCTAGTTTTGTTGCACAGTATCCATTTTCTTTTTCAGACCCATAATTTCATTATATATCCATGAATCAACTTGGAGAATGGAATCGACTTTTTGCTTAGTAGAGTGCAAAAAGGAAAGCATAGTTTCCCTATATGGAGAATCATTCTTGTCCTCTTCCACAACCTCTCTAGTAGGAAGCAATCTTATCTGTCTGTTCCTCCTCCCTTATAGCAACAGGGTCCTCATTTTGGTCTTTTTCCACAACTTCTCTGGTGAGTGAAACAATCTTAACAAACTGATCCTCCTCCCTCATAGTAATAGGGTCCTCTTTATCCTTTTCCATTTCTTCTTCACCAGCATCAGTATCAGTCTGATTACCCTCATCACCATTGTTCCCCTGTTCTATATTATCTTCACAATTTTCTTCCTCATCCTCTTTCCCACTTTTTCCTTTGCTCTCTAAGTAACCTTCCAAATTAGAGTTAAAATCTCTAACATCCACGTTAACTGCTTCCACTAAAGTATCATCCTTAGGAGTATCATCTTCTTTCCTTTTAGAGGTCTTAGACTCTATGTTCAGTTCCACCTTATCTTTTTTAGAATGTGAACGTTTTTGTTCAAGAATCCTCTTCTTACCCTTAACATTCTCTTCATTATTTTTCTTTTTAGAATGAGAATTAGTAACAAAACCCTTATTTTTATCTAATGAGGGAGTGGAAACAATGGACTTAATTTTATAGTAACCCTCAATTAGAAGAATTAAACCTTCATGTAAAATAGGACATGACTCCTTCCTATGAGCATGTAGACTTTTAAGCAAAGAAAATCGCAAATAGAAAGGAAAAGAAAGTCTATCCTTGTGTTTGAAATGATTGAGAAAAACAAAATGAAATTTATGAACTCTTTTATTTCTACCATCCAAAATGAAATACTCACGGGTACAAGAGAGCACATCCTGCCAAATTTCCTTTATCTACTCCACATCATAGAAATATCCACTTTTTTTCCAAAGTTTTCTCCTTAGCATCCATTTTAGGAAATTTGTTGAAAGCAGCATTTGAAATGCTAGTTCATTTAGTGAACTTAATGCCTTCCATGGGTAAACCCGTGGTCTCAACTATGAAGTCCTCTGTCAATTTCATAATAACACCATGTAAAGAGACCCTATCCTCAGTCCAATTTTTTGAAAAGGTCATGGTGACATGTGGTTTGAACCCGTGAAGGCATTCCAAATAACTAGTCACCTTCCCCTTCTCCAAAATCTACCAAACATCCTCCCTAGCCTTCCATTCATCAAAATTTGTGGGTTCTTGTTTCGGTGGCTCACCTCCCATTTTTAGAGAATTATAGAGAATGGTAGGAACCAGAAGCAAGTGAAAGTTGAAAGCAAAAAAGTAAAATAGGTACCAAATATTCACCACATCACATAAAACCTATTCTAGAGGTGATACATGCAAAATCTCACCTTGTAATCACATAAATGTACCTACTCAAGGAAGAAACTCTGACAACCATAGGTCCACTACCAAAAATCATTAAATTTCTAATCTTAGCATATCTTCTCACCTTAACATGAGTAATATCATAATTAATAAGGGCTTTAAGATCAACGTGCTTATATAGTTCACCAATCCACGTCATTTTATAACCCATCTAGACTGCATAATTGGCAACCGAGTCAGCAACCCCATTAGTCTCACGATAAGTATGGGATATTATGACTTTTTCAAATTTATTAATTAGAGACTTAATCTCCATGACCGTTGCCTCAATCAACCAAGTAATTGAATTTTTGTTATTGAGTATGTTAATAATATTTAATGAGTCACCTTCCAACCATAGTTTAGGGTAAACCGAATCAGCTGCTAACTTCATAGTGTATAGAGCAGTAGTAGCTTCAGCAATGTGGCTATTAGAATTACCTATAGGAACTAAAATGGCATTAATAATATTGCTAGCATGATCTCTTAAGACCCCTCCACATCTTTCTCTTCTTAGATTGCCCTTTGTAGCACCATCAAAGTTCCCTTTAATCCATCCACTAGGGGGAGTTTTCCATCTAGAAGTTAATCTTGGGTTATCAATTTTCAAATTAGGACCTTTTGATCGCAAAGGGTTATCAATTTGAAAAGTTTGAATAGCTTTCCTCTAAGATTTGAAATTTTCCTTAATTGCTGTAATAATATTTTTTCCAAGCACCCATCCTAGCAGATTTTTATTTCTAAAGATTCTATTATTTCTTTCTTTCTAGATACCCCACCAGAGCTGGGGAAGAGTTATTTTCCATAGCAGTTGAACATCAAGATCCCTAGAAGGACACTTCCAACTTTTTTTAAAAAGTTCAACATTGTTTTGATGGACCCAAATTATATTCCAGTAGTTGAGAATCACAACCCAAACTTGTTGACTATAGGAACAATTCAAGAACAAATGGTCTCTATCTTCAAATCCATTTTTACATAAAGTACATCTATTTACCACATTAATACCTCTCTTTTTTAGATTATCCTGCGTGGGAATTTTATTTTGAAGCATAATCCAGTAAAAAATGTTTATTTTAGGTATGAGACCCTTGATCCAAGCTTGAGACCAAAAAGGATGATTATCCTTCTCCTTAGAAGTAAAGAGAGTTGAAACTTTGAATTGATCAATAGGACTAGCATTCCATATCATCTCATCCTCATAAGTAGGATATAGAGAAAAAGATTTCAAACTTAATTGTATGTTATTGAAGCCTTGATCAATATGAGTCAAATTCACCCAAGAATTGTTATGTCAATAATGACTCACAAAAATGCCATAACTTTGCTTAGATATGTCAACTTGATTAGTATCTTGAAAGTCTTCCAGTAGAGGATGATCCATTAACCAAATATCTTCCCAAAATCTCACATTTTGCCCATTTCCAATTTTCTAGGAGCAACCCTTTCCAAGAGTATTCTTTGTCCCTTGAATAGCACCCCATATGGCAAATGGATGAAGGGCATTAGGAGAATAAAGGAAATCAGCTAGAGAATTAATATTGAAAAGGTACTTATGTTTCCATATGGTAATCCATTCATTGTCATCATGATAAGTTCTCCAGCCTTGTTTAGCCAACAGAGCTCTATTCATACTTCTTATTGTCCTGATCCCTAGACCACCTTCTCTAATAGGCTTACATACTTGTTCCCAAGTAATCAAAGGTAGTCTCTTTTTTTCCTTAGTCCCAGTCCATGAAAAATTCCTCTAAATTTTTTCAATAGCATCTACAAATTTCACTGGAATTCTAAAAAGGCTCAAAGCATAAGTTGGTATCCTTTGAAGACAAGCTTTGAGAAGAGTTAATTTACCTACCTGACTTAAAAGATTTCTTTTCCAACCAGCCAACTTATTGAATTTATTAATGAGATCTTCCCAAAAGAAATCAGGGACTTTCAAACTTAAAGGAAGACCCAAATAGATTGAAGGGAGAGAACCAATAGAACGCCCAAGGATATTAGCAATTTTATTCTATCTAGGAATAGGGTTGTTAATAAAAAACACAACACTTGTATTCCAATTAGTCAATTGACCCGAGGCTGAAGAATACAAATTTAGAGCTTGCTTCAGGTTTCTGGCTTCATTGACTTCATATTTACCCATAAAGATTCTATCATCAACAAACTGACCATGAGAGAAAATAAGAGGTTGGGAAGAAGGTTGTAAACCTTTAATAACACCTTTTTGAACCAAATCCCCTATGTATCTCCCCAGAAAATCAGCCATAATAACAAAAAGAATGGGGGATAAAGGGTCTCCTTGTCTCAAACCACGGGAAGGATTGAAAAAGTGAGAAGAACTACCATTGACCAAGACAGCTATAGAAGAGGTTGAAATCAACTAATTAATAGCTCGAACAACCTTATGGTCAAAACCAAAAGCATATAAGATTTTAGATAGGAATGCCCATTCAACTCTATCATAGGCCTTAGCAATTTCCACTTTCATAATAAAACCCTGATTATTGGAACATGACAAAGAATGAATATTCTCATGGGCTGAGATAACAAAATTAAGAATTTGTCTACCTAGGATGAAGCCATTTTGTTGATCAGCAATGATTGAAGGAATCACCAGAAGTAGTCTAGAAGTAAGGACTTTGGAAATAATCTTATAGAAAGAATTACAAAGGCTGATTGGTCTAAACTGATCTGGAGAATCAGGTCCAAGCTTCTTGGGAATCAAATAGAGGAATGTGGAATTGATTTCCTTTAGCATTTTTTTTGCTCCATAAAATTCCTTCACAGCATCACAAACATCTTTTCCAACAAGTTTCCATAATTTTTGAAAGAAAAACGTGGGAAAACCATCTAGACCAAGTGCTTTGTCTCCTCCTAGAGAACAGATAGCTTTGAAAATTTCTTCATCTTTTGGAATAGAGCTTAACAATTTATTCTGTTCCTTCAAGACCAAAGGTGGAATCACTCTGAGAAAATCAGCCTAGTGGTCCAAATTAATATTATGATCAGCAGTCATTAAAGAAGAGAAAAAGGCAACCATTTCTTCCATAATGTCTTTATCCTCAGTAATCTTCAGATCTCCCTTTTTTAGGTGTGAAATGTGAGTTTTAGCCATGTGCTTGAGGGTAGAGAGATGAAAGAATCTGGTATTTTTGTCACCTTTGCTCAACCATATCAATCTTGATCTTTGTCTCCAGTAGATTTCTTCTGAATTATATCTTGAATTTTTTGGATGTCTTCCTTGATAGCAAATTTATTCTCAAAAATATTACCAAAACAATTTTTGTTCCATATATTAAATTCTTTTTTAACATTTTTGAGCTTGGAAGCTATTCTATAGAGAGCAGTACCTTCAATGTCTATATTCCACCATTCAGCCAGTTTGCTTTCAAACTGGGGATGCTACAACCACATATTTTCAAATCTAAAAGGAAAGTTTTTCTTGAAGTTTATCTTTACAGCAATAAAGATTAGAGGAATGTGATCTAACCCAATCTTCTGACAAGCTTCCAACTTACACATAAAATTCTTTTGTCTAGTCAGGAGAGATAAGAGCATGGTCAATCCGAGCCTTAAAACATTCATCACCAACTCTCTTGTTACTCCAAGTAAACTAAATTCCATGGAGTTCCATATCCATTAAACCCTCCTTGTTGATGAAATCCATAAGGACAAGTCTACCTTCCAATTGACTCACATTTCCTCCCTTTTACTCATGGTCATAGAGAGGAACATTAAAATCACCCATAATGATCCATCAACCAAGATAATCCTTACTTTTTATATTGGAGAGAGTTTCTTACACCTTTTTCCTAAAGTTCTTATTATTGAGAGCATATATATTGATAATATACCAGTCTTCCTTATAGTCAGTGCTAGTAATTTTGGCTACCATTAGATATTTACTAGCATTCAAAATGGTTCCCGAATAACAATTTTTCTTCCATAACATCAGAGTTCCCCCTAAAGCACCTTCTGAACTACTAACATTAATTGAGTAATTTTTAAAGGATTTAATCTTTTCAACTTTCTCTTTATCCATCTTTGTTTCTTGCAATAAAATAAAATCCGGCTTTTGCTCTCTAACAAAATTCTTGACAACATCAAGCTTATGGATGTTATTCAACCCCCTAATATTTCAAAGTTATAATTTTCATTAATGGTTTTTAGGGGTAAAATCTAGAATAGTTGCTTGTCTTCCATCAGCAATATTATGCATACTCTCTAATTCTCTGGTTTTCCTAGAGGATCTTCTTCTAGGTTTATCTGGGATACCAACATCTAGTTTCACCTTAGTTTGTTGATCCATTCTACTTCCAGGTTTTTTTGGGGTTCGATCAATAGGTTTCATCTTTACTTGCTGATCAACTTTATTGCTTCTAGTCTCTACCCCCTTAGAAACAATATTGGTCTTTTTTTCAGCCTTTTTCCTTTGATTTGGTTTATGCTTTGAGTCTTTTCCTTCCTCCTTTGAAACTTCTAGGATAAAATCATTCCTAAAAGGAGAAATCTCTTTACACTTAGTAATATTTGTCTCCTCTAATAGATCTCTAGAGTCAACCAGGATTTCCCCTCCCTCAAGAATCTTCTTCTCATCTAAATCACCCCATCGATCTTCCATCCTTTCATAAATAACAATTTGTTTTGATAAATCTTCCAAGTCATCTATATTATGTTCTAGCCTCATAGATTGAAACATGGATCCATTATCACCTTTTCTAGAATTCTCTTTCTCAAGTTGTGGCACAAGTTTATTCCCCACAGATCTATTCCTTTCCTTTTGACTATTCTCAAGATCTTTATCAATGGCTTCATCTTGAGCTTTTCAAACCATGATCTCCTCCTCTTTTAGGTGAGAAACTTTAGGTTTCCACACTTTCCATTGAAATTTATCCTTCTTCACTTCCTTTTCAGTTCTTGAATGATTCTTACTTTTATTAGGACAATTTTTAACCAAATGACCCTATTTTTTATAGGCATAGCAGGAATTTGGAAGATCTTCAAAAATAATTTCATGTGTTCTCTTTCCAAGCTTGGAAATTAATTCCCCCTTTTCTAGAAGATGATTCAGGTCTACCACCTTAACATAAAGTTTGGCACTATGAAGTTTGGTTCTGGCAGCCGTAGCATTATCCAAAGCCACTAGTTCACCAAATGAGCTAGCAATACCTTTAAAAATATCTTCATGCCAAAATTCTAAAGGGAGGCCAGGGAGTCTAGCCCAAATCGGGGTGGTTAAGAAAAAAGAGTCTGATAAATCCATATTAGGCTCCCATTTTTTAATAGTGAGAGAACTTTTCCCAAATGACCACGGGCCTCCAAAGAGAACCAAATTCATATCTTCCTTAAAGTTGAAAATAAACAAGAAAAACTCATTCAACATGGGAGCTAAATCAACATCCCCTTTAATAACCCATGTCTATTTTACCATTTTCCTTAGAGAATCTAAATCTGGTCTAGCCCCTAAAAATTTGCCCCCTAGGGTAAAATAAATGGAAGACATAGAATAATCAACTAAAGAATTTGGGATAAAGATTTGAAACTCACCTTTCTCCCAACAAGATTTAGTAGTCACCAACGAAAAGGATGATTTACCATTAGGTTTTTTTCCAAAAAGAGAAGACCAAGCTCTTTGCTTTGAAAACCCTACCTTTGTCCCTTCAAAAATATTTTCCTTACTTTTCTTGACAACCAAAGGGGTTTTATCCTTCTCAGAAACCTGCCCCAGTGTGTGAATTGCAGAAGGGGAATCCAAGAGAGGGTCTCAAACCTTAGAACATGTGCTTGAATCACACAAAGACTTGTCCAAATTGTCCATAAAGATACTTTCTATCCCATCATTCTTTGTTAGATTTTTTTCAATACCCCCTCCAGTTCCTCCAAGATCTATACCTCCTACCAAATTCTCCCCAACTAGTTTCCTACTTTCCTATGAACCAACTAATTCAAAAAAGGTGAGAGTGCCCATTCTAACTGAACAAATTTTCAATATTGCAATGGTATATTGTCACAGATTATATCATTACAATTTTTAATCAAGTTGTTCATGTTAAGAATTTTTTGAGTTATTTCAGTATTTACTGAGTTACAGCATCTTGTCTGTGTGCTTGGTGAGTTTCAACAAAGTTAAGTATTTACAGAGATTGATTTATATTGACATCTAAGTGATCTAAGATTTATTTTTGTGGTAACTAATTCACCCCTCCCCTCTCAGTTACTCCTCTTATATTTCCAACATGTCGAAGGAATTCATTTGTGTATACTAGAAGTTCTATGAGAGTTAATTTGATCAAGGAAAAATATAGTGGTGGATTGGTTGGACATTTTGGAATTGATAAAATATTGATTTTGTTGAAGGATAAGTATTATAAGCTACATATGTATAAGGATGTTCAAAAATTTGTAAAGACTTGTGGAGTTTGTTAAGTTGCAAAAGGATTAAGTCAAAAGACTAGTTTGTATACACCTATTTCTATTCCTAAAAAACCTTGGAGTCACATTAGTATGGATTTTGTTCTTAGATTACCTAAGGCAGTAAAGGGGTATGATTACATATTTGTTGTTGTGGATAGATTTTCTAAGATAGCTCATTTCATACCATGTAAGGAGACATTAGATGTTAAGCATCTTACTGAAATTTTCTTCAAAGAGATTGTTATATTGCATAGATTACCAATACATATTATTTCTAACAAAGATAGCAAGTTTGTTGGTTACTTTTGGAGGACTTTGTGGAAGAAGATGGGTACTAAGTTGAAGTTTAGTTCTACATTCCATCCATAGATAGATGGATAGACAAAGGTTGTGAATAGAAGTTTGGATAGTTTGTTGAGAGCTTTAGTTGGAGATAAACTATATAATTGGGAGTTGGTGTTGATAAAAGTTGAGTTTTCATATAATAATTATGTGAGTAAGAGTATGGGGAAAACACCTTTTTAAGATTTTTACTGGAATGCAACCTAGAGGGATATTAGATTTGAGAGATATTGTTGGTGAAGAAAAGAGGAGTGATCTAGGGGAAGAATTTGTTAATTGTATGGATTCTTTGCATAAGGAAGTGAAGTTGAGGTTGGAACAAAGTAATCAAAAGTATAACGAGAATGTTGATGAATCTAGAAGACATTGTGATTTTGAAGTTGGTGATGAGGTAATTTTTCATTTGAAGAAAGGTATATTTCCTAGTGGAACATATACTAGGATGAAGATGAAGAATTTTGGACCTTGTAAGATCTTGAGAAATTTTGATAGTTGTAATGCTTATGAAGGTGAGTTACCTGATGACATGGATATATCTCCTACACTCAATGTTTCTAATTTGTATAAGTACCATTAGTTAGATGATGAATTTTATATATCAAGTGATTATCCTAAGAAAAATATTGAAGAGTTTGAACAAATATAGGAGCAAAGAGTTGGTAAAAGCACAAAAGGAAAATATCACTATGAGTATTTGGTGGAGTGGAAGAATAGACCAATTGAAGATACTACATGGATTTCTTAATCTAAGTTGGATTCAGTTCAAATTGTGAAACTTACATGACTTAGGAGAATCATTTCTTTTAACCCTGGTTATTTGATGCAGGAGCATCCTAGATTACATTTCTATCCTGCATATTTTTCATGTTTCTCTATTGGTGTTGAGTTCCTAGTTGGTGTTGAGTTCCTTGTTGGTGTTTATTTCGTTGTTGGTATTGAGTTCCTTTTTGGTGCCAAGATCCTAGTTGGTGTTGAGTTCCTTTTTGGTGTTGAGTTCCTTGTTGGTGTCAATTTCCTTGTTTGTGTTTAGTTTGATGTTGGTACCAAGTTCTTATTGATGTCAACATCCTTTGCATGTTGAGCATTGTCGAGTGACAATGTTTTCCTTTGTCCTTAATTGACTGAGTTGTCTTTGTCTGGTTCTAGTTTGGGCCAACTTTGTGCATATTTAATTTGGTATTTGTATTTAATATTTTTTTGAGCCAACTTGTGGCTTAGTTTTTTATTTAATGTAAGGGTTTTTTTAGTTGGTAATTTGTAACAGGTTGACTTGTGATCATGCAAGTATTTAAGGGGATCTTGGGTAGAGTCTTAGGGATTATTTTATGAGGAAGAGTGAGAAGGAGTTAGAGAAAAAGTATAGTTTTTTTTTGGAGAATTATAATGCGAAGATCATCATTGAAGATCAAAGTCTGAATTGTATTACTAGTTGTAACCCAAAAGACCTCATAGTCGAGCATGGATGTTGATAATCTGATGGATAAATAAGTGTTTTTTTCTTCTATCTCTTTGTTTTCGTTCTTGATGTTGTGTTTCCACTATGTTTACTGTTGTGGGTGGCTTTGGTAGCTGGGTGTGCCTTTGGTCGTAGTTTCTATCAGTCTCCCTACATAAAATATAACTTTTCTAATTGTTGCATAGTTTGGGTTAGCTCTCCTTTCAAAATAGTGTTGTACCTCTCAAGTTCTGCATACTCCAATTTGGTGGATTCGAGTTCAAATGTAACTTTTGTAAGATGGGATCTTAAATTTGTGTTCTTAGATTTCAGATTTGACTCAATTTTTCTATCATCTTTCTTTAAGCTCAATTTTAGTTTAGTGATCTCCAATTGATATTTCAGGATTTTATTTTCTTTCTTCAATATTGAAACTTCATCACTATCTTTAATTTGATCTTTAGGCTCTCTTTTAGATTTTAGATGATCAATCTTGGCTTTCATCTTTCTAATATAGTATTTTTCATATTCATGTCTTTCTTTTAGGTTATCTCTTTCTTCGGCAATAATGTTAGTCTACTCAAGAGCTTCTTCTAAGTTCTATAAATGTTCCATATCTGTAGGGATTTTACTCAATCTATTAATCCTCTTCTGAGTAACTGTTCTCTGATACCAATTGTTAGAAATAGGGAATACTAAGAGTGGGGATGAATAAGTATTCTACAAACTTTAGTCCAAAATTGGATATTATTAATTACCTTATAAATTGCATATGAAAGTAAACTAATTATGTTGAAAAGTAAACATAACCATGCAATAAGAGAACTCATAACACCATATTTTGTCAACTAGGGAAACCTTGGCCAAGGGAAAACCTGATGGGGATGGTACCCACAACTAATCAAAAGTATTTCATGAAAGATATTGACCCTACTAGGAGCCTATTACATCTGTATAGTGTCTCAGTCCTTGTTAGAGGACTTAGGCCTTGTTAGAAGCCTCAACCTTGTTAAGAGTTTTCATATACAAAAACATAATGTATGCAAGAAGACCCCATTGTTAACCCATTGTTATTCTCATATAGGTTTTGACAAGACAATGACAAAATACTTAAGTTATTATCTAGCAAAAATAGAGTAGATTCCAAGTAATCAAAGCATGTCGAGCATCAGTATCCAAACAATACATGACTATAAATATGAAAATTAGTATTGAGCACTAGTAGGTATCGAGTAGTTAATGTGTTATGAGTCATTCAGGTGCCAAGCCAACAAAGAGAGCTGAGTAAATAGTATGTGTTGAGTGATTTTTGTGTCGATCAAATAGTGAATGCCAAGCTACTTAGAAGCTGAGTTACAACATTAAGAGGACAATGATGGTTGAGCATTAGTGCCTTTGGATACCACATGAACAGTTCATGACCTAGATGTTTATAATGGCACAAACTTTTATGTAAACCATTTTTTAGCCGACATAAAAAATATTTTATGATTGTAGAAGATACTTATGGAGACATATTAGGAATCCCTATGCAATACATGCAACCAATTAGATTAAAAGAATCTTTAGGCAAAAATAAGGATCCATGACAAGTATTGATTCTCACCTAATCCATCACCACTAATATTTATTTAAGAAGGCTAAGCCCTAAGAATTTTATGTGTGTGTGAGGAAACCAATGCTAAGAGTTTAGAGGGAATTCATAGTGGTTTAGATGGCTATGACAGAGTTATGCATTACAGAATCAGCTTAAGAAGAATAGAGTAAAGAAGTGAAATGATAGAGGAGACATATATGATTAGAAGGATCAAGGTTTATATAGTAAGGAGGAGATCTGACATCAAGCAGCAAGGTGCTAACTGAAGGATCATGGTGTTGAATCATTCTAATAGGTGATACAAAGAAAATCTCTTAACCCAATAGTCCTAACAAGCTATTGTAAGATCAAATCCTCTAACAAGGTGAGACATAACAATCTTTGTAAGCATTTAACAGGGCAGACCTCCCATAGGGTTGATCATAGATTATGATCAATTATATTGTAGCCATAATTGGCCACACTTTACAAATATGGTACTAAAGATTTGTGGGTCTCATCCCCACCCAAGTTTTACCTTCTCATTGGAGGGTTTTTGAGTAAAAAATTTTCTTATGTCATGTATTTAATTTACTTTATGCTATGGTTGTAATGCATGTTAAGTTATTTTAGTTTATATTTTAAGAGGCAAAAATTTTAAGTATTGATTCACCCCACCCCCTAGAACTTACTTTCCTATTTTTATTTCCAACAACTAGTATCAGGTCTTAGTTCTCTAGAAAGGAAAGTTTTATAGCTTTGATCTTTAATATTGACATCTAAAAGTTGGGAAAGACTATTGAGAACTAGAAGATTGAAATACAACTTGGCCTACATTAACTCAAGGAGACAAGAGATGAATTGTGGTGTTCATTGAAGAGATGTTAGGAATCAGTTATTTAGAAAAATGACACTGAATACCAAGAAGATGAAACTACTAGATTGTTTAAGGATGGAAACTCAAATAAATTTGATTTAATAGTTGTACGTCTAATGGAAAAGGACACTGCCTTAACTGAAGAAGTTAGAAATATCAAAAGAGAACAAGTACAATCATTATTGCTATGAGAGATAATTGAAATGAAAAGAAAGTTGAGGAAGAAAAAGTCATGATTGAAGAAGACAAAAGAACACTTACTAATAGACTTGAAGAGAAGACATTAGATGTAAAAATGCTTGCTAGATGCAATTGGATACAATGAATCAGCTAATACTTGCAAACCATGAATTGAATGGAAAGGAAATTGAGATCACAACCCTAAAGTCATAGAAGGATATATTACAAAATGAAAAAAGAGTAGAAAAGGAATTCATTGAAAGATTCAAGAAACTAAGTGAAGCCATAAAATACTTTAATAAATTGATGGAATCACCAAGGCCTAATAATGATACCACTCGATTGAGATACACTAATACTGAAGAAAGAGAATCATCTAAAAGTGGTGAGAAAAGGAATAATAGAGGTAAGAACTATAAACTCACTTGCAATAATTGTGGAAATTTGGGTCATATAGAAAATGCTTGTAGGAGCATAACTGTTAACCAAAACCCCAAGAAGAAATACAAAGGATAATACTATAACTAAAACAAACAAGTACATCAAGGAAATGAATGTAGGACTAAGACCATCAGAACTCATAGATTTGAACAATACCACTACAATTGTTAGAAGTATGAACACAAAGCATGTGAATACAGATCTAAGACCAAGTGGACATCAAACAAATAGAATAAGGTACACCAAAATGGAAACTCCTATGACTGGGATTACAACACAAGGTATAGTTGTCACTATTTTCAAGAATATTGACATGTTCCTGAAAATTGCATAAGGAAATATTTTAGAGGCAAGTACACTAGATGGTTGAGTGAGATTACATGCTTTATTTGTCTCAAGATAGGTCATATCAATAGAAACTATCCAACTAGGTCACCAGTGTTGAGCAAAGGATTAAATAAAGGTAAAGAAAAGGTCTATGTTGAGAAAGTAAAGGTGCAAATGAACAAGACATAGAGAAGGAAGGAAGATTGCCATATATCAAGTATAGATCAAGTCACTTCATCCAATGGATTAGGTGATTAAATCACCCCCAACTAGGAAATAAAAGGTATGTGTGAAATTGATATTTGAAAAGTTATATTATGCATTAGTTCCAAATATCTAAGATCTGAAAAGAATAAGTGTGCATGAATCAAGATGCAATGAAGAAATTAAGGGTATGAGTTATTCTATAGATATATTTTTTTCTATTTTGTTGCTGAGTATGGAAGAAATTCTAGGTATTATCAAGTGATGGAATTGAGGCTATTATGAGCTAATCTCACTATGTTAGTCAAGCATGTTGAAAATCCTATATTGGTTGAGCTTATAGTTGTATAAGCACTGAGCATTTATTACCAAATTTGAAGGGTTATATAGTCAATTTTCAACTCATTTACATTCACAAAATTTTGAAGAGCATGAAGATGATTGGAAAAAAGAGATTCAAGTGTTTGCAAACCAAATTCAACTGCTACTCAACATCAATCATCATATTCAAAAGGTATTTAACTAGTGTCAAGTTACATTTTTTGGTTCTTGCAAACCCTAGGATTCAAAAATTGAAGCTAGTTCTTTGTCAAATGTTAGAAAAGAGGGGAAAGATATTTTCAATATTTAGTTGATAAGCAATGATTTTAGGCAACCCCCATTCCAAGAAATTCCTAATATAGCATACAAGGGAGATCCATCTGGTGCGCTATCTATGATACCACCAAATATTCTCATGATCTAGGATGTGAGATATTGCTATACTATAAATATTGGAGAGGTAGGAGAAATGGACATTAGAGACACTGACAGTAAGCTATGTGACAATTGTGTTTTGAGGGAAGAGAATAAGATTATTGAGCGAAAAGGGTTAATGCATGCCCTAGAATTTCCTCAAATGTTTAAAATTGAATGGATTTGGATTTTTCTAATCCATATACAGGACAACTAGATTTGGTTAAAGGGTTGACCAATCAAGATTTCTATGTGGATTGTACATAGAATAACAAGGTATCCTACCCTTGACTGACCAAAGAGCATGTGAAGTGATGCAAAGGAGGTTATTGAAAATAATACAGGTGTCAAGTGGAATAAGAGAGTGATATTATTTAAAATCGCATTTTTTCCTTTGTAGTCAGAGTCATTGCCCATAAGTTCTTCCAGTCAAGCCGACAGAATAGTGTTTCCTATATGGTAGTGGACTTTGGTTACAAAATTGTGAAGAGAGATCATTCCTATGACCTTGCTAAGTTACAACTATAATAGTTATCAGAAAACTTGGAAGTCATTAGGAAGGCCAAAAGTGCATCTTCAAAGTTTGGTTCTTTGATCATTTGTATATTTTTCTATGTGAAAAATACAATCCTTATTTTTGGTAAAGTTTCTTATAAGACCAATAGATCAGTTACACAACAGATTTTTGAATTTATTGAGCAACTTGGAGACAATTTTGAGTCAGTCATGACTAGTTATTTTGAGGATTTTAAGGAATCAATGAAACAAAGATTGAGGATTCATATATCATTAGTGGAACAACATTACAATTATGTGTGTTTCTTATTTGATGCAAATATACATATGTGCAAGTAGCAATACCTAGGGTTAGATGATTAAAACGCTTGCCATATGAGATCAATGTGGATGAAGCATCAATAGCAATCATAACCTTATTAGTAGAGGAAATTCATAAAGATGCAACATCCTTTAGAAACTATGATGAAGCAAAACTTAGAATAACCATTGACTTTAAAACAACTACAATTTTGAGAAAGAAGAACAAACTTTTCAAAAATCTTAAGGAGAGATTTGGTGAACGTGGAGGTGAAGAAGAAGAAGAATAAGAAGAAGAATAGGGCCAATCACCATTGAAACTTACCCAAGGCCTACATGAATATTTTGAAGGTGTTGAGGAAGAACCTAAGGAAAAGGAAAAGAAAAGGAAAGTATAGGCTCAAATAATGGAGAAACTTAAGAAGACTATGAAGAAGTCACAGCAAAAGCTAGTTGTACCTATAACTAGGTCAAGCACAAGGGTAGCCACTAAATAGGCTAAAGAAGTGATAGTGGCAAAAGGAAAGAGAGCCAGCACTATAGTAGAGTTGAGCCAGCATGCACCAAACATATTCAAGATAAGGAAGAAGTACAAGCCATAAGAGAATTCATATGAGGAGAACACAGATTCAAATGACTTGAGTCAATTCAAGGTGGTAAGTCATAATCCCTCTTCTAATATTGACAACTTATGTGAAAACATTACAACCAATGCAAATTTGTTAGGTTTTATGCATGTTGATTTTGATAAGCTAGGGAATGTTGATAAAAATAAGGTTGAAGAGGCCATATGTGAATAATGGCTACTTTTGAGACCACTCCTCTAGACATTTCCAACTCTCTACCTAAAATTTCTTATGACATAGTTGAGAAAAAGTGGCAATTTAGTTTAGACACTAAGAGACAAATAAAGGAAACTACTCTAGCACAAGTAATGCCTAAACTAGATAAAAAGATGATTGTCAAATCTTTGGAGAAGAATAAAGGGAAATTTTCCCCTAAATATAGATCTTTCCATATTTTAAAGAATAACATAGAAGATGTGGTAACCAAAAGTAAATCAATTTAGAATTTTGTTTATGGGTTATCCACTAAATTTATAACTAAGAAAGATGAACAAGAAGAGAAAGAACCTAATAAGAATGAGGCAAAGAAAGATAAAGAGGTGAACCTAGTCAAGGAAGGTAATGTGGAGGGTACTAAAGGAATAGAAAAGGAGGAAATATCTAAATAATAGCATAAAGATGTACAGGATTCACAGGTGTCAACTGTTAGTCCCCCACACAATGATCTAGAAAGTCAATAAGACTTGGTGAGCATCAAGGATGTTCCTGATAAAAAATCACAAAATGTCAATCCTTTAACTGAAGATGACTTGGAGAAAATTTTTCAAGACTCTACCAATGCATCACTTTTTTTAAGTAATCCTATATTGGTGAGAGTGGATGAGATTCAAAACATAGAAGTTTCATCTGTAGGGGGAAGCCATAAGATACATCAAATGTACCCCACCAACTACAGAGATAAAGGAAAAAGAATCATAGGATCTTCAAAGAGATCAAAGTGTGAACTTGGAACAGAAGGATATTACAACTAAGACACCATCTATTATCCCAACTATTTTTATATAGATGAAAGATATAGAACCACAACGTACAGATACATCAGTGCCAAGCCTAAATAGTTTAGGTTTACAAGTTGTACTGATTGTTGAGAAGGATGAAATAGAAGTGCATAAGGGTTAGGAAGTTAGTCACGTACCTATTCTACCATCACAAGGTGAAGTCTAGAAGGAAGGAGACAAGACTAAAGAGTTGAAGCTAACTACTAAGCCTGAAGACAAAATAGAAATATAGACTTTGGTTACCTTGCTAGTTTCTACATCTCCTCTCAGTAGTAACACTCTTCAGAGACCGAATACACATGCAACACCTTTATAGATCTCAAGGCCAAGTTTTAGCACACCCAAGAGTGTTGAAGTTACATCATTTGAGGATGTAAGCTTAGATTAGGTGATTGAGTCACCAAATTTTGATCTGAATACAATCATAATTGAAGAGATGAGCATTCTTTAGGACAGTCTAGAAAGGAAGAAGCGATAAGAAATCTTAAGGTGGGAGCATAAGAAAAAGCAAGTTTTGCATGAAATCAAAGGCATGTTTTTTTATTATTTTGATCTCCCAAAAACTAATGAAGATAATTCCATAATAGAGAAACTTTTCACCATTTTGGATAAGATAAAGGATGAAGACCTAGATTATAATGTCAAATTGTTAGAACATTTTGAAAGGAAATTTCATACAAAGCTTTTATAGAAGATATCTAGTACTTTTCCACCAAGACAGATAGAGGTGAGGGGAAAATAAATTACCACATAAATAAATCCTAGATCCCTTAAATGTCAATACAAATCAAAACATAACTCTATTGAAACTAAAAAAAATGTTGTAAGTCGGTTAGTACTTAATCACTCAGAAAACACTACAAATATTTATTAATCGGTAATTATTGAAATAAATTCTTCTTAAGATGTTTAATATTATTAACCAAAGTTAACTTAGAGGTAGAGTCATAAAGAAAATAACATGAACACATATGACACTAGGATTTATGTGGAATTTCAATTTGAGAAAAAACACCAATTGCAACTAGTTACTATTTTTACTCTTCTAAAGTGATCCTTGTTATGAGCCAACCCTATTAAAGGTCACAAAACACACTATTAGGTGTGACTCTATTAAAGGATTCAATAACCTTGTCAAGAGTAGCCTCGTTAGAGGTCTTTAGAAACTTCAATCTAGAAGTGCCACCTTGTTAGAGGATTTGGAAAATAGTTGTTAAGCTAACTTTGTTAAGAGATTTGATTCATTGCTACAATTGTTAGAGAGTAATAATGATATGACCTTATTTCTATTGTAATCATACTACTAATTTTAGATCTTTTTTCTATTTTAAGTACTTGATCCTCCTTGATCAAATAAAACTTTGCAACTCAGTCAACTTAGGATACTCTGTTATCTTTCTAATTTGCTTCCTTGATTTATCTTCTCAATCCCATGCTTTTTTCTTTCAATCCCATAACTTGACCTTATACATATATCTTTTTCCTTCTCAAGTCAACTTGAATATACTTGCAAATATTCAATATTCATCCCTTAAGTTAGCTAGACTTAATAAATAAATTCATCAAACTAAATATATTGATTCAATAAAAGCTTTCATTGATTGACTTAGCTAGGTCAACACTAACTTAGAAAAGACTTTCTTCAAACTTCCTTAGTTAACCATGTGAACTTAGTTAACACTACTTTCTAAAATGAATTCCTTTAGTAACTAAGTGAGCTTAGTTAACACTAGTTCCATGCCAACTTCTTTTTGGTGCCCAAGTGAAATCAGTAGACACTATCTTCCTACGAGATTTCTCTGGTGCCTGACTGAACTTGGCAGATATTGTCTTCAAACATGACTTGAACTTGATAGATACTATCTTCAAACATGAATATCTCTATAATTCTTAGAAAATATTAGAAACTATCTTCATTTCCTGAGTGATCTCAGTAGACACCTACTAGTAAAGACTTGAAATTTTGTTTAACATTAAAGACAATATACAATTGAACAATTATTTTCAACAATCTCCCTCTTTGGCATTGATGGCAACACAACATATTATAATACAATTAAATTTTAGAGAAAAATAAAATTACGGATAATATCCTTAGTTTTATTCTAATTCTCAGCCATGATAACTCCCTCTATCAGTGTGAACTCCGTTTGACATCAATCTCTAATTGTTGTAACTGCAATATCAAACTCTCCCTCTTTGATATCAACTCAAGTTCATTCTCCCTCTTTGACATCTTTGATATATGATAGAAAACTCTCCCTATCTGACATAAAATTTCTTTGATGTATGACAACACTCTTCCTCTTTGACATCTCATGCCAAAGATAGCATTTAGTGAACTTTCATGTACCTGATGTACTAATTCATCTGCAATTTTCTCTTTACAATATTGCACCAACTTGACTGATCTTCAACATGCTTGGTTGATGCATCACTAAAATCTAATTAGTGAGCTTCAAATAGGAGCCAACCCTATTAAAGGTTACAAAAAAAACTATTAGGTGTGATCCTATTAAAGGATTTAATCGCCCTATTAGGAGTGGCCTTGTTAGAGGTCTTTAGATGCTTCAATCTAGAAATGCCACCAATCTAGAATCCTCCATTGCAAAATTATTTAGTATTGTCTCGATGTATTTTGATTGACCAATATAGATACTATCCTTCTTCTATTGAATCTACAAACCAGCAAAGAATTTAATCTCTCCAAACACTGACATCTCAAATTCCTTACTCATTTACTCATAAAAATATTTGCACAAATCATCATTTCAAATAAACAACCTATCCTCCACAAAGATTTATGCCAACACAATCTCCTTATCTAGTCCTTCTTTGATGTATAGGTTTTCATTGTCATTGGTTCTTTGAAATACAATATTTATGAGATACTTGTGCAACCTGTCATATCAAGCTCTAGGGACTTGTTTTAGATCATACAAAGCTTTGTGTAGTCTGCAAACCATGTCCCTTTTTCTAGGATCAACAAAACCTTTAGGTTTCTTAGTGTAAACTTCCTCTTATAAGGTTTCATTTAGGAATATTGATTTCAAATCCATCTGATACACTTTGAATCCTTTGTGTGTAGTATATGCAAGGATTGTTCTAACAGCTTCAAGTCTAGCAATAAAAGCAAACATTTCTCCATAGTCAATACCTTTCTCTTGACCATAGCCTTTGCAACCTAGCCTTGCATTGTTTTTGTTGACAATTATCTAATACTGATATGTAATTTTTGTCATTTATGACAACACATGAGGTGCATGTTCACAGGAAAATTCAGAAATAAAGTTACTTGGTGTTTGGTAATGAGAAAATTGTCTAGGTATGGAATTTGGTATATAGAAGTATATTGTTTTATTTATAACTTGTGGCTAACATCATATTATGACTAGAAAAGTTAGATGAAGATAGTAAACATGTTGGTAATGATGTGTATAACCTTTAAAGTCTATATAAATTGTATGAAATAGAGATAATCATGTTTGAAGTGAAACAGGACAGCATAATTAAAGGAAAGGATTATTTTGTTTACAAGATAATTACTTGGCCAACTAGGGCCAACATCCTATATGTTTACTCTAAGTTGGAAAAGTGGATTGTGTTCTTAACTGACCTAATAGAAATTTTTTTAAAGGCATGGTATTTATGCAATGGACTTTTTTTGATGAGAAAGGATTGTAATTGTGATTGTGATTGCAAGTGATATCTTGTAATTGTGATTTTATGTGAACTTTTGTGAAAATGATATATGAAAAGTTTTACATGAGTTATTTTGTGATCCAAATCAAGTTGAAAATAAAAGATCAATCAAGGAAGAAAATACAGTACTTATATTCCAAAAGCCTAATCACTTGTTTTGACAGTGAGCTCTTCTTGTAATTGGAAGTGCATATTTGGGCAGTGGGCTCATCTTGCATTTACTGTACTACAACTCCTAACAGGGTTGGAATATCCTAATAGGGATTTAAAGTCTCCTAATAGGGATTTCTTATACTAAATTTATTCATTGACTTGTAATAGGGTCCATCCTCTAATAAGGAACTTATATATCAGTATATTATCTAGTGGGTATCATCCCCACCGGGTTTTTCCCTTGGCCAGGGCTTCCCTAGTTAACAAAATATGGTGTTATGAGTTATATTTTTGCATTTTTACTATTACTATTTAGCATTACTTTATTTATTTTTTATGCATGGTTTAAAGTAAGAAATAATATCCAATTGGTGTCTATAGTTTGTAGATTAATGATTCATCCCCCCCTAGTAATCAATATTTCTAACAATTGGTATCAGAGAATAGTTACTTTGAAGAGGCTTAACAACTTGAGTAAGATCCCTATGGAATAATTGATGAATAACCTTGAAGAAGCTCTTGAATAAATCCCCTTACTAAAGAAAGAGATAAGCTGAAGGATAGATATGAAGACTCAAAATTATACATTGGCCAATTGAAGAAAAAGATTGAACATCTAAAATCCAAGCCTGAATCTAGAACTAGTGATGATGATTATTCAAAGTTGAAGATAGAGTACAAGATCTTGAAGCATGAATTGAATATTACAAATCTAAAATTGACTTTGAGAAATGATCCTAGAAAAGTTGAATCTGATTTAAAAACTGAGAATGCAGATCTGAGAGCAATTCTAGCAAAGAAAACATATGAGTTTAAAACATTGAAAAAATATCATGAAGAACTTCATAAGTACAATACTATTGTGAAAGGTATTTTAACTCGGTACAAGAAGTAGCTTTAGAAGCTTTATTCTAGTCGAGAAAAGCTTGAAGATTCAATTTCAATACAAAGACCTACTTATGATAAGATAGGTCTTGGTTATCTAATTAACATGTCTACAAAGAAACCTGAGATTAGATCAAATCTGAAAGAAAAAGATAAATCTATTGATAAGATTGAATCCAATTAATCTTCTGATAAATCTAAAGAAATTTAGCAAAATAAGAAAGTTGAAATTTTGGATGAACCAAAGTAAGTGAAATCTCCTAAAGAAACCAGGTATGAATTTAGAGGTAAGCACTTTTTATGTAATGAAAAAGGTCATATGAAAAGAGATTGTAGAAATAAGTCATTTAATCATGTTAAGGACTTTTAGTGTCATAACTGTCATGATTTGGGTCATAATGTAATTGATTGTAGGAAACCTAAGCATGATAATGATAGAAGAAATAGTAGAATGTCTATAAATACTAACCCTACAAATAGAAGAAGATCTAATGAAAGGACATCAAGAGAAGGAAGATCTTATGACGACAGAAGACAAATCATGTGGTATAAGTGTAACAACTTAGGATACAGTGCTCAAAATTGGCATGCACCTGATGATCAATAAAATTTTAGAAGTAGAGCACCTGTATGTTAGTTATGCAACAACTTTGGAAATGCAAGAAAGTATTACAGAAAGGACAAAAATTTTGGAGATAGAAGGAACAATTGAAGAAACTTTGGGAATAGAAGGAATGATGGAAGGAATGTCAAAAATGATAGAAGAAACCATGAAAGAAACTCTAGAACCAACAGAGACATTGAGGAACAAAGAAACATTATTAGTGAACTTAAGAAGAACTTAATGAGGCATTTGTAAAAGGACTAGATATCTCAAAGCAAAAGATAGATGATGATGAGATAAGAAGATCGAAGTCAATTGTTGAGTTTGATTCAATTCAGTTGAATTAAGCTCGTTCATAGCATCAAAAATTGAAAACTTCATCCAGAAGTTGAACTAAATGTAGCAAAGTTGGGAAAAGTTGTATCAAGATAAGTTTCGATGGCACCAAAGCTTGCTTGTAATTTGGACCTCATCTAAGCAAGTTATGAAAAAATTTGGAGTTAATGGTATTACAATTAAAGGCTAATTCTATAATAGTAGATGAAAAGTATGCTTTTACAAAGAATTTCAAGATGTGAAGTTTAGTAGAGTTTTGTCATGATGGAAAATAGCTATGGCAAACCTCGGGTGACATCTAAAGATTGGATAGATGATCTTAAGTAGTTATTTGATTATAGAATGTAATTGATAGCTTTTTTGTGTATACAAAGTATGCAATTAATGCAATTTCATGTTGAAGGAATAATTGGAGTACAGAATTGATTTTCACTACATTGCAAATACATCCAAAGCAAAGATCACTCAGAAGTGACTTGTCAGAGCAATTTCATAGCAAACCCTATTTTTGGAAAGAGTTATTTTATCATTTTTCTACAAATTTGTTTAATAAAAGTTCATAATTGATAGAATCATGGATATATCAGTAGTGCACAATATTGAGAATGAGGATAGACCTAAGTTGAAGGTTGTTTCCTTAAAACCTGTTGAAGGAAACCCTGACTTAGCATTGTCTATCATTTTGAACAACATAGTATATCTTGAAGATGTAGGATGTTATCTAAATAGTAAGTTTGAGTCTATTGGTAATGAATTCATGAACAAAGATATAGAATTAGTTTTAAATCAAGACATGACTATGAAGCCTGAATTTGAACATTTAAGGGAACTAGACCTATTCAAATATCACTTCAACCATGAATTGGACATAGATGAGTGGGCATATATCATATTGAATAGGATACATGATGGAAAATTATGGATGCAAGATAATGTAATTGATATTTCTACTAACCATATTCATGAGGTAATTGGTCTTATTAAACAAGGAAGTGTAGCTATAGGTGAGAAAATGGTTAAGAAGAAAGTTGAGAGTTATACTAAAGTTGTATATAATGGAAAGGCTATAGCTATGTTGATCAGCACCATCAAACAAGATGATGTAAGATCTTTTAGTAAAATTATTACCTATTCTATTTGTGCAAGTTCAAAGATTGATGAACTTTTAACAGGATTCATCTATGCAGCATATAAGATATGTATAGAGAAGGAACAAGTGAATCTTAATGAAATTCTTAGACAACCTAGAAAAGATTAAGAGGGAAAAGAATGGTGTGTTTAGATTTTAGTCATTAATCAATCACATATTATTTCATGCACCTAAAATATTTCCTTATTTATCAGTCATAGACATAATGAGTAGTGATAGATGTACAATGGAAAAGATTACAAAAGTACGCAAAAGGCATCTTGCAGATAAGATATTGGACAGTGGCAACCTAATAATGAGAACATTTTAGAATGAAATGAAATGGAGATTCAGAATTGTACCTACAATTGTGGATAGATTTAAGGAAGACAATTGTATTTTGGTTAATACAGATTATACCTATATTCAAGCAATGGAACCTCAAGAAACATTTCTTGATCCCTCGGGTTATAAATTAAATGATGATATAGCAATTTTTTATATTGATTTATTGTTGAATTCAGATAAAGACAAAGCAGAATATAGATTTGGTACTTATGATGAGATCACACAGTCAGCTTATCAATCAACCTTAGAGAAGGCATCACACAAGAAGATAGAATCTATTATGAAGAAGGCACTATCAAAGACCAGAATGACAGAGAGTGAGTCTAAGGTTGTAAGAAAAACTATGAAGCAAGGAATACTAAATTTTCAACCTTTGTCGACATCTATTGTTGAAACATCTATACAACATAGCATTCTGTATGTACTAGTGTCAGATATGCAACCAAGTGAACTAAAAGGAAAATCTGAAAGATTGGTGGAGCCAGTGACTACTAAAACAAAGAGGTTCAAACAAAAAGCCACTAGACCAGGTAAAAGACAAAAAACATTTTTGACAATTGTTGAGTCCAATGATGAAGAGGAAGAAGAACAAGAGATCAAGGAAGAAGAGAAATTGACTCCATCATAGCAATTAGCAGGCAAAGCTCAGCAACCTTGGAATCCAAAGATAGAGAAGATCAATACAACTATTTCTAATGAAGGTAACTTTGTTCAGATGAACAGGTTTCATGATTTGTATAATAGTTTTGAGAAGGATCAGATTAATATATCTACTATAAGGTATATCATAGAAAACAATTTGAAATTGAAGGATCTTGAGAGTATAATTAACAAAAAATTCTAAGAAAGACTCATTCAAAAAAAGGCTCTTGCAAGGAAAGAAGATCTAGAACTTTGAAATTCTATGCTTAGAACTATTTTCAAGACTGGTGGTGAAGAAGAGATTAAATATTGTTGAATAAATCCATACTGTATTTAAGGGATAAAGTGAGACCATTTCAATTTATGGTTGGTGAAAAAGATAAACTAAGAAGTGAGACTATGGCAGCTATTAGTTAGATGTTGACAGAGTCAAAGGTAGTATCTCCTCTAGCACCTAGAACCTCGAAAGTGTTAGTGAGCGGTAAAAATATGAAAATTAATAAAACTAATCTTGCCATTAAAATTGATGTTACCAATCCATTTGGAGGTTCTAAACCTAATGAACCAGACACCAAGGGTATTGAGGATAAACTGAGACAAATTGCAAAAGAGAAGAGGAAAATAGAGGAGGCCAAGAAAAAATTGCTTAAGCAAGAAAAGAAAAGAATGCAGGAGGAAAAGAGGAGATTGTAGAAGAAGAAATGAGAAATAAATCTGAGGAAGATGAGAAGAGATTTGAAGAAAATTGAGAAAAGGAAAGAGAAGAAAGAGAAAAGAAAGAGGAAGAAGAGAGAAGAATAAAGGAAGTAGCTAAGAAATAAAGAGAGGATGATACTAAACCATCTAGTTCATCCACTTCACTCTCTCTTGCTAGTTTAGCTATTGATGATGATCAAATAGATTCAATCTCATCCCTATCTAAGCTTATACAGAAGAATAGAATAGTGAAAAACTTATAGAAAACTTTAATGGAAGTTACAAACAAACTACATAGTACTTTGGCAATACAACACACTAAATCAAATCTTGAATAGAGGGCACAAGTAGTGCTGAAATCATTTGATGAAGAGTTTACTAATTTGTTAGATATTGTAGAAGCAAAGGCATAGATTTTCCATGATGTTAACTTGTTTAGCACTATCTATCAAAACATTAAGAATGATTTGGTTAATCTTGATACTTGTATCAAGGAACTTTGTAAAATTCCAATAGGATGGGAAAACTTTGTATATGAAAGAAGGTAAGATGAGTGAGCAAGAGGCTCTATCTAGCAATCTAGCATCCATGTTGTAAAGTAGATGATTTTGAAGGACAAGTGGCCAGTATCCACAACAACATTAGGAAACTAGAACTTAAAAAGGAACAAATTTTGAAGAGGATATCAAATTTTAGAGAAGCTATTGCTCTAAAAATATCTTTCGTTGAGAAACACTTGGAGGAATGTATCAAGGCCAAGGACACATATTCTAACTTTTTGTATTTAGATCTTAATGCAGTTGAGATTGCATCATATTCTTTATGTGCAATTCTCACCTTAGTTAAATCCACCAAAGAAACATGGACTAAAGGTGTAAATAGTCTTAAGGTTAACTTTTATGATTGCATGAAGATCATATCAACATAAGGAAGGACGTCATTTTTGGATAGATTTCTGACATTTTGACCTTTGTCATTGATGTCAAAGGGTGAATAGTTGCAAAAAATTGTAAAGTATATTGTAAGGGGGAGCCTATGTAAAGTTGGACAAATTGTAATAGATGTAATATAAGGTGTTATTTATATTTGTTGTGTTAAGTTTTTGTCACTTAGCCAATTTTCCCTATTTTATTGCCATCAATGCCAAAGGTGGATATTATTAACATTTGGCTAATAGTGATATGTAATTTTTTTCATTTATGGAAACACACGATGTACATATTCAAAGGAAACATCAAAAATAAAGATACTTAGTGTTTGGTAATCAGAAAATTGTCTAAGTATGGAATTTGGTATACAACAGTGTATTTTTTTGTTTATAACTTGTTGTTGACATTATATTATGACTAGTGAAGATAGAGGGACATAGTATACATGTTGGTGATGATGTGTACAACCTTAAAATTTAGTGCAGACTGTACAGAATAGAGATAATCATGCTTGAAGTGAAATAGGACAACGGAATTGAAGGAAAGGATTATTTTGTTTACAAGATAATTATTTGTCCAATTAGGGCCAACATCCTAGACATTTACTCTAAGTTGGAAAAGTGGATTGTGGTCTTAGCCAACCTAGCAACAATTTTTTTAAAGCATGGTATCTATGCAAAGGACATTTTGGGATGAGGATTGTGATTTTGATTGCAAGTATTATCTTGTAATTGTGATTATATGTGAACATTTGTGAAAGTGATATATGAAAAGTTTTATATGAGCTATCTTGTGATCCAAGAATGGGCTAAAGACTAGTGATTAGTGAAGGAAGAAGATAGAGTACTTATATTCCAAAATCTTGATTACTTGTTTGAGTAGTGAGCTCTTCTTGTAATTGGAAGTGCATCTTTGGGCAGTGGGCTCATCTTGCATTTACTATACTACAACTCCTAACAGGGATTCAAAGTCTCCTAATAGGGACTCCTTATACTGATTTTTTTTCATTGACTCCTAACAGGGTCCATCCTCTAACAAGGAACTTATATATCAGTATAGTATCTAGTGGGTATCATCCCCACCGGGTTTTTCCCTTGGCCAGGGTTTCCTTAGTTAACAAAATATGGTGTTATGAGTTATCTTTGTGCATTGTTACTATTACTATTTAGCATTGCCTTATTTTTTTTTATGCATGGTTTAAAGTAAGAAATAATATCCAGTTGGTGACTAAATTTTGTAGATTATTGATTCGCCCACCGTCTCAATAATCCCTATCTCTAACATTTTCTTAGAACTTCTCCATTCTCATTCAACTTATCTCTAATACCAGTTGTTGAAAATATAATAGGAGTAACTAAGAGAGTAAGGGTGACTCAGTTACCACAAAAATAAATAATATATCCCTTAAATGTCAATACAAATTAAAACCTAACTCTATTCAAACTAAAAATACTATTGTAACTCAATTAGTACTAAATCACTCAGCAAACACTAAGAATCTATGTTACTTGAAATTTACTAAAATAAATGATTCTTAAGATATTTAATATTATTAACGATAATTAACTTAGTTTTTGAATCATAAAAAAAAAATATTAACACTTATGACACTAGGATTTACGTAGAAACCCAATTTGGGAAAAACCACCACTTGCAACTAGTTACTATTTTTCACTCTTCTAAAGTAAGTCCTATTAGGAGCCAATCCTATTAAAGATTATAAAACATACTATTAAGTGTAACCCTATTAAAGGATTCAATCATCTTTTTAGGAGTGGCCTTGATAGAGGTCTTTAGACACTTCAATCTAGAAATGTCACCTTGTTGGAGGATTTGGCAAATAGTTGTTAAGATAACTTTGTTAAGAGATTTGATACATTACTAAAATGATTAGAGAGTAACAATGATATAACCTAATTTTTGATGCAACTATATTTCTGATTTTAGAGCTTTTTTCTAGTTTGAATACTTGATCCTCTTTGATCAGATAGAAATTTGTAGCTCAGTCAACACAAGATACTCTACTATCCTTCCAATTCACTCTCTTGATTTATCTTCTCAATCCCATATTTTTTTCTTTTAATCCCACAACTTGACCTTATAATTATGTCTTTTTCCTTATCAAGTTATCTTGAATATACTTACAAACATTCATTATCCATCTCTTAAGTTAGCTAGACTTAAAAAATAAATTCATTAAACTACATTTATTGATTCAAGAAAATTATTTTTTTAGCCGACCCTGCTCGATCAACACTAACTCAGAAAAGATTTTTAGACTTCCTTTGTTAATTGCATGAACTTGGTTAACACTACTTCCTAAATTATATTACTTCATTAACCAAGAGAGATTGGTTAACATTGATTCCATGCCAACTTCTTTTTGGTGCTCGTGTGAACTCGATAGATAATATCTTCCTGCAAACTTTCTTTGGTGCCCAAGTGAACTCGACAGATACTATCTTCAAACATGACTATCTTTAAAATGATTGGTAGATACTAGAAATTTTCTTCATTGTGTGAGTGAGCTTGGAAGACACTGACTAGTAAAGGCTTGACATTTTGTGTAACATCAAAGACAATATACAATTGAACAATATTTTCAACAATCTCCCTCTTTAGCATTGATGGTAACACAACATGTCATTAAAAATGATTTTTTTTTTAGAAAAACAAAAGTATAATATCCTTGGTTTCATTCTGATTCTCATCCATCAAAACACCCTCTATCAATGTGAACTCACTTTGATATCAATCTCTAATTGTTGTGACTACAATATCAAACTCTCCCTCTTTGCTATCAACTCTAGTTCATTCTCCCTCTTTGACATCACTGCTATGTGATACAAAACTCTCCCAAATAGACATAAAAATCATTTGATCTATGATAGAACTCTTCCCTCTGTTACATCTCATGTCAAAGATAGCATTGAGTGAACTTTCATGTACCTGATGTACTAATTCATATGCAATTTTTCCTTTATAATACTACAACTTTACTGATCTTCAACACGCTTGGTTGATGCATCACGAAAATATGATTAATGAGCTTCATATAGGTAAATGGCCCCTAGCTTACCTCTTAGATACAAAATGAAAGAGGAATCAAAAGATAATTGTCCACACCTAGCACACCTTAGCAAAATGATATTATTGAAAGAATGAATAGACAAATCATGGATTGTACAAGGACCTTGATGATAGAAAAGAATGTTGCTATCAAATACTAGAAGGAAGCAATCAGCACTACAATTCATACCTTGAACCAATTTTAGTTGATGAAGGATTCAAATCAAACACCTTTTAATTATGCTATGGCTATAAACCTAATTTGTGTTATTTTAAATTATTTGGAAGAAAATTTTATATTCTGAAGGAGTCAAGAAAAGTAAAGTTTGATGTGAAAAAGTGGTAAAGGCATATTCTTGGGATACTCCAATAAGAGTCAAGTATATAATTGTTGAATCTATCTACTCAAATAGCTATAGAAAGTACAAATGTGAAGATTGATGGGTTTGTAGAAGAGTGTGAGGAATAAAGTAGGAAATAACCTAAAAACTACAAAAACTTTATTTACTATCAGCCTAACACTTCATCTAATGCAATTGGGAGTCAGCATTCTTCACCACCTAAGTTCTTGAAATTTCCAGTTCAACCCAAGTTGTAGCCAGTACAACCCAAGTCATCAGAAGGACCTAAATTTCAAAAAGTAGAAACCAAGCCACTGTCTATTGGACCCTGAGTCACTAATAGTGGGACTCAAGCATGATTCAGAAGATTATGGTGAATCTAGTGATTTTAGAAAGAAGGAGCCTAGAATTGTTGGATATGTTAGAAGGCATCATGCACTCAAGAAAATCATTGGAGATTAGTTAGCTGGTACAATGACAAGGAACAAATTAAAAGGTACATGTTTTCTTACTGAATTTGAATCTAGATCTATCAAAGATGCATTAGAAAATGAAAGTTAGATTGAAGCAATGAATGAAGAAAATAATCAGATTGAAAGGAATAAGACGTGGACTCTTGTTCCTATACCTAAGGATAAAAATGTAATAGGCACAAAATTTGTATTCAAAAATAATTTGAATGAGAATGGAGAAGTTTCAAGAAACAAGGCAAGGAGATTTTTCAAGGGCTATGCTCAAGAGGAAAGTATTGACTATGGAGAAAAAATTTCTCCTATTGCTAGACTAGAAGGTGTTAGAATGCTCCTTGCATATGTAGCACACAAAAGATTCAAAGTGTATTAGATGGATGTGAAATTAGCATTTCTGAATGGAATCTTAGAAGAGGAATTCTACATTGAGAAACAAGATGGTTTTGTTGATCCTAGAAAAAGGGACATGGTTTGTAGATTACACAAAGCTTTGTATGGTCTCAAATAAGCCCCTAGAGTATGGTATGAGAGTTTGTAGAATTATCTCATAAAGATTGATTTTCAAAGAACTAATGATAACAATAGACTATACATCAAAGAAGGACCAAATAAGAAGATTGTGTTGGAAAAGATTTTTGTGGATGATACATTATTTACTGGAAATGATGATTTGTGTAAATCTTTTTTAGAGGAAATGATTAAGGAATTTGAGATGTCAATGTTTGGACACATCAAGTTCTTTGTTGTCATGCAGATTCAATAGAAGAAGGATGGTATCTATATTACTCAATCAAAGTACATCAATGTGATATTGAAGAAGTTTGGAATGGAGGATTCTAAACTAGTTGGACCACCTATGTCTACTAGACATAAGCTTTCCAAAGATGATGATTCAAAAGAGGTAGATCAAACTACATACAAATCAATGATTGGAAAATTTTAGTATGTGGTGGATACAAGACCTGATATAGCATTAGCAGTTGGAATGGTCGTAAGATTCTTTGCTAAATCAAAATAAAAGCACACGATGACAATAAAAAGAATCAGGAGGTATCTGAAATGTACTAAAGATTATGGTTTGTGGTATAAGAAAGGAAGAAAATTTGATTTGAAAGCATTCACTAATGTTGATTGAGTAGGAAGCATTGATGATAGAAAGAGCACAAGTGGAGGAGCATTCTTTCTTGGAAAGAAGCTAGTATCATGGACAAGCAGGAAGTATAACTGTATTTCTCATTCTACAGTAGAAGTTGAATATGTTGCAGTAGTAGTCAATTATTCATATATTATTTGGTTCAAGCAACTATTGATAGGTATGAAGTAAGATATCAAGGATCGAGTCATTATTTTATGTGATAACACCAGTGCAATTAACTTATCCAAGAATCGTGTGATGCATAACAAAACCAAGCACATTACAATTATCATTTCTTAGGAGAATTGGTGTGAGATAAGGAGGTAAGATTGGAATATGTGAATATAGAAAAACAAATTGTAGACATATTCACCAAGCCATTACCTAAGGATGTATTTTTGTATCTAAGAGGTAGGCTAGGGGTCATTCCCTTATCTAAAGCTCACTAATCAAATTTTAGTGATGCATCAACCCAGCATGTCGAAGATCAGTCAAGTTGATGTAGTATTGTAAAGGGCAGATTGCATATGAATCAGTATAACAAGCACATGGAAATTCATTAAATGCTATATTTGGTATGACATGTCAAAGAGAGAGTTTTTGTCATAAATCAAAGAAATGTTATGTCTAATAGGGAGAGTTTGTTTTCATATATCAAAGATATTTTTATATATGTCAGAGAATGTGTCAAAGAGGGAGAATGAACTTGAGTTGATATCAAAGAGGGAGAGTTTTATATTGTTGTCACTACAATTAGAGATTGATGATAGAGGAAGCTCACACTAATAGAGGGAGTTCTCATGAATGAGAATCAGAATGAAACTAAGGATATTTTCGTTCTATTTTTCTCTAAAATTTCATTGTATCATAACGTGTTTTGTTGCCATCAATGCCACAAAGGGAGATTATTTAAAATAATTATTCAATTGTATATTGTCTTTGGTGTTACACAAAATTTTAAGTCCTTACCAATTAGTGTCTTCCCAAATTATTCAAGAAATGAAGATAGTTTCTATTATCTACTGATCATTCCAAAGATAATCAAGTTCGAAGATAGTATCTATCGAGTTCACTTAGGCACCAAAGGAAGTTTTTAGGAAGGAGTTGTCTACTAAGTTCACTTGAGCACCAAAGAGAAGTTGACATGGAACCAATGTTAATCAAGCTCACTTAGTTACCAAAGGAAGTCTGAAGAAAGTCTTTTCTGAATTAGTATTGACTGAGTTGGGTCGGCTAATAAAGGATTTTCTTAAATCAGCATATTTAGCTTGTTAAATTTATTTATTAAGTCTAGCTAACTTAAGGGATGACTATTAAATATTTATAAGTGTATTCAAGCTGACTTGACAAGGAAAAAGATATAAGTATAAGGTCAAATTATGGGATTGAATAAGAGAAGCATGGGATTAAAAAGATAAACCAAGGAAGCGAATTGGAAGGATAGTAGAGTATCCTAAGTTGACCGAGCTACAAAGTTTTATCTAATCAAGAAGGATCAAGTATTCAAGCAAGAATAGAGATCTAAAATCAGAAGATATAATTTACATTAGAAATTAGGTCATATTATTGTTACTCTCTAATAATTGTAGCAGTGAATCAAATCTCTTAACAGAGTTAGCTTAACAGCTATTTTTCAAATCCTCTAACAAGGTGGCATTTCTAGATTGAAGTGTCTAAAAACCTTTAACTAGGCCACTCCTAAAAGGGTGAACTAAATCCTTTAATAGGGTCACACATAACAATGTGTTTTGCAAATTTTAACAGGGTTGGCTCCTAATAGGGCTCACTTTAGAAGAGTGGAAAGTAGTAACTAGTTGTAATTAGTATTTTTTTCCAAATTGGGCTTCCACGTTAAATCTTGGTGTCATATGTGTTAATGTTATTTTCTTTTTGTTTCTAAAACTAGGTTAATTATGGTTAATAACATTAAACATCTTAATATGTAAATATTTCAGTAATTGTTCAGTATCAAATATATTAGTGTTTGTCAAGTGTTTCAATGCTAACTAAGTTACAACAATATTTCAATTTTAGCAGAGTTTGATTTTGTTTTGTACTAACATCTTAAGGAATCTAGGATTTGTTTTTGTGGTAACTAATTCACCCGTCATTTCTTTGTTACTCCTCTTATATTTCTAATAGATTTAGCAATCAAAATAGAAAGAGTGAAGAAGGCATTAGAGAATATTTTTTGTCTATATAAAGATTTATGCAATGTTGATCTATTCACTTAGGAAAATCAACAATCTATTGACCAACTATAAGGCTATTTCAAGCTCATAGGTAGTACATTACAAAAATCTCCTGGTCAAAGTTAGATACACTTTCAAAGGTTCCCGATGACTTGGAGTAGGCTTGGCAAGTTACAACCAAAAGATGCCAATATCAAATCTACTCTGATCATTATCCAATCAATGTTAACACCTCACATGAAAGTTGTTGTCTACTATGGAGTCTGTGTAGAAGTTGATGAAAGCCAACTTCATAGTGTGCCAAGATCACCTGCATGCAAATAACCTACTGAAGAGAAACCGAAGAAAGAACAAGAGCTTGGAGCAACTCAACAAAGTGAGAAAATATATTACAACAATGAGAAATGAAATTACTATACAAAAATGCAATGGGAGAGCCTATTTATAATGTCCTCTAGGAAGCTTGTAGAATAAGCTAGAAAGAGCTAGGAAATAAGGTTGACAACTAATCTTACATCCATAAAAGGTGGATTATCCTCCATGTAGGTGAGAAGATAAGTATGACTAGGAAGGAACAAACTCTCATGTTGTCAACAACTCATAGACTACAATTAATAAATAAATGCATTTAACCTAAGTAAACTTAAGTAAAGATTAAATAATTATTATTTACTCTAAACCCCCCCTTAAGTGCAACTTAGGGGAATGTAGTTAAGCTTACAAAAAGCTAAGATGAAATGAAGAATGAGTCCCAACAACAAGGCCATGTTAGATACCCACGAACAAATGCAAAGAAATGCAACCTCTAAAAATGGGGAAAGAGGGAAAACCTCATGGGAAAAACCCTCCCCCAAAAAGAGGTAAGTACAAATATGCTAAAAAAATGAAGGCCTCAACAAGACCCCCCAAGGACAACTTTTGTAACCCCAATCATAGACCGTAACTTAAGATAGCATGGCGATGCAAAAGGTTTAGTGAAGATGTTAGCAACCTATGCATCAATGGAATGTACTCCAATGAGATAATACCATCCTAAATCAGCTAATAGATGAAGTGCATATGTAGCTCACTGTGCTTGGTGTGTTGATGCTCCATCAAGTTGTAAGAAATGTGAATGGCACTCTGATTATCACACCACAAAATAGTCGGACGATCTAGAGAAAAACCAAACTCATTCATCAACTTCCAAAGCCATAAAACCTCCTAACAAGCAAGGACTATGCCTGTATACTCAGCCTCTATAGATGAAATTACATGAGCATGTTGCTTCTTGCATGACCATGTGATAGGACTAGAGCCAAGACAAAACACAGAGCCAAAAGTAGACTTTTGATTATCAACATCACTAGCCCAATTAGAGTCAGTGTAGCCAACAATGTGAGGAGTCCTCATGGTGTAATGAATTCCATACATGAGTGTTCCCTAAATGTATCTCAAAATATTCCTGGTAGCTTACTAGTGACTCCCATGAGGGTCCTAAAAAAACTAAGAGACAAGGCTAACTACAAAGGAGAGATCAGGATGAGTGTGTGTCAGGTACAATAAGCTACCAACCAACTACCGATATAAAGTAGCATCCACTAAAAGTGAAGAGCAGTAGGTAGATAAGATGACACCTGACTAAAAAGGTTTTGGAGAAGACTTCCAATCAAGCATATCAAGAGCATACTTCTGTTGATTAAAAAAATCTTAGTAGAGGACTAAACAATCTAGAGACCAAGAAAATAGTGTAGCAAACCAAGATCAGTCATCTCAAACTGGTCCATCAATGCATGTTTAACATCCTCAAGCATAGAGTATGATCTACCTATTAGGATAAGATCATCAACATATAGGACAAGAATCAAGATCTTATCTCCAAGACATTGAATATACACTATAGGATTGGAATGGTAGCAGGTGAAGCCTGTAGAAAGTAGAAAAGAGTTCATCTTCTCATACCAAGCCTGAGGGGCCAATTTGAGGCCATATAATGAGCATCAATGTTTACAAACCAAGGACAAATCTTGCACAAATCCTAGAGGCTTCTCCATTTAAATCTCCTCAATGATATCACCATGCAGGAAGGAACTCTTCACATCCATCTAAAAAATAGGCCATCTCTATGAAGCTACAAGGGATAAGACAAGGTGGATAGAATTCATCTTGGTGACAAGGGAAAATGTCTTGGTGTAGTCAATACCCTCAACCTTTGAAAAACCATTCGCAAAAAGATAAGCCTTGTTCTTATCAATTAAACCATCAATAGCATTCTTAGTACAATAGATTCATTTGCATCACACTAACTTTCTTCCCTTAAGAAGAGTACAAAGATCCTAAGTATGATTCTTCATCAAAGAATAGTATTCCTCCTCCATTGCACTATCCCATTTAGAATATCCTATTGCTTTTGAAAATTTTTGAGGATCATCACAAATAGCATGACTAAGAACACTAGAACCCACAGTGTGAGAATGGGTGCAACAGGAAGTAGAAGGGTCACCAGCTTGAGATCTTGCAGCCTCAACTATAGGTCGAGCCCATTTAGGCATCTAGGGAGGATCCAATGGTGGAGGTAAATGGGGATCACCAAGATCATCATCCATGAAACAAACTACAAGAGAGGAGGGTGTAGTGGGAGGTTAAGTAGGCACCGAAGGTGAGGAATGAACTGTAGGAAGGCTCTCATCAAACTGGACATCTCATCAAAATAGGACCTCTCTAGAATTAGGATCAAACAACCTATAAGCCTTAACATCCTCACAGTAGCCAAAAAAAATGAGTGGTCATCTCTTCCATTCCATTTCTTTCCTCTGAGCATTAGGTACAAATGCCCATGATGTACTCCCAAAAATTTGGAATGACAATACATCAGGCTTGACATGAGAGCAAGCCTCCTCAAGAGTCATATGTTGAACTGCCTTGTGAGGCATCCAATTCTAAATATAATCAGCATAATTAACTTTCTCTACCCAAAAACATGAATCCATGGACCTAGACTGAATCATACAATTAGCCATCTCCCAAAGTGTTATGTTCTCTCTCTCGGCCACACCATTCTGTTGAGTATAGGGCACTAAAAATTGATGTTGAAGACCATGTTCAGAGTAAAAATCCTCAAAAGCTTGGTTCACATACTCCCCCCCATTATCTGTGTATATCCTTCAAATAGAAAGACAAGACTACTTCTCTATAAATGTCTTGAAGACTCAAAATGAATCAAAGACATCATACTTGTACTTTAGAAAGTACACCCATGTGCATATGGAGAATTAATCAATGAATGTAAGCACATATCTAGCACCCAAAAATAGAGTAGGAAATGACATGAGGTCACTATGAATTAACTCCAAAGGTTCCAAAGCACAAGTAGCTCTCCATGTGGAAAATAATCCCTATGTTGCTTGCCAAGTGCATAACCCTAATAAACACCATCTGTATAGGAAATTTGGGGAAGCCCAAGAACAAGTGCCTGTGTGCTCATCTATTGAAGATATCTAAAATTGACATGGTCAAAATGCTCATGCCAAAGTCTACTTATTAAATCTACATATGCAACAAGACATGAAAATGTGTCATTAGAAGACTCCAATCCATCAAAACTATAGAGGTAAGATGCAAAGTCAACACTCCCAATAGCCATAATCATCTCAGAATTGTGTAAGTCCCAGATAACTACATCACGTGGTGAGAACTCAATTGTCTTACTAGAACCAGAGTGGTAAATCTAATAGATGGACTATAGGTTCATCAAAATATCAGGGACACAAAGAACATCCTAAAGAGAGCCCCCGACTAGTGCAAAAGAACCAAAACCCATAACTAAAAGTTGTGGTGAGTTCCCAATAGAAATCTTTGAGGTAGCACAAGGAGCAAGTGAAGTAAGCAACTTAAGAGTGTTTTTCATATGGTGAGATGTGCTAGAATCAAGAATCCAAGTAGGCCCTGAATTTGTAGCACAAGAAAAAAGAGCATGACCTTTCCCTACAGGGGGGATAAAGACTTAGGAGCAGAAATATAATGCTCCTTTATGGCTTCCTCTAAAGCCCCAAACACTCCCAACACCTAGAAATGGGATGTCCATCCTTGCCACAATAATTGTAGGTCTCACTTGATATCTTCTTGGTCTTGAAGGTAGACTCAGCAGACTTTGAAGAATCTTTACCATTTGGAGGGTTAGTTGGAGGTGTAGGATCAGTTTTTGGTGTATCTTCTTTTAATTTGGCTTTTTTTTTTAAATTTCCCTTTAGAAGATTAAGCAACCAATCCTTGGCTAGAAGAGCCAGAGGCATCCACCTATTGGATCTTTTCCTATTCTCATGTCAACTAATCACAAAATGTCTCAAATGAAGGCATCTAATGTCTATTACTCAAGGCATCCATAGTGGAGTAGAAAGTGGAAGAGAAGATCTGATACTGTCCTCACAACTTTGAAAGTATCAAAAAGATACACTCATCATCTATTTTGTTTATTTGACATCCCTGCAAAACTACATGGGGAAAAAAATTTACAGAAGCTCCAATCACCAAAAACAAAAAGTTTTATATGGATCCTAATTGTAATGGGCCTTCTGAACTCAATGGTAGCATCCATTTAGGCACAAAGTGCCCCAAAAATATGGTCTTCCTCCCGATTGAAGAAAAAATCACAAACAAACTAGGGTTTGTGTCTTTGAATCACGGCTTCAAAAAATCTTTCAAACTAGGAAGTAGCAAGGAGGCTCTGATACCATGTAGAAGTTGATGAAAGTCAACTTCACAATGTGCCAAGATTGCCTACATGCAAATAACCTACTAAAGAGAAATCGAAGAAGGAAGGAACAAGAGCTTGGAGCAACTCAACAAAGTGAGAAAATATATTGGAACAATAAGAAATGAAATTGTTGTACAAAAATGCAATTGGAGAGCCTATTTATAAAGGCCTCTAGGAAGCTTGTAGAACAAGCTAAAAAAAGCTAGGACATAAGGTTGACAACTAAGTATATGTCCACAAAAGGTGGATTATCCTCATGACTAGGTAGGAACAAACTCTTGTGTTGTAAACAACTCCTAGACAATAACTAATAAATAAATGCATTTAACCTAAGAAAACTTAAGTAAAGTGTAAATAATTATTATTTGCTCCAACAGTTGTTCAGAATTAACAAGTGGGAAGTATACTTCTGAGAGGGGGGATGAATCAGAAGTATTAAACTTTAACTAATAAAACTTTTAAACTCTAAAATATTTCATGCATAAACATATAAAAATAGCATGTAAAGTAAATATATCCACATAAACACTTGACACCATATATGATTACCCAAAAATCCTTTAATGAGAAGGTAAAATTGGGGTAGAGATGACACCCACAACTCTTCATTACTATAGCAATAAAGTTTACCTATTAAGGTTACATATTTTGACCATTCTCATGATCTACCTTGTGAAAGGCCTATTCTGTTAAAAGCTCACAAGGAATTTTAGATCCTACCCTATTAAAAGATTTTGACACTCTATCAAAAGTGTACCTAGCTAAAGGATTTACAAAAAATTCACTTTGAATGTCACCCTATTAAAGGCTTTATACAATGTTGTTAAACCAACCTATCTCCATAGGATTTCATTCTGCTAATACAATTGTTAGAGAGTATAGTAGAATGTTTGACCTAATCACTTGCAATCTGCTATTTCTGATTTTAGATCCTTTTTCTATCCAATCTGATCCTCACTGATCTAGTATGAAACTATTATGATCTTAATTCTCTATTCTACTAACTGATACTGCAGTGTTTTCCTTCTTCTAAGTCAATTCAGCCCTTTCACTGCCTTTAAACTTCACTAGTTTTATCTCCTTGCATGCATTCTCTTCTTGCACACTCTCATACATTCTAAATTATGGGGTTTGAACCTCCTTAAAAAGGATTTTGTAACTTAGAGTTAGGTATGAATCTATGATTGAGATTCATCCATCTTTCTTGCTCAAATCTTTCCATTTTTTTGATTGGTTGCATGTTGATTACATAGAGAATCGTATAGATTCAATCTTATCTTTTAATCCTTTGAGGTTTATCCATATGTCAGCTCAAAAATGGTTTACATCTTAGTTTGTGAAGGCTCAAACTCTTATGTTGATTCTATGTTACTTGGCACTTACTGATTACTTATGCATGGCACATACTAAATTTTGTCTTGCTTGGCACTTGAAATTTGCTCGGCATCTATTAGTCACTTGGCATCTGAAACTTACTTGGCACTATCTATTTTCTTAGCATCTAAATGAATCAAAACTTGTTGAATTTCTAACTCAGTACATATTGTGACTCGACATCTATATTATACTCAACATCAACTTAGAAAATTTCTTAAGTGTGTTAACACTCAATTGTTAAAATCAATCTGAGATCAACAATCTTCCCCTTTTCCACGACTGTCAAAAGTACTTAACAATACATAATGAAACTAATCCCCTCAAGTATAATATACATTTTTTTTGGCATATATACATAACTTCAAAATTTTATGAAAGACTATATACCTTAAAAAATTTGTATCTCCCCCTGAGTTGATGTGTCATATCCTTGTAACCAAAATATCAATGAATAGATTGATGTACCTAAGATGATACTCCTTGTCTTCAATGATGATACTCTTTATCTGATGTACCCTTGTTATGCTCTATATGTTGATACTCTTTATCTTATGTGTCCTTGTTATGCTCTTTTTTTCTCTTTCTTTGTTTATTTTATTACTCCCCCTTTCACATGTTTCCCTTGCAGTTTAAGTGTCCTTCTGGCTTTTCAATTTCTCCTAATGTGTCTTTAATTTCTCCCCCTATCAACAATATCTCCCCCCTTTTGACACTGATGTCAAAGGGTCTTAGACACTGACTAAATACTTAGCCAAGTATCTCTTGTTCACTTCAATTTAAATTCTCAGAGTAGCATCCCAGTTTTGTATTGCTACTTCTAGGGATTTAATTTGGATGGTTGTCTCTGCTACAAGGTGAACTAAGCCATCTAATGTAGAAAGATTGGAATCTTTCTTTGTCACATTTGTTAGAGTAAGTTATTTATTACTCTTGTTACGTTAGCTCTCTTAGGTCCATATAATTAATATTTTATATTAATTATAATGCACAAACCTAGTTTTCTTTCCTTTAGGGTTTTGTTCACCTTAAAAGGTTGAACTTTTTGTATTTTATTTTCATAACTTAGAATACTGTTTTTGCTCTCACATTCTTGAGAACTTCTAAGCTCTGCTTTTTTCATTTTTTGGTTTCTCTTCATTGTAGGATATTTGCATGCAGGTGTTCTTGAGGATCTGATAAGTTGGTTTGCTCAAATTCAACATGGTATCAAAGTAGACCTATTGCTTCCTCGTCTGAAGATTCTTGAAGCTACAATTCGGAGTCAAAAACCCTAGCTTTTTTAGAGTTTTTTTCTTCAAAAGGGTGAAGCGAAAAATTTTGGGGCACTTTGGGCCCAAAGAGACATTGTCATTCAATTTAGAAGGCCATTTGTAGTCAAAAAACATATAAAACTTTTTATTTTTAGCTACAAGGTGTTTTGGAAAAAAAATTTGGCCCCCTAATACGGTCGTACAGACGCAGGGTTCAAAAAAAAAATTTTAAAATTTTAAAATAGTGATTTTTGGGCACTCTGCCAATGGGCCACCTCAGCACTACCATATAGACACTAGAGCACCACCCATGCCTAGCCCACGCTCATCCATAGCTGGCGTAGCACTGATGGTGTGGCCAATGCCCCGCCGCCACCAGTCGACTGCTCAAGCACCACCTCCACCCAGCTCCAACCAACGACCCCATTGGGTTCTCCTCCTAAGCACCACTACCATCGGTGGTCCTCACAAACTTGCCTCTCTGATGTATGATGTCCACCTAACGTCACCTTCTATCAGCCTATGTCAGCAAACTAATAGCTAACATCATCATTCTATCAGATGACATCACTTTTCTATCAGCTAATGTCATCCCACTTTAGGCCTTGCTGATGTCATCATTTTTTACTTCTGATGTCATCTTTTTGGCTAACAAAATTTTTTTTTGATGATGTTCTATGATGGTTGTATGAGCATCAAATTTAGGACAATGTCTGTAATTTTCCAGTGAGCTCCTCTTTTGAACCTACAGTCAGTTTTTTGCTCATAACTTGAGCATACGGACTTATTTATGTGACCCAAAAGAAGGGCCAGAATGCTAACTCAGAGACAAAGACAATGGTGCTAGTTTTGTTTGATTCTAAGTTCATTTGAACTTCTATATTTGGTGTTGAATTAGAGGCTTCTATTTTCCTTCTTCTTTGCATCCAAATTCTAGGTTCTTTTCTTAGTTTTTGTGCTTTTCCATGGTTGTTGCTTTAGTTTTGGGTGATATTTTTATTCATTCCGAGGGGCAGAATTTTCTATTCTGTAATTTTCTTCAGAATCATACCCTTCTACTTTCATCTTTTCTTTTTGTCAATGTCAGATCTTTCTATGATCTAGCTCATGTTGTACAACTATCACACCTAGAAGACACAGATGACCAGGCTTCTCATGTCCAGAGGCTTATAGTCCTGCCTAGATGCGAACCAACCTGTTCTATAGTGCCCTATTGAGGTTCTTTAGCACATAAATAAAATGGATGAAGCCATGGGACTATTTGCACTAAACATCTCTGATAGTCTACTATTTTATTTGGATGATTTGACCACTGCACTGGCTATTTGGACCAAATTCCACAAGTTTTTTGGCATAGTGAATGAGTTTCAGGCACTACAGCTTGATGCAAAGTTGACTTCTCTGACACCAGCCAGCTTTCCCACTATTGAATACTTCCTGATGAAGTTCAAATCTTTGCATATAGTCTTGCAGGGATGTGGTAAAAAAGAAACTGATGATAAGTGTATTTTTTTGATACTCTCAAAGTTGCAAGGATAGTATCAGATCTTTTCTTCCATTTTCTACTCCACCATGGATGCCTTGGGTAATAGACATCAGATGCCCTCATTTCAGACATTTTGTGATCGCTTGACATGAGAATAGGCTAAGATCCAATAGGTGGATGCCTCTGGCTCTTCCAGCCAAGCATTGGTTGCTCGGACTTCTCAAGGGAAACCAAAATAGAAAGCCAAACCGAAGAAAGATGCACCAAAAACTAATGTCAAACCTCCAGCTAACTCTTCTAAGAGTAAAACTACTTTGAAGTCTATTGATTCTACCTCCAAGACTAAGAAGAAATCAACTAAGACATGTAGCTTTTGTGGAAAGGATGGACATCCCATTTCTAGGTGTTGGAAATATTTGGAGGCTTTAGAAGAAGCCATGCAGGAGCATCACATTTCAGCTCCTAAGTCTGCATCCCCCCCTACAGGGAGAGGTCACACTCTTACTACATGAGCTATGACTTTTGGGCCTACTTGGATTCTTGATTCTGGTGCCTCTCACCATATGACAAACACTCAGTAGTTGGTCACCTCACTTGCCCCTTGTCCTGCTTCCTAGATTGTTATTGGGAACTCATCACATCTTTCTATCATGGGTTCTAGTTATGTTGCATTAGCTAGGGGCTCTCTTCAGGATGTTCTTCTTGTCCTTGACATTTCAATGAACCTATTTTCTATCTATCATATTTTCCACTCTAGCTCTGGTAAGATAGTTGAGTTCTCACCACATGATGTGGTTATCTAGTACTTACATGATTCTAAGATGATTATGGCTACTAGGAGTGTTGATTATACATCTTGCCTCTATAGATTTGATGGATTTCAGTCTTTTGATGACACAAGTTCATGTCTTGTTGCACATGTAGATTCAGTAAGAAGACTTTGGCATGAGCATTTTGGCCATGTCAATTACAGATATGTTCATTAGATGAGCATATAGACACTTGTTCTTGGGCTTCCCCAGATTTCTTGCATAGATGGTGTTTTTCAGGGTTGTGCTCTTGGCAAACAACATAGGGATCCATTTCCACATGGATGGGCCACTTGTGCTTTGGCACAATTGGAGTTGATTCATAGTGACCTCATGTCATTTCTCACTCCATCTTTTCCAAGTGCCAAATATGTGCTTACTTTCATTGATGACTTCTCCAGACGTACATGGGTGTGCATTTTGAAGTACAAGTCTCATGTCTTTGATTCATTTTGAGTCTTCAAGACATTTTTTGAGAAGCAATCTAGTCTTTCTATTTGGAAAATATGCATAGATAATGGGGGGGAGTATGTGAACCAAGCTTTTAGGGATTTTTGCTTTGAACATGGTCTTCAGCATTAGTCTTCAGTGCCCTACACCCCTCAGCAGAATGGTGTGGTAAAGAGGAAGAATAGAACCCTTTGGGAGATGGCTAATTGTATGATTTAGTCCAGATCCATGGATTTGTGTTTTTGGGCAGAGGCAGACAATTGTGCCAACTATATTTAGAATTGAATGCCTCATAAGGTAGTTCAAAATATGACTCCTAAGGAGGCTTGGTCTCATGTCAAGCCTAATGTATCTTCATTCCGAGTTTTAGGTAGTGAAGCATGGGCATTTATATTAGATTCTTAGAGGAGAGCAATGGAGCAGAAGAGCTAACACCTCATTTTTGTTGCCTACTGTGAGGATGTTAAGGCTTATAGGTTGTTTGACCTATAATCTAGAGAGATCCTATTTTGACAGGATGTCCAGTTTGATGAGCACCTTCCTGTAGTAGATATCCTGCATCCAGAGTCTACTTTACTTACCACCACTTCCTCATCCTTTCTAGTCTCTTTTTTGGATGATGAGGATGATGATCATGTTGATCCCCATTTACCTCTGTCATAGGATCCTCCTCAGATGCCTAAATGGGCTCGAGCTACAGTTGAGGCTATAGGATCACTACCTGGTGACCCTACCACTTCCCATTGCACCTATTCACATATTGTGGGTTCTATTCTTCTCAATCATGCTATTTGTGATGTTCCTCATACTTTTATAGTAGCAATAGGACATCCTAATTGGGACAATGCAATGGAGGAGGAGTATTCTTGTTTGATGAAGAATCATACTTGGGATCTTTGTTCTCTTCCAAAGGGAAGAAAGGTTGTGTGATGAAAATGGTTGTATCACACTAAGTTTGCTACTTATGGTTCCATTGATAAGTGCAAGGCATGTCTTGTTGTGAAGGGTTTTTCATAGTTTGAGGGTATTGATTACACTGAGACATTTGCCTCTATTGCCAAGATGAACTCTATTTGCCTTGTCTTATCCCTCGCAGCTTCACAGGGATGGCCCATTTTTTAGATGGACATGAAGAGTGTATTCTTACATGGTGATCTTACTAAGGAGATTTACATGGAGTAGCCTCAAGGATTTGTGTAGGATTCCACCTTGGTTTGTAGACTTTAACGCTCATTGTATGGTCTCAAACAAGCCCCTCAGGCTTTTTATGAGAAGATGGACACTTTTTTGCTTTCTACAGGCTTCACCCATTGCCATTTTGATCCTACGGTCTACATTCAACATCTTTATCCTTGTGCTATATCTTGATGGTCTTCTTCTTACAAGTAGCTCATCCTTTATGGTTAAGGATGTTTAGAGACCATTGATGGAATAGTTTGAGATAACTGATCTTGGCCTGCTACACTATTTTCTTGGTCTTCAAATTGTTCAATCCCCTATAGGAATCTTTGTTTACCAGTAGAAGTATGCTCTTGACATGCTTCGACACTTTGACATGCTTGATTGTAAGCCTGCTCCTACAACCTTTCAATTAGGTGTTACTTTGTCTACCTCTTGCACTTTGCCTTCAATGGATCCCACATTGTACCAATAGTTAGTTCGTAGCTTGTTGTACCTGACACACACTCATCCTAATCTCTCCTTTGCAGTGGGTCTTGTCTCTCATTTCTCACATGATCCTCATGAGAGTCATTGGCAAGCTACCAAGCATATTCTAATATACATTCAGAGCACCTTGATGTATGGCATTCATTACACAATAGGGACTCCTCACATTGTTGGCTACATTGACTCAGATTGGGCCAGTGATGTCGATGATCAGAAGTCTACTTCTGGCTTTGTTTTTTGTCTTGGATTTGGTCCTATCACATGGTCATGCAAGAATCAATAGGCTCACACACTTTCACCTATAGAGGTTGTGTATCGAGCCATAGTGCTTTCTAGTCAGGGGATTTTATGGTTTTAGTAGTTAATTACTGAGTTTGGTTTTCCTCCTGATTGTCCCACTATTTTGTGGTGTGATAATCAGAGTGCTATTCATATTTCTTGCAACCCGATGGAGCATCAATGCACTAAACACATTGAGCTTCATATGCATTCCATTCGTCATTTGATCCAATATGGTGTTCTCTCTTTTGATTACATTTCCACTAATGCACAGGTTGCTAACATCTTCACCAAGTCATTTGCATCACCTCGCTATCTTTAGATATGGTTTGTGCTTGGGATTACGGATGTTGTCCTTGGGGGGTCTTTTTGAGGCCTTCCTTCCTTCATTTTTTTTTCAACATATTTTTTTTGTCTCTTTTTGGAGAGGGGTTTTTCCCATTGGGTTTTCTCCTTTGTCTCCAGTTTATGGAGATTTCCTTGTATTGGGTACCTGATCAGGCCTTGTTGTCGGGACCCATTTTCCTGCTTTCATAGCTTTGCTAGGTTAGCTTCCTCCTAAGCTTTACTTAAGGGGGGTGTTAGAGTAATTTATTTATTACTCTAGTTTCTTTAGCTCTCTTAGGTGCATATAATTAATATTTTATATTAATTATAATGCACAAACCTAGTTTTCTTATTTTATATTAATTATAATGCACAAACCTAGTTTTCTTTCTTTTAGGGTTTCGTTCACCTTAAAAGGTTGAACTTTTGTATTTTTTTTTCATAACTTAGAATACTTTTTTTGCTCTCACCTTCTTGAGAACTTCTAAGCTCTACTTTTTTTGTTTTCTAGTTTCTCTTCATTATAGGATATTTGCATGCAAGTGTTCTTGAGGATCTGTGAAGTTGGTTTTCTCAACTTCTACAACATTCTCTGAATAGGATAGTTCCTTTTGCAAAATTTACATCTGAGAGGTGAGGAAGGCTTGTATCTGTACCAATTTGGCTCTTGTGTAAGCCTCTTTTGTTGTTAATATAGCTAATTCCTTTTGAGTGTGAAGCATTGTATTAAAGTACTTCTCACTTTGAGCTGGATCTTTGGTTAGTTGCATACTTGATATTTTAAAGTTCCTTTCCAAGCTCATAATTATCTATCTAGTATCCTATGTGAAGATAGAAGGATCAAACAATTTTGAGTACAATGAGAATATGTTCTCAAGTACTTTCTTCACCTTTTCAATTTTCTTAGCTAGTTCTACTTGAGATAGTGCTATCTCACTAGATATTCTTTCATTTACCTTTGTTTAAAACTTCTTTTCTAATTATTCCATCAACTTGGCATTAGTATCATGGTCTTCACTTTGCATCTGGTCCACTATGTTTGAAAGTTGCTCCATTATGGGCTTTTTTTCATCAAGTGTCTACAAGCTAAATGCATCTAAAAAGATGTCCTTTATTTCAATCAATGCTTGCATCTATTTATACTCACTCCTGTGTATCTCCTACTTCTTTTTCCTCTCTAGTGCCTCTTACACTTCATTGATTTGTTCAATATTCATAGTTTCATAGTCATACTTGGAAATGACTATTTCTTCATCTAGTGCAGGATCTCCATAGTGAAGTCCCCTTGCAACCTTTGTAGAGCTTGTAGACGTTTAAAATCATCCTTAAACACTATATTAATTAATTTTAATATTTCCCATGACATTTTAATTTAATTAATTAATTATATTTTTCACATTCCTCTACTTATTTAATTAAGCTAATTAATTAAATAAGTTGATTCTCCTAAGTATTTAAATATTATTTAAATACTTTTAACCTTAATGTGTTAAATTAATTTAACACATGACCCTCCATCTTTCCCCCTTTTTAAATAAATTTCATTTTTTTTAAATCCTCACATCCTATTAATTCTTCTAAACCCATGATTAAATTAAATCTCATTTATTTTAATCTTAAACCAACCTAGAGCCTAGTCTACACCCATCATTTTCATCCTCTTAAGCCTATTTCTTCTCTAATCCCACTTAATCATTCCTAATTATCTCCCTAATCCCTCTCATTAGCCTAAGAGTGTGCTCACACGTGTGAGATGGCATGCCCATACACTCTTGTCTCCCACTTTTCTTCTCAAGTTTGCTCACACATGTGTGAGAAAACTTTGAATTTTTGACCATTTGCATGGCTTGCATGTCACCTTATGTGGCACTTACTTGGATGCCACCTCACCAAGCCCTCCCTCAAGCCTATAAATAGAGGGCTTGTCTCAAGCATTTGCATCTCTCATCATTTGCATTGTTAGCATGTTGGTTTGAGATTTGAGTTTGCATTCATAGTTTGAGCTTTCATGGTAGTTTGAGTTTGCATTAGTAGAGTCTCATAGTGATTTTATAGATTCATACTAACAATTGGGTATTTGATTTAGTTTACATTATTCATTGTTAATCTAGTTTCTACATGCATTTGTAGCTTTATTAGAGCTTGCATTTTTATCATAGTTTGCACATTTAGTTAGCTTTTCATTACATATCACCTTCATCTTTGAATGCCTTCAAGAATGGCTCTCTTCATATCCATTTCTTAAGGTGTTCTTCATCTCATTTAGTTTAGATTCATACCTTAATTGCATACACACTTGCACTCACTCACTCAAGAGATTCATTTATTGTTGTGTTTGGGAGAGCACATTAAACACCACCCCCCCCCCCATCTTAACACACCAACAAGGCCTCTCATGGGTGTCCTTGTTGAGCTGTAGAGGTGGCTGGAAGGTTGGATTTTTTGGTTGCTTAGGGTTGCAAAACCCAAGTAAGCATTAGTTGGTACTTTGTTCTTTTCATCTCGATAAGTCTTTGATGCAATTTCAAGATTTTAAACTAGTGCTTGTTTGTTAACCCACGCTTCTTGCAGGTCTCACTTTCTAGCACACATTTTGGCATGCCCAGTAGGACCCATGTCTCTGGTTTCATTTCAAAATTTTGCAAATGACCTTAGTTCAATCGTAAAACATCGCATTGTCGTCTACGCAGGCCACAGCGTCATCTCTGTTTGTCGTCTGTGCATACCATCGTCTACGCAGACCAGCATCTGCGCAGACCAGTGTCTTCGCACTTTTTAGCGTCTCTGTAGTAGTTTCAAGCAATATTCTCATTTTAGTTCTGTCATCTCCGCTTGTGGTTCTATCATCTTCGCTTGTAGTTCTCTCATCTGTGCTTCTAGTTCTGTTGTCTCTATTTCTAGTCTGTCATCTGCACTTCTAATCTATCATCTCTAACTTTTAGGTTGTCGTCTGTGACTTTAGTTCTGTCATCTTCTTCATTAGTTCTATCATCTACGAACTTAATCTGTCGTCTGCGTTGTGGGCTGGAACTATTTTCTCATCTCTGAGTTTTGGCATCTCTGATTTTCACATTGTCGTCTGCATCTGAAATTACTTAGTTGCCTATCATCTATGAGTTTTAACATCTCTACAATTTGGCATCTTCGAGTTTCATCATCTGCGCATTTTGGTGTCTACGCCTGTATTCTGGCATCTCCACATTTTGAAAGAATTGTCCAATTTTTAACAATAATTTTAGCTAACTGATTGACTTGCGAGTTTTAACTAACAATTTTCATGCAGAGAAGTAACCTTAAGTTCCTAAAAAGCAAAACCAATAGTGATTTTCATCACTAAGAGAGATTTGTAGTAATTTTTATCACTTAAACCTTAAATGCTAATGAACTTGAATGGATTAAACACTTTCATTTGAATGCATGAATGTTTAGATTAGCAAACATTTGGACTTTGGTGCTTAAAATTGACATGAATATCTAGATTAGCCAACATTTGGACTTGGGTGTTTAAAATTGACATGAATACATAGGGTAGCAAACATTTGGACTTTGGTGCTTAAAAGAGACATGAATGTTTAGGATAGAAGATACATTTGGATTTGGTGCTTAAAAAGAATTCACACCATTTTGAATGCTTTAAAGGATAATGGACATGTATGCCTAGGCTAGACAATATTTGGAATTGGTGCTTAAAATGAAGTCATACACTCTTGAATGCCCTAAGGTAAATTGACTTTATTTCTTGAATTTTTCTTTTCATCATTTTACTTTCATGCACTCGCTTTACTTTCTTGTTGACGAACCTGCGTTTTCATTTATGTTTGCGCTATTTCAAGTTGGAAAGAACCTTGCATGTTTTAATCACAAGTGTCTTCAAATAGATAGAAAACTTAAAGCTTCATTAGAAAAGAACAAGTGTTTTTTAAATTCCAAGACCACTTATGTATTCTCTCCCCTCGTGCCTTTGGGCGATCTTGGGTGCACAAGAAATAAGTGATTTTGTTTTTTATTTTTAGGAGGCCTGCTTGGGGATTTCATCACCCCTTGGGATGACCTCAACTCTAGTGTTCTGGCAGAGTATAAAAATCAGGAGGAGAATCGAAAGAAACCTCTCTTGGAAGTGGAATATTGTCACTCTTGGCTAAGCCCCAAAGAACTTTATACCTTTGAAAAGTGAAGGAGGAGATTTGAGTTACCGTTTCCCCCTGGCTGTGTGGCAGTATTTCCTTTTATCTATAGATTTGGGCCTCACATACCTTGTGTATATCGAGGACTCCCTCGAGATAAGCCTTGTTCATCCTAAAGATAGCCTTATTAGGGTTGTTGGCGTGTTCAGCGTGCTTGTTCAAACATTCAAAAAACCAAAGCCAAAACATCAAATAAGTTCTAAAACAAGTGAAATTGTGAGCTATCCTTTTATTGAGTAAGATAGGTTAAGTGAGGTCTTCTTGACTCACGGTTACTTTTGGTAGTTTGCATTTTGGTTGAGTCTAGTCACTCTAAATTTGGGTCTTATTTTATTCTTGCCATGACCGATAAAGTCAACCAAGTCAAACATAAGAAAGTGAAATTGTCCAAACCGCCTGTCTACAAGGAAAGGAAGAACCTAGCATACGGTGACAAACAATTTCGATATGCTATCAAAGACATTCAAAAAGAAGAAGCTACTCAAAACCGTTATGATAGAATTGAATACAATGGAAAACTTCAAAATTGGTCTGCTTTCCCAGAAGTGAACCCAAGGTTTTTATTTCCAGTAAACGAGGATTGAGATAGTTGCATTAGTAACCACAACCATATCTACCTCCATCTTTCCAAACTCCTAGTCTTCCACCTTCAAATTTTCTACTAGAGAGCTTAAACCTTAAAACATCTTTTGACATTGCAACATTAGACCTTTCATCTATAAGCAAACATGTATCCTAATCATGCTTACTTATTTGGGATCACATGTCCATCTCCAAATAATGAGCAATCAATTTGGTGCCCTATCTTGCCTACAAGATCACTTGGCTATCTTTGGTAGGAGAAAGATACTACTATCCTCTAGTCAATCTTTGTTTGCTAAATCAAGGTCTTTTGTTCAAACTTGGGTAGTTGACCCTTTAATCACATAAGGTTAATAGCTCTTATCCTCATTTTCTTTTTCTTCCATAATCTTCCACCCATTGGCTTGATCACTCTTGTATGGTACACACACGATTAGGAAGGTTCACATTTTATCCCATGTCACGTTTGTGGGAATCATTGAGGCAATTAGAGATGGAGAATCCTTTTCCTCCACTCACAACTTCATTAGGGAATACAATTCCCTCTAGTTCAAACCTCGGCATACCTAACTCTACATCCACATGAGAACCAGAAGATCCCTTCCATAACACAACTTTGGGGGATAATGATGAAGAGATATACCAAGATGAAGATCCTATTGACCCTAACGATGTACCTAATGATGTCAGGACATTCCTCGCAGACCCCTACAATGTGGAAATGATGGAAAAATCCATTAGGGCAAACAAAACTGAGATATTCCTAAACTTGGTCAAGGATGGTGTTAATGTTCCCCCAAGCTTTGATGAGAACACTTTGTTTAGACAAATTACAAAAGGTGGTGCACCCATGTTGCCCACTTCAAATGCAGTTCTGACTTCTAGCAAAGGGAAAGAAACCATGGTGATAACTAGTGCTATGCCTACATCTATCACTTCAACACAACCTACATTTCAATTGAGTGTAGAACATATTCAACAGATCATTAGTGTCATGCCCAATGTTACCACACATGCTAATATTCCACAATCTACCTTGACAACTTCAACTGTGGGATGCTTAGGCATTGGAGAAGTGCCTGCTCAACCAATGGCAATTCCGACACAACCAATGCACTCTTCTTATTTACAAGTGCCAACCACTATGGTAAAGACATCCATGCCAATTCCAACAACTTCATATCAATACATTGGCCAAAGTGGAGTGCCTCCACCACCTCCCACTACATTTGGGACTCCCCATAATTTAGGAGGTGGATTTGTGAACACCCAACAATCACAAGTGCAACCTAATCAAGATTTGGCCCAAAAATTCCAAGAATTGCGAAATTTGGTCCTTAACATGAACAAAAAAGGGGTGAAGGATGTCTCTTTTGAGGAAATTTGTCCTTTTCCATTTGATAAATCCATTAATATGGTGCCATTTCCAACCGGTTTTGAAATACCTAAATTTGACAAGTATATGAGAGAGACATGCCCCGTCACCCATCTCAAGGAATTTTCCATTTTGTGCCAAGAAGTAGCCTACAGTGATGAATATCTTAAGAGACTCGTTGCACGAAGTCTTGGAGGCCCCGCACTTGAGTGGTTAATTAATTTACCTAAGGGATCCTTTACTTCATTCAATGATTTGACAAGCAAGTTTATAGCACAATACTCTTACAACATTGAACATCATGCCTCATTGAGTGACTTGTGCAACACAAAAAAATGAAATGGAGAAACTTTTGCCAACTTCCTACAAAGGTGGAGACATCTTGCTAATCGTATGCCATATAAAATTGAGGATTCCCATCTTGTGGATATATTTATCAAGAATTTGATACCCGAAATGTCCTTCCACATGAAAATGGCTAGCCCCGAAGACTTTTCCACTTTAGTCAAAAAGGGCAAGAATATCGAAAATGGACTTTTGGAAAAAGGTACCATCAAACATTATAATTCATCATCCTCCAACAATGAGTCAAACAACAATAGCAAACCCAAATCCTGGTCCAAGAATAAGGGTGTTACACACAATGGTGTTACTGATGTAAAAAACCTTCAAGGAGGAAACAACAACAACTACCACAATCAGAACAACAACAATTCAAATCATGACAATCAAAGCAATCAACAATCTAGAAGTCAAACACAATTCTTTCCACGCAACAACTACAATTGTGACTATGATCGAAATAGAAAGTTCACTAACTTTCGTGAACCTTTGGAGACCATCTTTCAAAAATTAGTGGATCACAACTTGATGGTATTTCCTAACACACATCCTTTTCATAAAAATGAACCAAAGTCAAAGTGGTATAGGGAAAATGAATATTGTAAATACCACCGTATCAAAGGACATGACACCAAAAAATGTATTAAGCTCAAATTTTTTATCCAAAATCTTGTTGATGATGGGGAAATTGAAGTGGAAGGAGGTCCAACTTCTAAAAATGCTAAATTGAAGATATTTCAAAAACCATTTCCCGATCACAATAATGATAACAACAATACCAACAATGCAAATCAAGCCTCCGCATCAAATGCATTACCTAATGATTATTCCACTAACCACATATCAGGGTTTGACTCCTTGTGTGGTCACATTGAAGAAGTAGACACTCATGTGAATACCCTTTTTTTACAAGCAGCTGATTGTGATTCCACCACTCGATGGGGAAGACTTACTTTGCAAGTTTCCACTCCCAATAACACTAATCTAACAATACCACATGCGCCTGTTGGGCCATCCACCTCACAACGGCCCGCTTCTCACTATAATGTGTTGTCCCAGCTAGGTAAGACTCCTGCACAAATCTCCATTCTTGAGCTTCTTACCACATCACCCATCCATAAAGAGATATTAGAAAAGGCTCTCTTGGAGTCTCGTGTTCTTGAAAACATTAATGCTTCCCAATTCACTGCCATGATTGGAAACCTTGCCGCTCAACAACACCTTGTCTTCATAGATAAAGATTTTCAAGGTCCCGATCCCCGTCATAATTTTTCGCTCCACATTGAAGTTCTTATATAGAAACATAAGATTAAGAGAGTCCTTATAGACAATAGATCCGGTTTGAACCTTTGTACATTGAAAATGATTCGTTTCTTGGGACTACCAGAGGATCTCCTAGATGTTAATAAAAGGATCACAATAAAAGCATATGATGAAAGAGAAAGCGAATCAAAAGGAGTCATCATGTTGCCTCTAAAGGTGGGACCGGCTATCATAAATACTAAATGCCATGTCTTAGACTTGGATTTTCCATATAACATCTTGCTTGGTAGATCGTGGATACATACACTAAAGGCAGTCCCATCCACCTATCATCAATGCTTGAAATTCCCCCACCAAGGAAGAGAAATCACAATCCCAGGGGATCCCACTCCTTTTGAGTTTTGTAAAAGATTGAAAGGTGCACTAATGAATTTTTGTCCAATAAGTGAGTTTGCCAAAGTTGTGCCTAAATCTCTCACCATAATAGAACCACCTTCCACAATAGTACCAAAATTAGCTAATGAGGATTCAAGCTCCCACAAGGGAAAAGAGAAGGTTGGAGATACTAAAATTAACACCATAGGAAAGAAGGTCACTTTTGCTGATTTAGGAATGGGAGAGTATAAGTTTGAAAATGCCTTGTGTGTGGGACAACTACCACTCTCCCCTCGTTCCTTTGGAAAACCTTCTCAATTGTCACCTTCTACTAATAAGGAAACCATGCAAGTTAGGAAGACAACATTTGAGAATTGGAGTTCACTTAGTGATGAGCACATGGAAGATAATATCCTAGATTGGCTATATTATGATGGAAAAGATGAACCTGTGGAGTTTCCTAAAGATAAATATGTTAAGGCACCTCCCATTATTGAAAACATGGGATACCATGGTATCGACCTCAGACCGAAAGAAGATAGAATTAGACAACCCTTAGAAACTAATAGCTATCCTAAAGGATGAGGATTGGGCTCCATTAAACCTAAGGTATCCTTTGCTGACAACTATTGTATGGTTGAACTTGATTCTGAGACTGAAGAGGAGGAATTTTTTGAAGTACTTTTCCAATACATTGAAGATGACCTAGATAATTATGTCCACGCCATTACCATAGATGACCTTTCATCCATTAACCTACCTCTCACCAATCCAGACATGATAGACTAGGACCTTCAAGATACACCACCAGCTCTCGATATCTGTAAGTCTGATGAAGTAGTGATGGCACTTTTTGGCCTTAAGAATCTCCAAGAATATGAACATGAGATCCAATACAATGAGGAAGCCTACTTTGGTAGCCAATTCAACTCTCTTAGTTGCAAAAGTGAAAAAGAAAATAAAAATGGAAAAACAAAAGACACATCCTCTAGTGAAAACTCCCCTGGGGCACTTTTGGATGAAGAAAAAGATAAAATAAAGGACGCATCTTCTGGTGAAAACCTTTTAGAGGTGCCAGAGGAGGGAGAGCTTGACTTGCCATTTAGATCCTTGCCACCAAAAAAATCACCTATTTTGAATGAAGACACAATTCTAGTCAATTTGGGAACAGAGGATAGTCCACAAATCACCTACATTGTTGCTACCTTAAGTCTTGAGGAACAAAAAGCCATGACCAAATTCTTAAAAAAGGGAAAAATCAATTTTGCATGGACATACAAAGACATGCCTAGCCTAGATATAGATTTGGTTGTACATCATTTGATAGTTGATCCCAAGATTAAACCAGTAAAGCAAAAGTTGCACAAAATGCACCCTAAGATAGCACTCCTAGTGAAAGCAGAGTTATAGAAAATGTTAGAGGAAAAATTCATCCATCCTATTACCTACCCTGAGTGGGTCTCCAACATTGTTCCTATAGGGAAAGCATCTGGGGGCATCCGTGTTTGTTCAAATTTTTGAGATTTAAATCTCGCATGTCCTAAGGATGATTTTCCACTTCCTAACATAGACATCATAGTGGATTTGACTGCTGGACATGAGATGTTGTCTTTGATGGATGGATTTTTCGGTTATAACCAAATCAGAATTGTAGAAGAGGATCAACATAAAATGGCATTCATCACCCCATGGGGAACCTTTTGTTATCAAGTCATGCCTTTTGGCTTGAAAAAAGTCGGTGCCACTTATCAATGCGCAATGACTACCATATTCCATGATCTTCTACATGTCATAATGGAGGACTATGTTGATGATATCCTTAAAAAATCTAAGACAAGAGAATCCCACATTGATGTCCTTTCCATTATTTTTGATAGGTTGGAGAAATATAAAGTATGCCTTAATCCTAAGAAATGTGTATTTAGGGTCAAATCAGGCAAACTGTTAGGCTACATCGTCTCCAGAAGAGGTATTGAAGTAGATCTAGCAAAAGTAAAGGCCATCATGGATATGCCTCCACCTACCACATTGAAACAACTCCGCAGTTTTCAAGGAAAGTTACAATCTATTAGGAGATTTTTGTCACAACTAGCAGATAAAGTCCATCCACTTCAGCATTTGCTTTGCAAGGGAAACAAGTTTCAATGGGATTGCCTATGCCAAAAAGCATTTGAACAAATTAAGACATATTTGGCTAATCCTCTAGTTTTAGTGCCTCCAGTTATAGGACGACCATTGATTCTATACATTTCAGCTACTTTAGTTGCCTTAGGAGCACTTTTGGCACAATTAGATGATAAGGGGAATGAGCAAGCCATATATTACCTCAGTCGAACACTAGTTGCCTATGAGTTAAGCTACACTGCTATTGAGAGAGAATGTTTGGCTATAGTCTTTTGTATGCAAAAACTACATCATTATATGCTTAATCATACTACATATCTCATTGCCAAGATAGATCCACTCAAGTATTTGTTATCAAAAGCCGCCCTCACTGGTCGAGCAACAAAACGGGTCTTAATTTTGAGTGAATTCGACATTGTTTATAAGGATCGTAAGGCCATTAAAGGAAAAGTAATTGCAAATCAGCTTGTTGAAGCTCCTCTTCAAGGGAACCATCCCATTGTAGCCAATTTTCTAGATGACACAATGATGACCCTAGTCCCTACTACACCATGGAAATTGTTTTTTGATGGATCCTTTACACAAAAGGGATCGAGGGCAAGAATTTTGTTTGTGACACCACAAGGGGATCTCATTCCAAAGTCTTATAAAATATCATTCCCTTGCACAAACAATATAGATGAGTATGAAGGTTTAGTCTGAGGACTACATCAAGCTATCAGATGGAATATCAAAAACCTTCTTGTCTTTAGAGACTCACAATTGGTCATTAAACAAGTCACAGATGCATACCACACCAAGGATGAGAAATTTTTGCCCTACCACAAAATAGTTGAGGATCTTAAGCAACATTTTATAGAGATTGTTTTTCAATAGATTCCAAGGGCTAATAATAAAGCAGCAGATGCCATAGCTACTATTGCCTCTATGATTGCCATGCCAGAATATAGTCCTAAATGTGAGTTTCTCATTGAGAATCTTTTTACTCCTGCTTATGAGCAAACTGATTCAGGGTTGGTGTGTGAGATTGTTGGTCCTGATTCTCCATGATATGTTGACATCTTTGCCTATTTACATCACAAAACCATTCCCATAGCCCTCACCCCAAACCAAAGCAAAACCTTCATCCGTCGAACCGCCCGCTATACCATCCTAGGTGATACACTTTTCCAAAAACACTTTGATGGAACCCTCCTTCGATGTCTTAGTTCAGATGAAGCTCGAATGGCATTAGAAGAGGTTCACCAAGGGATTTGTGGTGCCCACTCTAGCGGCCTTATGTTAGCAAAAAAGCTTCTTAGGACAGGTTACTATTGGCCCACTATGGAAGCAGATGCATATCAGTTTGTGAAAAGATGTGTTCCATGTTAGCAGCATGGTGATTTGATACACGCTCCCGCCCAAGACCTTCAGCCCACCATCACTCCATGGCCCTTTTCCCACTGAGGATTCGATCTTGTTGGTCAAGTATACCCAAATTCCTCAAATGGCCACAAGTACATTATTACCGCCACTGAGTACTTCACAAAGTGGGTCGAGGCTATTCCATTAACCTACATCACTGGAAAATAGATTTCAAAGTTTATCCTGAATTATATTATTTTTCGTTTCGGTATACCTCAAGATATCATGACTGATAATGGAACCCCCTTCAAAAATCAAGAGGTTGCCACACTATGTAGGAAATTCGACATCACCCAGCATTTTTCCACCAAATACTACCCCCAAGGCAATGGCCAAGTTGAAGTTACCAATAAAACCATCTTGAAAATCCTCAAGAAAATCGTTGATGCAGCTGGCCGTGATTGGCACATCCAAGTTGCTCCCGCCCTTTGGGCCTACCATACCCCCATAGGAGCCACCCCATTTTCCCTTTTTTATGGTTCTGAAGTTGTCTTGCCCATTGAAATTGAGCTCCCTTCCCTCAGAATCTCTCTCAAGAATTTGATATCCGAAGAAGATTATCAAATTTCTCACTTGCAAGAGCTAACACTCCTTGATGAGAGACGACTGAATGCCCTAAACCACCTCCACGTGTATCAAAATCACCTTCAGCTTCAATATCATAAGAAAGTCAAGCCATGGGAATTTGAAGTGGGTGACTTAGTTTTGCAGCATAACATGAAGAACCTCCAGAACCATGAAAAGAAAGGAAAATTTGAGGCAAATTGGCTAGGTCTGTTTATCATTATAGCCAAATATGGTTTTGGGGCCTATCAGATTGCTACTCCAGAGGGAGATCCGCTCCCTGAGCCTATAAATATCCAGCATCTCAAACGGTTCTATGCTTGAGCCTTTGTAATTCCTGTACAGTGTTTATAGTCCCAAAAAATCCAAAAAAAATTAGAAAATCAAAAAATCCAAAAAAATTCATAAAATGTTCTTGAAAAAAGCCCTACAAAGCAAAAAAATGTTCCTGAAAAAAGTATGGATTCATCCATTGTCTATAAGGCTCATTTTGCTTCATTCCATTCCACCATTCCACTTCCTTTGTGCAAAGTCTTATCTAGCGATTTGCATTTCATGCATCTAATAAAGACCTCTTTTCTACGAGGCTTCATTTCACTTCCATCTTTTGAAAGACCTCTAGTTCATGAGGCATTTTCTGTCAAGTGATTGTCATCCCATTACGCTGAGCTATTTGACAACAGTAACCACCCTTGGACTTACACAAAATCACCATTTAAAACTTAATGCTTCAAGAAACTTGTTCGCTTCACAGCCCTTGCTAAAAAAAAACAATATTATGATCATTTGACATTTCAACTTGACACACTTTCATAGGATGCATCCTTCCTATAGGTGACATTGTGACATTCACTTCTAGACCTAAGGTTCTTGGTAGGAACTATGGACTGAATGACTACTTGGTCATGAGGTTTCTTTTTGGTTGATTTTATTTGTGTGTTAGTGATAGCCTTTTATGGTGCACCTTGATCTTCCATATTTTGGTCATACCGGAATAGCTGTCATTAACTACACATGTTTTTGCGGTATGATCTATGTTTGAGACTTTACTTCATGTGTGTCAGTTGCAGGTTATGTTAATGCATTGCATAATGGGGGCAATGGGTTAGCACACGTCCCACCAAAGATCCCTAAAAGACTTTGGGTGTGCCCAGACCTCTCCATTGCGTATATGACATTTGATCCATCATGACTATGTAAACTACACCTATTGTCCTAAAGTCTCTATGGTTTTGTATGTCTAGTCCATGCAAAAGAGTCATGACATTTATGCTTCTATAGCATATAATGCATAAACTCATTTTGCAAAATCAACTTAAGGTGTGCTCTCCATATAAACACAATGGAATCTCTTGATATCATATAGTTCAGATGCATGTAGTCTAGGGTTTCATTCGAGTCATGCTTGAGACAAGGTCCTATTTATTTCCTCCCTCCTATGCTAGGCTACTGAGTTTCTATGAGTGACAGTTATGACAGATATTCATTTAGTTTATTTCCATTAATTTGTATTGACTTACCATTATTGCATTCATTCATTTTCCATTTCATTAGTGTTCATTTGATTCATCTCATTTAGTGTTCCTTAGACTTTTCTTTTCTTTTTTTAGTTCATTGCATGAGTTCAGTAATTACATTCATTTTAGTCATCACATGTAGGGGCATATACATCATAATCACATCTAACTTCTATATATCATGCATCCATAAAACAATGCATACATCTCATAATCACCCACTAATCTGCATCACACACATGTTAGGCATCATGTACATATGCATGCATCATAGGAAACATCACATAGCATCACATCCTGCATCCCCAACATTACTATCCACATCATAATCCATACATATGCATCACATGCATCCATACACACATAGAATCATCAAATCATGTGATGTATATATCTCAAAAAAAAAATGTTTGTAAAGTCCATATACATCATGTAGAATCATGTAGTAAAAATGCATCATCAAAAATAGCTGCATCTGCACATGTCTATCAAAACCACTGATCACCCTATACAATCAAGTAGCTGGCTGTGAGGGCCCTACCCCCCCTGTATCCCCCCCTTGAGGAGGTCTCTACTATCCTATGGACTGCTCTGATCTGGCTCTGCCACCTGAGATCCATGAGCTGGCTCCCCTCTCAAAATCTGGCTGCTAATGGTCAGCAGGCACGGCCTCCCTATACAGTGACCTATAATACGTTGCCTCTCGTATGGCCCGCATCTCTGCTTGGCTAGCTATGAGGGCCTCCTACAGCACTGCGATGGCTGCTCTCGGTTGTACCATCTGCATGGCTATGTCCCATTGCCTGTGGTATCCGTCCAGCTACGCCTGATGGGTGGCCCGCTCAGCCTGTAAGCCAGCTACCTCTGCTAGGAGCCTCTCTACCTCTGCCCGATCCTCCACCCCTGTCTGGGTGCCCATCCCTGCAAACTCCCCAGCATCCACCCATGCCTGTAAGGCTATTAAGGCCTCTTGTGCACTATCCCCCCTGACCCTCTGCACCTGCAGCTCTTCCTGTATGGCCTCCATGGCCTCCTCTAAGTTGTTTTCTCGTGCCTGCTGCACCTGTGCTATCCCCTGTAGATGGGCTACCTCTGTCCGCAGGTTGTCCCTCTCAGCCTTGACCATGTCTGGGTCCTCCCCCTGTACCTATCTCTGTGGAGGTGCCTGCGGTGGTGCCTATGGTGGTGCTTGCGGTGGTGCTTGTGTGTGTGCCTGTACCTACACCTGTACTTGGGGTGTTGTCTGTGGTGGCCTTTGTGCTAGTACTGGCCCTGGCCCTCTCCGCGCTCAAACTCTACGCTCGTGTGGTCCCTCTTGTGCCCCCTGAGCTGGTGGTGGCATCATGGCTACCTTCCCACCATCCCCTGCTCCATCCCCCTCTCCCTGTGCCTACTCTACTAGCGGCAGTGCCCCTGGCACTGTCAGCCTGACCCGCTGGTGGGCTGCCCACCACTGTGTATACGCTAGTGTCATACCTGCATCTCCCCTGTCCTGGCCATGCACCCATGGCACTACTGCCATCCCCATCCAAGAATCTCAGGCTAATCGTACAGTGGTCTCGTGTCCCCATAGCTAGCCATACTCTCGTGACACCACAGGATATAAGAATCTATTTGCCACTGTATCTTGTACCCTGCCAAACTGTCATTTCACTCGAGAGGGCATATAGTGCATGATCACGTGCATGGATTGGCTAATGATCCAACAGTCTATCTATGTGTACGGGAGGTACATCTAATCCTCCGTGTCATCCTCACCCCTTGTTGCTAGTGTCTGCCCCCACCACTCTACCCCATCGTACAGAGTCCACTCAAACATGATGATCTCATCTATACATCGATGCTAGAACCCCACAGACTCTATTTCCTAGTCTCTCGCCGAGTGATCAGCTGTGTGACTTCGATGTGCTCCTATGACTAGACCATCAGTAGTGTCAGTCCTGGTCCTACCGTGCGTTGGGTCTGATATGCACACATGTGTAGATCATGATATAACTCAGCTAGGATAGTCTGTCCCCAGCAGTAGACTACTCCCTCCTCTTGTAGTAGAGTGCTCAGCACTTGTGCCCATGCGATCGACCACCTGTGTCCTACGTGATCTAGCAGCATCTGCCATATCAGTGAGGCTAGGTATACTGCTAGCCTCGGTAGCCTTTTCTCTAGTGCACCCCTCCATGACAATCATGATCGCTGGATGGGAAATCTCAGTCACCATTGGCCAAAGCACTCCCTTAGAAATGGATATGACCCCTCCAGTACATACTCTGGGTACGCTCCTCTGATCAACACTCGAAGGATCCGCCACACATCTAGGAGTGTGACTATGGTCTCCCTTGTCGGCAGATGGAAACTCTCAGTGGGTGTGTGTCATCGCTCTATGAGAGCCGATAGCTACACTAAATGGGCCCTCAGATCTGGCCACTCATGAACATGCTCTAGCCCACATAGCCGCACGTGTCCCCAATCTGCATCCATCAGCCTCTCCTGTATTGTCATGGTCAGAGGATAGTGCTCCCTTGACCTAAACACCACCGTCTCCTCCTGCAGCATAGACATGCAGAGAGTCAATTTTGCTAGCCTATGATGTCCCTACAGTGGAGCATCTTCCCTTGCGTCCCCCTATTATAACCTCATTGGCATGGCCATTTTCAGTGTAGACGTCAATCTACATAGACGTTGATCAACGGAGACACAGATCCGCGTAGACATCGATCAGTGGAGATGTTGATCCGCGCAGACACTAGTTCCATGTTTTGTTGTCTGCAGAGATGACGATGTTTGTTTCGTCGTCTCTGCTTGCCTTTGTCATTCGCGAAGATGATAGGCTACATCCTATCGTCTCCGCGAGCAATTCCCCTCTTTTGGCATCTGCGCAAACGATAGGATGTTTCTTGTCATCTCTGCAGATGTCGAGATCCCTATTTTGTCATCTGCATAGACGACAGGGTAGAGACTTTCATCTCCACCCGGACCTCTTTTTAGTGCATTTATGCCTTCATAAATGCACCTAGTCTAGCCTAACCTACCAAAACACGAAGAGGATCAGATGACTTACCGGTGGGCCCATCTTCGCTGCTCGTTGGTACTCCCGCACGCACTCACCAAGCTGCAATCGATCAATAGGGTCCATATCGGCTCTATGTGCTCTACTCGCGATGTGACAATGACCTTCTTTGGACCCCTCAGAGGCTTATATAAGCCCCCCGACAAACCCCGTTTGAGCCCCGCTCTTATTTGAGTTGTATCTGTCCCCTGTTTACTCGCAAGTCATGCAAATGTTGTCATTTATTCCCCTTTTCTCTTCTTTTTCTTCTTTCTTAAGACCTTTTCGCAAAAATTGTCAAAAAATTATTTTTTGCACAATTTTTTCGAGGGGGCACCCTCCTCCTCTGTCGTCGCCATAGGACTCCTTCCTTCTCTAGGGTAACCTATATTTTCTTTTCTTTGATATGATGTTGTTCCAACATCACATCAAAGAGGGGCAAAATGTAGACGTTTAAAATCGTCCTTAAACACTATATTAATTAATTTTAATATTTCTCATGACATTGTAATTTAATTAATTAATTATATTGTTCACATTTCTCTACTTATTTAATTAAGCTAATTAATTAAATAAGTTCATTCTCCTAAGTATTTAAATATTATTTAAATACTTCTAACCTTAATGTGTTAAATTAATTTAACACATGACCCTCCATCTTTCCCCCTTTTTAAATAAATTTCATTTATTCAAATCCTCACATCCTATTAATTATTCTAAACCCATGATTAAATTAAATCTCATTTAATTTAATCTTAAACCAACCTAGAGCCTAGTCTACACCCATCATTTTCATCCTCTTAAGCCTATTTCTTCTCTAATCCCACTTAATCATTCCTAATTATCTCCCTAATCCCTCTCATTAGCCTAAGAGTGTGCTCACACATGTGTGAGATGGCATGCCAACACACTCTTGTCTCCCACTCTTCTTCTCAAGTTTTCTCACACATGTGTGAGCAAACTTTAAATTTTTGACCATTTGCATGCCACCTTATGTGGCACTTACTTGGATGCCACCTCAACAAGCCCTTCGTCAAGCCTATAAATAGAGGGCTTGTCTCAAGCATTTGCATCTCCCATCATTTGCATTGTTACCATGTTGGTTTGAAATTTGAGTTTGCATTCATAGTTTGAGCTTTCATGGTAGTTTGAGTTTGCATTAGTAGAGTCTCATAGTGATTTTGTAGATTCATACTAACAATTGGGTAGTTGATTTAGTTTACATTATGCATTGTTAATCTAGTTTCTACATGCATTTGTAGCTTCATTTTAGCTTGCATTTCTATCGTAGTTTGCACATTTACTTAGCTTTTTCATTACATATCACCTTCATCTTTCAATGCCTTCAAGAATGGCTCTCTCCGTAGCCATTTTTTGAGGTGTTCTTCATCTCATTTAGTTTAGATTCATACTTTACTTGCATACACACTTGCACTCACTCACTCAAGAGATTCATTTATTGTTGTGTTTGGGAGAGCACATCAAACACCCCCCCGCCCTCACCCCCCCCCCCCCCCCCCCCCATCTTAACACACCAACAAGGTCTCTCATCGGTGTCCTTGTTGAGCTATAGAGGTGGCTAGAAGGTTGGATTTTTTGGTTGCTTAGGGTTGCAAAACCCAAGCAAGCATTAGTTGGTACTTTGTTCTTTTCATCTTGATAAGTCTTTGATGCAATTTCAAAATTTTAAACTAGTGCTTATTTGTTAACCCACACTTCTTGCAGGTCTCATTTTCTAGCACACAGAGCTCAAGCCCAGTGATGATATTTGAAGTGGTACTACTTCAATGCTCAACTTTTGTTGCATTTTTGTTGGAGTCCTAGAAGTCAGCATATTAACCAAAGTTTGAATAGCTTGTTACTCCTTTTCTTTTGGGGTCTCCTTCTCTTCTTTTGATCTTCCTTGATCAATGATTATTATCTGAGGTGGTGCATCTTATACTTGTGCAATAGGAATAGTAGTATCCATCTATCATGTTTGATCCCTTGTTGGATCCTCTATAGTTGTAGTCACTTTGATTGTGGAGTCAATCTTAGCTGATGTATCTTGTACAGCTTCCTCTTTATGTTATCCACTTATAGTTATAGGGATGACTAAAGATGTTTCTTGTGTTTCCATCCTATCCCTAGTCAAATCAGCTATTGCCTTGTGCAATTCATCTACACTGAACAACACTAGATTGCTACATAATTGAGCTTGTAGAGTTGTTTGGTCAAGGACCTTCTTGAGATCCTCTGCAATCAATGGGTTTATGTTCTGACCAAAATTGTTAGGAACATCCTTTACTTTTACAGTTTTTGCAGGTGTAAAAGTGTCATGTGGAGGACCTGGAGGTGGCAATTGTGTGTCTTGCACACTTTGTTCTATTTGTTGCTCTTCAGTCTTTTCCATATCATCCTTTTGTGTTTCCCTCTCCACTGTATCATTTTCCTTTTCTTTTTCATCATTTTCTCCATTATTTCTCCCTTCAAAGGGATCTTCTTCTCCTTCTTTGAAAGTTGTGAGTCCATAGATTAATTTCCACATTTGTGTGGACTTTTTCACAACATCCTCAATCTTATTTTGGAGAATACTGAATGCTCTATAGTTGGGTGCAAATTTGCTTCCATGCTTCTTATTTGCCTTGCTTATTTTCCCTTTAGTGAGTTAATGAATTACTCGAGCCAATGTTGACTCTCGTATTTCTTTTTCCATAGTAAGGCAATAATGCCATCTATTTTCTACAATGGAATATAAATCCTTAGGCATTGAATTGTCAAGTTCAAGTGGAGTGTTTTTGAACTTGGCCATCATAGTGTAGATTGATTCTTCAACTATGTTCTATTCTTCTCTGCTCAATTTATTAAAATCAATGCTTTTTAATCTAGATAAGTCCACATTATCTCTAATGTTATCACATATATTTTCTAAATTAGACTTGGCAGTTTTATTTAACACTCTAAATTGGCCATTGCCATCAAATTCAGTCCTTTCCTCATCTGATTGAGGAAGTGCAACATACCTTTTTCTTAGCTTCTTCTTAGTTGGGCCTTTCTGCTCAATAGCCTTCTTCTTTTCTTGCTCCTTAGCCTCCTTTGTTGTGGATATCGTACTTTCCCTTTTTAGTAGGCTTTTTTGGGATTGGCTTTGCTATCTTCTTGCCTTTGGGCTAAGCTACAAGCTTTTTTTGAGCTTTTCTTTTCTTTGGCTCTGGCTTGATAGGTGCTTCCTTGGCTTTCTCTTCCTCCTCAACACCTTCTTCTTCTTCAGCATCTTCACCCATGCCTTGTGTTAAGGCAAGTGGCCCTTGGCCCTATTCTTCTTCTTCTTCTTCTTGATCTTCTTCTTCTGCTTCAACAGTCCCTTCACCAAATTTGGCCTTTAGTTTCTTGACTAGTTTATCCTTCTTATTTAGGGTAGAAGTAGTCTTCAATTCCATCTCTACCTTGTATTTCACAACATCAAAATTTTCAAAAGGTTTTGCACTTTTATCAATGTCTTTTGCAAGCAATATTGTGATTTTTTTTTATGCCTCATCAATGTTAATTTCATAACCAAGGAGCCTTAGTCATCTTACCCTTGGTACTATTACTTGGATGTGTGTATAATCAATGTCAATTAAGAAACAAATATCATTTATATGTTGATCCATTAGAGAGATTGGTATTCTGAGCCTTTGCTTCATAGACTTCTTAAAGTCTTCAAAATAGCTTGTCATTAAGGTTTCAAAATTGGCTCCCATCTACTCTATATACTCATTAACTTTTTCTATTATGGACCTATTTTTTTTCTAACTTATTTTACCAAAATAAGGGAATTCATTTTCAACATAAAAGTATATACATATCAAAATTGATCCAAACATACACTAAGCACTCTTGGATCTCCTTATTGCTCCTAAAGTTTTAAAAATCTATTGCAATTGCACCTCTGCTAGATCATATGTATGATCCTTCTTGACAAGTTTATATCCCACATCAATTGCAATGCATGGGACACTGTTTAGTTAGCTAGACTAGTAGAATTTATGGGATATAATCCTAACAGAAAATTCTACAAGTGGATCTCTGATTATATCTATTGTCATACACCTTTTGTTCCACTTAGTCCCAGTGTTCTTCTCTATGGCTTCTTTTGAATCACTCCTCAAGGTTTTTGGTCGTTCTAGGGTTGGGTACCTTATTACTCTATATATGTTTTTTTTGTCAATTTAATAGGTCCATCCTCCAACCATAAGAATCCATCATGAATTATGCTCAACACTATCCTTATCCATTGAGATTTAAAAACTATGGGGAAATCTAGGGCACAGGTTAAGCCCTTTCCCTCAACAATTTGGAATTCCTCCTTCAATACCCCATTTTCTCAAAAAAAATCATAAGCTTCCCTAATCTCCATGTCACCTATTTCTCCAATTTTTCAATTTTAACATTTTCTAACATATTGCACCATAACAACCTTAGGTGGGATAATAGATAAAGCACCGACAGGGTCATTTTTGTAAACCACTTCAGGAATTGGTCTAAAATCTTGTTGTTTTACTTCATTTATGACCAATTAAACCTCAAACAGTTCCTTATCCTTGGGGTTTCTAGAGCTAGATGTTATTTCAAAAAACTAAGGTTTCAAAATATAGAAATTTCATAATTGCATAGCTCAGCTCTTGAGTAAATACCTTGGATCATCCAAATAATGCTAAATCTTTGTTGGAATCTTTGTAAAAGCATCAATCTCTACTTGGAAATCATTTTTGTGCTCTTCTCACTCTTTCTCTATGTTTGCAATGATAAGAAATGATTGAAAACTTGAATTTATACCCTTTATTTCACAGCATTTAATGCTTAGTGCATGTGCAGTTGTCCACTCAGCTCCTTATACAATTTTTCTTTGCTCGGCCTCCATTGATTTTCCAACACTCAACATCTACTAGAGTTTCTCTTACTTAGCTTCAATAATAAATTCCTTTTACTTAGCTTCTATTGACTTCGGCAGACAACTTGACATACTCTAAGATTTCACCTAGCATCTAAGGGCAACTTTCCTTACTCGGTAGTAGTATGAAAACTTTTGAAGATTTTACCTTGCATCTTTATTCATGCTATTCTATTATTTTCAATTCTAATTCATTCTAGGAACTGATGTATGATAAAGCATTTAAATATCAGTCTCACACACCTTCTTGCTTAGATTGATGAAGTATGACCACTTGACCCTTTAGGTGAAGTGACCCCTTTATTTGATGTGTTGCTTACATCTTTATTCTTCCATGTCTTATTCATCTCTCCTCTAATATGCTCAAAATCTACCTTAACTTTTCCCTTGTTTGAGTCAAAGTTAGGTGCCTTTGTCATTGTTGAGTAGTGCTTACTGATGTGACCAGTCTTTAAACAACTAAAGCATGTAGTTTGGCTCAACCATCTACTATAGCTTCCACTGAAATGTATTCTTATGCAATTCTCATGGATGTGTCCATACTCCTGATAGTACTGACAACTATGTCTTGTGTTGTAATCCCAATTATAGAATTTTCATGGCTTCTTCCCTTATTTGATGACCATGTGGGATTGGATATACATTCAAAAGCTTTATGTCCATACTTCTAAAAATTGTAGTAGCGTCCTTCAAATCTTGGTGCGTGCATGATCCTTTTTCTACATTCATGTGCCTAATGACCTTGTTTATTAAACTTGTAACAATGTGTCATATTCTTTGGCTTAGCATTCCGACTACCATTCTTGTTCCTGCAATCATTAGTTGTATGTCCTTTCTTTCTTACCATAAAAATGATAAGTGGGTTTGGAGTTCTTACCTTTTTTATTCCTTTGTCCAAAAGTCTTGGATGACTCTCCTTTCTCAGTGTTTGTGTAGCCCAAAGCTGATGTGTCTTTACTAGATCTAGGGGATTTTAGTAGTTCCTAAAAGTACTTGATGGCTTCATTTGGCTTGTTGAAGCTTTCAAAAAAATCCTTCTCTCTTTTAGGTCATTCTGCAGCTACTCATTTTGCAACTTCAATGTGGTTATTTCAATGTCATTAACATTCAACTCATGATGGGCATTCATCATTTGGCTCAAGGTATCCAACTACATGTTTGAGATCCTTAACAACTCTAGTGACCTTTCTCCCAATTTTTTTGAAAAAGGTTTTTGTCTTCTTTAATCATGGCCTTATCCTCAATGGCTTTCTTCTTTTGTTTGGTTGCTTCACATAGTAGTATTGCTTGTGATTCTTGCTCCAACTTGAGATTTCTAATCTCTTCAACTTGTGCTCTGTTCTTGTCTATGAGATCTGCAATTGTTGCATCAAATTCACATGAGTTACCATCTAAAAATAACTTTGTGGTATCAATCTCCTTGTATTGAGTCTCATTCTTAGCTATGGCAATCTCTTTCCTTCTCTTTAGCAAACTACTCAAGGCATTTCAAGTTTCGTCCTATTGTTGCAGTAGGAGGTGTATCTCAATCTCCTGATTCTCAATGGTTTTTCCCAACCTGTAAACTTCCATCTCAAGATCTTTTCTCCAAGCTATAAAGATTCTCCTAATGAGAACTAAGCTCTAATACCAATTGTTGGAAATTAACAAGCAGGAAGTATACTTCTGAGAGGGGGGGTGAATCAAAAGTATTAAACTTTAACCAATAAAACTTTTAAACTCTAAAATATTTCATGCATAAACATATAAAAATAGCATGTAATTTAAATGAATCCACATAAACAATTGACACTAGATATGATTATCCAGAAACTCTCTAATGAGAAGGTAAAAATGGAGTGGGGATGACACCACAACTCTTCACTACTGCAACAATGAAGTTCACTTATTAAGCTTACATATTTTGACCATTCTCATGGTCTTCCCTATGAAAGGTTTGCTTTGTTAAAAGCTTACAAGGATTGTTAGATCCTACCCTATTAAAGGATTTTAACACTCTATCAAAAATGTACCTGGCTAAAGAATTTACAAAATATTCACTTGGAATGTCACCCTATTAAAGGCTTTATAGAATGGCTATTAAATGAACCTATCCCCGTAGGATTTCATTCTACTAATACAATTGTTAGAAAGTATAGTAGAATGTTTGACCTGATTGCTTGCAATCTACTATTGCTAATTTCATATCCTTGTTCTATCCAATCTAATCCTCACTGATTTGGGATGAAACTATTGTGACCTTGCTTCTCTACTCTGCTAACTGATATTGTAATGTTGTCCTTCTTGTAAATCAATTCGCCCCTTTCACTACCTTCAAACTTTGATAGTTTTATCTCCTTGCATGCATTCTCTTCTCGCACACTCTCTCATACATTTTGAACTATGGGGTTTTGACCTCCTTAAAAAGGATTTTGTGACTTAGAGTTAGGTATAAATCTATAATTGAGATTCATCCATCCTTCCCACTCAAATTTTTCTATTTTTCTGATTGATTGAATGTCGATTGCGTAGGGAATTGAATAGATTCGATCTTATCTTTTAATCCTTTAAGATTTACCCATATGTCAACTCAAAAATAGTTTACATCTTACTTTATAAAGGCATAAACTCTTATGTTGATTCTATGTTACTCTGCACTTTGATTACTAATACTCGACACATACTAAATTTTGTCTTGCTCGGCACTTGAACTTTTCTCGGCATCTATTAGTCACTTGGCATCTAAAACTTGCTCAGCACTATCTATTTTCTCCACATCTGAATGACTCGACACTTGTTGAATTTTTGGCTCAACACATATTGTGACTCGACATCAACTTAGAAATTTTCTTAAGTGTGTTGACACTCAATTGTCAAAACCAATCTGAGATCAACAATAGTCTGATCAGTCCCCAACTGAGAGATGGTTAATTTGTGGTGACTGACCAAAGAAGTACTATACATACTTTATAAATTCTTTGGGGTTCTAGGCATCACCCCAAAAAAAAATTTGCTACTATTCACCAATGGCACAAAATTTGGGCTACTATTTGCCAATTGGTTATTGCTTATATTCACTAATTTATGGCCGATATGTTGTAACTAGTTTTAACCCTAAAGTGGAAAAATACTTGTATAAAAGGGCTTAGGGTTAGGGAGCTATAAGGGATTACAAATTGTAATTAGGTTGTAATCACTAGATTGTAATAATATTGGACTTGTTTTTTGGTGGATGTAGCTCAAGGATTGGGTGAACCATGTTAAATCTTGGTGTCTTGTGTTATTTTTCGTGTGATCTATTATTTTTTAATATTGTTTATATTTTCATATAATTGTTATTTTGTCTGTGGTTAAATCCTAACAAGTGGTATCAAAGTGATGTTTTTTCAGTTATCTTCTATAAGAAATTCCCACAATTGAGTGGGAGCAATGGTAGACGAGAGTAAGCTAAGGGTTGACAAGTTTAATGGGAAGAACTTTCAATTATGGAAGATGCAAATGGAAGACTATCTTTATCAGAAGGATTTATGGAAGTTGTTGGAAGGCAAAACCAAGAAGCAGGGATCTATGTCAAATGACAAATGAGATCTTTTAGAGAAAAAGGCACTTAGAAGCATTTGATTATGTCCAAAACCATTAGTGGCATTTAATATTACAAAAGTGAAGATGATAAAAGAGTTGATGGAAACCCTAGTGAAATTGTATGAAAAGCCTTGTGCTTCAAATAAGATATTTCTCATGAAGTGTTTATTTAATATAAAAATGACAGAAGGTGGATCTGTTGTAGTTTATTTAAATGAGTTTAATATTGTTACTAATTAGTTATCTTCTATGGGTATTAATTTTGATTAAAAAATTAGGGTTCTCTTGATTTTGTGTTCTTTGCCTAAAAGCTGGAATGGCTTGGTAATGGCTATGAGTAATTCTATTTTTAGATCTAATACCCTAAAATATGATGATGTGATTGGTGTTATTCTAAGTGAGGAAACTCATAGGAAATTTTTAGGTGGATCTACATTAGAAAGTGTTTTGAATGCACAAAGAAAAAGTAGAATGACTGAGAAAAGAAGTAATTCCAAAAATAGTGAGAAATCAAGAGAAAAGTCAAAGGGGAGGAGGTATCAATCAAGAGGACCAAACAACTACTAGTACTATGGTAAAACTAGGCATAAGAAAAGAGATTGTTGGACTCAAAAGAAAAATGAAGGAGAAAAGAAAGATGGAGACAAGGAGGCAAATATGGTAAGTAACAAATTCGAAGAGGATGCTTTGATTCTATCTTTAGAAAGTGTTGATGATTCATGAGTTTTAGATTATGGTGCTTCATTTCATGCTACACCTCAAAGATTTTATTTCATTGATTATGTCCAAGGAGATTTTGGACTTGTTTATTTGGGGGATAATGAACCCTAAAAGATTGTTGGAAAGGGAAAAGTTAAGATTAAGCTACAGAATGGGAATCATTGGCTACTACATAAGGTAAGACATGTTCCAAGGCTGAGTAGGAATTTAATTTCAGCAAGGCAACTTGGTGATGAGGGTTGTGTAGTTACTTTTAATGATAAAAATTGGAAGGTTTCAAAAGGTTCCCTTGTAGTAGCAAAAGGTGTGAAAGTAGCCATCTTATATCTGTGTACGGTCATATTGTTCCTTCTACTTTAATTATTTTAGAGAAACATGGATGTTTAGGAATAGTTACTGCAGTTGAGTAGGGAGAACAAATAGTTGTTGTAAATTCTGATACAGTTTTGTGGCACAACAGACTTGGACACATGAGTGAGAAAGGTATGAAAGTACTTCATTCAAAGAAAGTTTTACCAGGTCTGAAATATGTTAATATGGATATCTATGAAAGTTGTGTGTATGGAAAACAAAAGAGAATGTGTTTTGTGAAGACTGGAAAGAAAAATAAAAAGGAGAAATTAGAGCTTGTGCATATAGATGTATGTGGATCGGCTCATGTATCTTCCCTTGGTGGCTCTCATTATTAGGTTACATTTATTGATGATGCAACTAGAAAAGTATGGGTTTATTTCCTTAAACAAAAATTTGATGTATTTCAAACTTTAAAGAAATGGAAATGCTTGGTTGAAAATGAGACTAGTAAGAAATTAAAATGTCTTAGATCTAATAATGGTGGTAGAGTATTATAGTCATGAATTTGAAGATTATTTCTCCACTAATGGTATTTGTAGGTAGAAAAAATTCCAAGGACTCCACAAGAAAATGGAGTGGTTGAATGCATGAACAAGACTATAATGGAGCATGCAACAAACATGAGATTGCATGTTGAGTTGCCATTACATATGTGGGCAAAGACTATCAATACTATTGTATATTTGATTAATAGAGGTCCCTCTACTCATTTGGGTTGTGGTATTCTAGAGGAAGCATTGACTGATAAGAAGGTGAGTTATTCTTTTCTCAAAACTTTTGGTTGTGAAGCATTTGTTCATATCAATTCTAAAAATAGAACTAAGCTTGAACCTAAGTCAAAGAAATGTGTATGTGTTGGATATGGCATTATTGAATATGGTTATAGGCTTTGAAAATTGTAAAATTGTAAAATTGTAAGAAGCAAGGATGTCATATTCAATGAGAAAATGGTATACAAAGATCTATTGCAACAACATGAGAAGAAAGAAATGATTATGTAGTGTTGGATGATACTCCAAAAGATGATCATGTTCTAGCCATTCCTCATGATGTGCAACAACTAAAATAACAAATACCACACACACCAGTGAATGTTAGACAATCAACAAGGATCATTAGACCTCTAGAAATATTTTCTCCCTTTTTGTATTCTATTTTACCAACTGATGCTAGTAAGCCTAAATATTATGATGAAGTTGTGTAGGTGGATACTAAGATTCAGTGGGAGTTTGCAATGAAAGATAAAATGGACTCTGCTGAAAATGAGTCATGGGATTTATGTAAGTTTCCTATAGGTAAAAGAACTTTACAAAATAAATGGGTTTAAAAGTTGAAAGAAGAGGATGGAGGTAAGAAAAGATTTAAAGCCAGGTTAGTTGTAAAATGATTTACATAGAAAAAAGGCATTGATTTTGATGAGATATTCTCTCCTATAGTTAAAATGACTTCTATTCACACTATTTTAAGTATTGTGGCTACTTAAGATTTGTATTTGGAGCAGCTTGATGTTAAAATAGCCTTCCTTCATAGTGATTTGGATGAAGAGATATATATGGCTTAGCCACAAGGATTTGAGGTCAAAAGTAAGGAGAACTTAGTGTAGAAATTGAAAAAAAGTTTATATGGCTTGAAGCAAGCACCTTGGCAATGGTATCTAAAATTTGATAGTAATATTGCATGAGCATGGATATAATAGGTGTCACTCAAATCATTTTGTTCAATTTAAGAGGTTGGATGATAATAGCTACATTATTTTATGTTTATATGTTGATGATATGCTTATAGTTGGGCCTAACATGGATCACATTAAGGGGTTGAAATGCCAATTAGCACATGCATTTTTTATGAAGGATTCGAGTGCAAAAAAACAAATCCTTGGTATGAAGATTTGTAGAGATAGGAAGAATAGAAAATCAATGCTATCTCAGGCTAATTATGTTGAGAAGGTGTTGCAACATTTCTCTATGAAGAATGCTAAAGTTGTCAGCATACCTTTACCTAATCATTTGAAGTTGACTAATGAGATGTGTTCAAAGATGCAAGAAGCAGAGGATAAGATTTCTAAGGTACCCTATGCTTCAACTATAGGAAGCTTAATGTATGTTATGGTATGTACAAGGCTAGATATTGTACATGCAGTGGGAGTCATTAGTATGTATATGAGTCATCCAAAAATTGAGTATTGGAATGTAATCAAATGGATTCTTAGATATTTGAGAGGGATATCCAGTAAGTGTTTACACTTTGGGGGCTCTACTACTGACTTATAGGGCTATATTGACTCACATTTAGTAGGGGGTATTGATACCAGGTGGAGTACTATAGGTTATGTATTTACTATTGGTGGGGTAGTCATGAGTTGGGTTTCTAGGTTATGAAAGGTTAATGCTTTATCCACTATAGAGGTAGAGTAAGTTGCTGCTACAGATGTGTCCAAGCAGATGATATGGCTTTAGTTCTTCTTGGAAGAATTAGGATGCCCTCAGAGGGATAATTATTTGTTTATAGATAGTTAAAGTTTCATTCATCTTACAAAGAATTCAACTCCATATTCAAAGACAAAACACATTCAGTTGTGGTACCATTTCATTCAGTCAGTTTTAGATGATGGACAGTTAAAGCTAGATAAGATACATACAAATGATAATCCAACGGACATGTTTACAAAAGTAGTGACAAGAGAGAAGTTGAATCCATCTTTAGCTTTGGTTGGTCTTCTAGACTAAAAAAAATTAAAGAACAATAGAGTCCAAGGTGGTTTGATCTAGTGGAAGCCCCATGTAGTAGTGGTATTGCTATAGAATTAGTCTCCAAGTGGGAGATTGTTGTCTAGTGTGGAGTCTGATCAGTCCCCAAGTGGGAGATTGTTAATTTGTGGTGATTGATCAAGGAAGTACTGTACATACTTCATACTATTTTCCAATGGCACAAAATTTTGGGCTTCTATTTGCCAATTGGCTATTGCTTATATTCGCCAATTTATGGTTGACATGTTGTAACTACTTTCAACTCTAAAGGGGGAAAAACACTTGTTTAAAAGGGCTTTGGGTTAGGGATTGTTTCATAAGGTGTGATGTGAAAATTGGTTCTTGCGGCAATATTGAGTTGTAATAGATTATGGATTATAATCAGGTTATAATCATTGGATTGTAATAATATTAGACTTTTTGTTTCCTAGACGTAGCCCAAAGATTGGGTGAAACACGTTAAATCTTGGTGTCTTGTGTTCTTTTTTGTGTGATCTATTATTTTTTGATATTCTTTATATTTTCATATAATCATTATTTTTGTCCATGGTTAAATCCTAACAGAAGTGTTACACAAGGAACTAGCCTATGCTAAAAAAATTATGAAGAAAGACTCCCAACTTTCTACACATGAAGGCTTAGTTGACCTTGCTATTAATTTTAAAATATAGATTCATTCATTAGTTGCAACATGTGATAATTGGGATGTAGCATTGAAGATCATATTGGAGCTACACAAACCATTCATGGACAAACACACTATAAGTGTACAACCCAAATGACATAAGTGTCAAAAGGGGGGATATGAATTTTTTGCGATATGAAGTTTTGGATAAGTATTTTTTGAATGAAATTTTGAAGGAAATTTATTAAGGCAGCATATCTACTCAGTAGGAGTAATGAATGAAGAAACAGAAATGAAGTATTTACTCAGGGGGAGTAATAAGGTATGAAGGATATACAACAATTTTGCAAATGTTGAAGTTTTTGAGAATTTTTTTATCAGTCGAGTCATGAAGATATATTGTTTGACTTATGCATACAAAAAAGTTATATATGCTATGAAAAAGTGTTTTTTTCACTCATTTCAAAGGGGGAGATTGTTAATCTCAAATTGGTTTTGACAAAGTAGTTACAAAACACTTAAGTTATTATCTAGCAAAAACATAGTGCATGCCAAGTAATCAAAGCATGTTGAGCATTAGTCTCTAGACAATACATGTCAAGCAATATAAAAGTTAGTGTCAAGCACCACTAGGTGTCGAGAAGTCAATGTGTGTCAAGTCATTTAAGTGTCGAGCCAATAGAGAGAGCCAAGTTATTTTGGTTTCAAGAAAATAGTGAGTGTTGAGCTATTCAAAATCTAAGTTACAACATTAAGAGGACAATGAAGGTTGAGCATCAATGCCTTTGGATGTCGAGTGAATAGTTCATGACATAGATGTTTGTAATAGCACAAACTTCTATGTAAACTATTTTTTGTCCAATATAAATAGAATTTTATGATTGTAGAAGATAAGTACGGAGAAATATTATGAATCCCTATGCAATACATGCAACCAATTAGGTTGAGAGAAGCTTTAGGAGGCAATAAGGATCAACCATAGTTATTGATTCTTACCTAATCCATCACCACCAATGTTTATTTAAGAGGGTTAAACCCTAAGAATTTTATGTGTGTATGAGGAGATAAATTCTAAGAGTTCAAAGGGCATTCATGGTGGTTTAGATTGCTATGACAGAGTTATGCATTGCAGAATCAATTTGAGAAAAATAAAGTAAAGAAGTGAAAGGATAGGGGAGACATATATGATCAGGAGGATAAAGGTTTAAACAATAAGGAGGAGATTTGGCATCAAGTAGCAAGGTGCTAACTGAAGGATCATGGTGTTGAATCATTCTAATAGGTAATATAGAGAAAATCTCTTAACTGAGTAGTCCTAATAGGTTGTTGTAAATCTCTTAATCGAGTGTTTACTTTATTGTAAGTATAAATCCTCTAACAAGGTAAGACCTAATAGATTTTGTAAGTCTTTAATAGGGTAGACTTTTCACAAGGTAGATCATAGATTATGATCAAATACATTGCAGTCATAAGTGGCCACACTTTCCAACTGTAGTAGTGAAGATTTGTGAGCATCATCCCCACCCCAATTTTACCTTCCCATTGGAGGGTTTTTGGGTAACCAAATTTCTTGTATCGTGTATTGAATTTAATTTATGCTATGGATGTAATGCATGTTAAATTATTTCAGTTTACATGTTAATTATGAGATGGATGTTGGTGATATTTTTTAAGAGGTAAAAGTTTTAAGTGTTGATTCACCCCCCCACCCAAAACTTTCTTTCACTTTATTATCTCCAACAGCCACTTCCCAAACATGTAATATATAATGTAGTTTCTTGATACAAACTAATAGATACAAAAATGCCTTTCATTGTTGTTGATATATTCAATATCTGATCTTTCCTTTGTTGCTCATCACACTATTTGCATTCCTCTAATCATACATCAAAATTTACATCACATATAGTTTGCAAAATCTTGCATAGAAGCACACTTAACTTCGCATATTATACTTTCTTTTATACCTTTACAAATTACAAAATATTGTCCAATCGACCTTCAAGCTTTCACATGCTTTACAAAATACAAAATTAAATCTTGCTAACTTAGGGTTAACATCTAGGTTGTCTTCCCTAGTTAATTAAGTAAGTATTATGTAAACAAAATAATTCCTTAATCAATAATTATCTATTTTGTGTCATGATTTATTCTACTTGTTCTTTGTTTGACTAGTAAAATTATTATATCTCTTTCTATACTGACCGTATTGACTTGCACTCATGTATACATTATTCTATACCTAACGAGGCATGTGCCAACAATGTCTCTATAAATTGTGCATATAAAAAAAATTCTATTTTGCTAGATAAACTAACTGATACTTAGAGAATTTTCCAACTATAACTACTATATATTTAACTTTACATTTTTCTCTTTGCATACAAAATATATGTCACCATAAATGACAACTACAACTTATCTACCTAGCCAAATCTCTAACAAGTATATATGTGACTTGATTTAAGTATGTAAAGGAAATATTGTGAACTTTTGGAATGAATGAGTCAAGACTAGTTAGTACACCTATGGTGACTAGAGTGAAATTGTCAAAAAAAGATATTATTGCTAATGTAAATGAAACGCAATAGAAATCAATAATTATGAAATTACAATATATTGTGTGTAGTGGACTAGATATTGCACATGTTATTGGTATTATTGCTAGAGTTTCATCAAATCCAAAGGAAAAACACATGGTTGATGTCAAGATATTATTCATATATCTTAAAGGGACTAAAGATTTTGGACTATGGTACAAACAAGAAGTGAATTTACTCTTAAAGTCTACATGGATGCTGAATAGGCTAGAAATGTTGATACTACTAGAAAAATAACAAGTGGTGAAGCTTTCTTTGCAGGAGAAATATTGATAACATGGTTAAGCAAGAAACAAATTGTATTTTCCAATCTACTACTGAAGTTGAATATGTTGTTTCAATCAATTATTCTAATCTTATTTTGATTAATCAACTCTTAGAAGGAATGCAAGAAAATATAGTAGAGCCTAGTAATATTTATTGTGATAAAACTAGTGCAATAAATATATCAAAGAATATGATGATGCATGCAAAGGCCAATAATATATCAATCACGTATCACTACCTAAGGGAGAAAGTACAAGATAAACATGTTAGGCTTGAATATGTGAAGTCTAAGGAGAAAATTGTAGACATATTTACTAAGCCACTACCTAGGGATGTTTTTGAGTATTTAAGAGGTAAACTAGGGGTCCTACCCCAATCCATTATTCACTAAGTGAAGATTCATAGTGCATCAATTCATGGATGAACATAAATATCTTTGTGGAGTTGATAGAAAACTTCATACTTTAAGAATAGTTCTGAAGTTGTGAAAGTGATTATAATGAAACTAGTGGAAATAATACATACAAGGTACAAGGTATAACTAAAAAGATTTAATAAGTTTCACATTAGATCTAATAGTTACCTTTGGCATTGTTTTCAAAGGAGGAATGAATCTATAAAGGAGGAGATGATATGTGAGAAGCAAAATGAGAATAAGTAGGAGAGAATCACTAAGAGAGATTAGTTAAAAGATGAAAAAGATTAAAAAAACAAATAGATATGGAGAGTATGAATAGAAAAGGGGAGAGAATCTATTAAACAAAGGAGTTATATGCTATGGAGAGAATAAGTAAAGATGGAGTGAATAATCAAAGGAAGAGAATCAAGGAACTAATATAGAAGAAGGAAGATATTTCTGAACAGAAAGAGATCATATCCTAAGGAGGAGGAATGTTGATTGTGTTAAAGATTGATGATGATGAAGGAATAAACCAAGTAAACTTGATGATGAAATTTATTGCAAAGAACCTAAAAGAGAGCCTAGAGCTGAAAAGTTATATTGTTTTCAATGCATACATTTGATCATCTTATATAATGTTTTATAATGGAAAATCATATCTTTATGTGTTTCCATCATTGCTAAAGGTAAAGATTGTTAGCCCCAACTAATGATGTAAGTGATAATTCTATGAATGTGTGTGAAAGAGTCATATCAATTGGTATTTTTTCATTCATGTCAAAGTCTTAGTTGGCTAGAAATTATGTTAACTTGGTAAAGTGTAATATGATTTGATTGATGAAGAGGATTTGAAGAAAGTATGTCACTAGGATGACAAAATTGATATTTATAGTATTAAATGGGCACTTTAATGAGTTGAAAATGATAATGTAATGTTGGTTTGATTTTTTTATAGTCATGTAATTATGTAATTTAATAATGAATTCTATGTATTCACTGAGCCATATAAGCTACACTGGGTGGTAAGGTAAAAGAATGAGTTCAGTATTGCCTGAGCTACTATAGTGCTAACAAAGTAATTCATGTATTAATCAAATGATGTGTTACCCAAGTGAAATTTAATATTCACCAAGTACGAGTTGGAAGGAAAAGTTAAGAAATATGGAGTCCAAGGCCAACTTATGGTGAAAATAAAGAATGTTCAAGAAGTTCAAACAATGCAAGTCAAACTTTATTACAAGATCAATGATTGGAAAAATACAATGATTATCTGATGATGGAGATTGAAACATGATAAGGGTGAGAAAAAAGTTAAATAAGATTTGTATTTCCTAAGTAAATAAGTACATTGAATCTCAGATCTATGGATGTAGTTAAGAAAAAAAATTTGGAAGAATTAAGAGGAAGGAAAGAATCAAGGAGAATAGAGAAGAGCAAAAGTAAGATCAAGAAGAGTTTAAGAAAATTGAAAGTGTGAAGAAGTGAATCAGCCAAATAGAGATAAGAGAAGGAAGAAGATAGAAAACAACATAAATTTGAACAAGCAAGGTTGTCATAATCTTATAGATCATTTGAGTGTTACTTTCTTACCATTGTAGTGGAAAAATATCGTAATTGAGTGGACCTAACAAGTATATGAAATCCTATATGATAACATCAATTAGTGATGTTTGTAAGTCCTTTAGAGAAAGTCACTCTTTAGACAAAATCAATGAGTGATAAGTTCTAGATGATCTTTATATTAAAATATTGTAACTAGATCACGCTAAAAATGTGCATGTAACCTTTAACAAGGTTGGCTCATAGCAAAGCTCACTTCTAAAGAGTGAAAATTATTTGGTTTTCAGTCCCATGTGGTTTTTCCTTTCACAAAGTTTCCACATTAAATTTCAATGTCAAATATGTGAATTTTTTTGTGTTTCAAGTTAATTTTCATGATATTTACTTTATACTACAACTCGATAAATACTAAATAATAATAAAGTTATGTATCTAACAATTGGTAAATAGTAGAAATAGTGAGTTAATAGTTTGGAGTAAATTGATTATAAGATTGAGTTGTGAAGTTGGTTGAGATCATTGAATTAATTTTTTTGATGTTTATGAGGTTTAATTGGTACTAAAGTTTTTGAAAGGACAATAGGATAGTTGGATATAATTGATTCAACCATCGCCACCCACCCACCCCCCCCCCCCCCCACCCCCCCAATTATCTAACATAAAAACCACCCAATATATCATCCATTATCAATATTAATCACAATATAACACATAATCATGACTTTCCTAACATGGGTGTGTGGGTACAAAGATACCATGATACATAACTAAGCTATGTAAGATCAAACTAGATACACAATTTACCATTAATAGAATAATGGAATTCCTACAAAAAAACCTTCAAAACTCAATTCCTTTCAAATAATGTCAAGAAGAAATGTTGGACTATGACTGCAATAGATAATATTAGGTTGGAGAATTCTTACATTCAAATGATTAGAATTTATTCCATTCAACTTGCACTAAGATACACAATTAATTTGATAAGAGGGAAGCAATATTTTATACCAAGGATATTTCAATAGTTTGTAATAATTAGGTTGGTCCCTTTGGAAATTTTTAATTGTTCATCACATAGGAAAAGAGATCCTCTATCATTTTTTTTTACTCATCCTACCCAATAATAAATCATCAAGGGATTAGAAACTGAATAAACTCTAAATAACTATGATTTATAGAAGTCATAAAACCAAATACAGGTGCTACAATAACAAAATAGTAAGAAGGATAATTTATAGCTTCCTAAGTAAAATAGATAAGAAGGATAAGATCCCATATAGTATAAAAAATTCTCCAATAGGCCCTCATTGAATACTAGAAATGCTCCAATATGCCCTAATTGGCTCCTTGTAGAAGTTCAACCACACATATCAATCATGTTAGGACCATGATGAATAAACCCTCAATTTATTTATTTTTAGTAATTTTTATTTTTCAATAGCTATAATTTGAGATGATAAAAATATACCAAAACATGTCAATACATATATCCTATATTATAAATTATTGTACTCTCAAAAATGATTTTAGAAATGCTCCAAAGAAAGTAACACAAATAACAACTTGAATAACCTCTTCCACCCATGAAGAACCCATGTAAAAGGTTTAGGATATTCTATTATGGTTGTATTTCCTAGGATAATTTTGTTCTTTATAAGTGTCTAGACTCTTATTCTATAATTCATCTTCTTGTAGGCAATCTATACATGTAATAGTATGAATAATAATGAAATCTTAAAGGAGCACATGCAATCCAAGAAGAGATTTCATGACCAATTTAAAGTATTATTGATTTGATATCATTTTGATGTAGGAGAACCCTGGGTTGCCTTGTTATCTTGATCTTTTTTTGCTTCTTTTGTAGTTGGTGCCGAGTTACTGTAGCACTCTTCAGGTGCCGAGTTACTGTGGCACTCTTCAGGTACCAAGCTACTGTCACACTCTACAGGTGCTGAGTTCCTGTTGCACTCTTCAGGTGTCGAGCTCCTGTCACACTCTTCAGGTGCCGAGCTCCTGTCACACTCTTCAGGTGTCGAGTTACTATAGCACTCTTCAGGTGCCGAGTTACTATAGCACTCTTCAGGTGCCGAGTTCCTGTCACACTCTTCAGGTGCCAAGTTACTGTAGCACTCTTCAAGTGCCAAGTTACTGTAGCATTCCTTCAGATGCTGAGTTACCCAGTGTATGCCGAGTGCCAATAATTGGACGTGATTTCTGCGAGCCGACTTGCAAGAATTATTTCATTTGCGACATTTAATTTAAGATCTTTTCTTGGGATGAGTCTAGACTGTTGTTGGGTCGGCCCTACTCTTATGTAATGTTATAGAATGTTCTGTAAGCTGTTTTGGCAAGTATAAATAGAGAGTTTAGGCTTAGAGCTAAGCAAGTTATTAGAAGAAGGAAAGTTTTGAGGGAGCAGAACTGAAAGTGAAAATTTTTTGTTGGATCTTTGAATGTGAATGTATTGTAATTGGCCGTAATCGAGAAGGCCTCATAGTTGGGCATGTATGAAGATATTTTGATGAATCAATAGAAATATTTCCCTCTTCTCCTCCTTTGGTTGTTGTCCACTTGTGTTTGCTTCCATTGTGTTTACTCTTGCAGGGTGGTTTGGATAGCTGGGTGAGCCTTTGGCCCTAGTTATTCATCCTTTGCCAATGTCAGTTGGTATCAGAGCTTAAGGTTCATCCTTGCAGATATTGGATCATGTAGAACCCTGATTTGGATTTGGTTGTAGGGTGGTAGATCTATGGATTTGACCTATAACTTGCAGAGGGTTACGATCTTGCAGGAACCTAATTTGTAAAGATGGTTTGCGATAGAGGAAATAATGTTGATAATGCTATATTGGATTAGTTGAGACAAATTGCAGCCAGATTAGATGTTGTGGAGAGAGCCCAGAGGAGAGGAGCACATCTTGATGATGTAAGTGATGATGAAGCAGTAGCACCAAACCATAATCCAAAACTTGAAGAAGACCGAGATGAAGCAAGATTGTTGAGAATATTGTCTAGAGAAAATCCAAAGCTTGCTGTAGAAGTTGTTCCTTATGATGGAAAATTAGACACCAATGTTGTGTTGGATTGGATCTCTAATATGGAGAAGTTCTTTGAGTATGAAAACACTCCTGATAATAGAAAGGTGAAGATAGCAATCACTAGGTTGAAAGGTCATGCATCTCTACGGTGGGAGCACTTGCAAACTGATAGACAAAGGAGAGGAAAGGAGAAGATCAGAACTTGGCCAAAGATGGTGAACAAGGTAAAGAAAAAATTCCTTCCTACTGATTACCAAGTTAGCTTGTTGAGAAAGATGCAAAATTTGAAACAAAAAGACATGACTGTGAAAGAGTATACTGAGGAATTCTATAGACTGGACATCAGATTTGAACATGTGGATGATGATGTTGAGAAAATTGTAAGGTACATTAATGGATTGAGATATGGAATACAAGATGAAATAAGTTTTGTGAAGCTGGAAAGTGTAGAAGAAGCATACTAGTATGCCTTGAAGGCTGAGGAGATCTTGACAAAGAAGCATGAACAAAGATAGAGAGGTAGAGGTGGTAGATTCCAGAGAGGCAGAGGTAGATCTTATGCAGAAAGTGGTAGATCTAAAAGTTTTGTGTAGGATAAAGGTAGATCTGAATGGAAGAATGATGACAAAGGCAAGACTGAATGGAAAAGTGGTAATTCTTACCGAGGAGGCACTAATTATTACCAAGGAAGAGGTAATTCTTATTCTAGAGGTGGATTTCATGGAAATTGTTTTAGATGTGGCAAAGAAGGGCATAGATCCTTTGAATGTAGATCTTCTGAAGGTGGATAGAATAATAGAAATGTTGTGATTCAAGAAGATGATGAGGGTTCACCAAGTGGACCTGAGGCTGGAGAAAATTTGATGGTGAGAAGAACCTTATGCAACAAGGGAAGTGATGAGGAACCTATTTTAAGGAAAAGTCTTTTCAAGACAAGATGTAAGATGGCTGGAAAATGTTGTAAAGTGATCGCTCATAGTGGAAGTTCTACAAATCTAGCATCAGAAGAGCTGATTACAAAATTGCAATTTTAGAGGCTGAAACATCCCAAACCTTATCTTGTTTCATGGATCAAAGATGAGCATAAGATATTGGTAAGTGAGCAATGCCTTGTGAAATTCAAAATTGGACGTTATGTTGATGAAGTTTTGTGTGATATTATGCCCATGGATTCTTGTCATATTTTGTTGGGTAGACCTTGGCAATATGATAGATATGTTGTACATGATAGAAGATTGAATCAATATACGCTTTGGGTAAATGGGAAGAAACAAACATTGTTGCCTTTGATTGAAGTTCCAGATGAGGTTAATTGTACTACTATAAAAATTTGCATGGTTAATGGGAAACAATTTGAAAAAGAACTAAAAAAGAATCAAGTTTTTTTTGCTATAATTCCAAGAAATCCAAGTTTTGTCAATGGAGACCGAGTGCCAGAAAACAATGTTAACCGAGTGCCAGACAGTGGTGACCGAGTGACAAATGGTAGTATTGACCAAATGCCAAGAGAAATGGCAGAGTTGTTGAATGAGTATAAAGACATTATTTCTAAAGATATTCCTAATGGTTTATCTCTGATAAGAAGTATAAGTCATTGTATGGACCTGATCCTGAGAGCTAGTTTGCCAAACAAAGCACCATATAGATTGACACCTGTAGAGAATGAAGAACTTAATAGACAAGTGCATGAACTGTTGTAGAAAGGTTTGATCAGAGAAAGCTTGAGTCCATGTGTTGTACCTACTATATTAGCACCTAAAAAGAATGGAGAATGGAGAATGTGTACTAATTCCAGAGCCATTAACAAGATAATAGTGAAATATAGGTTTCCTATGCCAAGAATGGATGACATAATGGATTGTTTGAGTGGAGCAAAGTATTTTACCAAGATTGATTTGAAGAGTGGCTATCATCATATCAGAATCAGAGAAGGTGATGAATGGAAGACTGCTTTCAAGACAAAAGATGGTTTGTATGAATGGTTGGTTATGCCTTTTGGTTTGACTAATGCACCTAGTACTTTCATGAGGTTGATGAATGAAGTTCTGAAAAGATTCTTGGGTAAGTTTGTGATTGTTTATTTGGATGATATTCTGATATTCAGTAAGACTAAGGAAGAACATCTTGAGCATATTAGGCAAGTATTGCAGAGGTTGAAAGAGGAAAAGTTGATGATTAATCTGAAAAAGTGTTCTTTTATGCAAGAAAAGATTGTGTATTTGGGATTTGTGATTTTAGCTGATGGTTTGAAGATAGATCCTGAAAAGGTTAAAGCAATTTTAGAATGGCCTACACCTGAGAATGTGAGTGAGGTAAGATCATTTCATGGTTTGGCTAGTTTTTAAAAAAAGTTTATAAAGAATTTCAGTACTGTTTGTAATGCTATGACTGAAACAATGAGGGGAGATAAAAAGGAATTCAAGTGGACGCATGGAGCTGATAAGATTTTTGAGACTTTGAAACAAAAGGTTGTTGAATTACATGTATTGGCTTTACCTAATTTCAACAAAGTATTTCAAGTTGAATGTGATGCAAGTGGTAATGCAATCGGAGCTGTGTTAAGTCAAGAAGGTAAGCCTGTTGCTCTCTTTAGTTAAAAGTTCAATGATGCTAAAAGGAAATATTTTGTGTATGATCAAGAGTTTTATGCTATTGTTCAAGCATTGAAGAAATGGAGACATTATTTGATGCCTAAAGATTTTGTGTTGTATACTGATCATAAAGCTTTACAATACTTGGGAAGTTAACATAAATTGAATCAAAGACATATGAAGTGGGTTGAGTATTTGCAGAGTTTTACATTTGTGATCAAGCATAAGAGTGGAGTTACTAACAAATTTGCTGATGCATTGAGTAGAAGATGTTCTTTATTGACTGAAATGAAGGTTGAAGTTTTTGGTTTTGATGAGATGAAAGAGTTGTATGATGTTGATCCTGATTTTTCTGAGGCATGGAGAAAGTGCAAAGCACCAAATCTGATAGATCACATAAGTAAGTATGATGAGTATTTCATTCAAGAAGGTATGTTGTTCAAAGGTATTCAGTTGTGTATTCCTAGAAGTCCTATGAGGTTGAATTTGATTAAGGAAAAGCATAGTAGTGGATTAGCCGGACATTTTGGAATTGATAAAACATTGAGTTTGTTGAAAGAGAAATATTATTGGCCACAAATGTATAAGGATGTTCAAAAATTTGTAAAGAGTTGTGGAGTTTGTCAAGTTGCAAAGGGAGTGAATCAAAATACTGATTTGTATACACCTATTACTGTTCCTAAGAAACCTTGGACTGATATCAAAATGGATTTTGTTCTTGGATTGCCTAAAATGATGAAGGGGTATGATTCCATATTTGTTGTAGTGGATAGATTTTATAAGATGGCTCATTTCATACCAGTAAGAAGACATCAGATGCAGAGCATGTTGCTGAACTTTTCTTTAAAGAGATTGTGAGATTGTATGGATTACCAAGAAGCATTATTTCAGATAGAGACAGTAAGTTCATTGGTTATTTTTGGAAGACTTTGTGGAAGAAGATGGGTACTGAATTGAAGTTTAGTTCTACATTCCATCCATAGATAGATGGATAGATAGAGGTTGTGAACAGAAGCTTGGGTAATTTGCTAAGATGTTTAGTTGGGAATAAATCGAGCAATTGGGAGATGGTATTGGCACAAGTTGAATTTGCATATAACAATTATGTGAATAGGAGTACAGGGAAGACACCTTTTGAGATTGTTACTAGAATGCATCCTAGAGGTATATCAAATTTGAGAGATGTCATTGGTGAAGAAATGAAAAGCACTGCAAGAGAAGAATTTGCTGACTTTATGGAGTCCTTGCATAAAGAAGTGAAGTTGTGGTTGGAACAAAGTAATCAGAAGTATAAGGAGAATGCTGATTAGTCTAGAAGACACCACAATTTTCAAGTTGGTGATGAGGTAATGGTTCATCTAAAGAAAGGAAGATTCCCAGTTGGAACATATAGCAAGCTGAAGATGAAGAAATTTGGACCTTGTAAGATCCTGAAAAAGTTTGACAGTGGTAATGCTTATGAAGTTGAGTTACCTAATGACATGGATATATCTCCTATATTTAACATTTTTGATTTGTATAAGTATCATGAGTCAGAGGATGAAGTTTTTATACTAGATGATTATCCTAAGAAACAGATTGAGGAAGTTGAATAGATATTGGATCAGAGAGTTGGCAAGAGTACAAGAGGAAAGGATTACTATGAATATTTGGTGAAGTGGAAGAATAGACCTATTGAAGATGCTTCATGGATTTCTCAATTTGAGTTGGATTTAGCTCAGGTTGGGACATCTCAATGATTCAGGAGAATCATTTCTTCCAACCCCGGTTCTTTGATGCAGGAGCATCCTAGGTTGCCTTGTTATCCTGCTCTTTTTTTGCTTCTTTTCCAGTTGGTGCTGAGTTCAGGTGTCGAGTTACTGTAGCACTCTTCAGGTGCTGAGTTACTGTGGCACTCTTCAGGTACTGAGCTCCTATCGCACTCTTCAGGTGTCGAGTTCCTGTCGCACTCTTCAGGTGCCAAGCTCCTGTTGCACTCTTCAGGTGTTGAGTTCCTATCGCACTCTTCAGGTGCCGAGCTCCTGTCGCACTCTTCAAATGCCAAGTTCCTGTTGCACTCTTCAGGTGCTGAGTTATTGTAGCACTCTTCAGGTGCTGAGTTACTATAGCATTCCTTCAGATGTTGAGTTACCCAGTGTATGCCGAGTGCCAGTATTTGGACATGATTTCTACGAGCCAACTTGCGAGAATTATTTTATTTGCAACATTTAATTTAAAATCTTTTCTTGGGATGAGTCCAGACTGTTTTTGGGTCGGCCCTCCTCTTATGTAATGTTCTAGAATATTCTGTAAGCTATTTTGACAAGTATAAATAGAGAGTTTAGGCTTAGAGCTAAGAAAGTTATTAGAAGAAGGAAATTTTTGAGGGAGCAGAACTGAAAGTGCAAATTTTCTGTTGGATCTTTGAATGTGAATGTATTGTAATTGGTCATAACCCAGAAGGCCTCACAGCTAGGCATGTATGAAGATATTTTGATGAATCAATAGAAGTATTTCCCTCTTCTCCTCCTTTGGTTGCTATCCACTTGTGTTTGCTTCTATTGTGTTTACTCTTGCAAGGTGGTTTGGATAGCTGGGTGAGCCTTTGGCCCTGGTTATTCATCTCTTGCCTGCATCACAATTATGCTCAACAATAAACACCAAACTACACATAACTTAGCTTTAATAAAATTACCCACTCAATTAGGTTCATCAAACTTAATATATAAAGAACCATGTTCCACCATTTCAATCACCCTTACATAGTAACCTCCTTCGGGAGTACCTTTGAATCATACCATGTTAGCAAGCCCCAAGGCCTATTACACCTTGATGTTACAATCATTGTTTCTAAAAAACTCATAGAATATTACCTTCCATTAATACACATGTCAAAAACTTGTCACATTGATCCCTATTCACTTTAGTCCATACAACATAGCTATCATATTGAATGTTGATCAAACCTAGTAATTCATAGTCCACAAGTGACCTCATTATTTACAATGCATAATCCTAAAAATAAACTTTCAAGACTATATTATGTCCAATTCCTCCAATTAATTAAACCAAGACATTTAAATGACAGATTGGACAAAAAAAGTGCCACTAATTTGACACTAAGGATAATAAATATAATTTGAATATTACCAAAGAATCCTTTTTTTGTTAACTAACTTAATGTCAAGATCCATTTCAAACCTCTACAAGAGGTATTTTCCATAGATTAACTTAGACGAACAACCACATTCAAATGATCATGAGTGTCATTACATGATAGTCCACTTAAACTCTATTTAACACATTTTGATGTCCATCTTCTATACAATTAGCATTTTCAATGCTATGGTACATGCAATCTTAGAGGATTACATACAATCAAAACTTTTTATAGAGCCTTGTAAAGACATCATTCCAAGAGAAGTGATGTAATAGTATAGGGTCTTACACCAAATAAATTTGATGAAAAAACATTTGGAACCTTCATCTAACTATAATCTATACATGAAAAGACAATCTCATTCCTCCATGTATGCCAATATTGGATTTTGGAACAAAATGTATTTCAAATATTACTTTAAACAATGCAAGAAAGATGTATGTCATAGTTGCAAACTATCACATTGACATGGATCAAGAATATGGATTCATAGATAATGTGCCCTATTATTTTGTCAAAATGCCCCAAAAAATGTGATTTGATGAAGTGTAATGATTGTAGAATATATTCAAAATGGATTTGTTGAATAAGGATTTAGGAGCTTTCAAAAAAATGTAAATGTAACTAGTAAGAGAAATATTAATTCCCCAAGATTTTCCACCATCCTTTTATACTTGTGCTACAACATAGGAGCATTGAAATGGTTTCTCTATATTCATCAAAACACATTATAGAAAATTGTATCAGATATATAATTGGAGATTCTTTGTCATCTCATACATATTAAATATGTAATAATGAATAGTGTGGCATAGCTTCCAAATCTTTACTTGTACCATTGATCTAGGCATATTCCATTGAAGCCTAAAATAAAAGGAGAACCTCTATCAAGGAATATGGCATTAAATATTCAAGTTGACATGCATTGTTGGAAACTACAATTCGAGCAATTGTAATGTTGTCATTTATATCAAACCTACTAGAAAGACATTTACTAATAGTGTAGAGTGTCATATCATTTGATTTATGAAGAGGATTTGAAATGAAGGGATCATGAGATGACCTAGTGAAAGGTTCAGCTAAGATGTGTTAAATCATGGAATTATAATATACACTTGATAAGTTAGTCCTTAACAAGATAATGTTTTGTTCAATTGAGACATGAAAGAAAGAAGATAGTTAGATGGAGTTCAGAGTTGAAACAAGTCAAAAGGTTAAGCTTGACTGAGTATCAGTATTGTATGGTCAATGAAGGAGATGAAGCAGAAGATTAAGGAACTTAAGTATAAATCGAATAGTTCAAGCCAAGTGATAATTATTGCTGAGAAAATGTATGAAGAAGTCTAGTTGTGATCAAGGATAGTAATGGTCAAGCAAGCATGTCGATATTGAGTGAGACACTATAGTGTGTATTTAGCTAGATAGTGACAACCGAACTAAAGAGCATAGTGATTGCTAAGTGAAAATAAAAGTTATAGTTTGAGAAAGATTTGATTTTGAGGTTGACACAATTAGAATTTTGAATTAGTCAAAGAGTGTGGAAGATAAGGATTGATGAGTTGGCATATTTAATACATAAATAGAGTTCTTTATGTGATCAAAGGAAAGGATTTGATCAGACATTTCTATAAGAGGAAGGAGAATAGAAATATGAAAGGATTCAATGAATCTGACCTAACCCTAATATCAATGGTGATCTTTAATAGATAAAAGATTGAAATTGCATATTTAAGGAGACATATAGAATGAATTTTAAGGATGGTTCATTTTTTATTTGTGATCTTAAAGAGCAGTTGCGAAGAAGAGAACATTAGAGGTGAAGTGTGAAGAGTTTGTGAAGTGTAAATGATTGAGGAGATGCCAAGTAGATTAGTGATGGAGATGTTAATGAAGACCAGTCCATGAAAAAATAGATGAGTGAATGGAGATCTAAATTTTCAAATAGATTTTTAATTTATAGATCAAACTTACTATTACATTCTAACCATTATATAAGTCCAAAATCCTTTAATCAAGGCTGACCTAATAGTCATTTTGTAAATCCTTTAATCAAGATGACATTCTAACAGAATATTCTAAATTCCTCTAACAAGACCAATAGGATGATTAAATCTATTAGCAAGCTTATATTATACAATATGTTGTATAACCTTTAATAGGGTTGGCTCTTAACTAAGCTTGCTTCAAAAGAGTGAAAAATTGGTATCATGTTACTTAGTGTTTTTTCCCAAATTGGGTTTTCATGTTAAATCCTAGAGTCAAAGTGTTATCATCATGTGTAGATGTTATTTTTTTGCATTCTATATTTCAAATTAGTTTATTTACTAATAGTCAATACATATAGAGACAAAAATTTAAGATATGAAATGAAATGTTAAATTTTTGATGATATGATATAGAGATTAAGTGAGTATTTGTGATTGATTAATCTATTTGAAGTAATTAAAAGTTGAATTGGTAGATTAGGACCTAAGGATAACTAATTCACCCCCTATCATTTATTATAAATCATTATAACAATTAGTATTAGATCATTGGTGCTTGTAGGGAAATATTGAAGGGACTCAAGACAAAGATCAAGATGTATGAGAGAGACATACCTAAAGTGAATAAGGAGAACTTCACATAATATGATTGGTGATACAAGTAAGTTTGATAAGCTTGAACATTATAATGGAAGTAGTGTTAAGTTTGGTAATGATGCATCATGCTTAACAAAAGGTAAAGGATTGATTAAACTAAATAAAAAGATCAAGTGTGATAATGTATATTGGGTTGATGGTTTGAAATATAACTTGTTGAGTGCAGCACAATTGATAAATTTAGATGATAGAGTTGATTTCCAGAACAAGAAGGAAAATATCTATGATGCTACTAGTGAACTAGTTGGAAGTGGAGAGTAAAGAAGAGATGACTTGTTCTATCTAGACCTATCTAAAGATACTTATCTATTTTCACAATATGAAGATGTTTGTGTATGGCATAAGAGGCTATGTCATGTGAAATTTGATAACTTGGTAACCATAAGTAAAATGAAAAGAGTTGGAGGTATTGAAAATAGATTTATACAAGTATGAGAATGTGTTCCAATCATTGTTTTGTCACTGATGTCAAACCTGTTACTTTTTGGTAAAACAACTCTTTACTTAATTTGAGTGCTATCATTTATTTGATTGATGAAGAGGATTTGATCAAATGAGGTAACAATAACACCAAGAGGAAAGGTCGAGTTATGATATGGAAAAGGAGTATGGGGATCAGTTAAGACAGTGATGTTATAGTGCATTGATTATCTACTTAAGGTTGCAAAGGATAGATACACTAATTAAGTTCAAAAGAACAAGTAAAACAAATTGAGTTCTCCAAGCTTAAAAATTTGCACAGTAGGTGTTGAGAAAAGTCAAATTTCAGTGTATGTCGAGTGATACAGTGTAAGCCGAGTAAAGTTTAATTGATATCGAGCAACAATAAACTTTAGTTCGTGCCAAGTGTTTTGATAGTGGATGTCAAGCAATGTAGTATGTGTTGAGCATTTGAAGCAAGTTAATACTGAATGAGAGCATTATGAGAAAGATCATGAATTTGATGAATCTAAGCTAACAAGTTTGATTTATTGGATTGTGTAAACAATGTGGAAGATATGCTTGATGAGCTGGTGACACAAAATTCAAGATAAACCATTTTGAAATGAATTCAAATAGAATTGAAGGAAAATTTTATAGAAGGGAATAAAATGAAAAGATGGGTAGATTCATTGAATCCTACCTAACTCTAAAATGGATGATAGAAGTTGAGCTAGAAAAAAGATCTTAATTTTTTATTTATAGAGATGGTTGGTCAGAAGCATAGGTTTTCATGTGAGAGAACCTAAGGAAGACAAGTAGCCTAAGGTATTGCTCCACTCAGTGACCAAAGAGAAGAGATTGTTGTTGGCAAGAAAAGCAAGAAGGCTTAAGGGTATGGATGTTTGAAGGGTGAACAAGCTATCAGAGCTTAAGTGTATAAAATCCAAGTAGAATAGAGGATTGAAATAGAGATCTATAATCTACAAAGTGAGTTGTAAGTGTTATTAGATCAAACTTTACTGTTACTTTCTAATCATTGTATCAGCCCGGGGTAAATCCTTTGAAATAAGGTTGACTTTACAGTCATTTGTAAATCCTTTAACAGGGTGACATTCCAAGTGAATGATCTTAATTCCTCTAACCAAGCTCACTCATAACAAGGAGATTAAAATCCTCTAACTAAGTCCTATTTAAGAGTGTGCATTGTAACCCTTAACAGGGTTGGCCATTCATAGGGCATCACTCTAGAAGATTGAGAATGAGTACCATGTTAATGGTGGTTTTTCCCAAGTTGGGTTTCCATGAAAAATCATTTTGTGAAATGTGTTTTTGAATCTGTTATGTTTCATACTTACATTTCTATAAAGTTGATTTGATAGTAACCTACAAGTTTAAGTGATTGTATGATCTAATGGATGTATACACAATGAATATGTTTTATGGATATGGGTTTACTAAGCTGTGAAAAGTTTTATTTGTACATTTGGACCTTGGATAATTGATTCACCCCACCCCTCCCCCCACCCCCTCCTAGTTATTCTAAAGGATTCCAACAAGAGGGTTACCAAGACTAAGAAAACCTAATAAAGTGATGTGTAAACAATGTCAAATAGGTAAGATGACAAAGTCTAGTTTCAAGAGGAAGACCTATCCTTCTAATGATATTTTGGAGTTGGTTCATACTGAATTTTGTGGTCCTATTATAATACAGATCTATTATGGTGATAAACACTTTTTTTTTTGTTGATGACTTTTCAAGAACGATGATTGTGATGTTTCTTAAGGAAAAATGTGATGCATTTCAAATGTCTAAGTGGTATTTTGATAGATTTGAGAAAGAAATAGGAAAGAGTCTGAAATCTCTTAGATCAGATAGAGGTGGTGAATTCATTTCAGATGAGTTCAACATATTTTACAATTTGACAAAGGAATCAAAAGGAAAATTAGTGCACCGAGGACACCACCACAAAATGATATAGTAGAGAGAAGAAATAGATTAATTATGGATTGTGCAAGAATACTAATGATAGAGAAGGATGTTTTACAAAAATACTGGAGAGAGGTTGTAAGTACTATGGTCTATACTCTAAACTGAGTTCAAGTGAAGAAAGCAATAAATAAACTTTCTTTTGAATTCTGGTATGGATATGCACCAAATGTGAATTATTTTAAAGTTTTTAGAAGTAAATGTTATATATTGAAAGATGTAATAAAAGGTAAACTTAATGCAAAATTTGATGAAGGTATATTCATAGGTTATTCCACTAAGAGTAAAGCTTAGAATTATTTGAATTCTAACACTAACAAAATTGTGAAAATACAAATGTTAAATTTGACAAATTTGGAAAGAAAAATGAAGAAGAATGCAAGAAAGAACTTAGAGATTATAGAAAGTTTTTCTATATCTATAAAGGTGAACCTAAAACCTTAACTAAACTAGAAAACGTGGATGTCAAACATCAGCATCCAAGCTCTTTCGAGGCTCTATAAAAAAATATCTATCGAGCATCAACAATCGGCCAAGCATCAGGATATAGGAGTTGAGTCATAGAGTGTAACTGTTGACCAAGAGATAGAGGAAGTTGAGTTGCAGTCATAAATAACAAAAGAAGTTGAACATGGACAATCCAGTCAACAACAAAAGGAGGAACCAAGACCTAAAACTATATTGGAAAATTATGTGAGAATATATCATGCACCAAAACAAATCATTAGAGATAAATATTCATGAGTCATGACAAGAAAAAGACTGAAGAATGACACATGCCTATTATGTAAATTTGAACCCAAAACTGTCAAAGATGCTTTGGAGAATGAAGATCGGATCAAGGAAATGAATGAAGAAATTAAGAAAGTTGAGAAGAAAAAAACATGGACATTGGTACCCAAACCTAAAGATAAATATGTGATTGGTACTAAGTGGGTGTTTAGAAACAAGATGAATGAGGAAGGTGAAGTCACAAGGAACAAAGCAATACCAATTTGTAAGGGATAAACACAAGAGGAAGGGGTTGATTATAGAAAAACATTTTCCCTAGTTTCAAGGTTAGAAGAAGTGAGGACTTTTCTTGCATATGCTTCTTACAAAGGATTCAAAGTGTACCAAATAGATATAAAATTTACATTTTTTAATAGAATTTAGAGGAAGAAGTCTATATAGAACAACCTAAAGGATTTGTTGACCCAAACAAAAAGAATATGATATGTAAGTTACACAAAGATTTATATGGTTTTAAAAAATCCCCTAGAGCATGGTATGAAAGGTTACATAGTTACTTGGTGAAGATTGGGTTTGCAAGAACTAGTGACAATAGAAATTTGTATTTGAAAAGTCAAGATGAAAAAAAAGATATTACTAGCTGAAATTTATGTTGATGACATCATATTTGGAGGAAAAGATTTACTGAGCAAGTCATTTTCTGATGAAATGAAAAATTAGTTTGAAATGTCAATGTTTGGAGAGATTAAACTTTTTGTTGGTTTGCAATCTTGTCAAATGAATAAAGCTATTTTCATTACTCAATCAAAGTATATAAAAGAAATATTTTAGACTTTTGGTATGGAAGACTCAAGACTGGTTGGAACACCAATAGTGACTAAATACAAATTATCAAAGAATGGTGATTTTGATGAAGTGAACCAAATATTGCATAGGTCTATGATTGGGAAACTACAATATGTTATACATAGTAGACCTAAGATTTCATTATTTGTTAGAATTTTTTCTAGATTCTTAACTAATCCTAGAGAAAACCATATTTGTCAAGAAAATGATTGATACAAGTATGAGAATGTGTTACAATCATTGTTTTGTCACTGATGTCAAAACTACTACTTGTTGGTAAGATAACTACTTAGTTGATTTGAGTACTATCATTTATTTGATTAATGAAGAGGTTTTGATCAAATATGTTAACAAGAGCACCTATAGGAAAGGTTGAGTTATGGTATGTAAAAGGAGTACAAAGATCAGTTAAAACAGTAATGATATAGTGTATTGTTTATCTACTTAAGGCTGCAAGGGTTGGATACATTGATTAAGTGTAGAAGAATAAGTAAGAAGAATCAAGTCTATCAAGCTTGACCGAATGCATAGTAGGTGATGACTCAAGTAGAGTTAGTGCAAGTCAAGCAAAAAATTAGTTGGAGCTAAGAAAAGTGAAGATTCAGTGTATGTCGAGTGAACTTAGTGTAAGTCGAGTAAAGTTTAGTTGGTGTCAAACATCAATAAATTTTAGTGTTTGTTGAGTTAACTAGTGGAAGAATAGTATGGAAGCCAAGTGAAAGCATATTATTGTCGAGTGCTAGTATTCATGTTAAATCATGGATTTGAAAAATTTAAGCTGACTATTTTATTTTCTTGAATTGTGTGAAGTGTGTGGAAGATAACTATGATGAGTTGGTGGCACAAAATTTAAGATAAACCATTTTGTGGAAAATTTTAAAAGGAATGAAGAATAATTTTCTAGAGGAACTAAATAGAAAAGTGCGTAGATTCATTGTATCCTATCTAATCCTACCTAACTCTAAAATGGACAATTGAGGTAAACTGGAAAAAGATCTAAAATCTTTATTTATAAAGAGAGTTGGTCAAAAGTGAAGGTTGTCATGTATGAAAACCTAAGGAAGACAAGGAGTCCAAGGTATTGCTTATTTCAATGGCCGAATAGAAGAGACTACATATGGCATGCAAAGCAAGAAGGCTTAAGAGTATGAATGCTTGAGTGGTGGAAAAACTATTAGATCTGAAGTGTATGAAAGCCAAGAAGAATGGAGGACTAAAAAAAAGATTTGTAATCTATAAGTGAGTTGTAATTTTGTATTAGATCAAGTCTTACAATTTCTTTCTAATCATTGTATTAGTCTAGGGTAAATCCTTTAGATTATGGTTGACCTAATTATCATTTGTAAATCCTTTAACTAGGTGACATTCCAAGTGAATGATCTAAAGTCCTTTAACAAGGCTCACTCCTAATAGGGTGATTGAAATACTCCAACCAGGTCACATTTAAAAGAGTATATTGTAACCTTTAACAGGGTTGGCCTTTTACAAGGCATCACTTCAGAAGAGTGAGAATTAATAGCATATTACTAGTGGTTTTTCTCAAATTGAGTTTCTATGTAAAATCCATGTGTCAAATATGTTATTGAATTTTTTATGTTCCATGTTTACATTTTTGCAAAGATGTTTTGACCTACCTAAATAGTAACCTACAAAGTTTAAGCATTGTATGATCCAATGGATGCATGTATAATATTTTTTTATGGATATGAGTTCACTAAATTGTGAAAAGTTTTATTTCTACATCTAGACTGATTTAACCCCTCCCCGTCCCCCCACCCACCCAATTTATTCTAAAGAATTTAAACAATATTATGGAATTAAAGAGAATAATGAGATAACTAAAAGGAATAGAAGACCATTGTCTATGGTACAAGAGAACTAAAAAATTTGAATTGAAAGTTTAAACAAATGTTGATTGGGTGGGAAATGTTGATGATAGAAATATTTCTTATTAGGTAGAAGATTAATTTCATGGACAAGAAGAGGCATAATTGTATTTCACAATCTACAAAAGAGGTTGGATATGTTGTTGAAACAGTAAATTGTTTAAACATTGTATGGATCAAGCAATTGTTGAAAGGAATGAAAGAAGAGATCACTAAACCTATTGTGATTTATTGTCATAACACAAGTTCTATAAACATATCAAAGAACCATGTGATGCGTACAAAGACTAAGAATATTGAGATCAAGTATCATTACTTGAGAGATCCAGTACAAGAGAAAGAAGTGAGAGTGGACAATGTGAACACAAAGGAACAATTAGCTCACATATTCACTAAGGCACTACCTATGGATTCTTTTGAGTATCTAAGATGTGAGCTATAGGTCATCCCACTACCTGAAGAAAACTGAGAAGAGATGTTACATTACATTAGTTTTTATGAGCATAATATCTTACAAATTATTGCAGGAGGTCACACTTTAGGAGTTGACAAAAGGTATGAAATAAAAGACACTGACACATGACTAGAAGAAGCTATAAGAACTTGATGTTGAGATGACATTTCTATATCAATCAAATCAGCGACATGAAGATGTGTGTAAATGTTTTTGGTATTGTTTTCAAAGAAGGAGAAGTGTACAAGTTACCATACAAGTACGGATATAACGAGGAAGAGTATTACTGATTTACCATACAACATGGATCAGTTTAAGAGATAAAAGTTTATGAGTAAGAGGGAGAACTTATGCAAGAGAGAATGATTGTTTTCAAGAGGTTGACATATGTTGAGGTTGTACAAAGAAGAGTGTATATTGAATTGATAAAGGGAGCATCCTGTTGGGTGATGCGACGCGCTCCCCTACCCACAGGTGGTTAATTATGTGGTGTTCCATGTTCACTAACAGTCATGGCTTTTGGTTCAACAGAAAATGGGCCCCACAAGTGGTATCAGAGCTATGGTTTTATTAATTGTAACCCTAGATTGAATCCATGGGAATGCATGAGAGGATAAAAGAAAGGGCAAGATATATGAATAATTTATTGCAGATCTGAGGCTTTTGGGTTTGCTGTTATGATGGGATGTTAAAAGATTTGGGCATGTGAAATTGTTGGACAAAAATATTTTTTTGGATGTTTCATTTAAATGAGGGTTTTGGGGGGTAGCATGCAGAAATGACCTCCTGGGTAAAAACAGACCTCACCACTGGATCCGGGTCGACATTTCCATAAATTTTGATATATAATATGCCCTAGTTTGGCCATGTTCAGAGGAAATGAAAGAGTTTTTTAGTTTCAGCCCATGATGGCCGTCAAATTTAATCCCGTCGGAATTTTTGTCACTGAAAAAATTAAAAATGAAAAAAATCGTACTGAAAATGGTAAAAAGACTGTCTTAGTAAAATGGCCATAACTTTCTCTCAGAATATCTGATTTCAGAGTTCTTACAAGCGTTGGAAAGCTAATTCAGAGCACTACAATATGGTGTAGGTTTGGTTCCATAATTTTGAAATTTTGTCAGGTTTTAAGAGCCCTAAAGTCAGATGTTGTTTATTTTGAGCACGGATTAGGGCATAACTTGGGCATACGGAGTCGAATTTTGGACTTCGAGTAGTCAACGGAAAGCTCTTGGAGAGCTCTACACATTGGTTCAGATTTAGTGCAGGTTTGGCATGATTTATTTGGTGATATATTTATCTAAACGGTTTATAAGTATATTTTGACTATGGTAACATTGTGAGTTTATGGCATTGGAGATTTAAGATTTGATGTCATTGTATACTCAGCTCATATTTCAGATTGGTCTCATGATGATATGGTTATCAGTGTTTGGTTTGGATATGCATGATGACTTGTTGGGTCTACAAGTTGTGCAATGTTGTAAGCGGTCTATACTTACAAGTTGCATTTATAGCTTGGTTATGGGTTGTTTTTGCCCATTGATCTTTCATTATTGATGCATATTCAGATTGGTGGCTTGGTTTTGGGTTGTCTATGCCCTAAGTCACATGATTTACTATTTTCTTCATGTAGAAGGGATGAGATGTCGTTACCAGGTACAGTCATGGCAGAGGATTGTGGTTGACTATTCTATGCTGACAGGTTGGACATATTGAGAGCCAGATGCTCGGTTCATGGATGTGATCATGGTGTCATGAATTTTGGCATGACATGATTGGTTATATAGGTACATCCTTGATGTTCATTAGCTTGGATTTTTTGATGCAGTTATGGTGGTATATCTTCTTGGTTGAGGATCATGGTTATTTGGTTTTCTTTTGAGGAGCTCATGATGTGCACTTTGAGTTCTTTGATAGTTTGATGCCTTGGTTGATTCTCATGGTTAGAAGATGGTTTTTCATCATTATGTCATGGATAGCTTGGATACATGGTTTAGTGGGAGCTTGTGACAGTGATGGGGTGACAGTGCAGGATTAGTATCAAAGCCTGGTTTTGGCTTGGTCATGGGTTCAAATCTCCCCGGTGCCTTCCCGACCTGCGTAAGCACCTGGTATGCGCGTCGAGGGGGAGATTGTTGGGTGATGCGACGCGCTCCCCTACCCACAGGTGGTTAATTATGTGGTGTTCCATGTTCACTAACAGTCATGGCTTTTGGTGCAACGGCAAATGGGCCCCACACATCCTGAGCTTAATTGGCTGATAATCAAAATGAACTAAGAAAAAGACAACACAAACATAGAGGGAGAAAATAGTGTATAGTGTTAAAACTTTTTGGATTGCATGGTAACGAGTACACTAAGTAAAGTATATGAGATGTTTCCATCAATGAAAAATATTATTTAGTGGAATTCGACACATATAAAGACAGAGAGTTAATATATTATAGGAAATGTTAGACTGGTGATGATTTTTTATAGAGACCGAGTGAATATTTGGGATTGATTAATTTGTTTGACGTAATCAAAAGTTAAATTAGTATATATGGACCTGAGGATAAATGATTCAACCCACCCTCTTAGTTATTCTAAATCATTAAAACATGTATATTTTACTAGAAATGGTTGAGTAATTGACAAGATACCAATTGGGTTGAGAAGCATTATCTCATGGATTGATCATGAATGGTTATAAAAGAGAATGCTCACAAAAATAACATCCATGGTATTGAAAGCTATATATTGAATTGTCACTTAGATGAGAGAAACCAATATCTTTTTGAAGAATGGGATGTATATTAGCATGCTACATATTCACCACTAAGAAGAATTTGTTTCATTTAGAATACAAAGTAACCAAAACAAAGCAACCAAATCCTAAAGATGATTCTATTTCACTACACATGGGGTCAACATATTTAGAGAAACTTAAACAAAAAAGGAACTGGTGAAGAGGTTATGGTAGAACAATAATGTGGTGAATTGGTATTAGATATTAAAGAAAGAGAATCTCTAAGAGCCGTGGTGTACAATATATGTAATAATTTGACAAGGTTCTTTCTATTTGATTATATCTTATTAGTATTCAAGATAATGTATTGTAAATACATTGAGAGAAGGGTTGTTCAGATATTACATTTTAAGAGCACTTAATCTTCTAAAGACTAATACTAAAATATTATTAATATTGATAGTTGATTGCAAAGAGTTTAGTGTTAAAGTTATAGCTTCAATCGGGTTGATTCAATCTCGTAATCATCATTTCCTATATATATATATATATCCATGTTAATAATATATATTATTTTATACAATACATATATATTATTGTATATAATATATATCTATATCTAATATATATATTATGCATATTAATCAGGGTTTATATTGTTCAGGCTTCTTCAGGTATTTAATATTTTTAATGGAGTCGCAGGACCCAATAGAATGAATAAGGCAGTAGAGATAAATAAAATTTGCCTACAATTGTAGAAGGAAATATTTTATTATACTATATTAAATGTAATATCCTACAAAGTTCACAGTCTTATAGTGTCATGGATTGGAACTCGAAAGTTGAGATTTCTCAGTGAGAGCTTAAATTATATAAACTTTTGAATCATCTTAAAGATGCTCGATAAATATTTTATTAGGCTATATTAAGTGAAGGAAAAACAATCAGAATCCATCACTAGTGAAGCATTTCTGTAGCCGCCTGAAGATTTATGGTTCTGGTGAAGTCCAAATTGGTGGTGCATGCTACAAAATCTATGAGAAGCACTCTACTCTTCCTTAAGTAAGATTGGAATCTTTGAATCTGAATTAAGTCTACTGCAATGTCTTCATCTGATTATCATAATTATCATTGTGGGATGAAAGTACCCTTGATAGCGTGAGGAAGTATTTTGTCAAGAGCTTCCATGGTGTAATGTTGCGCAAAGAATTTCCCTGTTAAACTAAATCAATTTACTCTATTGATTTAAGGATAATATTTTGATTTATTAATGAGATAAAACAATTTTCCATTGTTAAAGAGAAAGGATTAATTGATGTATAGATATATATTTGTGTGCGAGTATACATATTCATTCAAAAATGATATTTAATAATTTGACAAATATAAAGAGATTCATTATGAGAGTATGAAAGGTAAGATGTATTATATTATCTTATTTCAATAAATGAAAATATTTTTTTTAAAATTCTTTAATTTAAATATTTTGACATTATTAAATGAAAGAGGATTAGTTGATGTTCAACAGGATAGTAATCGCTTATGACTATAAGTGAATATAGATTGAAGTATATCTTAAAATTAGATATTTATCTATATTGCATTATATTGATCTTATATTATTATATTGAATTATTTATTATCCTTGATTATTTTATTTTATCAGTGAAGTCTCCATCTTATTTTTATTTTATATATACCATAAGAGCCATGTGCCTTGGTTTTTTATTTTCTTTTCTTTTCTTTTCAAGAATGTTCTTGTAAAACAAAACAAAATTTTAAAAAGTGGCATTTCATTAGAGGCAACTTTGAAAAAGAGGGAGAAGATAGAGGATATGATTCAATCAACCTTTAGTGATCTCATTCTTGTTGATTAAGAGGGAGTAAACAATGTTGAGATGGATATATCTAGTGATTAATAAATTGTCACTGTCAAGAGTACAATGATTCATGTACATCATGACCATGTGATTTTAATGGGCCTACTGCCTGTGTACATCATGATGAAGTGATAACTTCTAAATGATGTCACTTGTATTTGTAAAAGTTACTGTAAGAAAATTTGAATTGGTTTGAGAGGTTAATGAAGTTTTTAGGAATTCATTTAAACCATCTATGAGTCTCTCATTGATGAATGAAACTTGATGTATGAGTTGTAGAGTCATTCATATGGCACAATCATACTTAATAAAGATATTGGTATATTTTGGACGAGTTTGATAAAATGGAAGGACATGTTCGCTTCTACTGTTAAACTAAATGAATGTTTGGACCTTCAATGGATGAAAAGAGAAAGTTGGAACTTAGAAAGGAGTTGTCATATTTAATTTATTTAGAGGGGAGTTGTTCCATTCTCAAACAATCTAAAAATACGATTTATGAATCTTCATGTGAAGATAAGTATTTTTATCTTTTACATTTATCTACTCTTTGTAGTCTCTCTCTTATTTGTAATTCTATACATACTATAAAGGTTATCTACCTCGATACTTTTCTTTATGTTTGAGGATATTCTTATAGGAAGAGAAGGTTGGTACTTTACATATGCTCCCAAATATTGTGTAGACACAATCTAATGATAGTAGCTCCAAAGACCCTAATGATGAAGATGGATAAAGTGAGGCTCTTGAAACAAACGTCTTTGATGATTGAGATTATGAAATTCTTCCACATTAAGAGGGAGTATGACACTTCTTCTAAGGCAATGTAGGAGCTTAGAAGATTGATACTCAAAGGAAGTCTAGAAATACATGTGTGTAACTACATGGTATTGATGGGAGCACTCCTATGTATTTCATGAGGAAGTAATGACTTATCACTAGAAAATTAGATATCTGATTCAGAGTGAGTCTAACTAAAATCCTTGGGGAAGAAAGTCTCTAAGGGAGTAACTACTGAACTTAGGATCTTTGTTCAGAGGGGGGTTTGTTTTGAGGTGCAATCATTTTTGAATGATATCTTCTTTAAGAGGAGAAATTCTAAGTGAAACTCCTTGTAATGCATTCTTATCTATGAAAGAAAAATTAAGGTGAAAGTCTTTGTACTACCCTCTGACTGGGTCATGGTTGTTGGAATTATTTTAGAATAACTGGGGGGGGTGAATTAGATATTCAAGGTTAGAATGTACAAATAATACTTTTCTCAGAATTCGACGAACATATAAAACATTCATACCCATTCATGCATTCATTGTGCATCTACTAAAACTTATAGGTTATTGTCAAGTCAATCTTGTATAAATATAAAGCATGAAACACAATACATTCATCAACACATTTGACAGAATGATTTAACATGGAAACCCAATTTGGAAAAAACTACTAGTAATATGCTACTCCTTTTCACTCTTCTGAATTGATGCCTTGTGAAAGGCCAACCCTATTAAAGGTTATAATACACACTGCTTAATGTGACCCAGTTAAGGGATTTCAATCACCCTGTTGAAATTGAGCCTTGTTAGAGGACTTTAGACCATTCACTTGGAATGCCACCCTATTAAAGTATTTTCCAATGATTGTTAAGTCAACCTTACTCCAAAGGATTTACCCTAGACTGATACAATTGTTAGAAAGTAACAGTAGAGCTTTGATCTGATACAACATATAACTTACAACTTCACTTGCAGGTTATAGATCTCTATTCAATCCTCAATTCTACTTGGCTTCCATTCTTTGTAGCTCTAACAGCTTGTTCACCCTTCAAGCATTCATCTTCTTAAGCCTGCTTGCTTAGTACACCATTGAAAACTCTTCTCTTGGGTCACTTGATGAAGAAAAACCCCTTTCTCCTTCTCCTTCTCAGGTTCTCGCACCAAACTCTCTAACTCTCTTTTCTTCATGACCAAACATTCCTATATATAGGAAATTAGAACATTTTCCCACTCATTATCCCTTGTCTAAATTAGGGTTTTAGATGGATTAGGTAGGATACAATGTATCTACCCCATATCTTGTCCTCTCTAGAAACTTCTCTTAGAATCCATTTGAATTCACCTCCAAAATGGTTTACATAATATTTTGTGCCACTAGCTCATCAATCTTATCTTCCTCTTAATTCACAAGTTCCAAGAAAACAAACTCATCAGCTTTTATTTAGAAAATCTTTGATCTTTTTCATAATGCAGCAGCTCGGCATTATGAATCTGCTGATGCTTAGCACATACTATCTCACTTGGCATCAACTATAAAATCACTCGGCATCAACTCGATTTCACTAGTGCTTGGCATCAACTGAAATTTACTTGGCATCTACTCTCTTGCTCGGCATTCACTAGAATTTTCTTTCACTCAACTCCAACTAACATTTTGCTTGGCTTGAACTAACTTTGCTCAGCACCCACTATCCACTTGGTCAAGCTTGGCAGATAAACTTTGTTTAACTTATTCTTTTGAACGTTCTAAGTGTAGCCAACAATTTTGTAACTTCAAGTAGATCATCAATACATTATGTTATCACTTTCTTAACTAATCCTTGTACTTCATTACATAATCATAACTCAACCTTTCCTCTAGGTACTTGTGTTACATCTTGTTGATCAAATTCTCCTCATCAATCAACTAAGTGATAGTACTTGAAACATATAAGCAATTTTCTTATCAGAAAATAATAGGTTTGACATTAGTGACAAAACAATGATTAAAACACGGTCTTCTTCAACAATCTCCTTCTTAACAATACTCTTTTCAAATGATCTTTTCAATTAGATATCATCAATCACCCTCTTTGGCATTGATGGCAAACCAAGCTAGTCAACCAAGTCAATCAAATGATGAACATCTTGTTCAATCAAACTAAGTAGGTTAAAACAATAAGACAATACCAAAAAGAAAATTTGTATTGAAATTTCTCCCTCTATCAGCAACTCCCATCGTCTAATTAGGTTACCAAATATGACTCCCTTTGAGTTCCTTCTTATGCCTCTCTTTCATACTGAATTGATCAATAGAATATTTCCTTCTAATAATGATCTTTTTAATTCTCTAATCAATGTCTCCCTATTTGTTTCTTGATCTTCAGATGATGTACTTTCTCCACTATTCCTCTTGCACTTGATTAGTTTAATGTATTTTCTCCCTCTTCGGCAACAATGCCAAAAAATATATACTAACACTTGGCATTTTTAATATATGAAAATATAGGCTTTTGCAAGTTCTTCAATTTCTCCCTCTGTCACCTTACTTGTGACTAATTTATAGTTCCAATTCGATGATTACTTTAGGTAGTTCCTAAAGTAAGATCCACGGCATCAATTTGTATCAACTTGTTTGATGCAAGGCACTCCCTTTATCTCTGGCATAGCCTTTGATAGGGGTATCACCCCTAGTTTACCTCTTAGATACTCATAAACATTTTTAGGTAATGCTTTTGTGAAGATATTAGCAATTTTCTCCTTTGTGTTAACATATTCCATCTTCACCTCTTTATCTTGAACCAGTTCCCTTACATAATGATACTTGATTGCAATGAGCTTTGTCTTTGTATGCATCACAGGATTCTTTGATATATTGATAGCACTTGTATTATCACAATAAAGTGTCACTAGTTCTGTGATTTCTTCTTTCATTTCCTTAAATAGCTATTTGATCCACACAATGTTTGTACAATTAATAGCAGCAACAACATATTCTGCTTTAGCAGTAGATTGGTAGTATAACTCTACTTCTTGCTAGTCCATATAACTAGTCTTTTACCTAAGAAGAATGCTCCTCCACTAGTGCTCTTTATGTCATTAATGTTTCTAGCCCAATCAACATCAGTGTAGGCTCTCAGTTCAAATTTTTCATTTTTTTTATAATATAAACCAAAAATTTATATTCATTTTAAGTATCTCATTATTCTCTTTACATCCATCAAGTGATTCTCTCTGGGATTTGTAGAGAATCTTGCAACTATCCCAATAGCTAATACAATATTAGGTCTACTATGTACTACATATTGCAATTTTCCAATAATGGATCTATATAATGTTTGATTCACCTCAACTAAATCATCATTCTTTGATAGCTTGAGTCCTATCACCATAGGTGTACTTATTGGTTTGGAATCCTCTAGTCCAAATGTCTTCAATATCTCTTTGACATATTTTGACTGATTGATATATATACCATATTTCATCTTATATACGTCTAATCCCACAAAGAATATGATCTCTCCAAATATTAACATTTCAAATTCTTGCTTCATCTGATTTGCAAAGTCCTTACACAAAGCATCTTGTCCTCCAAATACGATATCATTAATAAATATTTCAGATAATAGTATACCTTTGTCCTTATCTGTCTTCATGTACAAATTATTATTATCATCAGTCCTTTCAAATCCAATCTTCACAAGATAAGTATGAAGTCTCTCATACCATGCTCTTGGGGCTTGTTTCAATTCATATAAGGTTTTGTGCAGTCTATATATCATGTTCTTATTATTTTTATCAACAAATCCTTTTGGCTGTTCTATGTAGACTTCATCTTCTAGTATGCCATTCAAAAATGCAGATTTAACATCCATCTGATAAACTTTGAAACCCTTGTATGCAGCATAAGCAAGTAGAATTCTCACTTCTTAAAAATTTTTCAACAGGGGCAAATGTCTCACCATAGTCAATTCCTTCTTCCTGTGCATATCCTTTGCAAACTAGTCTTGATTTGTTCCTTGTCACTTCACCATTCTCATCTAGCTTGTTTCTAAATACCCATTTGGTGCCAATCACATTCTTGTCTTCTGGTCTAGGAACTAGACTCCATGTTTTGTTCTTCTCTATTTGTTGAATATCTTCTTCCATAGCCTTGTACTAGTCATCATCTTCCAATGCATCCTTTATTTTCTTAAGTTCCTTCATGCTTAACAAACATGATTCACTTCTCAATCTATTTCTTTTCATTGGCCTTGCATCTTTGTCTCCAATGATTTGATCTGCAAGATGATGTCTTTTGACATATTTGGATAATCTTGGTTCAGTTCTTGTAACTATATTTTGTCTCTCAGTTTCAATGTCACTGTATACATCTCTATCAGGTATTTTAGTATCTCTTTCATGTATACTGATCTCAAAATTAGAATGTGCATTTTCTTCATTCTACAACTCGGTATCTAAATATAGCTTGGTTCCTAAATGCAACTTTGCATTCATAGGTTGTGACTCGACAATTACTGAGACTTTTTGTTGGTTTGCAACTTGATTTGCAGCATCTTCTTTAGCAAGCAGTCCTTAATAGAAGTATACAAATGATTTGTATTCTTCTAGTTCTTCTGTAGGTTTAGCCTCATGTACTTCTGTAAATTCATCAAAATTCACATTTGCACTTTTCACAATTTTGTTAGTGTTAGTATTTAAACACTTATAAGCTTTACTTCTTGTGAAGTAACCAAGGAATATACCTTCTTCACTCTTTGCATCAAACTTTCCACTCCTAATATCTTTAAGAATATAACATTTTCTTCCAAACACCTTAAAGTATTTCACATTAGGTGGATATCCATATCATAGTTTAAAAAGTGTTGAATGAGTACCTTTCTTTACTTGCACACAGTTTAAGGTATATACAGCAATACTTATAGCTTCTTTCCAGTATTTCAGAGCAACATTCTTCTCCAACATAAGTGTTCTGGCATAGTCCATTATAGAGCTATTTTTTCTTTCAGCAACTCCATTTTGTGGTGGGCTTCTAGGTGCAGATGTCTATCTTTTGATTCCTCTATCATTATAGAACATCTCAAACTATTTAAAGTAAATTCTCCTCCTCTGTCTAATCTCAAGCATTTCAAACTTTTACTTGTTTCTTTTTCAACTCTTGCCAAGTACCACTTAAACATTTGAAAAGCATCATATTTCTATTTTAGAAACATGACTATCATTATCCTAGAGTAATCATCAACAAATAGTATTATGTACTTATCTCCTCTATAGCTTTGCACTTCAATAGGTCCACACAAGTTAGTATGAACAATTTTTAGTATTTCTTTAGAGGTATAAACATTACTTTTAAAGCTTGACTTTGTCATTTTTCCTAGCTAACATTGTTTGCATACTATATTATCAGGTTTCTTCAACTTAGAAAAACCTCTAACTCTTTTCATGTTACTGATACTAATTAGATTATCAAAATTAACATGACATAATCTCTTGTGCCAATGCCATACATCATCAAATTTTGTAATAAGACAAGTAGCATCCTCTATATCCAGATAGAAAATATTACTTCTAGTTTGATTACCTTTTCCAATCAAGCTTCCATTTGTGTCATATATATTGGCAATTTTATTTTCAAACTTAATTGCATCCCAAATTATTCAATTGTGACACACTTAACAAGTTATAATTCAATCCTTCAACATGGTAAGCATTGTCACATGAAATCTTGTCTATGAGTTTGATAGACCCTTTTTCTTTTATCAAACATGGTGCATCATTACCAAACCTTACACTATTTCCATCATAACAAGTTAAGGTAATAAACTTAATTTTGTCTCCAATCATGTGATGTGAGCATCCACTATCAATGATCCATTTATCATTCTTGTTCATACAAGTCACAAGTGCAATTGCCTCATCCTCAATAGATTGATCCTTCATTGCAACATATACGACTTCATCATCATGTTTATCAGCAATGTAGCATGACTTTGTGCCTTTGTCTATGTAGTCTGTGCCATCATCTTCTCTTATATTTTTGTACTTGTTTCCTTCTCTATAGTTCTTCTACTGTGTACATCTTGCAGCAATATGACCAACTTCATTGCAATTGAAACAAATGATGGGTAACTTACCTTTGAACTTGTCTTTTCCTCCATGAAATCTTCTTGTCAGTAATGCTTCCAATTGTTCAATGTCTTCCTCATCTATGTTGTTGTCACTAGATGCATATTTTATCTTTCTTTTCTTCTTTTTCTGCTTTACCTCTTCAGAATCCTTCAATAACAATTTTGCTTTGAAAGTTGATTCAATACTCTCTGATTTGTAGTCATCAAAATTAGATAGCTCAAAAGTAGTGAGTCTACCCACTAGATCTTCAAGAGTTAGATCATTTCTTGGTATACATCTTAACTCTTGGATTGCAGAAACTCTAATGGCATAAATAGGCAGTAATGTTCTCAAGACTTTACTTAGCACAGTATCATCATCTATTTTACCAGTAGTACCTTTTATTGCACTAACAACTTCTTTTATCCTAGCAACATATTGAGCAATATTCTCATCTTCTTCCATTCTCATGTCATCAAACTTACCTCTGAGACTCTCTAACTTGGCTCTTTGAACATTCTTGTCTCCTCCATAGATGGTGGCCAAGGCATCCCACATCTTCTTTGCACTGTCACGTCCTTTGATATCATCAAATTTGGCATAACTTAGGGCAGAGGCAATCTCCAACATCGTTTGATTGTGTTATTTCTTTTTCCTCATATCTTCAGTAGTTAGGGCTTCTATTGAATCAACATGCTCCACTGTAATGGAAGATTGTGCATGATCTCCAAGTCCTCCAAGGTGTAGCTTCATCAAACTTTGCCATGCAGGAAAGTTATTTCTATTGAGCTTGGGTACTTCTTTTTTTGACATCTTGATTTTTGTGCTTCTAGTACCTTAAAACTAATACTCTTAAGAAGATGGATCTGATACCAATTGTTGGAATTCTTTTAGAATAACTGAGAGGTGGGGGATGAATCAATTATTAAAGGTCCAGATGTACAAATAATACTTTTGTCACAATTTAACAAACCCATAAAACATTCATACCCATTCATGCATTCATTGTGCATCTACTAAAACTTATATGTTGTTGTTAAGTCAATCTTGCAGAAATATAAAGCATGAAATACAATACATTCATCACTGCATTTGACACAATGATTTAACATGGAAACCCAATTTGGGAAAAACCACTGATAACATGCTACTCCTTTTTCACTCTTCTGAAGTGATGCCCTATGAAAGGCCTCCTCTATTAAAGGTTACAATACACATTGTTGAATGTGACCCGATTAAGGGATTTCAATCACCTTGTTAAAAGTGAGCCTTGTTAGAGGACTTTAGGCCATTCACTTGGAATGTCACCCTATTAAAGGATTTTCTAATGATTGTTAAGTCAACCTTACTCCAAATTATTTACCCTAGACTGATACAATTGTTAGAAAGTAACAGTAGAGCTTTGATCTTATACAACTTACAACTTACAACTTCACTTACAGATTACAGATCTTTGTTCAGTCCTCAATTCTACTTGGCTTCCATTCTTTGTAGCTCTAACAGCTTGTTCACCCTTCAAGCATTCATCTTCTTAAGCCTTCTTACTTAGTACACCATTGTAGACTCTTCTCTTGGGTCACTTGATGAAGCAAAACCCCTTTCTCCTTCTCCTCAAGTTCTCACACCTAACTCTCTAACTCTCTGTGCTTCATGACCAAACATTCCTATATATAGGAAATTAGAACATTTTTCCACTGATTATCCCTCGTCTAAATTAGGGTTTTAGATGGATTAGGTAGGATACAATGTATCTACCTCATATCTTGTCCTTTCTAGAAACTTCTCTTAGAATCCATTTGAATTAGCCTCCAAAACGGTTTACATAAGATTGTGTGCCACTAGCTCATCAATCTTATCTTCCTCTTGATTCACAAGTTCCAAGAAAAAAAACTCGTCGACTTTTATTTGGAAAATCTTTGATCTTTTTCATAATGCAATAGCTTGGCATTATCAATCTTCTAATGCTTGGCACATACTATGGCACTCGGCATCAACTATAAAATCACTTGGCATCAACTAGATTTGACTGGTGCTTGGCATCAACTGAAATTTACTCGGCATCTTTTTTTTTGCTCGGCATCCACTAGAATTTTCTTTCACTCAGCTCCAACTAATTTTTTGCTCAACTTGAATTAACTTTGCTTAGCACCTACTATCCACTTGGTCAAGCTTGGCAAATGAACTTTGTTTAACTTATTCTTCTGAACTTTCTAAGTGTAGCCAACCATTTTATAACCTCAAGTAGATCATCAATACATTATTATATCATTGTCTTAATTGATCCTTGTACTTTATTACATAATCATAACTCAACCTTTTCTCTAGGTACTTTTGTTACATCTTGTTGATCAAATCTTCTTCATCAATCAACTAAGTGATAGTACTTGAAATATATAAGCAATTATCTTATCAGCAAATAGCAGGTTTGACATTAGTGAAAAAATAATGATTGAAACACATAGTCTTCTTCAACAATATCCTTCTTAACAATACTCTTTTCAAATGATATTTTCAATCAGATATCAACAATGGTGGTTACTATTTACATATGATATGTAATGAAAGGTGGTGATCATTCACTGACATATATAAATAGAAGGTAATCATTGTAAGATTACGATCTTATAAATGGTAGACCTATTATCTCATGACAGATTTTATTAAGTTGTCCCAAAGTGTTGGAAATCCTGATAATGAACAAATAGAAGATAATCATTGTAAAGTGGCAATCTTATAAAAAGTAGACCTGTTATCATGGTTCTTTAGGCTATATTTTTATTGAACACTATGATAACCAAATCATCATGGTTCTTTGGGCTGGATTCTTCCAGACATCAAGATAACCAACTTGTTATGGTTCTTTAGGTCAGATCTTGTCAGACACCATGACATAGTTACTATTATAGACCAAACTTAAGGTGGTGTTTAAGCTTATATTAAAGTTATGGAATTTAGTTCAATTGTGTGTTATAAAAGGTGAGATGATATCTCTTCACATACTTGAGAGCATAATGTGTTCTATATCAATCCTCACTAACTAAGAGGGAGTGTTAAAGTTGTAGCTTCAATCGGATTGATTTGATTTAATATACATTATTTTAATTGGTAATCATCATTTCCTATATATACTTATTCATGTTAATAATATATATTATTTTATATAATACATATAAATTATTTTGTGTGTGTGTGTGTGTGTGTGTGTGTGTGTGTGTGTGTGTGTGTGTAGTTATATATATTATTATTATTCATGTTAATATAATATTATTTAAATGATGATTACACCATAGAGACATGTCTCTTCATGAGACATGTCTCCTCCTCTCATATTTATATGAGATTCGAATATGCATTTGGAGAACATCAATTACAATGGCTATGTTAGTACATTTGTAGAAAATGATCCATGTTACTCAACATTTAGATTATATAAGGGACTTTATCACCTGGGACTTTCTTCATAGGCCTTAAGTGGATCCTTTTCATTTCAATTAGGAGTAACCTACTTATTTTGTTGAATGGTGACTTTCTATTTAAGTAATGAGATGAAAATGTATTGCCCAAATAGCTAGCACTAAGATTTTGTGGATATGTGAAAAACATCATTGATGAAATAAATGCATATATTTGGAGCTTACCAAACTATGCTTTTGAGAGGAAAGATGGGGGCTTCAGCTGGTTATTCAACCAAATGTGAAAGATTGTCTTTTATGTCATGAAGTAAAAATGCAATAAACTTGGCATAAGATGTCCAAGTTGATTAAGTCTGCAACATCATTCTCATGAGATGATTAGTTGACCTCTAAAATGATCTTATCATTAAATAATAAGCTACCTATAAGATCTTCAACATCAATTTTTTATATGGTTGATTAGTTTGGGATGCCAAAGTAATGGTTTCAATTCCTTTACTAAATTGGTAATTCTCATATCTACCCTTTAGGGATACCATTTAAGACTACAAGGAGAGATAATAGAGATAACTTTTCAAACTTTATATTACAAGGATATAAGTTTAGTACTCCTTTACTGCAACAAAGTTAACTTTTCCTTTTGTAAAAACTATAAAAAGGATTCTTACAACTCTCTTATCTTGATACTATCATAAATATTGATACAAAGAATTTTTTCAAATAATTGAATCTAAAAATAAAATAAAGTATAATGATAAACTGTAGAAATTAATCTTTGTAATTTATTTATTATTTGACAACTAATTATTGTACTTCTTACTAGATTTTATGCATGGTTGGAAACTAATTATTATCCTTCAACCAAATTCTATGTATACATGTATAGTAGTTTCAAAAAGATGCAAGGTTTATAAATATTTGAAGATTATGCATGAGTGTGTCTATTTATCTTTTAAAATAGGAGATGAAAAAGTTCAACCTAGGAATTAAACAATAAGAATGCTTCCTCTGTAGTCATAAATGCAAGGAGCACCACGAGCCAATGGATACATTAATTACATAACTGATTTTATTGCACTGACATTTCTATCTTTAAATTGCATTGCACATACACAAAACTACCACCCATGAAAGAGCTCCAAGGGCTAAGCACATGGGGTAATTCAATGCATTCATAAAACCCTTATCATAATCATAATTTTTCATGTTGTTCATGGAATAAAATTAAAATGATTTTGGTACATATATATTTTTAAAATGTATTTCCATTAGCATCATAATTGCAATTCCACTAAAATCTTGGAGTTGTAATTACAATGCTATCAAGAACACATGAAAAAAAAAACACCAATTTACACTAGATTTTTCCCCATCATCGCAAATTTCCATTAAAAAAAAGTGTCACATGTATTAGTGTCCATTCATGCTTTTCCCATCGATTCTAGTTCAATCAAATTTTGATTTGGTGTAACTATCATTTTGTTTGATCAAGTTCGGAACAAGTGCTCTAAAAATTTCCTTATTCATGTTTAATCAAGTTTAGAGTTAATCTTTCTACCCTACATTCAATCAATTTTGGAGTCAATTCATCTCAGGATGGTTCATCACAAAAGAAATATTTGGCATCGTCATATTCTTTGACTCAATGTTCTTCCTACACAATGACTTAAATAGGGGCAAACTTAATCACCCATTTTTTTGTCTATTAAACGATAAGCCCCTTTCTGAGTAATATAAATCAAATACTAGACGTCTATTGTGCATTAAATCAATTTTGCATGATTAAAAATCAATAATCATTGATTAGATCATCACATAATTATTTATTTAATTATATCCTAAATTTTGACCACTTTATTCTAAGTTTATTTTATTAAAAGGATATATCCCCTTTTAATTAAATAAAATGTCCCCTTTATCTTAAGTGCATATGGAAAAAAGATTAAATAACAAAGAAAAAAAAATCCCACCAATTGAGTGCACTTTTCAATGAGGGAGTCTTAGAATTTTCCAAAAGCTTGTTTGCCCTTTTATCTCAACCATTCATTATTTTTCCTCTTAATCTTATCCTATGCTTTTTCCTCTTAAGAAACGAGCATATGGATCAACCAAGAATCAACCTCTACCATTGCGCATTCTTTTGCCTCTTAATCTTAATTGTCCACTCATTTCCAAATCCTTTAAAGGATGGTCTCTCCTCATCTTTTGATACATCTTGATTTGTGCTAGGGGTACGCTTCTACTTTTTGATTTGACTTATTGAGCATTTATTCAGAGATTTTGTATTATCCTTTATATTTTTTTGTCATTTCCTTCTTGCATTCCAACTTAGAGAATCTAGCTTAATTAGCATGACATAGTAATCATGTATCCATGTTATTTTATAATTTACTTTCATTTTTTGCATCTTACATTAGCTTACTATTTTCTTTATCATGCATGCAGTCATGAAGATATTTTGATGCTTGAAAATATATTGCATTCTATCTTATTCAATCTTCAATCCCATAGTGCACTTGGGTCTTTTTTTCTCCATTTGAGAGCTATCTTCACTATCATTGGATTATTTCACATTATGAATATGAATCTATAAGTCTCCATTTGGAGATTCAAATCCATTGGATCTTACAAATATAAAATTTTATACAGTTTTTCATACTTTTTGTATACACCCCCAATATATAGGCTAACAATGTTACATGGTGTAGAGAAACATAATAGGGACTTAGATTATTTGTAAAGGAATGATTATTAAATTAGATCTCATTATAAGGAGACATGTGAACAACCTCATTATCAATGAGTTGTTAAATCTAGTAATGTAAATCTTGATAATCATTATTAGAGTCACCAAGTTAGAAATGATACATGAAAAATAGAAGATTCATAAATTGTTGACTATATTTATTTTTACATTTAGGTCTAGTAATCACCTTAGCATAAAGAAATTTAGTAAAAACCATCTCTTGACTAATAGAAGTAGATATATTACATGAAGGAGAGGATGTGGAAAAAAAAAAATATTCAATGCTTTGTTGCACACATCCTACATTAGGATCCAAAATTGTGTTGACTACTTGTGGCTTATAAGAATTCTCATGGTCCTTGTTACTTAAGGGCACTACATTTCCTTGCTTTTGTTTACCACTTCCATTCTCATTGAATCCATACTTTGCTAATGAATGATAACTATGACTACAAGAAGAAGCCATATGAGAAGGAGATAATGGGGCTTATTTTATTACTATGTTACCACAAGTAGGTTTGGTAGATTCATCATGAGTTGACCAGACAAAAAAGTTATTAGAAAGAGGATTTTTTTTAATTTCATAAATAGAAAGTCAGAAACTCTATACTCCCAATAAAAGTCAGTGAGAAATCTAAGGATTCTCAATCATCTTCTAAAAGTACACTTTTAGAAGGAGGATTAGTGTTATATTCTTGATCTTTTTTTTCCTCAATATTTAGAAAACTATTTGGCCTATCATCCACATGAAATGTACATCATATTACTAGAGAAAAGCTTAACTTTTTGATAAAGAGTTGAAGGAATAACATGCATATCATGTAACCAAGATCTACCCAATAGAAGGTTCTAATTAAGTGGTCCAAGCATGACATGAATGAGAGTATCCAACATAGGCAGACCTAATTTGATAGGTAAAGTGAATAAACCTAAGGTTTTCTTAGAAATATTACCAAAATCATGAATAGCCACATTGTGAGGTTGGATATTTGAAGGATCAACTTAAGTTTGTTTGAGCATGTCCATGCTACAAACTTTAAGCCCATACACATTATCAATTAAGGTCCTTCGAATGATGTTACCATTGATGATGATAGCTACCATAAGTGCATCATAGAGATCTTGAATTTATTAGAAGGAAAATCACCATGAGTAAACACAATTTGAGTTGTGATAGGGGTGACATTTATGCATTGCAAAAGGGTATTGATGTTCTCTTAATTAGGAGGTGTATCTAGAAGAGTGGCTAAATATTTTTGTAGGGCTTGATCATAATATGTAGGGGATGTTTTAAGAAGATTTGAAAAGGAAATATGGGTAGGTGTATTACATAATTGTGCCACCACAACATATTCCATTCCAAGATTTTGAGAAATATGGGGTGGTGGTGTTGTTATATGGAGCCTAATCAGACTTGGAGGTTAATTTTTCCCCCACTTCATTTGGTATAGTTTCTTCTCAAACATTACTATGGGGGTTTAGAGTAAACTCCCCCATGCTCTAGGGGTCAAGGGATAATTCACCTTGCAGGGTCATCGAGCAACACCCTACGCAGGGTCAAGGGTAGCGACCCTTGCAAGGTCTTGGAGTCAACAGCCCAAGGCGCACTCCTTGTTGTGATACAAGGTAGGGTCGAAGAGAAGCAACCTTGAAGCCAAAAAATCAATTTACTATTATAAAAGGTTATGAGAGTTATATTTTTCTATTGGTTGGTTTATTCTAGCGCTAATTTTGTAAGCAAAAAAAAAATTTATAAAATGGCTTAGGGTTAGGGATTTTATAATGTATGATGAATTAGTAACTTCTTGTAGAGATTGAGATGTAAGGGATTACAAATTGTAATTTGATTGTAATTACTGGATAATAAGAATATTGGATTCATTGATTGGTGGATGTGGCCCAAGGATTGGGTGAACTACATTAAATATTTGTATCTTGTGTTCTCTTTTGTGTTCTTTATTATTCTTTGATATTGGTTATGTTTGCATGTAATTTTTTTTTATGTCATGTTAATCCAAATAGGAAGAGGAAGAATGGGCTATGAAGGTGGGAGTGTATGAGGTAGAGGATCATTCCTTGCATAATAGGTGTGACACACACATGATAAACTATAACATTTCTAGGTTCCCCTATAAGAGGTATGGAAGGACAACCTTTAAGGGAGATGAGAGAATAATTATGAGGTTCATGAATATCAATAATGTAATCCTGATGAAGCTCTTTATTGTTCCTACGATTATAGTTAGAAGTGACAGCATTAAAAAGTTTGATATCATCCACTTTTCCCAAGGAATTCTTAAAATAGGGACTATGAACTTCCATCAATGCTTAATCTACTAGGATAAAAATGGATGTAAGAGGAGGGGATGTGTTAGGAGAAGAAGAATAATTTTTAAAATAAAAGGTAACAACCTTGTTATCTTTTTCTTAAGAAAGAAATAGTCAACATTACCTTATAGAGGTTCATTCCAAATAGTATAACCATCCAAGGATAGAAGAGAACATACATTTGGTGAGGAGAAATCATCACTTAAAAAAGTTCATAAGGGACAGAGAAGTCAATATCCCTATCAATTGAAGTTCATGACCCAAATAGTAGCATCATCAAGGTTAGGAAAATCATGACTCACTAGATCTTAATCAACACCATGTTTTAAAAGAGGAGCCTTGATGAAAGAAAACAATGAAGTATCATCATATGCACGAAATTGAATATCCTTAAGACCATGAAGAAAACTTGAAAAGTAAGACCACTCAATCGAAATGACTATGCAAGATGCGAAATTTTGTTTTTCCATTTTGACCAAGTAAATATATTAAAAATGTAAATTAAAAAGGATATATTAATACCACTAATGAAAACAATATCATACAATTTATATCTAGATGCACAACAAAGGAATCTAACTCAAAAATCAAATAAGGAAGGGAAAGTGTTGGGTTCAACAAAATGTTTAGGTGAAACCAATGCAAGATAAGTAAGTTCAATGGATCTAACTCCATTAAAAAAAAGCAATGACATGTTGATTTCACCAAAATGTTTAGGGGGGGGGGGGGAGAATGAAATCAATGAATTTAATAATGTAAACTATGTGAGATGAATTTATTAACTAACTAGTTTCACTCTAAGTCATTCAATGCAAGCTAAAGAAGGGCTTCAAAACATGACTTTCAATTTAAATCAAGTTAGATTCATCCGACCCAAGTAGGATGAATGGATGCCAATAATAAACCAAAACAATATCAAAGAAATGTTAGAAAGTAAAGTCCACCAATACAACAGGGGGGAGGGGGGGGGTAAATCAATTATGTTCTTAGTTAAGCATAAAAATAACTTATCAAATCCAACTTTAATAACTAGTAAGGTGAATAATGCCAAGAGATAAAATATACACAATAAGTGTATGTACAAGATCATGGTGTGCATAACCACACAATGGAAATATAACAATAACTCAAAGATTCAGATTCAAAACAACATATATTCTCATAATAGAATCATAAGATTTACATCCAACATGCCTGGTTGTTATTATGATAATAGATAAGCATTTATTATTAGTTAATGGTTATCTATTAGTAATCTATTGTAAATATTAGAATGTTTCTAATATTTAGTTAGTTTTAGTTTTATGTTAGCCTTCTTTAGCTTTGTTTTAGATAGAATAGAATATTTCTATTCTTTACAATCATTTCCTAAAGAAACATCACTTGATTTTTTTGTATATATTAACCTATCGGTCTCTATTAATAATAAGAAAATATTTACCAATGGGGCAAATTCTTTCAATTTTTTTGAAAAATATTATAATTTCCTATTCAAAATTTTAGAGCAATATTTTTTTGAAATTATTTTTCTGAGATATATGTTTCTTATGGCCATTTTTCTACTATCATGGATGAGTGAACATCTGTCCATGCTCACTTGAATAGGATTCGAGAAATCTATGATCAGTTGCTTGCCATTGGTTGTAAGATGGAGGAAGAGGACATTGTGGTCATAACCCTCAAAATTTTTCCCAAGTCCTATGAGCATTTTATTAAGACTCTCAACATTACTTTTTCTGATGTTGATATGAAATTCATAAATCTTTGTACACTCTTTCAACTAGATCACTAAAAACAACAGTTCAGTAGTAGTTCCAACTCCACCTCCTTAGAGCAAGCCTTTGTAGCTAAATCCTTTCAAAAGGATAAAGGAAAGTATCAGTAGTCTTCTTAGTAGAAATCCTCTACTCCAAATTCAATAGGCTTCTGAAAGAAGAACATTTGATGCAATTATTACCACAAGTTTGGTCATGTGAACATTGAATTTCAAAAATGTGTAGCTTCCAAATCTAAGCAATTAGGATCGTAGCCCAAAGAAAATAGTGTAGAGCATGTTGAACAAATAGAATCTTCCTTTCATGCCTTCATGGCTAAAAGACTTATAGATCATGTGAAGTTTTATGCTTGGTAAATTGAATCAATTGCCTCTCATCATTTCACCCACTACAGAGACTGGTTCACTAACTATCATCCTTACTTATATTCTAATATTTGTTGTGGTAGAGAAGAGTATGTCATTTTCAGTAAAGGCAACATTCAAATTCAGTCTTTTGAGAGGAATCTCATTTTCCTCGATCTATACTATGTTCCGAGGTTTGAACTAAATCTACTCTTAGTTATTCAATTACTATGGCATTCTCCACACTTGGATGTCACCTTCAATTCACATCAGTGTACCATCACTGATAGGGCAACTAGGTCAATTGTTGCAATGGGACTTGAGGATCATGCTTTTTTCCAACTTACTGATTCTAGTGATTCTCAAGACTTAGCTATGGTTTCTCATTGGTCCTTTGTTAGCACACTTTGGCATCAGCGGTATGGGAACTTAAATGTGTATTATCTCTCTCTACATGCTCAGGAAGAGCTTGTTCTCAATTTGTCAAAGATTCAGACTTGACAGCTTGAAGTTTGTGATGCATACTAGGCTAGGAAGAAACATCACACACCTTTCACCAATAATGATTCATGGCAAACTTCTCAAGTACTTCAACTTGTTCATGCTGATATATGTGGCATTATGGCTACTCCTATTCTTGGGTCCAATTATTTTATGTTTTTTGTTGATGATTTCAGTAGAAAAAATGTGGATGTATTTTCTTAAAAAGAAATCAGATGCATTTCTTGTATTTCAGGAAATCTATGATTAGTTTCTTGCCATTGGTCATAAGATGGAGGAAGAGGACATTGTGGTCATAATCCTCAAAAGTTTTCCCAAGTCCTATGAGCATTTTATCAAGACTCTCAACATTACTTTTTCTAATGTTGATATGAAATTCATAAATCTTTGCACACTCCTTCAACCAAATCACTTGAAACAATAGTTCAGTAGCAGTTCCAACTCCACCTCCTCAGAGCAAGCCTTTGTAGCTAAATCCTTTCAAAAGGATAAAGGAAAGTCTCATTAGTTGTCTCAGTAGAAATCCTCTACTCCAAATTCAAAAGGCTTCTGAAAGAAGAACATTCGATGCAACTATTACCACAAGTTTGGTTGCATGAAGGTTGAATTTAAAAAATGCATAGCTTCCAAATCTAAGCAATCGGGATCGTAGCCCAAAGAAAATAGTGTAGAGCATGCTAAAAAAATAGAATCTTCCTTTCACGCCTTCATGGCTAAAAGACTTATAGATCATGTGAAGTTGTATGCCTGGTAAATTGAATCAATTTCCTCTCATCATTTCACACACTACAGAGACTAGTTCACTGACTACTATCCTTACTTATATTCTATTATTTTTTGTGGTAGAGAAGAGTATGTCATTTTCAGTAAAGGCAACATTCAGATTTAGTCTATTGAGAGGAATCTCATTTTCCTTAATCTGTACTATGTTCTAGGGATTGAACTAAATCTACTCTTAGTTAGTCAGTTACTACGACATTCTCCACACTTGGATGTCACCTTCAATTCACATCAATGTACCATCATTGATAGGGCAACTCGATCAATTGTTGCAATGGGACTTGAGGATCATGATTTTTTCCAACTTACTGATTCTAGTGATTCTCAAGACTTAGCTATGGTTTCTCATTGGTCCTTCATTAGCACACTTTGGCATCAGTGGTATGGGAACTTAAATGTGTATTATCTCTCTCTGCCTACTCAGGAAGAGCTTGTTCTCAATTTATCAAAGATTCAGACTTGACAACTTGGAGATTGTGATGCATACTAGGCTAGGAAGAAACATCACACACCTTTCACCAATAATGATTCATGGCAAACTTCTCAAGTACTTCAACTTGTTCATGATGATATATGTGGCATTATGGCCACTCCTATTCTTGAGTCCAATTATTTTATGTTTTTTGTTGATGATCCTGAGAAGGTTAAAGTAGTTTTGGAATGGCCTACACCTGAGAATATGGATTAGGTAAGATCATTTCATGGTTTGGCTAGTTTTTATAGAAAGTTTATAAAGAATTTCAGTGTTGTTTGTAATGTTATGACTGAGACAATGAGGGGAGATAAAAAGGAATTTAGGTGGACACATGGACCTGATAAAAGTTTTGAGACTTTGAAACAAAAGGTTGTTGAATTACCTATATGGGCTTTGCCTGATTTCAACAAAGTATTTCAAGTTGAATGTGATGCAAATGGTAATGCAATAGGAGTTGTATTAAGTCAAGAAGGTAAAAATATTGCTTTCTTTAGTGAGAAGTTGAATGATGCTAAAAAGAAGTATTATGTGTATGATCAAGAATTTTATGCTATTGTTTAAGCATTAAAGAAGTGGGAACATTATTTGATTCCTAAAGAGTTTGTGTTGTATGCTGATCATAAAATTTTGCAATACTTGGAAAGTCAACATAGATTGAATCAGAGACATATGAAGTGGGTTGAATATTTGCAGAATTTTACATGTCATTAAGCACAAGAGTGGAGTTACTAACAGAGTTGTTGATGCATTGAGTAGAAGGCATTCTTTTTTTTACTAAAATGAAGGTTGAAGTTTTTGGTTTTGATGAATTGAAAGAGTTGTATAATGCTAATCCTGATTTTTCTGAGGTGTGGAGAGAGTGTAGAGCACCAAATCTGACAAATCACATAAGTATGATGAGTATTTAATTCAAGAATGTATGTTGTTCAAGGGTATTTAGTTGTGTATTCCTAGAAGTTCTATGAGGTTGAATTTGATTAAGGAAAAGCATAGTGGTGGATTGGTTAGACATTTTGGAATTTATTTTTGCTAAAAGAAAAGTATTATTGGCCACAAATGTATAAGGATGTTGAGAAATTTGTAAAGATTTATAGAGTTTGTCAAGTTGCTAAAGGAGTGAGTCAGAATACTAGATTGTATACACCTATTTCTATTCCTGAGAAACTTTGGAGTGACATCAATATGGATTTTGTTCTTGGATTACCTAAGATAGTGAAGGGGTATGATTCCATATTTGTTGTAGTGGACAAATTTTCTAAAATAGCTCATTTCATACCATGTAAGAAAACATCAAATGCTAAGCATGTTGCCGAACTTTTCTTTAAAGAGATTGTGAGATTGCATAGATTACCAAGAAGCATTATTTCTGACAAAGACAGTAAGTTTGTTGGTTATTTTTGGAAGACTTTGTGGAAGATGATGGCTACTGAATTGAAGTTTAGTTCTACATTCCATCCGCAGACAGATGGACAGACAAAGGTTGTAAATAGAAGCTTGGGTAATTTGTTGAGATGTTTAGTTGGGAATAAGCCAAGTAATTGAGAGATGGTATTAGCACAAGCTGAATTTGCATATAATAATTCTATGAATAGGAGTATAGGGAAGACACCTTTTGAGATTATTACTAGAATGCATCCTAGAGGAGTATTAGATTTAAGAGATATTGTTGGCGAAGAAAAGAGAAGTGTTACAAGAGAAGAATTTGTTGATTTTATGAAATCTTTACATAAGGAAGTGAAGTTGAGGATAGAACAAAGTAATCATAAGTATAAGGAGAATTCTAATCAGTCTAGGAGACATCATGATTAGTCTAGGAGACATCATGATTTTCAAGTTGGTGATGAGGTGATGGTTCATCTTTAAAAATGAAGATTTCCTGTTGGAACATATAGTAAGCTGAAGATTTGATAGTGGAAACGCCTATAAAATTGAGTTACCTGATAACATGGATATATCTCTTATATTCAATGTTGTTGATTTATACAAATATCATGAATCAGATGATGAAGTTATTGTATCAGAGGATTATCTTAAGAAGCAGATTGAAGAAGTTGAACAAATATTAGATCAGAGAATTGGTAAGAGCACAAGGGGAAAAGATTATTATGAATATTTGGTGAAGTGGAAGAATGGACCTATGGAAGATGCTTCATGGATTTCTCAATCTGAGTTGGATTTAGCTCAGATTGTGACATCTCAATGATTCAAGAGAATCATTTCTTCCAACCCTGGTTGTCTAATGTAGGAGCATCCTGGGTTGCACTACTATCCTGCATGTTTTCAATTTTTACCTTACTGTTGAAACTGTGTTTTGTTGAAATTGTGTTTTCTTGTTTTGGGTTGAATGAGAGGATGCACTTTTTAGGGATCGAGGAGGGTCTAGATTACTTCCTTGTGTGAAAGGAGCAAGTCCTAATTCCTTATAAGTTGGGAGATATGGAAATTCTCCCAGAGTATCAATTTTTGGTAGTTCTGCACGATAGTTTTCTGTGCTTGACTTTCGGGATGGATGTACACTTATCCTTAGTGAATCAGCCTTTGTGCACTTAAGGGGCTATAGAGGACCTAAAATACTACCCAGAGTTTGACACGCAAGTTCTAATTCAATCAAAGCTAGGAGATATCGCAATTTTTCTCAAATATAGATTTCAAGACATTTAATTGCTGATGCAAGTCGACTTGTGGCTCTTCAAGTATTTAATGTTAGGTTTATTTTCATGATGGGTATTTAATATTTGTTGGGAGCCAACTTGTGGCTTCTCTATGTTCTAGAATGATCTATAAGTCATTTTGGCTAGTATAAATAGAGTGCTTAGGCTTAGAGCTAGAGCAGTTTTAAGAGATAATTGGAGAGCAGAGCTAGAAAGTGTGGATTTGAAGCTGGATCTTAGATCATGAATGTATTTGTATCTGGCCATAACCCAGAAGGCCTTATAGCTGGGCATGTATGATGATATTTTCATGAATCAATAAAGAATATTTTTTTCTCTCTCTATGGTGTTGTTCTCTTTTGTGTTTGCTTCTGTTGTGTTAACTCTCGCATGGTGGTTTGGGTAGCTGAGTGTGCCTTTTGGCCATAGTTACTCCCAGCTCCCTACGTCAACTTAGGACATCTGTATGACTGATGGCCCATTTCATTACAAGTGAAACATCTCCCTTTGAACACTCCATCATCTTTTCCTCCATGTCTTCCTCCCCTACAGCCTCCTCTATAGCCTCCTCTATCCTCTGATGTGTATGGTTTGTCCATGTCTTTATCATTGTTGTTCTAAAAATCAATAAAACCTCTACCACCTCTTCCTCTCATGAATGAACCTCCTCTTGTGTTACTCTATCTCTCTTGCCTTCTTCTAATATTTTCCCCATCCTTGATGGCCAATTTATAGCTCTCTTCAACTGATCTAGGGGTAGCAAGACTAAGTTCACCTTGGACATTGAACCTAAGTTCCCCCATGTACCTTGCAATCTTTTCTTCAACATCTTCATCATGACCCACTCTTATGTCCACTTTCTAAAACTCTTTGGTTTACTTCTATACATTCATGTCATTTTGTTTAAGACCCTGTAACTTCTTGTATAAATGTACCCTATAAACATTTGGCAGAAATTTTTCCTTCATCTTATCCATCATTGTGTACCAAGATGTGATTTTTGGCTTCCTATTCCTCCATCTCTCTACTTGAACACAATCCCACCATAGTAGAGTGTGTCCCTTCAACTTTTACTTTGTTATCTTCAACTTTTTTCACTCTTCAATATCCTCACATTCAAAGAAATTTGCTATGGCACTAAACCAATCTATCAACTCTTCTTCATCCATCTTTCCTCCATACATAAGCAAATCTACTCTTCTCTTGTATCTCCACTCTTTCTAACTTTTACAAACATAGCCATCCTTATGTCTTCAGGATCTAATTCTTCCTCCTCTTGGAGTGCTTCTTCCTCTTCTTTTCCAAATTCTGCTTCCTCATCTTGTCTTCTTCCTTTAACTATTTCCTCTGATGCCAAGATTATTTCCATCATAATCTCTAGTGTCTTATCCTTCTCATGGCTCTCTTTCTCTCTTTTTCTAGTGATGCCTTCAACTTCTTGTTATTAGCCAACTATTCTTTGATTATCCTTGCAAACTACACATTTTTCATCCTTGTGGGAAAATCTCCTTCTCCCTCATACATGGTGCATGATCTCCTTGACAAGATGGATCAACTCAAGTGCTTCTCCTAAAAGGATACTTCAACTGTAAGGGCTAACTAAGTATCCAACCTATCAAAGTTCTTAAGACCTCTTTCCCAACTTCCAAAGGATTCTTACTGTGCTCTGATACCACTTGATGCAGAGGTAAGGGTGGTGTATAGATGGCCCACCTACAAGTTTACCAATTTGTGCAAGTTACCTAGTATTTGCTAAGGCCTTAAGTACTCAAATACCTTCAAAACCTAACAAGACTTCACCAATGTTCCAAATGCTAGGATTGATATATTTTGATGGTTATGACTTGGATTTAAGGATTCTTGAGGTTCAAACAGTTCTCAACTCTCCAATCCTTCTAAACTCTTCAATTTGCCTTTTAGGCCTAGTTGCCCCAATTAGGCCTCCAGGGATAAAGATGCTTAATTTTCTCCCAACTTTCTTAAAGCACTAACTCAAATCTATAAGCTTTTTAGATACCCATTTAGCCATTCTTCAACATATCCAAAGGTTACATAGCGTTCTTTTGGACCAAACCTGACTATCACTACATGTTGGCTCTAAAATGCAAAAAAGATGAGAAAATTAGCAAAGTAACTATGAGTTATCTTCACCTTATAGTATTCCCACTTTAGATAGTCTCTTCTTAGGTCTTCAATACCATAAATCCAAGGGGAATTAAACTCAAAGTGTCTACAACATCAAAAGCCCCAAATTGCTTCCCCAAACCCTTAAAACTAGGGCTTTCTAATTCAATGTTGTCCCCACAATTATGGGATCAAACAAGGGTGGATTCACCTTGTCCTTGGCATACTCAATCACTTTCCATCATTAAATAATAGCCTCCAATGGTTGAAACTCTTGTTGTTGCTCGATACCTATGTTCTCATTCACCATTCAATCTTCTTTCTTGGGTGATCACCATCAACAAGCTCTCATCTACATATGTTAGGGTTATTACATTATTGTATAGGTTAGGGATGAGTGATTCCTTAAGAATCAGCAAGTCATTCATGGAATGATCACCCAAACATCAACTTTTTTTCAAAATGAGCAATAAAGAGAACTATTCCTAATGTCATTAGCACTCAAATGCAAAACCAAAGATCAACAAAAAACTTCAAAGCATATGAAATGGATCCTTATACAATATACAATGTCCTCTAGGGTTAGAGAAACTTTTGAATACAAAACTAAATGTAAACCATCAAGATTTCATTCACAAAATGGAGTTTTTCATTGGTTTTCTTCCACAGTCTATACAAATGGATGGTTTCCTATTTCTATTTGTCATACAATGCCTTCAAAGGATCATAAAACCTTCCTAGCAACTACTCTAGCCAATTGGAATCAGTTTCCAAGCGTGGTTATGCATAAAACTTCCTAAAACTACTTTCCCTCCAAAAGAGAACTAACCATTGGAATTCAAAGATTTGAATTTCCAAATTACATTTTATTGCTTAAAAAAACTTTCCAACTTGTCTAGTAGGTCCTCTAGACCAAATTAAGAAACCTAGGACTCCTAAAGACTCTATTTGAATCCATACGTCCTTTCTACCCTTAAATCCCCATTTGAGATCCTAGGGTCCTTAATAGGCCCTTAAGGATTCATTACAACTTTGCCATTTTGAAAACCTCCTCAGGTCATGATAGGTTCTAGAACATGCCACTTTATTGGTTCATAGTCTTCCTTTCCTTTTACCAACCTTTCATCTTTCGTGAGGACCTTTTCTTGTGTTGATGCTCCTACATCACTAAGACACTTGTTGATCTTCATGATGATGAGCTCATTGCTAAGAGAATTGCTCAGAAAAAGAGCAAACCTACAGAGTATGTTAACTTTTCTCTCATGGCCAACATTCATAGTGTGCTTGAACCTCAAACATATTCTAAGGCTAAAGGAATTCCATAGTGGGAACAGGCCATGACATCTGAACACCAGAGCCTGCTAAAGAATAACACTTGTATCCTTTTTGATCTTCCACGGGGAAGAAACCTATTGGCTACAAATGGGTTTACAAAATCACATACAAATCTGATGGTACTTTGGATAAATACAATGCTCGTTTAGTTTTGAAGGGATTTTCTTAGTGTCAGGGAATTGATTATGAGGATACTTTTTCTCTTTCTACAAAGATGAGCACAATCAAATTAGTCCTCTCCATGGCAACAAGGTTTGGTTGGAAGGTCCATCAAATGGATGTCAAGAGTGCTTTCTCGAATGGTGATCTCCACAAAGAGGTTTGAATGATGCAACCTCATAGTTTCAAGGTTTTTGGTGAAGAATATCAGGTTCTCAAATTAGTAAAAGCTCTATATAGCTTGAAGTAGGCCCCTTGGGTATGGTACATGAAAATTTAAAAGCACCTTAATGATCAAGGCTTCCAAAGAAGTTCTTCAGACTCAAGTTTGTACATCAAGACTACTGATAGTGACATCATCTTTTTGGTTATTTATGTGGATAATTTAATCACCACTGGAAGTTTGACGTCTTTGATTCAAGGAATCAAATATGAATTTATGCCAGTCTTTTGACATGATTGACCTTGGGCTCATGCATTATTGCCTAGGTGTTGAGGTTTGACAACAATCTTCTGGTATATTAATCTCTCAATCCAAATATGCCAAGGCCCTATTAGACAAATTTTGTATGTAAGATTGCAAGCCTGTATCTACACCCATGGAGAAAGGTCTCAAGTTATCAGCCAAGTTCGATTCTCCTCCCGTTGATGATACTACATACATGAAACTAATGGGCAATCTCATCTACCTTCTACTACTAGGCCTAATATCAACTTCGTAGTTAGCTACATCTCACGCTTTATGACAGCTCCCAAGGTTGATCATTGGATGACAGTAAAGTGTGTACTTCATTATGTGAAGGGCACTTCAAATTATGGACTTCTTTACTCTCGAAGTTCTAATCATAAACTTAGTGGGTTCACAGATTCAGATTGGGAAGACTCTATTGATGATAAAAAGTCAACTTCTAGATATGTGTTCATTTTGGCATCCAGTGTCATCACATGAACCCATAAAAAGCAATAGACAGCTTCTCTCTTCTCTACAAAGACCGAATACAAAGGGACACTCAAGGCAGGTTGTGGAGTTGTTTGGCTTCGTTAGATGCTTAGGGATATGCAGATGTCACCAGAAGGACCGACCACTTTGTTTGTTGATAACAAAGGCATTATCAAGTTACCAAAAAATTGAATTTTCCATGAACGAACCAAGCATGTGGATGTTCACTGTCACTACATACAACAATTGGTTGAAGATGGGACAATAGACTTGCAGTTTGTTCCTAACACAGGTCATACTATAGACATTCTCACCAAGCCTCTTAGTCCTGATAAGTTTGTCAAATTCAAAGGACAACTTGGTGTTGTGGATAGATTAACCATTAAGGGAAGGTATTACAATACTAGATAAGTTTCTATTATTAGTTAATGGTTATCTGATTGTAATCTATTGTAAATATTAGAATGTTTCTAATATTTAGTTAGTTGTAGTTTTTTGTTAGCTTTCTTTAGCTTTCTTTTAGCTAGAATAGAATATTTCTATTCTTTATGATCGTTTCTTAAGGAAACATCGCTTTATTCTTTTGTATATATTGACCTCTCGATCTCTATTAATAATGAGCAAATATTTACCAATTACTTTGTAATAGTTGTAAGGCATTCCAGGTTGCAACCAAATACATAAGCAACTACAATAACAGTTATGTAAGATCTCACAAGATCCAAACCCTAGCTAGCCTTGACCACAATCTGGTAGAAAACCCAAGAAGAATCTAAACTTGTGCTCGCAAGCCACCAAGCAATTTTCTTGCTTCCTAAAATCACACTCAATTGCTAGCTCTACTAAACTTAACTCCTCTCAGCTAACCTTGCTCATCTCCATCCTGTATGAAATTCTTTAGAAATCACAAGACCCTCTACTTATATTAAACCAAGCCACAGATCAGTCTAGCTAGTTACATTAAATAAACGCTCACATTAAATGAGTACTCAAGCCACAAGTCGGCCAAACTAAATTAAATAAACACTTAGTTTACCATGCATAATTAACTCATGTGACAACTTAACATTATGTGGCCTTAGATACAGACCCACACGTCATCCAATAATTCACATCTAAGATCGCACAATCCAACTCATATGGATTGAAGCTCGCAGAAACAATCTCCAAAGTCCACCCAGGAAATAAGGAACATGTTACCACCAACCACCAAAAAGGATCCAACTCCAACACGATCACTGCAATCATTATGTGCTCATAGGACAAGGTCCACCAATATGCCTTACACAACCCGAACTCCGCAAAACATAGGTTTTAAAAAATCCAAGCTTGATGCTCTTACGTCAAACTCCTAGGATAAATAGGAAAGTGTGCCTCATGCTTTAATGCCAAAAGAAATATATGCACTCAACTTCATCTTCACCAAAGGCTTCAAATCCATCAAAGACAAGAGAACAAATCTGCACATCAACCATCTCATCTTCATCCATTCAAACATTAGAATCAAATGAATCTCAACAACCAAGCATGCTCACTCCCAAGAACAAATTGAACATAATGCTTCACCAAAAATTCCTACAAATGATCACAACCAACCATAATAACATCCTCAAACATGAAATCCATGTTAGTAGCATCATGTAACTCCAAAACCAAATCACAACATGTAAGCCCAAACCAACATGTAAAATTCTGGACCATGTGAACCACAAACAAATCTACATCAACAATATGCAAATCCAAGTCAATAATAACATGTCGATCCTCAACCACATTAGTAACAAGTGAATCCACATCAGCAACATGTAAATCCAAGTCCATATCAGTAGCAACATCAAAATCAACAATAGAATCTCCAAACCATCTAAGCAACAACATGTGAATTCAGATCCATATCAACAACCATGTGCAAATCCTTGTCCATATGTAAATCCTCATAATAAGAAATCACATTGCTCACAGTAAGATGCTCTACAATTTCCATGTCAGATTCATCCATCTGCTCATGAAAACCAAAAGAAACCTCCTCATCTTCAGTGTAATCATCATGTACTTCCATGATTCATCTTCTTCTCTACACAATCTTCTTAATCGGAGAGACAACTCTCTTTCTGATTAGTAGATGCCAACTCAAACAAGATTGACTTAACTCCACTATTTTCTCAATAAATTCGACCCAAACTAGATCAGGAGATCTTCCTTTCATCTTCACAACCATCTCACCACATCCAAGTATCAAAAGGTTGATCAGTGAATCCTCTACAAGTTTAGGTTACATTGCAACTTGCCATCCCACACCAAAATCACCAATGAGGACTCCTAAAATAATTGATCCTCAAGGTCATCGCAACAAGATTGAACAACAAGATTGAAACTAGGCTCTAATAACACAATGTAGTTAAAGGTAGGTGTACCTCAAAAAGAGATGATCTAGCCCCCAACAAATAACCACTCAGCAGAAACATAACAATAACTCAAAGATTCAGATCCAAAACAACATATATTCTCCTAATAGAATCATAAGATTTACATCGAACATGCCCGGTTGTATGGCCTTTTGGATGACGGCTAAATACATAAGCAATTACAATAACAGTTCTACAAGGTCTCACAAAATCCAAACCCCTACTAACCTAGACTACAATCTGGTAGAAACCCCAAAAAGAATCTAAACTTGTGCTCCCAAACCACTAAGAAATTTTCTTGCTTCCTATGCCCACACTCAACTATAGCTCTACTAAACTTCACTCCTCTTAGCTACTCTTGCTCAACTCCATTTTGAATGAATTCCTCTCAACATAACAAGACCCTCTACTTATACTAAACCAAGCCACAAGTCAACCTAGTAAGTTACATTAAATGAACACTCAAGCCACAAGTTAGTCTAACAGACTAAATTAAATAAACACTAAAGACAAGCCCCAAGTTTACAATGGATAACTAACTCATAAGACAACATAACATTATGCAGCCTTCGACATAGGCCCACATGTCATCCAACAATCCACATCTAAGATCGCACAAGCCAACTCACACAGAATGAAGCTCATGAAAATAATCTCCAAAGTCTACCCAGGACATAACGAACATGTTACTAGTAGCCACCAAAACGGCTCTAACTCCAACACGGTCGCTCCAATCATTATGCGCTCATACGACAAGGTTCACCAACATGCCCCAAACACAACCCTAATCACGTAGAACATAGGGTCCACAAAATCCAAGCTCGACGCTCTTGCATCATTCTACCTATGCTCAAATTCTTGTAAACATAGATGCATCTAAAGGAGAATCAAACCTAAGAGGCCCTAATCTTGGCGGAAGGGAGCTTCATCACAGCACTACACTATGGGTAAAAGTTATTCTCAAGAGGAGGATATTACTATTGATGAGTCTGATTCAAATCAAGGACAATGTGTTTTGGGAGAGAGTGAGTTCCCTACTAGTTCTAGACAGGTTGTGATGGTGGTGGAGCTTTTTGGTTCTTATCAATGCAGGATTACAAGGCCTGTGAGTGATGGGGTTGTGCAGCAGTTTGTTGGTGTCATTTCTTTCGTCAACACTGTTGCTGAGTCTAATAAGGTTTCTCCAACGAATGGTGTTGGTTTGGTACAATTTTATTCCCTTGGATCTATGGTTCTTGGTGAGGGGGTTCGATTTGGGCCTACTCTCAATGGAGTCACTATGTTTGTTTCTCGAGGATGGCAGGATAAGGTAGCTTTGGTGGATGAAGATTATCTCTCAATAATTGGAAAGTGTTCTAAAAAGTCTCCTCATTTTGACGTGACTCTTTGTTCCCAAAAAAAGGGAAATAAAAGAAAATCTTATCTTTTCCTTTCGGTTGGTAGGTTGTGAAATCCTGTTTGTAAAACCCATTTGGACAATTTTGGCTTAGGGTAATGTGACCCTTTGCACTTTTGTTGGATTGGTTTAGGTTGCTTGAGTTAAAGCTTTTATTTTTTGGCAGCATTGGACTTGGATTTGGGGGTTTTTTCTCCCCTTTTGTATAGGGTTCCAAGTCCCTTCAAAACCTATTTTTCCCATTATCATAGACAAAATGACCATACTCACACGTGTTGAATCAACGATCACTCGGACCAATATATGGTGAGAGGGAAATCCCCTATGTGTGCATGTGCATTCTAGCGGTGTGCTAGCTTCTTCCATTCCCTTGCATGCATGGTCCTTATCTATTGGCTTTGGCCCTTCAAAGAAGATTGGTGCATCTGTTGTGATGGATGGGCTCTTTTCTAGCGGGTCTGAGTGCAATGCGAGGGTCATTGTTTTGTTGGGTGGTGTTGGTCACTCGACCCCTTCCCTTCCTGTGGAGGTGGGTGTTGGGAAGGGCATTCGGCCTTTTGATTCCCTTGTTTATGGGCACGATTTTTCTCAAGAGGGGATTCTATATGGGTCTCTACTCTCTCATTTAGCAGTGGATGAAGGGATTTTGTGGGAGGTTGTGCTTGTTAGGAGATTGTTATGGGGGTTTGGGGGTTTAACATTGTTGGTTTGGGTGTTGTAACTAAGCTCACAATTTCCAAACCCTTTCTTACCCATATCCCTATTTCAATCAATTTCGATAAAGATACAGTTTCAAAGATTGAACAACAGACTGTGGCCCTTGAGGTGATGTTATTATTTGTTGATTTAGGGGTTTTTGGCCCTCTCAATGAGCTCCACTCTTGGATCTCTAGGCATTGGGATCCATATATTACTAATTGTGTCTAGATCTTTCCTCTGGTAAGAGGTTTTTTTATTGTTGCAAATGATAGGAGAAACATTCTATGTGATCATTTCTTCACATGGGAAAATCGTTTTCCTTCGATGATGAAACCTTTGTACAAGGACTTCAACCCTATCACTGAATCTTTCTATGAAAAGCCTATTATATGGCTATCTTCTTAACATTCCTCTCCATCTGTGGCATGATTCTATTCTTGAGGAAGTTGGTGAGGCTTTAGGTGATTTGTTAATGGTGAATTTAGAATCTTATGATATATTGCATTCTATCTATGCTTGGATTCATGTTGATATAGATGCTTCCAAAGGCCTTCCAATAGAGATTAAACTATGTAGTCCTATTGGCTCTTGGATCCAATCTTTAGATTATCAAGGTCTTCTCTTTGGATGCAGAAAATGCTTTAATACTAGGCATGTTGCAGCAAAGTGAGGCTAATAAAATTAAATTTAAGATATCTTCTTCATGGTGGAAGGGTGCTTTGTGGCAACATTATATGGTGGTCAAAAAACCTGCATCTAATGGTTGAGTTCCTTCAAATGATATTGTTGCTATTCGGCAACAGGATATGTGGTTGTCCCTTCTCCTAGTCACGATGGTTTCGATCAGTTAATTGCTGATGTTGTGGTCCCTCATGTGGCTAGTTCTATTCACATTGCCTCTAGTGTTTCCTATGTTGTTGTTACTAGCCAAATTGGTGTTGTTACATATGTAATGGCTTCCAACGGAAATGTTAGTGATGTTGGCCCTTGTACAAAATGACTCTGTGATAGATGGATCTGATGCTTATGATCTTGCTACTGATGACCTTGTCATTAACGGTGTTGGTTCTAACAATTTTGTTGATTCGTTGACCTAGCACTCGATGGTAACCAAAATTGGAGGGTAGATCATGGTTAAAGGAAAGCATTCAAAAAATCCTTCTTGTTCTTCTCCTAATTCCCATAAGTTGGGGGTTTAGAGAATCTTAAAATCTATTGTCTTTTTCCTTTTGTAGCGTGATCAAATCATTTAGTGTTTATGTTTCCCTTGATCACCAGTTTGTGTAATGGGGTTGTGAGATGTTTGGCACCCCCTTTTTTTCTATCTTTGTTTTGTTGTCTCTTTGTCTATTTTTTTTTGAAGAGAATATTGTATACCTTTCAATTCAGTTTGCAAGTTGTTTAGATTTACACCTGTTTTGTTTTTAGGTTTTAAGGCCCCTTCAAACCTTGTTCGACTTAATCAAAAAAAAAATGACCATATTGTTGTTTTGTGTGACCGATTACAAATAGAATCTCCTTTGGATCTACAAATGTATGCTAAAGTAGGTGAAACACTTTCCACGCTCAAACTAAGTACCAATGTGTGTGCAATAACTAATACCCATTTTGTCAACAAAAAAAAGGCCCTTCATTTGTATTTGCCTCCTCCAAGAGATTCCATCAACAACACATGCCCCTTTGTTTGAATTCACACCCTAGAGGAGTTCAACATCTTGGATATTGGCAAGTTTCCATCTCACTCATTCAAGGCATTAATAGCATATCAAAACATGGACAGACCTAAAGGTTGCTAATGGCATACCACATTCATTTAAGGTCTTAATGATGCACCAAATGGTGCAACTCTGAAGCAAAATTGCAAGGCTTGCAAATTGTCTAAATAGGCTACAGGTCATTTGCAAATTGACCTTGTCAATCGCCAACAACACAATTGCAACTCAAATCTCCTCTGGATATATAATTGTGTACAATGTAAGTGAATCATTCTTCCCAAACTCAAAACTAATCCACCAAGTACCAATTCGCATGCAATCAAGATACCCACTTTCTCAGAAGTACATAGCTCTTCATTTAAATTATACCCATTCTCAACAGCACATGGCTCTTCATTTGAATTCAAGGGAAGGTGCAGGCAGTAATAAGAAGCGAAAAATCTGCAAGTATGGATCAAATGGAAGAACTTAGGCTGCAATTTGCAATTTGCAATTTGCAAGAATTGCAAAGCTGCCTAGAGACTCCAAAATTCTGCAAGTAACAAAGGAGGTAGGAAAGCAGGGAACACCAGCCGGAGTGCAATATGAAAAAGTCGTACACATGCAAGCCAGGTCATATGACCAGTGAGAAAAGTGGAAAAAAAAGGTTGAGTGCAACTTGCAGTAATTGCAAATATGTGCACAGCCCTTAAAAGCCTGCTAGCAAGAGAAGTGGAAAGCAAGGTTTGGAGTCCCAACTCACTGAAGTCGCATACATTGATGTGGACTCTAAAACCCACAGAGAGCAAGGGTTGCGGAGATACGAAGTGGAACAGAAAAAAAAAGTTTGTTTCAAATACAAAATGTATTAAATTAAAAATTGACATCTTGAAAGAGAAAATGCATGGTTTTAAAAACAGCATGTAGAAAACACATTTATACCCATGGTTTTTTTGTCAATAAAATGTGAGTTAAACTTGATCAACATGCCACATTTATGAGCTACCAGATCAGAAATAAATGATGGCCACAAAAGTCCCAGAAGAAAACTTTCAAGCATGAAATACAAAATTTGGGAGGAGTGCCAAAAAATCCCATCACAACTTAGCAATTTCCAATCAATAGCAATTATTTTATCAGCATGTCAACAAGTAAGAGTATCATAATCTATCTAATCATAATTTATTAATAGAACAGCAACCTTACGACTGACCACCCATAACCTTCTACTAAGAATCCAAGGCAAAATCTGAGATTTCTATGTAAAGAAAAATGTCCTCATCAATGTAAGTCCACTGCATTGCGATCTGAAATCCAGTTATAACTAAACAAGCAATCTGTAATACAATGACAAAATACCACAATATAACATGGTGGGTCAGGTTGTAATGCATAACATTTGCATCTGCAGTCCAAAAATGTGAGATATTTACCTGTGAAGCTTTATTTCAGAATTGAAAGTTACAAGAAATGCAAATTTGCAGTGAAAGGTCACTTCATTTTCATTCCCTTTCACGGCTGAAATAAATGACACCTGGCAAAGTAAGCCATTGGTTTACATCAAATTTGAATTTTATTCACATTCAAGTGCTCTTGCACCATAAGAATAAAGAATTCATAGAGCCTAAGAATAACATTTCAAATTGAAAATCACAAAAATAGAATAGGGGAATGTCCCCTCTTAGGCTCCATGAAAAAAATGAAAGTAAAATGAGCATTATTTTACAGTTTGGCCTGCTATATTAGTTGTTACATTCTACCCAAATAATAAGGATTTTTTCCAAATGAGAAGATGGAATTGTTGACCTCTATCTATTCTAAGTTGTCCATCTGGCAGGCAATCCCACTTAAGCCTGGAATAAGAAAAATGTTAACCCTTGCAAAGGCATTTCCGTAGAAGAATAACGCCTCTAGCAATTCTTAGCAGCAGTCAGGAATCAATTCAATTCTGTACACGGGACACTTAGGTAACATGCTGCTAATTCAATGTTGGGAAAAAATTGTATTTAGAATAAGGGGGCTATGGTTAGTCAGATCCCATATCAGGTAGAGGAGCCTTCAGAATGAAATAAAAGTTGCTAAAGGCCCTTCCACTTTTGATTCCTCTGAAGCTTGAACATCTCGTGTCTTCGCCACTTTTACACGATTTGTAAAAAATTCCTGATATGATACAAATGTCATGTTATCTGTTTGATCATGTCATGTGGCAGTCCCAACAGGAAGAGAAGGGCCTCTTATTTTTAGCCTAATTTTGAGGGAACCTTCTCTCCGCTGACTGGTAGGCACATCTGTAGCTTTACTTGGAGTACTTTGGCCTATGTCACTGCCACTCTTAACAGGATCGGTTGTCTTCTCCACAAAGTTTTCCAGCCTACAGAATTCAGCTTCTTGCAAGATTTTGTTTGAATGGATATAATCCTGCAAAAAAAAAAGTTTGTAACTGTCTGTTTTAACTTTTAACAGTATTGTATTAGCTTTGAGAAAGCTTCTGATAATGTACACCCAAACGTTGTATGTATACATGGACCTAGAGGCAACCCAAGATGCCCCCATTTAAAACAAATTGGTATTTTGAAATGGAACTTATTGCAGTGAGAACTATAATTATAATACATGTATAATGTATCAGAATTATAGTTACCATGATAATTAAAATTAAAAAGAATATTGGTGCAAACAGGAGGGAAATAAAAGTCCAGATGTCTGGATTTGCTTCAATGTTCTGTTCACATCAGATAATGAATAAATGACCAAAACTATATCATAGACATCAAATCAATGTTGAAACTTGAATGTACTAATTATTAGTTGCATATCATGAAAATGTCAACCTCAAATGTTACCCATGCATCCCCACCAACAAACTGAAAATACAAGTTGATGTCAGATATTAAAAGAGACTCGCCAAAAAAATTGTGTTACTATGATAAATGTATATTATACAATATAATAAAACATTAAAAAATTATGTCTAACACATAACAATGAAAATAAGATGTAACCTTAAAAATGCTCAAAATAATAATGCAAATTCCTACAAAACAAAAAATAACAACAATGCAAATTCACAATTATATTTATACCAGACCAGCCTTATCTTAGCATGGGATCAACAAGACAAAAGTGTCAATGCGTAAGTGTCTGGGTTAGGCCTGTGGTGAGATCACCAACTCGGGCATTTTAGAATTCAAAGGAGTATGGTGTAAAAATGAGCCCCGGCAGAAGAAATAGAATTAATAAATAAAATTTGTTTTGGTTAGTTAAGAACTTATAAATTTATAAACCTGATAATCATGAGCCATAATAACGTTGTATTATGTGCTTCAAATAAAAATCTATATTTAACCAAAAAAGATGATTTTCTGCTATACGGGACCTAAGAGGATGGAAAAAGTTGCAGGGATGCTTTCAATAGCACATTTCTCAAAAGGCATTAAGACAATAACTAACTATAGTAGATGTCACATAATAGCTATAATAGATTGAATATTTCAAGCAACAGAATCTGAAAGTATAGTGCATTTGTGCCAGTAAATTAATAAGTTAATAAACAACAGCTACAGAGATAATAAAAAGGCCCCTGAAATTTTCAAGAGACAAACAGCTAAAGCCCAGACATCATAGCATGTTTTGCAACCTACAGTCCACCTATCATTTACATAACCAGAAAAGGCTAAAATAGCTCTCCACAGGCATTTCTTCTAAAGATCCAACTAGTGGCAAGCATGTTTTCAAAAAGGGTATGGAGAACTGCTTGGTGGCACGTGTGATTACATAAAACATATCACAAATGTATAACATTGATATGGAAGACATTCACACAATATTTATTGAAAGTTTATGAATAGTTTATAGCTTTGTAAGGATGAGTTTGCAGTTGCGGACATATTACAGGAAAATCCACCAGGATGTTCACATCCTCAAAGCATTATGCATCACAGAGCAGGCCATGAAAATGGAATTGCCATTACTAACCTCATCTGAATGTTTCATAAATGTGAGAAATACTTACATTCTTTTCTTATATAATCTAACCAAGTATGTTATTGGTGATTCCACCGACTAAAAACTAACCTAAAACTTAATGCCTAACTCTCCGTGACCTTCAAAAATTAAGACCAATCTTCCTTGGTAGTTCCAACTTAGTTTTCATCAAAGTCACGATCGATGACTAGTGGTTCACAATAGTTCATTTCTATTGACAATAGACGGATCACTTCTTAGAAGCAGACATCATGAAAAAAATTATGAATCACTAGATTTTAACCACCCCCCACCCCTAAAATAACTTGCAGGTTTTAAAATAAATCAGACAAAATATTTTTACTGATTTTGTCCTGCATAATTGTGGTATAATCGCACTAAGGTTGTCCTAGTTGTGTGGTCACAACTTCTGATATATTTTTATCAATTTTTACTTCTGAGAGTACTGCATGATTAGGTAAATGATATGTTCTGAGTACTTCTATACATCTGTTTGATCCCAGAAAATTAAAGGTTTTCTGATTGATGCTGCCCATATAACATCACTGGTTCATGAATATTGTGGATAGAGGTGAAAACAGCCTCTGGAATGTGTGAATATGCACCTGCTAATTCAGGTCAGCAATCAAATACAGTTTCTCAAGCCCCTTCACCTACAAAATTAGCCTTCAACTATTCATGTAATCTATTAACCTAGTACCTAGGTCTCCAACATGCCCACCTCAGAGAGGGATTAAAGAACAAATTGGAATCTATAATTACTTTATGAATAATAATAGACTAGTTGCCTAAATGATAGGATGTTTTGGTCCATACAAATTACAAGGTGTCACTCTGAAAGAGAAGGCGGTTGCTTTTTAGAAGGTGCCCATGTAATGTTTGGATGTCGATGTGAAGAATATAAGATGCATAAATGGTGGGATGTTGATAGAGACAAATGAGTAATATTGTTCAACTGCCAATAGCATTGTTGTAGACTTAATATCTAAGGCAAGTACAGTATCAAATACAAAAACAGCAATTTTTTGGGATCTGTACTTAATCATTATATTCAAATAAAAATAAAACATGTATATTAACCAACTGAATATACCACCCCCTTCCCCTAGGATTCCATAAGGGAATGGGAATGATATGACTTGGCTACCATGCTCGCCCAAACCCAAATAGCCGCGCTAAAAGCATTTAGATTCAACAACCTACACAAACTGTAATATACAAAAGTTTTTAAATAATCAAACTTATGCAACCAACACATGGCTAGGCTTTGAAAAGAAATATATCCTTTTTTGTCACATTCCCTTGTTCCTTTCCTACATGCCACCCTCCAATCTTTTATCTCTCCTCATAAATCTTTCTCATATTCCTCTTCAGCCTCTCCCAAAACACCATCTACAATTTCATTCATCTTATCTTGAAAGAGATTATCATCCTCCTTGTCCCTAAAGATATCCCCCCCTCCTCCAAATCACTCTTTGATATTCTTTCCTCTTGGGTTAGCTTATTTTCATCATTTTTCCTTTCAAAGCTTTCCATGACTACTCCCACCTCCCTAGGTCAAATTTTGAATTTGCCTTTGCACTTCCTACTACACCTTTACCAACCATTTCTACGGAATTTTTTTCCCTTCCTTCCTTCACTATGGTTTTGGCCACATCTCCAAATTTTAAACATCTAAAGTGCCAAATTGACAAATACCCATAATTCAACTCCAAAATCCATATCAGTGCCAAGATCTCAACTGCATGCCTATTAGGTTTATTTAAACCCATTCTAACACAAATTATGGCATACATATTGATGAAGCGCAAGGCAGGAGAATCCCCAAAGGAGATGTCCTAGCCCCCAGCAATATAACCACGCAGCAGAAACACAACAACAAGAAGGAATAACACAAAATCTGATACCAAATCACAACTCTTTATTCATAAAATAACTGTTACCTGCAATGTGCCGGGCTGTAAGGCCTTCCCAGTTACGGCCAAATACAATAGCAATTACAATAACAATTCTGCAAGATCCCTCAAAATCCAATCCAAACCCAAGCTAGTCCAGATCCACACTCTGGTAGAATCCTCCAAGATCTCAACTTGCGCTAGCAAGCCACCAAGCAACCTCCTTGTTTCTAAACCGCAGCCACTAGCTCTTCTCACAAACTCGCAACTCCACCACAATCTTGCTGTAAACTGCCTCACATTCGGCACTCTGTCCATAGACTCAGGAAAACTCACTCCTCACTTCCTCCTTCTCTCCAAGCTTCTACTAAGAAGAGAGCACATCTTGAAGCTTTCACATCTTGAAGCCTTCACACCTTAAAGCCCTCACACCTTCCAGCTTTCACCCAAGAACTTCTACTTGAAGAGCTACACCTTAAGAGCTTCCACACCTTGAAGCTTGACCTTCCAAAGCTTGATTAGAAATGCTCATATGCCTTGCTTAAATAGGCACTTACCACCCAAGATGTTGCAACTACCTTTCAACAAACATTTAATTCCCACCCGAATACAACTAAGCGCCCAACAAATATTAAAAGCATGATTTATCTAGAACCTTCTAGAATTCCACCTACACACCTCGATAAATGGAATGACAACCATTACCATTTTCTTATTTTTTCTATTTATGCCACCTATGCACCTTGAAAATAGAAATTCCTCTTTTTGTCTCTTTTTCCTTTTTTTTTAAATTTTTTTCCTTCTATTTTCTTCACTTCCTCTCTCCTCCACCATTTTTTTTTTTTTTTTTAATTTAAATTTTCCCATGCAAGATGCTTCTGCATCACATATTGTGCCAACTGTCCAAGTTTCCAACATCTAAATACTAAATTAGCACACACTGATACTCCAATTGCAAAAACAATATCAATGACCCCATCAATGACCGAATCTCAATTGCATGCCTGTTAGGCTTTTAAATCTACTATAACAAATTATTGGCTTAGGTTGTCAATTACTTCGCAATGTCATTGAGTTGTAAACATACTTCTCTGTAGTCTTCTCAATCTGTTAGAATATTTCTTGTAACCAACGTTCTTTGGAAACCGTGTACATTTTAAGCCATGTTGGACTCTTCCCAAGAACAAACCCCACTAATCAAGCTCTCAAGCATAGCCTAAATATCCCATTAACTGTGATCCTTCAAAAATATATCCACATCCTCTTCTAACTATAAAGTTATCTACTACAAGCCCATGGTAAAAAGCTAATGCTAGAACAAGGGCAATTTAGGCGATTGACCAATCCAATTCTGAATTATTGACAGACAAACTCATATAGACTTGATTGTCAAAGGCATTCTTGTTGAATTTTTCACTATAAAATTTAGAAATTTGTTTGAGATTTCAGTGATTGAGAAATAAGAATCGATGGTTAAATTAACATTGAAAACTAAAAACTTTAACTTCATTCCCAACCTTGTCCCACTTGGACCATTACTTCTTTACTTGCTTCCTTAAGTACACATCCAATCTTGTGGCTATTGTTTGATTTTCATGAAGACAGAATCACTCTATTATCCTTCACTCCTCCCTTAATCAATTTCCTCTTTCAACTTATCTCCTCTACATGCTTTATCATCTAATGCATGCTGGTTGAAACACTTTACTCATTTCAATAAGAAATTTGCTTTTTTCACTCTCCCTTTAAAAAATTATAGTTAATTAAATTCTAATATAATAGATTATTTGATAGTATATTCTTTCTTGTTATATCTATTATTTATAATAATATTTCATACAATACTTTAGTAATTATAGATAAAGAAATGATAATATTTTAGCATATTTAATAATAAACCATTTATACAAAATAAGTTATTAATATTATAATACACCAACACAATATAGCCATATCCAACAGTATCCATATTAGTTAGGGGTTTGAAAATACATGTATCTGTGTTCGTGCAACTTTGCATAGAACGTATAATTAAAATGGAAACTAGTCTTTTTATCAATATGCAGTTCGACAAGTGCCTTTTTTGTGTTATTTATAGCAGATTTCATGTATTTCCATTTTTATTGTAATTTGACCATGTATTCGGGTGGTATTATCCGGATTATCCCAGCAGTCATACCCCCATACATGCCAAGCACAATCCCATTAAATGTGCAAACCCTACAGGTACAGACCAGATTTGTACCAGTAGATGCACTGCAAAGGAGTCCTGGTAAAGTTGCTCAAGAGGAAGGACATGCTTTATCATCTAATTCATGCTAGTTGAAACTCTTTACTCTTTTCAATAAGAATTTTGGTTTTTCACTCTCCCTTTAAAAAAAGATAATCAATTAAATTCTAATATAATAGATTATTAGATAATATATTTTTCTTGTAAGATTTATTATATTTAGTAGTACTTCATAAAATAATTTAATATTTATAAATAATGAAATGTTATTACTTTGGCTTAAAATAATAAAACATTTATACAAAAAATAAATTATTTAATAATATAATGCACCAACACACATGTGGCCATATCCAACAGTATTCATATTAGTTAGGAGTTTGAAAATACCTGTATCTGTGTTCATGCAACTTTGCTTAGAATGTATATTAGGATGGAAAACTAATCTTTTTATCAATATGCAGTTCATCAAGTGCCTTCTTTTGTGCTATTTATAGTAGATTTTGTATATTTCCATATTTACTCTAATTTGACCATGTATTCTGGTGGGTATTATCTGGATTATCCCAGCAGTCATACCCCATACATGCCAAGCACAATCCCACAAACCCTACACGTACAGACCAGATTTGTACCAGTACAGGTGCTGCAAAGTACGGTACCAGTACAGGTGCTGCAAAGTACGGTACCAGTACAGTTGCTAAAGAGGAAGGGTTGGGAGATTGAGAAAGACCAGAATCTTTAGCCAAGAAGCCTACTCAATTGTTGTTGTGGTCCATTTCTCATTGCCACGTGCATAGAACATATGGTGCTTGTAGTGACCCTTACCAACAGACCACTAAAAAACCCCAAATTTAATACACTGCTGAAAGTATATTGCTGAATTAAGAAATTGTTCTGCTTAAGTAACTGATGTAAAATAGTGCCAATGTATTCGTTCAATGATCACCAAAATGTTTTTACATATGATATGCAATTTTCAGCACTGAAGCATTACAACATGGCACATTACAGACAAACCCTAACTGTCTGAATCCAACTAAGAACTTGTTACAACTACAGACTGAAATGAAGAACCTGGATTGATCAAGTGCTGGAGGCTGAATGCTGAAGATGATATGATGAAAGTGCAACTCCAGTTGAAACTCCAAACCAACAAGTAAGCACAAGTGAAAGGACTGAAATATCCTTCCCACAGCTGCAATAATTCAGGTGATCTTTCACACCCTCAAAATTGCGTACCAATTGAGAGTTTTCGTTCTCAATGGCCAATTGTGACTAATTGCAGAAACCCTAGGCTTCACAATGCACATCAGCAAATATCAATAATAAATCTCCATGATAGGCAATGAGCCCTCAATGCCTATTTATTCTTTTTTTCTCGATAGGTCGGCCTCCTTTTTAATTTTTTCTCCGCTTCTTCCAGCAACCTCTAGAAGATTGTTTTATTTAACGACTTTATAAAATATATCACTTTATTAAGTTAATTAAATATAAAGTTATCTTGTAATTTTTTTTTTATTGATAACTTTGTAAATAATTAACTCCTCCAAAAGCAGGGACATTACAGTGTTTCCATCAATAATGTGATGTTCAGTATTCAGAAATCATGGTTGGAAAGAACACATTACATTATATGATTATCATGCTGTAGTAGAATGTTATACCAGTCATATATTATTACGAATTCATGTACAACTTTAAGTTTGATGAATATGCTTTGCAGGCTCATGTAATGCTTATAAGAATGAAAAATATATTATTATTGTATTAAAAATCAAAAAGAGCACCTGATTCTTAAAAGAATGAAATTCACAGAGACTAGTCCTTACCATTTCATGATCTAAAATTTTGTTCTCAGGGAAAGTTCTGCACTGTCTCTTTACCCTAAATGGTACACAATCAGAATCCTCATCACCTTTTTCCCCGATGCTATGTACAATATGAGATTCCTGCATTTTAATGATGAGAAATGTCAAAAAAAATAAAGTCCAGAAAAAATAAAGAAAAGCAAAAGGCAAAATTGTAAGCAAGCAATTTGAATAGTTAAAATACCAAACCAACCTCATTGGAAGATTCCTTGTCAGAACCAGAGGATGTTCCATTATTTTGGCTGCAGCACACTGAAGAAGAAAGAACATAATTTTGATTTTGCTCTGAAATGACACTAGAATATGGAACATAATCATTGTGTTCATCAAGCAAGACAGGCAGCTCTTTCAAAGATTCTTCCAACACCCCCTCCTCTTGTTCAAATTCCTGGGCTACTGCTTCCATTGCGGATATATCATCTCTCAAGTAGATGGTTGGTATGCAACCACATCCGCATTTTATTGCTGCAAATTAAAAAACACCAAGGCATGTAGAAAATCAAAAAAAGAGTCCAATATATAGTTTTTTCATGGTAAACAATTTGTCATTGAAAGCCATATTGTGTATACAGAGGATAACCACATAGAGAATGCATTTGTAGCTACCAGTCAAATTGCCACTTCATGAAATAAAATCTATTTTGATGTAAGCCAACAATTACGAGTACAAGTTATCTCAGCATCATCTTTGATATCCAAAGAAACATAAAGGATGAATTATCAAAACTAACAATGAAAGGAAAGCCATACCATGATTTAAACACACAGTGTGCATCTTGGATTGGCATATGCCAAATGCAACATAGCACCAGTGATTGCAGACACTGCATAATACATTTCTGTCATAACCCAGAGAGTAAAATATGTGTGCTTCTTGCTTCTTCAGTAACCAACAGGACTGATGCTGATGTCTCATAAGGCAAACAAATGCAATCTTCATCAAGTGCTGCACTCCTCCGGAACCTTTTCTATTGTTTGCGTAATGCATTGCCTCTTTACACAGTAGTTGCTCATGAGGAAGTATTTGTACTCTATTCAGATTTTCATATCGTTTACAGGCTGCTGCCCCAAATGGAAACCAATCAACTAATGCAAAATTTACTGCCTCACCACAATTAAAACCTACAACAATGTTTTAATATGTCAACAAGAAAACAAAAAACCAAACCAAACACTGCATATGCCTTACATGACCCCAGTTCACTTGAGTAATGCAATCAAAAAATTGAAGAAAATCAACCAGACACAGATAACAAAATGCACTCAACAATATAAATCTTTCCTGTGCCTTTACCATGACTAAAGCCTGCATGGTATGCCTGAGGAAACGTAATTACAAATTCCCCAGGCTCTTGTACAGCCTTATAAACCGGAACTCCATGGTCACATAATATTTTTGGTGGAAACATTGTTGTTTTTCCTATCAACAAACTGAAAGCTGCATCTTCTCCTTCTTGCATGGCCATTTCTGCGCCATACACATGTTCCACAACTACATTTTCAAAATCATTAGCTGCATGTCCGGGAACACCATACCATGTCTTGGATGCACCACAATGGTGATAGTTAATGCTGCCATGAAAAGAGAACAGTTAAATAAAGTAGTTTCCAAAAATAGTGTAATTTTAAATTCACAATAGTGCCTGTCATAATGTCAAATATGATGATCCTCAAAGAATAAAAACTAGTACAGATTTTAAATTAGACTTACCTGTATAAGTAGTGATCTTCAACATGCCATGCAAACATGCTAAAGAGCATTCCAATGTAAAGCATTGGATCACTCACCCCCTGCACCAATCAGAATGGAACTTCAGTTGGGTACAAATAACAGCAGTGGCAGCTGCTGCATATTTTGAACTGCTAAAAAACACGGCTCATATTCACTAGGACTAGACAAGCTACAGACAAAAGTATTACCGGAATTGGAGCTTCAAGTAGGCGCAGGATAGATTTTGGAAGTCTTGAAATATCCTGCATGCTCCCAAGAAAGGCAAGGTATCAGTAGAAGTTAGAGACTTGTGGCATATGCTCACACACATTATAAAATTTATAACCACATCACTTAGTCAAATATTAAAACTTAATAAAATTAACCTGTAAGTTCCACTTGCTGGTTCCTAGTGGATCATTTGCTGACCTCGAGAATGCACTCCCTTCAACATCACAGGCATACTCAACAAAATCTGTTTTCCCTGAAATTATCTCAAGCCAGAACTCTCGTTCAACAAATTTGGCAGGCAAGCTTGCCGAAGTAGAAAATTTATGAGCAAATAGCTTGTTTGCTATTTTCTCAAATTCACGAAAGGAGTATTTCCTGAAACAGAAAACTGCAGTATCAAAAATTGCATGATACATTACTACCATAATCTAAAACGTACATCTTATCTATTTCACAAAATATGTATAAATATATTGCTAATATTCCTACCTTCCACTCATATAGTACTTAATTTGTTCTTCAGTATCCCATCTTGCAACTTTAAATGGCTGCACTCTGGTGGTGAACTTGAATCCAGATTTCTCCTTCATCAGAACAACTCCAGCAGGCACTAATGTAGAAACTGGTGAAACAATCTTGCATATTCCTGTAGCGTGGCCAAGAGCAATTGCACAAAATAAAGCCTTCCCTATAATGCACTTATTATGAAATTAAATCAAAGAAATGAATAACCAGAGATGATCAACCTGCCAAAGATCAATGTGGAACTAGTTTTATATTATGAGTTACAAACTTTGCAAGAAGACCAGAAATGGCTAAGGTTCTGATATGAGAGTTGAAGATTCAAGCTTTTATAGAGCCATCTATAGTTGCAAGTTTCAAACAAACACATCATCTCCTGTGTCTGATGTTATTACTACATAAAGATAATTTAGAAAGAAGGTTTTAAACTTTGGAACAAAGACTTCAACGGTTGAGTCCCAACGCTACATAGTAAAGTATAAAGAAAACAGAAAATCCAAGATTTTCCACATACATGTTGGAGCTTACCAAATTTTGATGCTTTAGGGGCAATGCTCTGGAGATAAGACAATGGATCTTCAAACTCCTCCACTGTTGGATAAAAGGTTGGACAGACAGGAATATTATTGATCCAATCCATCCTGTTGGAACTCAGATTGTTAGCCTTGCATTTTAATTCTTTGAGACTATTTCCATCTTCCTTCCAATGTAAAACATCCTCTGCAACTCTATCCATACTGACCATATTCCACTTCCACAGCAATCACAAGACACAAAGAAAAAGCTCTGTTCTCATTTTTGCACTCACATTTCTTTATCCTTGCCTGTTCAATATCCAAATCATAAATGATGTAATATTAAAATCATTTCAAGGCTGATCATCATTACATAAGTTAACTAGCTTTAAATTATAGTGAAATCTTATATTCTTAAGTTATGTGTGTAATATTACAATATAAACTTACTTCAAACAAGGTCAACATCATTGAACATAATCAAGTTCAACAGACACATTTTTTTGTTCTGTCCAAATTTACCCTGTGAAAAAAAAAACATGTAAAAACACAAAAAGACATAAAACTCTGTTCATTAAAAGTTAGTTGTTTCAGCGGCTCAAAACTAATATACCATACCTTGAGTAAGTGCATAAGACTGAAATAAATTGACCTTCCAGTAGAAAAAAATGGATATGAATAAAGTTTCACACCACCATCAAGCCAGTTGCCTCTCTTTCATTAGATCTTGTGCCTCAGAATTTAGGCACTGCATCGGAAAAAAAAAAAAGTAGTAAACAAATAGTAAAAGCCAAGAGTATGAATGATTCTTGTAAAATGCAGCCTAAGATGTTCTAGCACAAAAATACTAGGGAAAAACTATGAAAGAGTTGTCACATCAAGCATTGAAATAGATAAACAAAAAACGTAGTCTTTGTTTAAAACCACTAACAAGAACCAAGAAACAAAGGAAAAATCAAACTGTTTTGAAAGGGCTTGGTAAGTTTACCATGGAGTAAGTCTGGCAAAATACATTATCAAGCAATCTTCAAATATAGCACTACGATACGCAACGGGCAAATAAAATTAAAGCTGTGCCCTAGGAAAGATGAGTGAAATTTAAAAAAGCAACAAATATCTTTCACTGTGGTATGGAAAAAAATTAAAATATAAAGCAACTGTTGCTGAAAGATAATAGAAATTGCCAAGTATATAAAAACCTAATGCAATGGAATCAAACTATTTTGAATATAATATAAACATTCTACAAGCGGAAGTGCTTGGCTTTCAACTGACTCAGGCACACATGCTTCTTAAACTGTTTTGGCCCTTTAGGCAATCATGAACTACAGTGTGTCACCATCACTGTCCCGGTTCATCTATTATGAATTGTGGATGAGTCCAAATTCATCAATTTGAGACAAGTCTAATACTATCCTAATGAATCATCAAACTCCTGCTAAAATAACTAATCATAATCAACAATTTGCTTTTTTAACATATAAATGTACAGTCTACTAATATTACATCATAGTTTAGTAAATGGGTTCAAATATTAATTTAAACCAATAGTTTATAATTTTATAGTTGATGCTGCAATAGGACTAAATATATATTACAATTAATATTATTTTTTGTTGGGTTCCTATTATTTTGAAGTACATGTCCTATTTTTATGAAAAAGTAACCAACTATAAAATTATAAACTATTGGTTTAAATTAATATTTGAACCCATTTACTAAACTATGATGTAATATATATATATATATAATCAAACTAATAATATCCAACAACATTCATTACATTGAAAAAACACAATAGGAGACTGTGGAAAAGGAAAAAGGCCATAGCTCCCAAAGATGAGCCACAGAACAGCTTGAATTCCATGATTACGCTGTCAAGCACTTGCACTCTTTGCTATAAGGTCTTGGCAAAGTAAAGGTATTTCAGGGTAACAATTCAGGAAAAAAAATATCCATGGCACAAGAAAAAACCTATTGCAAGCCAGAGCTTAATAATAGACCTCCCTGACATTACTAATCGATTGTTTGATTAGTAATGTCAGGGAACCCCCATCTAAGCAAATGCAAGAGAATATTAAGTATGATTCAGCATATTTTGTAAGTATAGAACTGCTAATAAGTACTGAACCAAATTCTGAGTAATAAACAAGGCCAAATGCATGAAGAAATTTTGATACATCCTTTAAAGTTTTGGTGATATAATTTTATATAGCTTTAAATATAATCATGTCAGATGATGTGGATATGGGTGGTGATTTCCTAGAACCCATCTCTTAAAAAGTTTCAAAAAATAGTTATTCAAAGCATCCTAAACAGTAGAGAAAAAAGGAAACAGAATTGCCCTCAAATGGTGCAATGGTACAAATCTCAAAGTCAATAATTACACTCCCAAGTTAGGATAACAAATGAAAACAAGCTGAAAGCAGGAAAAAACCTCAATCTGTCAAAAGCACAAGCAAAAGAAAAGCCATCATTCAAAATTGGTGATCCATTTTGCCAAGTCCAAGTCTGTAAGACCATAAGATTCAACCAGCCTTTCAAAAGAAAAAGAAAATTCTCATATGAAATAACTGATTTGTTTCACCAACTCCAAGTCCATGCAGGCGTGAGACTCAACCAACTGAAAAATGCAAAAGAAACGTCATTATTTGGAGTAGCATCTTTATTTTGCAGTTGGCAGGTTAGTCTTGGCGAGCCTGAAACAAGTCCAAATATGTGTGCTATGTGTATAACAAAAAGATGGGGTGCTTCTTACAAAGATGATCCAGATTCACAACCTAAACATCTGAAAAGGTTAAGCAGTCTCAAAATTCAAAATTAGCGTGGCTTGGTGAAGGAGTTGACTTTCGCGCATCCTTGATCCACAGATGGTATAACATAGCTGGTATCTCAGATTTACAAGAATTTTTGTGTCATAACAATAAACATAACAGCATAAAGGCAAGGATGTGTACCTCCTAAATAATTAAGAGAGCCTTGACCTTTAGAAAAGGCAATTATTTTCCTCTTTCCAAGGTGTAAGACATGAGGTGATGGCACTGGCATAAAATCGTGATCCAGGTTCAAATACTCTATATCTCATTGTACCCATGGAAATATCATGGGTTATGGATAAATCCAGTGATTACATTCATGCTGTGATATTTTAGTACAAAGCATATGTGTAAAATCTGTAACGTTGGGCTAATAAATTTCAGCTTGGTATATAGATTCCATGGCATCCCTCCAAGTCCTACCAATAAAATCACCCAACAGTTCACCATGGAAAAAAAACATTCATGCTCTCAACCAGTTTTCTTCAAGAACATACGACGGGAAATGAGAATTTTATTTTTCCTAGGCAAAGACGGCTAAAATCCTGGAAAGACCAACCCTCCCAAGGTTATAAAAAACCTATGTTCCACAGGAACGCATTTCCACCCTTGTTAGTAATTCACCTTCCCAAATCTTTCTGCTATTTTCCAATTCCTAAATTTCTCCTAAAATTTTCGGGGTCTAGTTCCTAGGCATCCTCATTCCCTATTATTAAATCTCCCCATTTCTTAAAAACGGACCAAGACAGATCATTCTCATGAAATCCAAGGAAATCTGTGCCTGAAAAAAAATAAAAGATAAATCACCATAAAATCCTAAAAGCTATTCTCAATGACCTGCTAAAATCTGCCACTCCCTACGACTCGCATCAACGCACCCCAAGGACTTCCTCGTACAAGACCCGTATTGCTCATCATATCCCAGAAACCCTATGTGGGCATGCCGACGGTTTTAGAAAATCCAAACCGCCCACAAGCAGAAATGGACGTTAATATAAGAACAAACATTAGGGTTTCATGAAACAATGCCAGCTCCCGGCAAAGAACTTGCTCCGACCAACCGGATCAAAGACGGCCAAACCCCTCTCCGCAAAATTTAAACAAGAGGAAAAGATAAATACATACACAAACTAAAATCGTGCTCCTGATTCTAAAGAATAACACATTGAAAGACAAATGCACAGAAATAAAAAATGGGCTGTGAAGATTACACGAAAAAACAAATTATAAAATTGCCGAAAAAAATATATCCCCTCTCTTACAGAAAGCGCCGGCACAGAAGTGCATATAAATGAACATACATTGTCTGCAGACAACCCATAGACGACATTACCGGACCCAAAAGACAGAAACCCAGAAAATTCACAACGAAAACAATCCAGAGCCATTAGGCAGCAATTTGACATTTTCTCAATCGATTAAAAAAAATTATTAAATCCAAATGAGTCGCTGAAAATTCTTACCTGTGGATTTCCGCCATGGATTTGTAGCTTCTGTAGCCGCGAAAACAGATGAGGCCATTTACTGTTGCGATTACCGTATTTTAGCTAAACATTATTAAAAGTAACGAAAAAAATTATAAAAAAAAAGCCCCCTAAATTAGCAACAGAAGAGAGAGAGAACAAGAGAGAGAAGGGAAAATTGTAATACAAGGGGCTGGTTATAAATGAAAAGGACAGAAGTGCAGTTGACCAGCTGTCTATCCCAATGACGATCTCCGCCGTCTTTTAGTACGGATAAACACTTTGTGACAAATCGGACCGTCAAATTGTGCCACGTAGGACGAGCCGAGGATGACATGTCCTATGGCGGGTGGGTGTTCGGTGTTCGTTAGGGGACAGTTGCTTATTCTGCATAAAATTTGCTTTTCCATTTTTCCCTTTTATTCAAGACACCGATTGTTAAGGAGGATGAGGTCAGGTGTTCGAAACCTGGGCCCTTCCTTCTGTTCTCAAATGAAATACGGGTGTTGTCTTTTGTAAGTTTTGAAGTAAATTCTTAGTTGAACATTAAAAGAAATAAATTACTACGGCCTTTCATAGTGGATCTATTTATTTTTATTTGGCATTTGTATTCAAAGGAGGTGCAATAGTATGCTAATAGACATATATATACATGACATATTTTTTTGTAGTAGGCATTGACAATAGATATGTAGTTATTTTTTTCCTAAGTGTTAAATGCATATCGAGAAGTATATATGGAAGGAACGACTACTTTGGTTTTGCATCTTCCACTTGATTCAAATTGTACTAAATACTTGTTACTCTGCATCTGTTTGTACCTCTCAAAGGAAAGTGTTGGTTGAATGTAGAGGCTACTTAGTGACTTGACTCTTGATGTGGTTGTAAATGTCAAACCTTGTCTCTCAACCTTCCCAATGTCGATTGGCATCTTTTATATTGTCAATCCTTAGCATTTGTGTATTATTATAGCCCACGATATTGTGACCCCCATTTGTCATCGGCTACCTAGCAACGTGGGAATTTTCAACGCAATTGTGGGGTCATTTTCATCCCATGGGTGCCCACAATAATTTTCAATTCTCACTAAGAGCCCATTCACAAGGCTTACTTTTGTCCATATGTTTGTTGTTAGCATTCTATGGTGACATTTACAAAGTAAGATCTACTTTTGAAATTGTTCTTCACTCAATTCATTCTCTATAATGCTCCTTGTACTTGTCGCAATGCTTAATACTACTAGACAATTCAACAATTTTAACATCTTTCTATTGTATGCCAAATCTGAATTATTTGTTTTCTATAAATATAAGCATGCAAAATCTTGATCTTAAGTAGAAAATAGGTCAAGTTCAATATCTATATATAAATATTACTTTTCTTTTAGAAATATAAATGTTCAATATCCAAATCTTATTTTTCTTTCATAAATATGAAGAAAAATGAAAGTTCAATCCATTTAAAAAAAGACAATTTGTGTTGATAATCTTAGTTTTTTACCTTAAGATATAAACATAACTAGAAATTTTCAAACATTCAATATCCAAAATTTGTTGTCCTCCAAGTCTTATTTTCTTCGACATAGAAAATTGAAAGTTCAATCTATCAAAAATTGGGCAAGTCTAAATCTTATTTTTCTTTTTACAAATATGAAATAAATCTCAAAGTAGTTCAATTATTGAATACTTAAATCTTGGTTTTTCAATAAATATAAATATTCAAAATCTGATATTTTTCCTTTCTCCACAGAAATTGAAAGTTCAATTACAAAATTAATTCAATCCATATTTTTTCCTGTAAATATGGACAAAAATTTAAGATTTTCAAATATCCAATGTCACTATATTGTTTGCTCTATTTAAAAAGAAATATTTAAAATTTGAGATAAAAAAAATTTGAAAACTTATTTGAAAATTCTTTCATCATTTATATCTTGACATTCTTTCATCCTTATAATGGATCATGAGTATGATCTCAAAAAATTAGGTCAACTCAAATGTTATTAGTCTACTATAAATATGTAGAAAAGTCAAAAGTTAAAAAGTCAATCAAGTAATCCTATTTTGTTTCAATAAATATAAATATTTATTAAACTTACAAGAATTCAATCTAAAAAAATAAGTCAACTCAAATCTTATTTTTCTACTATAAAAATACGAATAAAAATAAAAATTGAAAATTCAAAGTGTGAGAGTCAATTCACATCTTATTTTTGAGCTCTTCAAAAGTTACTTTGCTTTAATAAATATAAATATTTAAAATTGAAGCCTTATTTTTCTTTTCAAAGAATTTGAATGTTCAATTGTTAAAACCAGGTCAATCCAGATCTCATTTTCTTCTCTAAATATAAAACTGAAAAATTCTAAAATTCAATCTCGTTTTTGTCAATAATTTATAAATATTTAAAATCTTTCCCTTGTTTTAGTCCGTGAAAGGAAAATTCAACCTCGTTTACTTTCAACAATTATAAATATTTGAAAGAACAAAAATTCAGAAAATTCAATCTCGTTTTTCTCCAATAAACACAAACACTGTAAAATCACTGTTGTACTTTCGTATGCAAAGAAAATTGACAGCTCGATCTTACAATAAAAATTTCTGATAATTTTGTCTGCGCAGAGAAAAAACCAGAAAATTGAGCCTCATTTACCTTCAACAAACAAAACATTTTAAAAATCGCTGTTCTATTTTCGTCTGCAAATAAAATTGAAAGCTCGATCTAATAAAAAAATTTAAAATCTTGACGCTATTTTCGTCAATTTTCGTCACCGCAGGAAAAAAAACAGAAAATTCAACCTCGTTTACCTTCAGCAAACAAATCATTTTTAAAATCACTATTCCATTTTCGTCTGCGAAGAAGATTGAAAGCTCAACTAATGAAAAATTCGGCGAGTCAAACAGAAAAAACAATCGAAGAAAGAATACTTACCGTCAAATGAACAGAACGGAACTGCGATAAAAATCAAAAAAGGAGTTAAAAGAACAGGCGTCAGATTGAAAAGTCGGAGGTCGGTCATCATAATAATGGCGGTCATTATTGTGTTGACAGTGACTGCGTACGCTCCAGATGATCTGAGCCATTTCTGCCCTTTTTCTTTCCCTTTAATGATGATGTAATGTTAAAGCGAAAGCCCTTGGACGTCAAGAATTTATACTCTCAATCTAAGGTGGCAGTGGGGGTTTTTTTTAAATTTCTTATTTGACATGGTAAAACATTTCACCACATTCCCAAGTCAATTAAAGTTTAAACGTTTGCAAGAACTATTAAATATTATTTGTTTAATACTTGCGATGATGTGGGCTTGTCGTTATTAGATGTGTTTTAGGTAAGGAGAGTGTTTAGGTAAGCAACCGTTCGGTTCTTTTATAGGAAAAAGTGTTCCTACGTAGTCTTAGGTGTAAGCTGGTTAAGAGAATCAATACCATGGTGTGTGGACATGAAATTTTGACTTTACTTCTATTGTTTTTTATTTGGTTTGTTTTGACATTAGAATTAGTAATTTTGATTTTTAAGTTTAATCAAATTTGTTGTTTTATAAATGATGGGAAATATTAGTTTTGAAGTGTTTGTATATTATAATATTAATTGATTAGATGTGATAAGGTGGGTTCATATTGTATACTTTTATAAATTGGTTAGATATAACAAAATTTGTTCATATTAAATATGTGATATAAATTGATTAGATATAATAAGATGTGATATAAATTGATTATATCTTGTACAATGGGTTTGTATTTGATGTTTGATATGAATTGATTAGATATTGTAAGATGTGTCATATTAAATTAGGTTTTATAATGATGGGAAAATATTAGTTTTGAAGGGTTTGTATATTATGATATTAATTGATTAGATGTGCTAAGATATGTTCATATTGAATACTTGATATAAATTGGTTAGATATAGTAAGATGTGTTTATATTAAATATGTTATATAAATTGATTATATATAATATATAATAATACGTGTTCATGTAGAATGTGTGATATAAATTGTTTATATATTGTAAAATGGGTTTGTATTTTATGTGTGATATGAATTAATTAGATATTGTAAGATGTGTCATATTGAATAAGTGAAAAAGGTTGATTGGTTAAACAAAAAAGTAGATTGATGGTTTTTCTATTTTTTAGATAGATGGTATCTTTTAAAAGGTTTTGAAATGTTTAAATCTTTAAAGGTGTGACATAGGTTAGGTACTTCCACAATGACACCTATCTACATATATTTTTAAGATAGACTAATGTGTGTATTTGTGTCTATGCATGTGCTAGGAGATGCAATCTATATGCAAATAATAAAAAATTATAAGTGGAGGGATCAAGATATCCTTGTTGCCTCATCTTTTGAACATGATTGACAATTAGTAGTAGGAAAAAAGACAAAATGATTAAATATAGACAACAAAGCTTCCTACAACATATGCAAACTCTTTTGATAATAGGGAAACTGTAATGCCCCGCCCGGAGATCCTTGGAAACAAGGATTCAAATCAAGCCAAGATATTTTTTTTTACAAGTATGAATGCACATGACAACATCATACAGGGATCACAAAGATCGCAACGGAAGACTTCAACACAATCCCGGCAACCAACAAATCTCTGAACGCCACTACCAAACTGACACACACAAACAAAGCCAACAACGACAACGCACATGATGAGGGCACAAGAAACAACCACTCATCAACAAAACACCAAGCTGGGGTAAAATGCAGAATCTTGAAATTTGGCTAAGCCTGAAATCCTGAAGCCCTGAAATTTGGCTAAGTTTGGATTTCTGAAGCCCTAAAATTTCTTAGAATCGATAACTTATCTCTGAGAGGTCTAAAACCTATCTCAAACGATTTGTCACATATATTAAAATATATCTTAAATTAAATATACATCAACTTATACTTAAACGATATATTTTAAACCCCGAAGGACTACAACAGAAACTCAAAAACTAAAATACAAAGAAACCTCTTGAATACAAAATGCAACAACATAGGCTTGAAGAACACCCAAAAGGGTATCCAGATCAACTATCAAAAAGATCAGAACGCTACAAAAAGTGCTCGTTGATGGCACGCGCAGGTTTTAACCAAAGTGTGTGCGACACTTTTTACTAAGGGAGGGCGACACTTCTCCCATAGTGTGTGCGACACTTCTCAAGAAGGTGTGCGATACTAGAAAAGTATCGCGCAACATTTCTCATGAAGTCGTGCGACACTCTTCCAGTGTCGTACGATACTTCTCCAGTAATGTGTGCGATACTTTACAATATTGTACAACATTCTTTCTATGGGCGTGCGATACTTTATCAATGTCGCACAATGCTGAACAAATGTCGCCCATAGAAAACAAAAACACTTCAAGAAACTCGAAAAAGGCTAAACACACAGAAAAAGCTCCACACCGGGGAGTACCGGATCCACATTCCGAGGCGAGAGCACTCGAACAATAATAGAGTAACTGAAAGATAGAACACTAGGATTTAACCATTTACCAAACAGAGAAGGGAAAAAGTACACAAAGGAAACATCACATTCAACTGAAAGAAACATCGCAATAACATAGTTAACAATGTAATGAGCAAAATAACCAACTAAGTATGTGGTTCCTCCCAACCGTCAATAGCATCATAAGACCATCGTGGGTCTTAGCCATCCCCCACGCGTAACATCCCAAGCCACCGACCAAATCGTCGGTACTGTCGTAATAGGGACGTCACTACTAAAAACATGCAACAATATAAGCACAAGAAAATTTAACATGCTATTAGTAAAGCATAAGATAATCCTACAGTAGATAACATCACCTATCACATGCTAAACGGCAGTAAGCAACAGATATACTACTAAATCAAATAACATCATCTAATCATATGCTAAACATCATAATAAGGGAATGCGTCAAATAAAATAACATCATCTAAACATGATATACAAGCATCCCAATGAAAGCATAAATCACAAGAAAGCATACTCCGAAACCCAAAGCACCAAGTGAAAACATCCAGCAACGGTCACACTAGGACAAAGATCGTCTTTGTACACCGGTCCCTAGCAGTGGTGAAGGTAGCTACGCCTCCCAACCACGTGGCACCCGTAGCTCCACACCTGCCGTGTTGATGGAGATAATGATCCAACCACAAACACACATAAATCACAACATCCAAGGCTAACACTCACGCTAGACAGTATGATGGTTGAACCAAGAACCTAAGACAATGCAAGGAGTACAGGTCCTGGTCAGACACTCAAAAGGCTGCTAAGTAGGGGCTGACATCCTGGAGAGTCGCTTGGCATCGAAAAGCCCAAGCTCGAATCGTGTGTCCTCAAACTTAAATAGGTGCTCACACATTGTGTCCTCGAACTTAATCGGGTGCTCACACATTTTACTTATCTTAAGTTTTATTAAAAATCACACATTTTACTTAGTTATCACTTGCTTAAAACTTCTTATCCTCCGTCAACCTCCAGCGCCATGAACGTCGAGCTGCAAGATAGAAGCCCCCTCCAAATGCTACCCTACCCTACCCATGCTCATCCTACAACAAGTGCCCATGGGCATGTATACTCCCATCCCAACCCCAATGATCATAACTTCCGGCAAATCCACAAAAGATTGGGCCTCGCAAGTCACCCAACAAATGTACGTGCACGTACTCGTGTGTGGCGCACCACCATTACGAAGATCATAACACAAGGGCAGGAATGAGAACACAATGCAAAGAAAACACCCAACTGAAAGCAACACGGGAAGGACGGATTCTACACGAATCTCAAAGCCAATAAAATCATACATCATGAAATCACTCAACCGGCCTCAATTCGAGAGTATGGATTCTACATGAATCCCAATGATGTAACAAAACCAAACATCGTGAACTCACTCAACCGGCCTCAATCCGAGAGTATGGATTCTACATGAATCCTAGTGTTCACGAAACAAAAGCAAAGGTCCAACAAAAACCATAACAAGTAACAAATCACTCAATCGAACACAAAGTCGGGAGTACGGATGCAACAAAAGGTGCAATAGTGGTCTGACTGATATCCAAACGGATCATCTAGGTCCACGACCCACATTGTGCCAAGAAAACTTGAGAAAACAGGGTGGCACGCAAAATGAGATAAAAACCCCAAAAATTAGGAAAATTTTAAAATTAAAACACATTTGGCCTTTGGGTTCAAAAACTCCAAAAATCCAAAAATCAATGGAATCGGACACCGTATGCAAAAATGGCCAGCATAACGACGTAAAATTCCAAACCCTCATCCCAAAAAATAGGGAAATGTTCATACCCGCCCAACCGGGTAGAACTAGCATACAGAAACGGAGGGGAACACTAATTCTCAGCCTTCAAACAAACGGCTACCAAAAACAGAAGCAGAAACAGAGCAGAAACAATAAAACAGGAAAGCCCTACCTCACAGCCAAAAGGGCAAAATAGAAATCTGAACCATAAAATAAAACACCCACAGAAGTGGCTAAAAATTGCGGCAATCCAAAGTTTCCCCGAGCTAGATCCAATGAACTCAACCTCACGACGATCCCATGCCCATAGCTCCCACAACAAACAAAACAGTAAATCCTCATGAAGAGGATTTTGGGTTTTACTCCAACTTTCCAATTTGAAAGTGAGAAGTGAGGAATTAAATTCCTCTTTGGATACTTATTCACTTTTCGGGTGAATAATCGATTAGGGCATTTAACCAGCCAATCTAGTTAAACCCCGAATCGACCCAAACGAAAACAGGCTATTCCTATAAATAGGAATTTATCTATGGCAAAGCTGCCAGAAATTAAAACAAATCAATTAAAAAGCTCGAAAACCCAAAAACACATAAATATCCTTAAACAACTTTTGCGACAATGCGAACATCTAAATGCACAAACACGCTTACTGGCCTAATCACATAATGCAATGAATTTGGATTTAATAATCATCGAAAGGTTTAAATTAAACATTTTAATAAAGGATATGTCCACCATACAAGGACGACATTGGTAAAATATGAAAGGCTGAATCACTAACTCCATGTGCCACTGCCAGAGATATAATCCTGCACACTAAACAACACGATCAAGTGCAATTGCATATGATAACATAGCCGAAGCAATAAATGCATTAAATCACCTAATTTAACCATTTATTTAATTATATTAAAATAATCTATTTACATCACTCATGTTTGCATAAAGCATAACAACGCAGGAATGAAGTAAATAACCATAGCATTAAATCCATCACATAACAAAATTAGAGGTATGTCCAAATACCAGATAACCAGATATCATCATAAAACACACTGTCATCTCAAAATGGCATCATCATGCAATATGATTAACTGAACAGCATAATAGTCTAAAATATTATGATACTAGAATCAAGATGTAACATCTGACCCTCAGGTCCTCTCAAATATACACATAACATGAGTAACAAATATCTCTCTAATCAGAAATATAACAAGGTAAATGCTTGCAACACATAACCAAATAATCTCACATGAACAATCCATTCAATTACTTACGCATTTAATAATGATTGTTTAAACAACATTAAAAAGGTGCTTAAAACACATAAGCAAACACAGTCATAAACATGACTAACCACTGCTATAGGAACCTAGTCCAATGTAGCATGGTAAAAGAACATAGTGCAATCTCTGCACACATCTCAAGGTAATCACGGAACAACCTCATGATACCACATCGATCCTGGTAACCACTAGCACAAACCTCAGTGAACCAAAAATCACATCATAATCTCAAAGATCAGACAAAAGCACAATCAAAGCAACTGATACAAAAACATAAATCCAAACACCTCAATGATGTAGACCACTCAGGGTCACAATCATGATCCCATCGCAACAAAAGATCATCAAGGTTGCATCCATTAGGACGACTTACAAAAGTCAAATGGGAGAGGCACTACATCATCCCCCCCAAAGACTAGGCTTACTCCTGGAAGCCTGCAATCCAAGAATAGAAACCAAAACACACAAGAACCAAAAGCAAAAGCGAGCAATAGGGATGACTCAAGAAAATCTCCACAAGTCAAACCAAATCACTCCAACATACTCAACCCATCACGTTAACCCCCAAATAGGTTAACCACGAGAGAATGGGTGTCACACAAAAACAAGGTCCTCCAACAAGGAACCTTCTATGCACTAGGAAGAACCCATCTAGCCATAGAGTCAACAATACAAGGTAAGGAACAAGCTACTCTACCTTGTCAACAGGTGCCCAACAAAACATGCACCTACCAAGGGACCACAAAACCAGGTCAAAACACTAAGCACTTCCAACAAAATTTAGAATCATGGGGAATAACCATCCCAAACTTCCCAAGAATACTATCATGTCACACATGATCATTCTGGAATCCATGTAAACTCACCCTTAGAACAAAGAGGATGAAAGTTTGCCAACAAAAGGACACACTCCAAAAGACTACTCACCACCAAGCATACGAGCACGACGCCTCACCACGGCACAAAAGCTCAACTACCACTGGAAACTAGGGTAACATAACCCAACCAGACAAGATATCACCTTCTCACAAGGTTCAAAGACTTTCGTCAGTGGACACAATCATCAAATGTCAGCATACCAACTCACGAGATGGTAACATGTGTCCAACGATACCATGTCCCTCCAGCACCATGCTAGGAAAACTACACCCAATCTACCGCTAAACTCAATCTCCAGCCTCAAGTCAATGATTTAAGAGAAAGCTTGACTGAGACAGTCCACATGAAGATATAAGCTTAAGGAGAACGATACTACAGAGTATAGGACTAAGAGGGAGTCACTCTCAACCTCTACACTAAAAGGTCCATGATGCGTTAGGAAACTCACAATTTCACCAACCATCAACATACTCACCTGAAAACACTAACTGAGCTAGTGGCATAACCACACTAGCCTACTCTGACAAGAGAGAAAGAATACGGAAATGTGCCAAGGTCAACATCCAGAAAGGAGAATGTAGACTCATCAAAGAACTGAGTCACTCCCAAACGATAAGGCAACATCATCCCTGAGCAAGGAATGCTCACAAACCACACTACACCTCACAAGGGCAGTTCAATGCAATAGGAAACACAAAACCCAAGCACGAACCCCAACAGGTACCTAGTAGATTATGAAGACAAGATAACTCTTCCATATGAATATCATGAAGAGTTAAACTTCTCCAATGGCCATAAATATGATATGTCATGATCGAATTGGCCTCTACTCAAAAAGGTACTCGGAACATCAATCAGCAACTCCAGAAGCCATAGCTTTCACGTCCGAACTCAAATTGAATCCATTTGAAAAGCATTGAAAAGATATCGACAAGGACTACAACATGAAGAAGCTATGAGAGACCTAAGACCTACGATTGAGTCACCACTCAAAACAAAACCACAAAGGCAAAAACAACAGTCTTGGCCACCAAGACAAGCGACGGAAAAAACATCCAAAACCACTCAAGAACACACATGCCCAAACAACATATGACATGGAAAGAAAGGTAATACATGCATTGAAACCATCATTACTCCTCTTTCATGATTTCATTAATTAAACATAATATAAGCACCAATGCACAATGAAAATGAAAGGTTTTTCAAGCAAGGGTTCAAGAGTCACTTTCCTTAAATCAAGTACATATATTTCAATTTCTTTAAGAATACACTACGTTTACTCATCTTTTAAACCATTCAATAACAATAACAACTTTAAATCTAACAAAGACACACTAGCATGTTCTCCATGATATTATCCCTTGAACGTACTACCAGAGGTTCGAGATGAACATGATAGAGTCACAACACACAACTGGGCAGCAATAAAACACATTCAGAATAGTCATCATGAAACATAATCAAGAAGCCCAAATGGGGGAATTATCAATTCCAGAAATAAGTGCCAAAAAGAGCTCATTTCAACAATAAGTCAAATGTGACAACTGTCACAAAGAGAGCGATAGATAAAATTTGATGACTACTCCAAGAGAGGAAGAAACTAAGAACCAATGCTAGCCCAACAACATGAGGAAAGTACCTCCAGCCAAATAAAATAAGGCATCAAACAAATCACATTACAAGTGATGACTAAGGACAGTTACACCAGAGGGATAGATCACCACACAATGCTAAGGAATACATCATCCTAGAAATGTTAGAGAACACAATCACAAACGTCAAACAATATACCATCAGTAACCTCATGCATATGCAGACAACAATAATTTCCATGCAATACAACATTTAGATATCCATCAAATTAATACAGTTCTACATAAGCTTAAGAGACAATCAGATTGGGGACTTAAGTCATTAACCCAAATATATAATGTAAAACTACAACTTTGCAATGATTCACAATAAACACTCATTTCCAATGAAAGGAACCCTTTCATCATTATAACAACAAAATAAAGAATCACAAATAAGATTCATTCATCAACTTACAATCAGGAGAAAACAGGGAAACAATGCACCTACTCCACAAGGAGAAACAAAAGCAGCACTCAAAGCCAACACATGGACACCAATCAGTGGTTCCATCCAAAAAGGGTCACACAAGCAACCAATCAACCAAGGCACATCGATTCCTCTAACAAAACTAGGAAGACTCACTTCCTTCTCCACACACTACTCTAGTTGCCTCTACTAGACAAGAAAGTCCATCACAAGTAGATACCAAAGCAACAAGATCACGAGTTCTCACCAAGACACTCGCACTCAACCAACGCAACAACAACTACATGGGCAACATAAACACAGAGATCCCAATGTTTGAACATGGGCTTTGATACCAGATGTAATGCCCCGCCTAGAGATCTTTGGAAACAAGGATTCAAATCAAGCCAAGATATTTTTTTTTTACAAGTATGAATGCACATGACAACATCATACAGGGATCACAAAGATCGCAACGAAAGATTTCAACACAATCCCGACAACCAACGAATCTTCGAATGCCACTACCAAAATGACACACACAAACAAAGCCAACAACGACAACGTACATGATGAGGGCACAAGAAACAACCACTCATCAACAAAACACCAAGCTGGGGTAAAATGCAGAAACTTGAAATCTGGCTAAGCCTGAAATCCTGAAGCCCTGAAATTTCTTAGAATCCATAACTTATCTCTAAGAGGTCTGAAACCTATCTCAAACGATTTGTCGCATATATTAAAATATATCTTAAATTAAATATACGTCAACTTAAACGATATATTTTAAACCTTGAAGGACTACAACAGAAACCCAAAAACTGAAATACAAAGAAACCTCCTGAATACAAAATGCAACAACATAGGCTTGAAGAACGCCCAAAAGGGTATCCAGATCAACTATCAAAAAGATCAAAATGCTACAAAAAGTGCCTGCTGATGGCATGCGCAGGTTTTAACCAAAGTGCGTGCGACACTTTTTACTAAGGGAGGGCAACACTTCTCCCATAGTGCGTGCGACACTTCTCAAGAAGGCGTGCGATACTAGAAAAGTATCGCGCGACATTTCTCATGAAGCCGTGTGACACTCTTTTAGTGTCGTACGATACTTCTCTAGTAATGCGTGCGATACTTTACAGTATCGTACGAAACTATTTCCATGGGTGTGCGATACTGTATCAGTGTCGCACAATGCTGAACAAATGTCGCCCATAGAAAAAAAAAACACTTCAAGAAACTCGAAAAAGGCCAAACACATAGAAAAAGCTCCACACCGGGGAGTACCAGATCCACATTCCGAGGCGAGAGCACTCGAACAATAATAGAGTAACTGAAAGATAGAACACTAGGATCTAACCATCTACCAAACAGAGAAGGGAAAAAGTACACAAAGGAAACATCACATTCAACTAAAAGAAACGTCGCAATAACATAGTTAACAATGCAATGAGAAAAATAACCAACTAAGTATGCAGTTCCTCCCAACCGTCAATAGCATCATAAGACCATCGTGGGTCCTAGCCATCCCCCGTGCGTAACATCCCAAGCCACCAACCAAATCGTCGATACTATCATAATAGGGACGTCACTACTAAAAACATGCAACAATATAAGCACAAGGAAATTTAACATGCTAGTAGTAAAGCATAAGATAATCCTACAGTAGATAACATCACCTATCACATGCTAAACGACAGTAAGCAACAGATATACTACTAAATCAAATAACATCATCTAATCATTTGCTAAACATCATAATAAGGGAATGCGTCAAATAAAATAACATCATCTAAACATGATATACAAGCATCCCAATGAAAGCATAAATCACAAGAAAGCATACTCCAGAACTCGAAGTACCAAGTGAAAACATCCAGTAACGGTCGCACTAGGACAAAGATCGTCTCTGTACATCGGTCCCTAGCAGTGGTGAAGGTAGCTATGCCTCCCAACCATGTGGCACCTGTAGGTCCACACCCGCCATGCTGATGGAGATAATGATCCAACCACAAACACACATAAAGCACAACATCCAAGGCTAACACTCACGCCAGACAGTATGATGGCTGAACCAAGAACCTAAGACAATGCAAGGAGTACAGGTCCTAGTCAAACACTCAAAAGGCTGCTAAGTAGGGGCTGACATCCTGGAGAGTCGCTTAGCATCGAAAAGCCCAAGCTCGGATCGTGTGTCCTCAAACTTAAACGGGTGCTCACACATTGTGTCCTCAAACTTAATCGGGTGCTCACACATTTTACTTATCTTAAGTTTTATTAACAATCACACATTTTATTTAGTTATCACTTGCTTAAAACTTCTTATCCTCCGTCAACCTTCGGCGCAATGAACGCCGAGCTGCGAGATAGAAGCCCCCTCCAGATGCTACCCTACCCCACCCATGCTCATCCTACAACAAGTGCCTGTGGGCATGCATACTCCCATCCCAACCCCAATGATCATAACTTCCGGCAAATCCAAAACACAAAGGAGAGTATGACCTTTGAAGGTAGGGTGAGCCAAGAAAAGAGAGGACCAAGTCTGAGTTGTAGAGTCAAGGAAGTGTAGAGGAAGTTGCAAACTGGTTGATGAGCACACTATTGATCTATATCAAGCTAAGACATGTGGCTACTTGTAATGCCTACCCCTAGTTGACTTTTTGATTGTACTGTCAAATTCTTTTAGGCCTCTTTTAGATTATGTTTTATGATTATTGGTAATTGGTTACCAGATTTGATTAGATGTATTTCATACTCAGTTGATTTATGTGATGAGTTACTTAGTTATTTCATGTGTTCAAGATTATTTCTATGATGATACATGTATGTTCATACAATGATTTCACTTATCTCATGATGATTAGTTAGATGAATGTTTTATATGCAGTTCTATGGTTACTTACCCCATACTTGCATGTGTATGGTGTATATGTTTGTTTTACTTTATGATTGGCATTCCTAATGTGGTTGAGGGAGGGAGTCATAGTCAGTTGCTAGTCATGATCTACACGATGCACCACTTCTTGCCATTGCATGTTTAGTTTAGATGATATGTATATGTACATGCTCAAATTTTATGCAAATTGCAGGTACCGAGTATCGACTTCCCTGAATTGCCAGGATTAACGTGCCCTATTATATTATCTCAATGGTATAAGTGGGGAGATAATTCTTGAGTCTAAATCCTAAACCCTAATACAATTGTCCTAGAAAGCAGGACAAGTATCTAAGTTGTTTACCCTTATGAATTCTTCAAGTGACGTAAATTTATGATTTTGACCTTGGAGTTTGATTTTGTTCTTTGTCTTCAGTTGAGTTGTCATATTTAGTCTCGTGGGTCTATTGTGATTTTCAGTTATAGTTAAATCAAATTAAAAGATAATTTAATGATTTAATTTAATAAAAAAATTATAAAGGAAATTCAATATTTAATTAATTGAGAAATTAATTAAATTTAAGAATTAAATTTAAAAGATTTTATTAAAGTCCTAATTTTGGTGTATTTATATTTATTTAATTTAATAATTATTTATTTAGGAGTTTCATTTTAATAATAAACTCTAAATAATATTATTAGTTAAATTAATAAATATTGTATTAAAAGCATCTCGTGATTTAATAAGAGAGAGCAAGCATTGATTCAATAAAGATTATTTTAATTAAATTGCATAAAGTTGGTGCATGAAATTAAAATGTAATAAAGGAAAAGGGGTTTGGCATGATTGCACAATCGAAGCCCTAATTTGGGAAAAACTTTTTATTAGGAAATTAGAGTTCATATCTAGATATCGAGATTCAAAGGAGCTAATTTCCGAGAAGAGGGTTTTCGAAAGAAGGAAAATGCTTGCGATCTTCGTGCATTCGTTGTTTTAACATCATATCTAGGTAGGATCTCATGAGTTTTGCACAATAGTTTTCATGCTTTGATTTCTCTGTCTTCTCCATGTCTTCCTATGGATTTGTTTTCAAAATTTTAGTTTAGTTGAAACCCTTGTTGCAAATTTTATTATTTTTGAAATCATTTGTATATGATTTGATATTTAAAAAACCCTCATTTGATTAATTTGGTTATTCGTAGATTGAATCGGTTAAGAAATCTGTGTTTTCGGGATAGGGCTTGGAAATGATAACCAGATTTAATTTATTATTTTGGTTGTTTTAAGATTATTGTCCTATCAGATCTACTTATATATATATATATATATATATATATATAATTTTATTTTTTTCCAAATTACTATGGTAATTGCAATTTTAATTATGGAGTGATTTTGTCTATTTGAGGGGGGCATTGAATTTATTTATGGGGGCTTGTGTTCTGGTAATTTTTCCATAGCACATTGTAGGAGGTTTTGTTTTTAAAAAAATAAAATAACTTATTGGGTGGGCGGGGGCCCTCACCCACCTTCTCCTTTCTCCTTCCCCCACGCCGATAGCGATTGTTGTTGTATACGCAGCTGAACTACTACTGACACATAAGTTGTTGTGGCAGCCTTTCGTAGGCAAGCCAACGAGCTATAAAACACATAGGTAAGTTTTTTAAATTTAATTTTAATTTATTGTTTTTATTTATATATAATTTTTAATTATTGTTAAATACTTTATTAAATATTATATGTTTTTTATTAGATAAACAGGTTTTACAAGGATCCTGAAACTCAAGTTGAAACAAGACAAAAGGCTAAAAATAAGCAAATAAAGCCCAACCAAAGGACAAAGGCCAGACAAAAGGCCAGTACATCAAATCACCAAACAAAAGGTGACCAAAGTGGCATCACGACAGCCACCAACACAAGTTTTGCCTAGGCTCCTGAAACCCAAAGAATATAGGGAAAGAAATCCCCAACCATGATGCACAACAAAGATCAACAGGCCAAAAGCCAGGGGGTAAAAAAAGAACAACAAAACATAAACAATCATGCATTGCCTTTAGATCCCTTCTTATGAGACCATAATGCCATATCAAAAGAGGCAGAGGGTGGCTTCATCTTTTTTCCTTTTACCACGGTCCATCCATCCTCCACCAAACCTGCTGCCTTCTGCCAACGTAAATCAGCAACACCAGAACTGCCATAAATCCCTTATACCAAGGAAGAGGCCTCAATAGGAATAACTGCATCCAGAGAAGAAGACAAAGGAAGGACCACCCCAAATGAAACAAAAGAGGAGGGCATGACCAAATTACCATTAATAGAGGTCCTTCCATCCCCCACCGAACCAGCAACCAGCTGGCACTGCAAAACAACAAGGCCACAACTAGACCCTGGAACCCCTGAAGCCAGGAGAAGAACTGCCACAGAGGAATTTATAGCAGGAACAGGAGAAGGAACAATTACCTGAGAAGGAGCCAGAGAGGTGGCTGCCCTCGAGGCACTAGAAGATAGATTAGCTACAACCACAGAAGGAACTGAAGGAGGATCCTCTAGCAAAGCACCAGAAGATAGGACAACAGTAACCAAAGACTGATTTGCTGCCACCAAAGGTGCCAAAGGATGAACCTTAGTTGAAGAGCCGGGAATAGTAGAAGAGACCTCCACCAAAATATCTTGAAGAGAGTCATCTTCCCTTAAAGAGAGGACCTTGCAGACTGTGTAGTGATCATCAGAGGCTCCTTTCCACCAAGAAGAGAGCAGCTTCGGCCCAGATTTACCTGTAGAGCAGCCAAAAGCCAAGTGACCAGTCTTGTGGCACTTCCTATAGCGGAAGGGATACCCTCATAGTCAAGAAGGATATCCCATGACCCTAAAGAAGAAGCCACATAAATCATGTCTGGAAGTCCCTTGGAAATATCAATCTCAACTAGTATACGAGCATATGTAGAGTGAAAAAGAATGGAAGAATCCTTATCAATGTAGCAGAAAGCACCAAGGGAACACCCCACCTCCTCCAAAATAGAATCTACCCAAAGGTAAAGGGGGAGATTCAGCAACCTAACCTAGATAGTGAACGTATTAAGAGATTCTATCAATGGGTTGAAATATGTATGCCAAGGTTTAGCCATCAAGGGATACTTTGATTTCTAGTAGAAAACAAGGTGAAGAATGGCAGCTCTATCAACAACGGATGCAAATTTGAAAATGAACAACCCCCTAGGCAAAGGGTAGATATGGGCTGTTGCAAAAATTAAGGGGTCCCATTTACGAGAAATCTAGGCATGCAATTCCAACAAAGAAGGCCAAAAACCCTTAAAGAAAAAGATAGCAGCATTGGCTGAGAAGTCATCCAAATAGTAAGAGATCTCATCAATAGCAGAAGGTTGTAAATCAATCTTTAAAGGGTTACTAACTGCAATCGGAGACCCCAAGCGCACAGAGGCATGAAGCCTTGGCTTAATAGCAGGTCCACCAAGATCAGCCTCAAAGGCAGCCACATCAACATAAGAAATGGTTGAACAACTTGCACCAGGCGAACAAAACCTTGAAGCCGAAGGGACCTCCATAGAGCCAAAAATAGGAAAAACTCGAACAAAAACCAGATGCTGGAAAAAGAGCAGGACCCACGTTGGAGCCGACACTAGAAAAAGAGCAGGACCCACGTTGGAGCCAAAACCAGGAATAGAGGCCGAGCCGGAGTCGGTTCCAAGCACAGAGGCAGGATCGAAGCTAGGGGTCGAAATCGAAGCCAAAGCTGAAACCAGTTGCTGGAGAAAGAGCAGGACCCACGTTGGAGTCGAGGCTGAAACTAGGAATAGAAGCCGAGCCGAAGTCAGAACCAGGCAAAAAGGTAGGATCAAAGCCAGGGGCTGAAGCCGAAGCCGTAGCCTGGCACAGGGAGCTAGGCGAGAAAAATCAAAAAGATGTGGAGCCTAAAAACGACTCCATTTCTGAGAGTCCATGTAGGACCAGACGCAGAGGCCAAGTCGCCCAGAGTGGAAGCCGAAGCCGAAGCCAGGCGCCAGGAGCCAAGTGGGAAAAAATTCAAAAAAATTGCAGAGCTGCGCCAAGAGCTTTTTTTTTTAAGACTAGTTCCCATTAAATATTATATTATATGTTAGTAATAGTTTTTAATAATATTTTAATATTAGCTATTATTAATATTTAATAATATTATTAAATATTATATAATATTTTTATTATTAATTATTAAAATGATATAAATATTATTATTATCATTAATAATTTAATTGACTATTGTTGGATTTTAATATTTGAGTTCTAGATTTCTGATTATTAAAACATATTTGGAAAGTAAATTGATAATTGAAATTTAGAAAATGGTTATTTTAGTAAACTTAGGTTTTTCTTGACTGTCTAATTTTAAATGAAAATGATTTCTATTATCAAGGGAAAACTATTACATCTTTTGATAATTCAAAAACCTTAGAAATCTTGATACTTTGAAAAGACTAAAATTGAAACCCTACTTGTATATCAAATCTTGTGCTTGAAAATGAAATGGAAACTTGAAACCCTTTAGTGAAAATTGAATTGTTGTGTTTTCAAAACATAAAACCTAATGAGTTATGAAAGTTGCATTGCCTTGTATTTTATTTGATGTGTGGTTTACTGTTGTGGGTTTCGGGTTTGACTTAGTTCTTTAACCAATCAGGATGTTTACCAAAGGCTTGGGGTTTTTGTTCTATGATGGTGTTATTGTTAGTTTTTTATCATAGTCTTTTATACCCAACCATGGTGATGTGTCACATGTTTCTATGATGAGTTATGATCTGTTGGTTGTTATTGCTTTCTAGTTTTCTCGTGTAGAACTAAGGTGAATGGTGTGACTTTAATAGTGTAACCTTTGAGTCTTTGATTAGTTATATTTGGATGCTTTCCAGTTACTTATATAGGATTGAGGTGCTTTTCCAATCACTTGTAAAGGGTTGAGGTGAAAACTATGATTCTATGATTTGTACTTTTATGAGCCTAGGGTAGGTAATCTATGTGTACGTTGGGAGGTGGCTTGCAATGGAAGCTGGAGCCCTAAGTGGTTGCCTAGGTAACCCATTGTAGGTTGTTTTAATAACTGATAACATTTCATTAAATTGATTTAAAATGAACTAATAAGAGTCAGTGCTTTTCCTCGCCCATGCCTCGAGTACTAGTACATACTAGGATGGGAGTAGAGAGGATGCTTGGTTGTGACCTTGGTTCGTTAATATGCCTTATTTGTACAAAAGGATATGGGTTTCGCATATAGACACTAGGAAACCAAAGTCCAGAGTGGCTGCCAAGGTAAGCTTAGATTTGGCTCATGTGATTACACTTGCCCACTTATATAGTAGATTTCCTACGTATCTTTGTTGCATCTGGGATTAGATGATACTTGTGTTCTTGGTACCCTTTGAGATAGTTTGCTATAAGGATTTCCTTGACCTAGATGTTGGTTATGACTTGTGTTTTGATATCCATTTGGGACTTGAGTTAATCTCCTCGGTACAGTGGGAGTGGGCCATTTAGGTTCCACGAGATTAGGTGGTAGTGCATTTTTCTTGTACCATTGAGATCTAACCATGTACTTATGTAGTTGATCCTTTCTTTATGATCTTATATTTCTATTGGTTGGTTATATCCTGTTATAATGTACTTGATTTATCATAAATCTTATGAGATGATGTATTTTATATATGTTATATATTCTTTGAGCTTTTCATACCCTATGACTTGTACAATGGATGATCATGCATTCTAGTTATTCAAGTGGCATCTTATGTAATTGTATATTCGTTAAATAGATTTGTACTTGTAGTTATTCTTTGATGTAGATTTATTATGTATTGGATTTAGTATTAATTAAACTTAAATGTGATTCTACATCATGGGACCCTTAAGGGATGTGATCTGTTTATGGATTGTTTTCACGTATGTGAGTTATTGCTTCCATTGTATTATTTGTTGTTGTTAATTATCTTTGAAAATTATTTTTTTGACAAACTTAGTGAAACTTTAGGTTAATTTCTTTTGGGTCACCTAGCGGGGCATTACACTACTTCTCATAGATCAAGCATTTTTTTGTTCTCTCATAATCATAACAACAAGTCCCATTGAGGGTGGACTTTGACAAGTCCTTTGTACTAAATCCCCTGATAGGGTGACACATTCATTTGTCTCTTAAGCCCTTTTAAAACAAGTTACCTTCAACAGAGTAAAGACTCTTACTAGTCTTCTCCAAATCCCGTAATCAAATGGCACTTGATTGTGTCTTTGTAATCTTTTAACATGATTAATCTCTTTATCAGGCACACTCTTGAAGGGTGTAAGCTTAGTGAGCATCACCTCTCAACCATGGTTTTTCCCTTAGTCAAGTTTCCATGAGATAAAATTGTGTTATTTGTTGCCACTTTTTTTGTTGAATGTTATGTTGTTTATTTCCTAGCTGATTGAGTCAGTGACATGCATATTAGTAAGTAGGTTAAGTGTCAAAATTTGAAGTTGCCAACATTATACTTATCCATCCCCTCCCCCTCTCGGTATACTCACTAGTTAGTGGACCAAAAATTGGTATCAGACCTTGAGTCCTCTGAAGATAGGAGTCTAACAACTTGAGGAAAAGGTCAGAATGATGAAAAGGAAAGCACCAAAGTTTTCAAAGGAAAACTATGCCCTATGGTGTGGAAAGATGAAATTGCATCTTAGAACACTAGGAGATGCATATTGGAAGCATGTTGAAACCAAATACATCAAACATGCACCACCACTTGATGTGGATCAAATGAGGAGCAGGGGATCCATGTTGCTACCATGGATGCACTGGTAAGAACACTCTTGTATGCTGAGTATGTTGATGTACAAAAGATCTTGAAATTGCCTATAAAATATAGGAAAGGCTTAAAACTATCTATGGAGGTGGCAAGCACATCCAAAAGGTAAATGTAGACATTCTAAGAGGAAGATATGATGACATAATAATGTAGGAAGGAGAGAACATCAAGCAGTATAACAAGAGAATAAAAGACATGGTGATTGGCACAAGAGCAGTTGGAGTTAGCCTAGAAGAGGATGATGTAGTAAGAAAATTACTAAGAACTCTGTAACCTCATTATGCTATAAGGGTCTTAGTCATTTAGGAACTAAGATCATTGGAGAAAGGTGAAGTTTCACTAAATGCCTTGATAGGAAAGATGACTGCGTTTGAACTAAGTAACCATGAAAACAATCTTCAGAAAGGCAAGGCTATATTCAAGGCCTCTATTGTACCTATTACATCCAAAAGAGGAAAAGAAGTGGAGAGAACTTTAAGACTTAGAAAAGACCTTGAAAGTCTCTTTACAGAGGAAGTTGAATAGGAAGAGCTAGAGGCTCTACTAGCAAGAAGATTGCCTCGTGGGAAAGGAAATTATAAAGGTAATCTTCCTTTCAAGTGGGTTAACTATAGTAAAATAGGACATATAGATGCCAAATGTCTAGAGAGAGATAAAAGGGAAAAGAATAAGAAGTGGATAAACTTAAAAATCAAAGACTAGAAGCATTTCTATCTAACGAAAGGTGTGACTGACAAGGAGTTAACTTGTTCTGATGATGATGAGCAAGAGATAGTCTTTGTCGTAATAAAGGAAGAATGAATGGAAATAGCCCTAATATCGAGTATTTTCCATAATAATAATTAGATCATAGATAGTGGATGTTATCATCACATGATCGATGATCGAAACAAGTTCCAAAAAGTAGTGGATTATGATGGTGGAACAGTAAGATTGGACAATGATGCTCCTTTTGTAGTAATAGGTAAAGGTTCCATATCACTAAATGACTCCACAGTATGTAAAGATGTGTATCTAGTAGAAGGATTAAAACGTTACTTATTGAGCATAGCTCAACTAAGTAACATAGGTTATAGATTTGAATTTGATGAAGGGTCTTGTAGGATTCTAGACAAGATAGGTAAACTGTTGGCTATAGGTGAACAAAGAAAAGGTAACATCTTTTATCTCAATTCTTCTATTAATAGTTGTTTTTTTGCTAAATTCAAAAACAGTTGGCTTTTTAATAAGAGGCCATGTCATGTAAACTTAGATAGTATTGCTAAGGTAGGAAGAGATAAATTTGTAAGAGGCTTGCCTTCAATCATTAAATTGCATAATACTATGTGAGAAGATTGTGAACTAGGCAAGTTAGCTAGTTCTAGTTTTTCTAGAAAATAATTTACTTTTGAACACATGTTAGAAACAACGCACTCTGACCTATGTGGTCCTATGAGGACTAAGAGTGTATGAGGTGATAGGTATTTTATGTTATGCGTAGATGATTTTTCTCAGATGTTGTGGGTTGTTTACCTGAAGGAGAAGTCAGAGGCCTTCCACATGTTCAAAGTTTTCAAAGTAATAGTGGAAAGAGACATAGGTAAAGCTTTAAAATGCTTAAGATCAAACAGGGGAGGTGAGTTCACCTCACAATCTAAGTTTGTGGGATTCTATGAAGAACATGTCATCAAGAGGTAGATGTTGATGGAACTATTATATAACATTCATTTTGATAAGTTTCATAGTCTTTTTGATAGTTTTCTATATTCATATTAAAAGACTTTTAAGATGTGATGAGTATATAAATATGTGGATTTGTGAGCTTTTATGTTTTCCATGGTTTATGGACATGATACTCTAAGTTAAAAGTTTTGGATGATTTATGGAATTAGAAATGTTTACGCTGAATGAATATGATGTTCTATTCCTATAGCTTAATGGGGAATGTTTTTGTAGCCATTTGTTGTGAGCAAAGATTAGTCAATTAGTGCATTATCTTTTTTTCTATTGATTAATGTTTTGAATGTATGCTTCAAAGTTGGACATTGTGCTAACCCTTCATAGGAATGAGTCAACTATACCTAAGGAGAATCAACACTTGGTGTTACATCCTTGCAATAATTATAGAAAATGGTTGAAAAGAAATGATTCAGCTTAATTGTCAATGCCACTGCCTAAATCTAGGAGCACAATGAGCTATATTCTAGGAAGACTTGTTTCATGATTAATGATTCCCTACATTTGAATAATTCATTGAAATATTTGGTTCAACCCACATTGTGGAGTATCTTAAATGTAGGAAATTTTGTTTTCAGTTAGATAGGATAAATAAGTAATTGCTCTGATTTTCCAAGTTAGTCAGAAATCCTTTTGTAATGCAAAAAAAAGTAGCCAAGTTTATGACTTTGTAATTCTCAATTGTATTTTGATGAGTTGAATATGAATAACATGATGCCCTTTCTATCTCGTATTTGAGTTCTCAATAGTTTCTTCATTCTCTTATCCAAGGGGGCCCACTTGGTGAGTGAATGCTTTCTTTTGGTAGGAATTAGTTTCCACCTTGTTTAGAAGTAAATTAGCATTCTATTGTTCCCGCAACCACGAGTTACATAACTGGCGGTTGTTCCTACAACATAAGTAGTAGAATTAGATTCATTTTTGTATTGATGTGCTTCTTATAGATTAATTGCTTTCATTTAAAATTCAGCATCATAGTTTACACATTCATTCCTATAGCTTAGTGATAACCCTTAAAAAGGTGTTTAAAGCATATACTTTGTAGACATCATTTCAAGTTTACATCATTGGTTGATATAGTAAATGAGTCTGATAGGTCATTGGTTGTCTCTTGAGGATGCCCAGATCCACAAGTTATAAAGTTTAGTTTCCAAGATGATATATTGGTCAACCATTTTTGGCACCATTGCTAGGTATGGTGTCAATTTAACCTTTCCTAAGGGTCATTTTTTGAGTTCTTAACATAATTAGTTGTTAGTAATTTCAGATGAGGTAAGGTTAGTATTCCTCTATCTACGTGCATAGAAGAAGAGATCATTTTGGGAGATTCCTTCCAAATGACCCCTGTGAAATAGAAGAAGATATTGAGCCTAAGCTAGAAGATCCCCCATTTGAAGAAGAACCATCATTTGAGAATCCATTTGCAAAAGACCAACCAATTGAAAAACCACCATTTGAGAATCCATTTGTTGATGCCCAAGAAGATTTCCCTTCACCTCCATCCTCAGAAGGATCCTTGCATTTGAACAACCTATTTGTTGAACTAGATTGTCAAGGTAACCCTTTAGCCATTGTCATCTACCAACCAGGACAAGAAATACCACTTCCACCACCAAGGATTTCCCTTTCCTATACCCGACCAACATAACAATAACCTCAAGAATATTCCTTCTTTTGCACTCCCTAAATTTTATGGCCTTATCACTAAAGTCCCTAAGACCTTTCTCTTCAAGTTTGACATCCTTTGTAGGATCTATGACTGCACAAGTGATACCCACAAGATGAAACTATTTCCATATAATCTAAAGGAGGAAGCCTTAAGACAATGTATGGGGTTGGATGCAAATGTCATAGTTGACTAGGATGTAATGAAGAATTTATTTCTTACAAAGCACAAGGAGTATTATAGAGGTTATGATATGAAGGGGGTGACATTTTTAAAATGTAATAGAAAGAGGATGAGACATTAGGAGACTGTCTCTAGGTTTATGTTAAACCTCCAAAGGAACACTCAACATCAATTGAATGAAGAATCACAAAACCATATTTTTCTTAAAGGTGTTAATGACGAAATTAGACCTCATGGTAGGATGTGATATCACTCAAAAGTTGGAAAGATATCAAGACAATATGCCTAAATTACTCAATGGAAATTGTGATGAAAGGGAGAGGAATTCATTCTAATCCTTTGAATACTAATGGTTTTGGAGTGTCAAAGGTGAAGATGTCCAATATTTTGTTTGATTTAAAGCAACATATTATCAACAATATTGCCACTCAATTGGATACCATGCAAGATAGGAGGAAACATGAAGAAGTTTAAGCTGTGTTGGCTGAATTTTGCTCTCACTATCAAGAAAAGAGGAGAAATTGCAAGTGTAAGATGGTTGCTAATGTGGAGATTCAACCTCACAACATGTTGATTGAGTTCAAAGAAATTGATGATAATGGAGAAGTATTGTACATTGCTCAATGAAGACCATAAGTTTCAAGACAAGGTATGCCTCGAGACCCTCTCCAAAATTTTGGAAATTTTAATAATCAATGGCAAAATTCCAATTTCTAGAATGTTGGTCTACTGATTCTAAACTATTTGAATAATCCTTGGCCTAACCAACCTTAGCCCTTGTAGAATAATCAACAATGGAATCAACCTCTACCTAACAAATGGCAATAACATAACTGGCAAGCCCCTCCTAATCATTGGTAGCTGTAGTGACAAAACTAGCAGTAGTAGCCCAACTAATGCCAAGTCCCACAAGATAACTAGCAACAGTCACCATAGTGGCGGCCTAACCAAAAATTTGGTGCACTGTAGCAACCCTAGTAGCAAGCCTTACTACCTCCTCCTCCTCCTCCTACAACCAATTCTAATACACCTAAGAAAACTTAGTCACGTACTCAACCTGTGCCAAATCCTAATAACATGCAAGCTCAAAAGAAAGTGTATTCATCTAATGATAATTAACAACAAACTTATTCCATAAATGATATACACCTAAGGTCTGGAATCACTCTTCCAGCTCTTAAAGGGCCTATAATAACTAAAGTTACTAGTGAAGATACATCTATGGCAGGGCAAACTATTCCCACTCTCCAACCAGTCTTGTAGCCAAGACTTCAGTATTTTTGCAAAGACTTGCTCAACCCTTTATTATTTTTTAGAACCCTTATGTTGGAGAATTGCTCAATCAATTGAAGCAAATGATTGTAAGATACCTTTGTTAATGCTCTCAAGTAAATCTCAGCATATACGAAAGCCATTAAAGAATCCTACATAAAGGAAAATGCTAGAAAAAGAAAAGACCCATAGACTCTGTTAGAAATAATAAAATCAAAATGAACTAAAATTAACAAATTATAAATTAATCCAAGAGAGTTTGTGATGAACATAATTACCATACTTTAAAGAGCTTTCCAAGATCAACATAAGAATGGAGACACAGATTTTGAGAGGGGAAAGCAAAGAAAACCCCTTGTGAATTATATGAATGAGGCAAATGCCTAAGAATAAAGAAAGAGAGAGAAGTAGACAATGTGGAGCCATAGGGTTCATTACATGAACTACATCGTGATTGTGTGTTTAGAATGAGAGAGAAGCATCTCTTATAAAGAGATGAGAAGAGTTATTTGTAACTCCCAAGTGAATGATTGCCACATTCATAAGTGTGTGCTTAACAAGTGTCATAATCCTCTTAAGGAGGAATAAACTATTTTCCTTAATAAAGGAATTACAAAAAAGACTTGTCCTCACATGTGGTCTAAAGGACAAACAACTTAAGGGATTCCTTGGTTTATCCCTTTTAATAGATACAACCAAGGAAAGATTATAAATTATAACAAACTCTTTGTGTCGGGGGTTAGTTGTCTGATCTCATGTTGAATAAGTCCATAGTTCCTAAATATTCTGAACACAGAAGTTCAGTTGTCACAAATTATATCAATGGAGTTCAAGTCTAGAATGTCTTGATAGATCTAGGAGGATCCATCAATGCAATGACCAGAGAAGTGCCAATTCACTTAATTAAACATCATTGGAATAAGATTGACCCCTACCATACTCCATCTTGTTGATATCTCTACTGTTAGAATTGATGGTATGATTGAGGATGTCATTGTCACTTTGGATTATTGGGAGTATTCAATATTTTTTGTCATCTTATCACCCAAATCTACCTTGGCAGGTTACTCCATCATTCTAGGTAGGCCTTGGTTAGCCACTACAGATGCCTGCATAACCTGTCGTTCTGGAAAGATGACCATCTCTAATGGTTCAAACATTAAAAAATTGACCTTATATCCTCTTGCTAAACCACTTTTGCAAGATGATCAAGATGTGTGGCTTGATTTAGGAGATATTGAACCCGAAGCTAATTTATTGAGTTAGTTAATGGTGATTGATATAAACCCATTTATGATCTCCTAGGAAGAATATGATGTCCTCACAACCATCCTATCTAATTAATATGGTGGAGATTATTCTCTGTGTGATGACCATAATTGCTCTCTAGAAACAATGCTTTCTCCTAAAAATGAAGTTCATTTTCCTGCATCAACTAGCTACTTACATTTATTACTATCCCATGAGATTTAGTTATCTAATTTTTCTGAGGTAGCCATGTTAGAAAAGATGTCCAAAGTTGAAGCGAGTCTGGTTAAAGAGCTAAATGTCAGTAATTTTTTTTCCCTAACAACCTAGAGAGTTTACTTCAGTTGTTATAAGAAAACCAACAAGCATTTGCTTGGGACTACATAGACATGGAGGGGCTTGACCCAAAGCTCTATACTCATAGAATTTACATTATCCTTGAATGTAAACATTTAAAACAACTACAAAGAAGAGTTAATCCAACATTAAGAGATATTGTGAAGGCCGAGTTACAAAAATTGCTAAGTGTTGGGCTAATCTATCCCATTTCTGATAGCTAATGGGTTTTACCTTTGGTTATAGTGTATAAAAAAGGAGGAAAGTGGAGAGTATGTGTGGACTATAGAGAATCCAATGCAACCACGAACAAAATCACTTTCATTTACCATTTGTTGATTAAATTCTTGACAATATGGCTGATAGTAAGTATTTTTTCTTCTTAGATGGATTTAATGGATATAATCAAATTTAGATAGCACCAGAAGATCAAGATAAGATAACATTTACTTATCCTCAAGGCATATTTGTTTATTTAGTACTGCCTTTTAGACTGTGTAATGCACCTACTACTTTCCAGTGCACTGTCATAACTATCTTTTCTAACATGTCTATTGGTTACATGGAGATCTATATGAATAATTTCATTGTATATGGGTGTAATTTTGAAGAAGCTAAATCTAATATGGAAGAGGTCATAAAAATATGCCAAGAATGCAACCTCTCTCTGAATAGTACAAATTGCTACATCATGATGGAAAAGGAAGTTGTTTTAGGCCACTATATTTCATCCTATGGCATCCAAGCTGATCTCAAAAAGATATAAGGACTATGCCCACTATAGAGAAACAAAAAGATGTCAAAAGATTTCCTAGACATGTTGACTATTATAGAAGGTTTATAAAGGATTTCAGCCAAATAGTAGCCCCATTATATAATTTTCTGAAGAGAGACTTTGAATTTTCATGGAACTCAGAATGTGACATGTCATTCCAACAATTTAAAGAAGTCTTGACCAAGGCAAATGTTACGAGGCCCTAGTTGGAACATACCATTTCATATTCATACTAATGCTACAGATATGCCATAGGTTTTATACTAGGACAAAAGAAGGAATAGTTGAACATGTTATATATTACATCAATAAGAATTTGCAGAGAGTTGAGCTAAATTTTACTGTCATAGAAAAAGAGCTACTTGTTGTAATCTATGCACTTAATAAGTTCAAACACTACATCAGTGGTTATGATATTTTTGTGCATATTAATCATGCAACCATAAAGTACCTAATGAACAAGCCTACCATTTCAGGAAAATTAGATCACTTGTTGCTACACGTGCAAGAGTTTGACATCAAGGTAATAGATAAATTGGAAAGAGCTAAAGTGGTGGCAGAGTTCCTTTCAAGATTACCTGATAATCCTACAACCATTGATCATAGTTTTCTAGATGAGCACCTATTTTCTTTAATAGCCCATAATCCATGGTACACTGACATTGCCAACTACCTTTGTATATGAAGAACACCAACAAATTTTTCCTCCAACGAGCAAAGGTTGTTGACAAAGAAAAGCTTCAACTTCTCTTAGATTGTTGGATGTATGTTCTATGTTGGACCTAATCAAGTGATGTATAGATGCATAAGAGAAGATGAGACATGATATTTTGCATGCCTCTCATGATAAACCATGTGGAGAACATTTTGGAGTGAAGATGACTACTTTCAAGATTTTGATAACTGGGTACTACTGGCCAACTCTTCACAAAGATGCAACAAGATACACAAAGAAATGTCATACATGCCAAAGAATGGGTGGACCTACTAAATCCGATGAAATGTCCCTGCATCCACATGTATTAGTTATACTTTTTGACAAAAGGGGAATTGACTTTGTTGGCCCAATAGAACCTCCATCCAAAGGTAAGTCCTACATCTTAGCCTATAGTAATTATGTCACTAAATGGGCTGAAGGAAAACCTATGAAACAGTCTAGGGACAATAATGTTGCTGAATTTTTGTATGAAGAAAATTTTACAAGGTATGGTGTTCCTAGGGAATTAGTGTCTGATTAGGGTTCCCAATTCACTTCAAGTCTCACAACTGCACTCATGAATGAATATACCATTAGACATGGTTGTAGACACCTAGATTTGGTTACACCATTAGAAAATCTTATTTAGTCGTCTTCTAGGACATTATTGATTAAATATTTATTATTTAATTAATTAATCATCATCCCCTAGTTTATTTATTTGTTTAATTGACTATAGTCCAATTGATGAAATCAAATGATAACCCAAAATCAATTCATCAATTAAATCCCTATTCCTCTATTAAATTAAATAAATACCAAAACCTGTTTGATTTAATTTCTCAACCCCCTTTTATTAAATAAATCATTTCATAAATCATCCTAAACCCCTAAACCATCCCTAAAACCACTTTACCTCTAATCCAACCCATTCACCCATACTAACCTCACTTAGCCAACTAACTAAGTCATCCCATCAAAGCTAAGCCACTTACCTCTTAACCCCCTTCCTAAGCCAAGCCTAATCCCCCTCCTAATCATGTGCACAACTTTAAGCAAGGATTAAGAATTGCTAACCCAAGCCAAAGTCAATGGTCTCCCTTGTCCTCTTCCATTCCCATCTAAGAGCATTAATGGCTCTTACATGCCATTAATTCCTCTTACATCCCTCTTACACACTCTTTCTCCCTCATTACTCCCCTTAATTCTCCATTTTGACCACCCAATCCCCTTGTGACACTTGTCACAAGGCTAGAGCTTTGAAGAAGCACAATCCATGTGTTCTCCTCTCATTTCATCCTAGCCATTCCTCACCTTTTCTCCATCCTCACATCTTGGCCTTCCATCTCACTACCCCTTAGCCTATAAATTGAGCCCTTCCCCTCTCACAATATATCATCTACCAATGCAAGCTTATAATTCCCCACTAACCACTACAACATATCCATTTACACCCTTACCATGTTAAAATCCATCTTCAATTTCATTGTTGAATCCTTCACTCATTTCCATGCATGATAAAAAAACCCACCACTTGAAGCTTGAGCACCACCAAGCACATATCCATCCATATCTGGACATATCTATGTCATCACAGGTCACACTTGAGGAGCTTACCATTTTTGGTCTACCTTCCTCCATGGTGTCCACCTTTGTCTTATCATAAGTGTTGTTATGTTATTTAGTTGTGTATATTAATCTATTTATTAATGTTCTTAACATACTAGGTTTTATAGCATTACAATGGTAAGTTGTCTCCTTACCACCCCCAAGCTAATGGACAGGTTGAGATAACCTATAGGAGATTGAAGAAAATTTGACAAAGATAGTAGAAATCCATAAGAAATATTAGACATCTCATCTCTAAGAACCACAATGGGCCTATAAGATGATGTGGAAGACCACAACATGCTTTACTCCATTTGAGCTAGTCTATGGAAAGGCAATTGTCATGTCGGTTGAGTTTGAATACAAAACACTCAGTACAACATTGAAACTGAATATTGATCTCAACAAGGCATAAAGAGAAAGGGTCCTACAACTTAATGGACTCAATGAATATAGAGAGTCTTCCTTTTATAAAAATGAAATTATTTAAAGGCAGTGTAAGAAGTGACATGGCAAGTTTATAAAATACAAGCAATTTGTTGTTGGTGATTGGGCACTCTTATATGATTCATGCTATCAACATAATCCTATAAAATTCCAAACTAGATAGTTAGGACCATATGAAATAGTCATAATAGATGATAATGGTTTTGTGCAATTGTCAACCATAGATCCTATATGGTTCAAACTTCTGGTCAATGATCATCGCCTCAAGATCTACAACAAACCACAAAGTAAGGAAGAGTTCCTACAACAATTCAAATTAGATAACACTACCTCTTCTCCTGAAACAATAAAATCTGAGTCTTCCACTTAGATTCACTCAACTCTTTGAATTTATTTCAAAGCTTCATAATTAATACTTTCACTTAGGAAGCCTTATGTACTCATTTACCATCTCATCTTCTATGTTTCCACCCATCCATCCCACCCTTCCCCACTTCACTGTACATGATGACAATGCAATCAGTCTGCCAAGCTAGACAAGTAAGTATGATGTTCTCGTACATATATCTACTCATTTACTTTATATATTTGCATTATTATATACTTAACTATTTAGCTCACACACATGGCATGGTGGGACCCATGCCTCATTTTGAGTTTGGGGTGGGGGGGAGATACTTCATTTTTATTTGTTTATATTGTATGGTCTAATTTTATTTTAATTTTCATATAAGTTCTTACCTAAAAGAGTGATGACATGTCATGATAAAAAGGGGTAAGTTCACATTGATGTGATTATTTAATCTTGTACACCAACTTGATAATTATGGAGTGACATACTACAAGCCAAATTAGTTTAACCATGATGTGACATGCAGGAAAGATTGTGAATTTTGTCATTTTTATTTGCTATTTTTCATGTGATTACAATTGCTTTCATTTTCCTATTTGTGTTAGTTTGAATTCTAGAACTTTGCAAGCCTGCATTGTGAATTTGGTGTTCTGGATCTGTTAATAGCTTGAGATTTTTTGATACAGTAGTGATGGGAGGTGACATAATTCATTGTGAACCTACTATTCATGACCTTGTCCTTCAAGAGTAGCCTACTCAAGAATGATTTGAAGCTAGGGGTTGGTTGAATTATTTTCTCAAATTGACAACATACGTTGATGTGGTGGCTTTCCAGTTCCTAAATTCTCTACATGATGGTATGGATTTATTTAAGGGACTCCATGTTGAATGTAATGAGGATACTATTGTAGCAAATTTAGGGTTATCTCAGGAAGGAGAGCCATATGAAGAAAATATTGATGCCAGGTCTGCAAAAGCCTAGTTCACCTTGCATACTAACGAATGTTTAGAGGTTGACAAGAAGAAGGGCATGAGGAGGACTTCATTGCTAGAACCCTATGACCAGTATGATGAGTACATTATGCACTATATAACTTGCGAGGGTCAGTATCAATGGCTACTTGGGTTTCATTTCAAAATCCTCAATTGCCTTCATCATGACAACATGATAGCCAACCTACCCAATTTCATGTTCAATCTCTTAAAGAAGAGGGTCATTGCAGTTCAAGTGGGTAAGCCAATTTCATTGGTCATCACTATTTAATTAAGTTGTTAGTTGAAAAATCTTTGTAGAGGGATGCAACTATAGCATGGTACGATTTTATATTAAATTATACATACTCTCCTAGAGTCATAGGGCCTAGAGGAGAAGGGGTAGGTACGATAATTAGAACTCCTACTAGTAAAATGAAGGTCATTGAATGCCTAGAAGCCTCTTCCTCTGAAAACCCTAGGTCTGGAAAGAACAAGAAAGATGTATTATCTTGGGTACCCTTTATTTTTAAGAAAAAGAAAGGAAATGTTGAGTCTCATAAGGAACCTGTTACCCCTCAATCTAGAATAAAAACTAGGTCTTCCACCCAGAGGGATAAAGAGGAAGAAGTAGAAGAACATGTACAACAAAATGAACCTCAATGACATAGATAGATAAGGAGCTGAGTGGCTTTGCAAAATGACCTTTAAAGAAAAAAATAGGTTTAGATGAGATGTTTTTAGTTTCAATTGAAGGTGAGCCTTCTAGTGAGAAAAAGAAATGGGTCCCTAAGACCTCACTTAAAGAACCTATTAGGAGGAGTAGTAGGAGATTTTATGGAACTCTCGACAGTGGAAAAGCCCATGCTAAAAGTGTTATTTCTTCTAAAAATGTAGGATAAGAAACAATTGACCTTGAGCCATAGGAAGAAAGAGAAACAATTATGCCACTAAGGAATGATGGGGAAACACAAACTGAAACCAATGTGTCATCAAAAAATGTTGGAAATATTTTTGATGAAATAGAGGAAGTGGTAAATGAGGACATTTACGAGGGGAATGAATCAGTTCTTGAGAAATAATCATTTATTCCTGAGGATAATATTAGCATAAATAAGACTCAGCAAGATCTTACTGCAACAACTGATAAAGACTCCAATGCTGAGGTTTTTGGTGAAAATGAAAAATTTAGTGATCAATCAACTATGCACATTCCTAGTCCAGGGTTAGAAAATCTTGTTCAAGATGCAAAAAAATTAGATGTTGAACAACCACAACCACATGAGGTTGAGCAACCTACCCCACAACAAGAGAAATGTGAAAAACCACAATAGGTGGAAATTGGAAATTAAGAAAGAATAATTTCTTGAGAACTAGAATGCCAGTTCATGAAGAAGAATTGAGTCGGCCAAGAGTTTTTGTATCACTAGGTTGGGTTAGTGAAGAGAGGAAAGGTTCAATGCTTCCACCTAATTTATTTATGCCCTTAAATATTGGACTTAGTTTGTATCAACATTTCCTATTAGAGAAGGCTAATTGGAGGGAGGAAAAGTTAAGATTGGAAATAACTATTCATAATCAGCAACATGAATTAAGGAACAAGGATGATGATATTATTGTGTTGAAAGATAAGGTCACTCATATTACAACCATAATACCTGATTTTCTTCAGTTTCGACCACCAACTCAGGTGTATAGCCTCTTCCTTAAGGAGTAATTCTTGAATTTTTAGATGACTAGAATAGTTCAAGAACTCTGTCCCTCCCTAAACACACCTCGTGAATTTTATTATGCCTTCCTACACCCCCCACCTATGATTAAGAACATCCTTTGTGAGCTCTATTTACACAACCTAGTAGTTCCAGATGATAGGAAATAAAATCCCTTAATATATACAAGAGATATTCAACTCAGAGCCCTAATGTCCTGGATACAAAATGAACTCAGTAGGAAAGAACAAGCAAGACCTTATAGGGGAGAAGAGATTACCATGTACCTACTCTTAAGGCTTGAGGATAAGAATCCTAAGATCTACTACATGGATTAGTTAAAGGTAGCTGATACCAAATCAAAAAGTAAAAGAATTAATCCTTTGAGGGAAGCTACCTATACAAAATTTTAATATTTACCTACCAGGGAACTTAGGGAAGCTATGAGGTCTATCATGTAGAGGTTGATAAGTCTTCCTCAATACTTAAAGGTAAAAGAACCTTACTACAGAATCTCATAATGGAAATGAGGAGGGATCCTAGGTATATTAGTTTGGGTTGAGAAAGAAAAAGTTTATGGTTTCCTCTAAAATTTCAGTCACCTTTTCTCATTCATCCTTTGCTTAGTGTCAATAAGGATCCTAGTGAATATGACAGAGATGGAGAGGAAATAATTTGGTAGAACGATAGGGAGAACAAAGGATATTACTGAAATGTTGATGAAGGGGGAACTAGTGAGAGTATACATGTTGACTTCCGTGCTAAAATCCAAGTGAAGAATTATATACTTGTTCGAGGACTAACAAGGTATTAAGTTGGGGGGAGTTGTGTAATGCCCACCTGTAGTTTTCTTTTATGTTCTGATTGCCAAATTCTTTTAGGCCAATTTTATGTATTGATTAGTTTTAGAGATACTAGATTTATAGTTTTATAATATTATTTCATGACTTGGATTAGTGATATATCAATGATGATTACTTAGTTGATTATATTTCACATGTTGATTGATGATTATGGTTACTCGTGCATTAATGATTCATAGTTAATAAATAAGATTTATTTCATAGCAATGTGAGATGATGTTGTTAATGATAACTATTTCATATTCATAATGATGCATTGTTATACTTGAACATTTGATGTTTGACTTGTGATTATGATACTTACCCCATACTTGCATGTGTATGGTGTGCATGTTTATTTTATCTTTTTGTCTGATGTGTTTGATGTGGTTAAGGGAGGGAGTCGTAGTCACCTACTAGTCGAGATCTACATGATGTACCACTCCTTGCCATTGCTTGTTTAGTTTAGATATATTTATATAATTGTACATGCTCATCTTTTATGCAGAATATAGGTACCAGGTATTGATTTTCGTGAATTGCCAAGATGAGCGTGTCCTATCATAATAACTCATTGGTAAGAATGAGAAGATAATGTTCAGGTCCAATCCCAATCATAGCCTAATTACTTGTCCTAAGAAGGAGTGCATGTATTTGACTTTCTACCCTTTTTAAACTCGTGAGTTTATCTTTGTATGTGTTGTTTGATTTTGAGCTTTGGTCTGTTTTGGTAACGTTGCTTTTATGTAGATTTCACATATTTCGGTTAGTCATATAATATTGAGAATTATTAAATATTATTTGATTAAAAAGTAAATATTAAAGCATGATAATATTTAATTAATTAAAAAACTAATTAAATATGTGCTTAAATTTAAAAGTCTTAATCTAGAAAATTGGCTAAAGAGAAACTAGAATAAGATGATATTTAATTAATTATAAATTAATTAAATATGTACTTTAGCTTAAAAGATTTAATTTAAAAGTCTAATTTAAGAAGTTGGACAAAAAAAGAATTAAAATATTAAAGATTTAATATTGCTTTATTATAATTATTTATTTAATAATAATTAAATTAGAGTTGCATTTAAACAATGAGCTTTGATTATTATTATTAATTTAAATAATAAACTATGCTTTAATTAGTGTTTGCATTAATTAATAAATTGGAGGAAAAATAAATATAAAAGAATATTTTAATTAAAAAATCTTTAAGTGTGCATGAAATGATTAAATAATAAAAGTTTATTTTAAGGAGAGGCCTTTGCATGTTCAAAAACCAGAAACCCTAGGTAGAGTTAAACTCTTTATTAAGAGATTAGAGCTCATTTTGCAATTACATAAGTTTTGGAAAGCAAAATTCAGAATTGGATCAAAAGGATGTTGAAAGTTTCAGGGGGTCAAGATTTGTATGCATTCACAAATTGTCTCAAATTTTAGCTGTGGTTTTGAGGTAGGTTTGAAAATCCATTACATAATTTGATTAAAAGATCTGTCTACTTCGTGTCTTCTTGAGTGTTTGCATATTACTTATTAATTTATTGTATTGATTGTTGAACAAAGAATTTTGTTGGATTTTGAAAAGGAAAACTTATTAATCAAGAAAACTTGATTGAGGAAAATTATAGAAAAACTAAAGAAAATTATTGTGACTATATTCTTATAAACCCCTTTCTAATATAACAAAAATTTGATTATTAAAAATTGGAAGAAAACAATAAATTGAACAGTTAGGGTTTCAATTTTTAATTTGTCATTAGAACCATGAGATTATCATAAATTTTCTACATATAGATAAATATTATTCTTATATCTAAAATAATTTAATCGCAAAATATATTGGAAAAAGAAAAAAATTAATTGAGAGGAAAGCACATTGTAACTAAATGTGTGCATGCATGTGAAAATAAATATGCTAAAAATAAAAACTAAGTATAGTGTGGTTACATGTATGTTAAAACAAATATGCTAAAAATAGAAAGCTAAGTATATCAAGGTTATGTGCATGTGAAAACAAATAAGCTGAAAATAGAAAGCTAAGTATATTATGATTACATGCATGTGAAACCAAATACGCTAAAAATAGAAAGGTAAGTATAGTATGGTTACATGCATGTGAAAACAAATATGCTAAAAATAGAAAACTAAGTATAGTATGCTTGCATGATTTGAGAGATCAAAGACATGCGAAAATACTAATTGCATGTTTATTTTAATTTTATGAAAATATAATTTAATTTTTAGATTTATTTATTTAAAAATAATAATTACTATTATTAATTAATTTTGAAAATTAAATTAATACTACTCATTAAGTATAAAGTGAATGTTAGTATTAGTGATTATTTAAGTTTAATTAAACTCTTAGTTGCATATAAACAATTTTATAATTATTAATGCAAAAGGGAATTTAATAAATAAATATTTATAATTTTATTATATTTTAAGAGAAGTTGTGGAAGAGTTCACTTTGTAATTATTTAGCTAATAACTATTTGACTTTATGAGATAAATTATAAATAATTAAATTAAATTTATAACATTATCTCTATTTGCATTATGAATTAAAGGAAAATTAAATGTAATATTGGAATAAAATAGAAGTCAAATTAATGTTTTAGAAATGAAATTGATATTAGTATTTAATCTAATAATATATATTTATGTTATTAATTAAATCATTTATGATTTAAGATTATTTAAATTAATAACATGATAGTATTGCATGATATTTTATATGCAAAGAGATTGGATATTTAAATACTTATTGATTTAAATAAGTTTATTAACATAACAATTTACATTAACATATGTATTCTTACTTTATTTCTAAACACATCCTTATGACCCAATTTTTTTATTTTTATTTTGAAAAAAGAGGGTAAAAATTTATTCAATCAAATCCAACATATAGAGCAAAGGCCAGAGGCCCAAAACAACACTACATACTCCTGTCCTTTAGTAACAACTGATCAATGATCTCACAATACTTAGAAGGTAACTCATCCCTACCATTAATATCCCATCCACCCACATTCTTTGAAGCCCACTTTGTCAAACAGTTTGCCACTCTATTCTATATGTGAGGGATATGACGAAACGAGACAAAGTCCAAGGACTTACAAAGACTTAGAATTTGTCTGGTTAAAGAGGCAAGTTGCCAATTAACATCTTCCAACCTCTGGTTATTTAGCATATCCACAACAATCTAAAAATCAGACTCACAGATGATCTTCTGCCATCCTAAAGTGCAACCATGCTCAATAGCAACCTTAATAGCTAGGGCTTCCATCAGATTATTAGAATGTTGACCCTTGTAAATAGAGAGGAGGAAAACCACATCACCATCACTACCTCTACCAATAGCACCGATACCAACATGACTAGGGTTCCCCCGAGAAGAACCATCCGTATTGATCTTCAAAATTCCAGTTGGGGGAGGAGACCATCTCCCATCTTGACAAACCTGCTGCTTAACATGGCTAGGTCTTTTTCCTAGAATGCCTCCCTAGTTGTTAACTTCCAGGTTCAGATTCCTCACAATAACATGATCCCCAGGCTCTATAATATTAGACATATCACACTTTGCATAAATCATTTCTTGGAGCCTATGGAGAATCATCTTCCCTAATTGATTGCTTCCTAATTTGGAATCACAAAAAATTCTATGGTTCTTTTCTAGCCAAAGGTTCCAGAGAATGAAAATCGGACCAACCATCTAGGCAACCTGTAAGAAAGAAGTCTTCACTAGAGTTTTGCCCAAACTTTCCCAGAAATCAATAAGAGAAGTGGCATGAATACACCCATGACACCAAGCTTCCCACCATCTATGCCATATCTCTCTCAAAAAAGGGTAGAGAAAAAACAAGTGAGAGGGACACTCCTCATTGTGCAAACAAAGAAAGCAAACTGAAGGTCCCTGAAAAACCTCGTTTGCGAAGATTATCCCGAGTGAGGCATTTCTTCTAAGCCAACAACCAGAAGAAAAAATTGCATTTGGGCCAAGAAAGGTGGCTTCAAATCCTCTTCGACCAGTGCACTTTAGCTAGACCATGTAAGTTCCTGTCAAGTGTAGCATAGCCTTGAGCCAATATGAATTTACCCTTTGGACTAGGAATCCAAGCCAAGCTATCCCTGCCATTAAGTGAACTGCAAAACCTAATCTCCAAAACTTTAGAAAGAAGGGCACGATCCTCAACAGAGCCACCAACTAGCCACTCTTAAGAATCCTTCCAGAAAGTCACCTCAACTTGACCCAGGCATTTGACAATCTTAAAATGCTCCACCTTAAGCTAGCCAACATTAGTAAAAGTATGAGAAAATGGGTAGAAGCTAGGCAAAGCTAGAAATAATGGGAGGGCAGCCATCCTAAGAGTCCTGCCAAAATAGAGTATCTGAGCCTCTGTTACAAATCCAAAAGAGACCCTCCTTAACTAGTTGGGCTCCCTTCTTAAGAGTATCCCAAATACAAGAGCCTTTACCCACCAAAGGAAGTTGTGGCACCTCAGAGCAATCCGCACTAGGAAAGTACTTAAGGGAAAGGATCTTGGCCCAATCTTGGTCTTGATTGTTACACCATCGCCAATACAACTTGGCAGCTAAGGCTGTGACAACAAGAGCCATTAAACAAAGCCCAAGGCCACTAGCATGTTTCAATCTACACATCAACTCCCACTTGACCAGGCTCCACTTTGAGGAAAGAAAGCTACCAAACCAATGGAATTGCCGAGATAAAGCATCAAAGTCACTCACAAAATTAGAGGGTGGAACCTAAACACAACACCTGTAAATGGGGAGAGACTGCACCACATTCTTTAGAAAAACCACTCTCCCAATAGAAGATAACCATTTGTAAGTCCAGTGACTAACCTTACTACTGAATTTATCTGAAATGCCCTACCAGTAATCCCTCTACTGAGAACCCAAGGAAAAAGGGACCTCGAGATACATCAAGGGAAGGGAACCAATTTGGAATCTAAGAATTCCAACAATCTTATTCTAAATAAGACGAGGAGTATTAAAGAAATAAATGAAAGACTTATCATCATTAATTCTCTGACCCAAGGCTTTTAAATAGGTATCCAAAGCTTTCCTGATGTTCACTGCTTCACTAATTCTAGCCATGCCCATCCATCCAATATCATCCACAAACTAAAGATGAGAATATGAAGGATGATCATTTTTCCAACTCCATCCTTGGATAAGTCTCTGTCGCACTTGAGTTTTAAGAAATCTACCAAGACCCTTTGCCATGATCATGAACAAGTAGGGAGATAGAGGGTCCCCTTGTCAAAGTCCTTGAGAGGCACTAAATAGATCTGAAGGTTCTCCATTAATAAGAGCTAAGAAGGAGGATGAGGTCACACAACTAAGAACCCAATCCACCCACTCCTCAGCAAACCCAAAAGTCAAAAGAATTTTCTGTAAGAACTCCCAACTCAACCGATCATAAGCTTTGGCCATGTCTAGCTTAATGAACATAGCTTTCTCCTTAGAAGTAGCCATAAAGTGTACAGCCTCCATTGCTATCACAACCCCATCAAAAATTTGTCTTCCATCAACAAAGACACCTTGTTTAGCAAGATCAAAGAACCAAGGAGTGCCTTGAGCCTCTCGATAATCAATTTGGTGATAATCTTATAGACAACATTACATAACGCTATAGGCCTAAATTGGTCCAACTGATTTTCCACTTCTTTCTTAGGTATAAGAGCCAAGAAGGTAGAATTTAAAGACTTCATCATCTATTTATTCCTATGTGACTCCTAGACCACCTCTAGGAGATCATACTTTATTATCTCCCAGAATTCTTGGAAAAACTCAATCGAAAAACCATCTAGACCAGGGGCCTTACCTTTCTTCATATTGAATAGAAATTTATCCAATTCAAAAAGCAAGATAGGACTTAAGAGGGCGCCATTCATCTCAGCAAAGACAAGGTGAGGGATACAATCCAAAATGTGCCACTCCCCAGGCCTAGAATAAAGATCCTCCCTAGAGAAGAGAGCAAAGAAGTAATATACTGCTTCCCTAGAAATATCTTCACAAGAAAATATCTTTGCTCCATCAGTTAAGATAAGAGAGGAAAGATAATTCCCATGCCTGCGTGCCTTGACCGAGTTGTGAAAGAAAGCAGTGTTCCTATCCCCCTCTTGAAGCCAATTGATATGAGATTTTTGCTTCTAGAAAATCTCCTCCTGAAACTCCCATTCTTCCAGATCCTTAAGAGCAGAGGACTCAACTTTACTCGGCTTAGAGTTAACCCATTTTCACGAATCTAGTGAGTAATATCATCCAGCTTGGTTTGAGCATCACTCTTCTAAACATGAAGCAACTCGAAGCACTGTTTATTCCATCTCTTAAGCCTGTACTTCACATGTTGAAGCCTCTTACTGAAATTGTACATGGTCATACCATGAGCAGGCATTCCCATACCACCAAGCCACAATAAGATTAGGTAAAGATAAGTCTCTAAGTCACATCAACTAAAATTTGAAAGAGGGATTCTTGGTAACTCTGTATGAAGTGATGGAAAGCTTAATGGGCCAATGATTTGAGCCCCTCTAGTCAAGAATTTTAAAATTGGTGATCCACCTGTTGTCTAACCAATAGCATGAAACCAAAAATCTATTAAGCCTTTATGAGATAGCCTAACCACTACATCTTCTATTATTCCATGTAAAGACACCATTGGTTGGCTTCACATCAATGAGATTTAATGAGCCAATCATATCTCTAAGAAGATTTGAAGATGAGTCTAGCCTAGCTAGCCCACCCTACTTTTCCTCTAGACTAGTAACTGCATTAAAATCTCCAGCCATAATCCATGGGAGAAAGGTGTCCAAGGACTGGATGAATCTAATATGAGCCCATAACTAGGATTTACCTGTAAAATTAGTAGGAGCATAAATATTGGACATAAGGCACCTTTCTCCATTCTCAAAGCTAGTAGCAACCAAAGAAATGGAGGACCAACTGGAGATCCACCATAAGGGGAAGACTTTCCTTGGGTTCCAGAAGCAAGCCACCCCACCTGAAAAGTTCAAGGCACCCACCCCCTACCAAGAGCCTTGGGGATAGATACATGCAACACAATTAGCCAAACCATCCAATGAAAGTTCTGTTTCCTGAATAAAGACCAAATTAGGATACTGAGACTCAATTAATCTACGAACAACCTTTTGTCTAGGGATGCTATTCAACCCCCTTACATTCCATGATAGTAAAATCATTTATGGGGGTGGGAGAAATGAGAATCAATGGGTTTCACCGACCCAGATTCAACCAAATTTTTACCCATAATCTTCACCTTCTCCTGATCAGACTTTCTACCACTCTTTGTTGGTTTATCTAAAGGCCCCTTCTTGAAGGATTTCTATTGTATGCCTAAAAAAAGAGGGGCCTTATTACTCTTTGCAGAATCAAAGGTTCCCTTGGGCATAAGGGGGTCAGGAGCCACCAAGACAAGCCCCTTTGAACCCTGTGACCCATGAATATCTCCAATATCTTGAACAAGAGGAGGCAAATCAATATCCAATTGCCTGGCCTATAGATCCCCTATCACTAGAAACTGATCCTCACTCTACATATCCCTAACTAGAATCTCGTGTTGATTTTTGGCCTCGGGAGAAAGCTCAATTGGGATACCTTCCTCTTAGACCATGTCTCCAAGAACATCAAACTTGTTAAAGGTGCCATATGTTCACCTATCCATCCAAGTTCTCTTCTTACCTTTACCTCTGTTATGAGATTTAACTTGAGTAAATCCCTTGCTATCAACAAGTCCATTAGATAACTTAGCCTTCCCATTGTCCTCTCTAGGGGGTTCAGGAGCATCCATGGTGGGGTTCTTATTCCTGAGACATCTGCGAAATAAATGTCCATACTCATGGTAGATTCTGCATCTAAATGGTAGGGTCTCATAATCCAGCTACTAAATCCAAGAAACTGAGCCCATACAAATCTCCATAGAATCTGGTAATGGATTATTTAAATCAACTTCTACATAAATACGAGCAAAAGAGATTACCTTACGATCCTAAGTCTGTGTAGCTGGTCCCATAGGTTTTCCTAGAAGCATCAAGATTGAGTGAAAAATATCTTCCCTCCAGAATTCCAAAGGAAATCTTGGCAAGTGAATCCACATCAAAACTCAAGAAGGGATTTCCTCGGCAGAGTTAAAGCCCATGTGCCAAGGCTTGATAAAAAGCCCCACCTTATTAGAGAAATAAGGACCACCTTCAAAGGCCTTATTCCTATCTGACATGCTTGAGAAGATAACCATGAAATAATTGTTAGCTGCTACCAGAATCTCCATATCTCCTTCTAGGTTCCACACCCGACAGGCCTAGGAATCTAACATAGGCAGTGAAAGGTCAAGGCCCAAAAATCTGCAAATAAGAGCATGATTGCTCTAGTACTCAACATCCTTTGAAACCTATTTAGGTTGGATAACCAAAATTGGCTAGACCTCGACTTTCTACAAACATCCATTAATTTTCTGTAATCATATATTCCCATTTGAAGAGGATTCTCCTTCCGCCGATTAGGGTTTACCATCCATACCCTTACTATTGGCATGCACTATCGAAGTTAGATCACCCATCTCCAAATCTTCACCAGAAGGCATGGAGGAGGCGATTCCAAGTTCCCCCATTCACCTGGGACCCAGACTAAGTAAATTAAAGAGGGAAAGAAGGGTAGAAACCCCTCAACCACACCCCTCGTAGACCCTACCAAGGACATGGAAGTGGAAAAGGATGAGACATAGATGTCCACCCATGGCTGAAGGAGGACCAAGCCACCTAAAATAGTAGCGCCCACCCAATTCGTAGCAAGCACCAACCTTCGAAAACATAGAAACAATGCGCAACAGGGAGAAAAATGAGTCACGAGGTGAGCTAGGGCACGCACGCCCTAGCCATAGTCTGGAAATTGCACATCATCATCTCCAAATTTGATTACTTTATGACCCAAATTAAACAAATGAACTTGATGGAAGTAAATCATGTGGCTAAAAATTATGTGTTTTCTAATATTCTATTTATAGTCTTTTGATATTTATTTTCATGATGGTTTTTCTTTGTGGGTTGCTTAGTTGGCCAAGTTACAATGTGAACTAGAGGCATTTTTAGATTTCTTTTATGATTATTTGACTGGATGTCATGATGAACTTTATGATTTGAATTGAGATTTATGTTTTATGGGCTTTATGTTATTGAGCACTTATGAGAACTTGGGTTTTGAGATACAATGTTATTTTTGGGTTGCCTATTAAGGAACCAAATTTGATCAATATTACTCTTGTGGTATGAGACACTATCATGGTTTGTGATTTTTGGGAGGTTGTCTGGGTACATATCCTTGGGAGTGGCTTACAATAGGGGTCTTGGACCCAAAGTGGTCAGTGCCAGGGTAACCTATTGTAAGTTATGTAATAAGTGATAATCTAGTAGTTAATATTTTGGGGAAACACACTAAAAAAATAAGTTAGAGATATTTGCCCCATCCATCCCTTGAGTGCTTGTATAGACTAAGGATGGGAATGGGATGATAGTATGACTAGTTTGCCTCATCTTCTTGAGATGGTTTTCTGGTTCCACATGTGTCACATTAAGGGTCTAGGGTTCAGAGTAACTAGTCCAAGGTAACTCAATGCTTGAGGGTCTGGGATCTATTGAGAGATTAGTCTAGGGTAACTCAAGTAGTTTGACCATGTGATGACACTCCCTAGAATGTACCCTGAGTCTCCTCCATAGTTTTATTTTTGTATTTGCCTTTGGTGGTGTTGTTATTGGTGGTGTACTTCTTGTTGGATGTATTTAATATGGTTATTTACTTTCATTGATGGTGATTGGTGATTTATGGTTGATGTAATTTTGGCATGTGGCTTTTGTCTTGAGGTGGATATCTTTCATTGACTTTATCTTATGATTTTCATGATTTGATCTATTGTTGGTATATGTATGATGTTGGTGTTGGATTAAGTGTTCTTCCTTTTGGAGTATCTTATCTTTTTGATTAGTAAGTGTTACCTTTGAGTTAGTTTTGGCTATTAGAATTCTTTGCCTAGAATTATTTTATGATTTGATTATCTATGTGTGGATCGTACATTATCTCTCCTGCACGGTGGGAGTAGGAGCCCGATTAGGTGACCACGCAATTGGGAGGTAGTGTATTCTTACCATTTGGGTCCCCTTCAGATTGACAGATGTTGGATGATCCTTGATAAAATGGTACCATTATCATTCTTCCTCTTATCCTAAAGGCTTCTATTCATTTGATGTATCTATGTATCATGTGTTTTGAGATCCTACGGGATATTCTATTTTATATTGATGTAATTGCATCTATTTTCACATATACTATGACATGTGCAGTGGATGTTATTCATTAGATGTGCTTTCATATTATTAGTTGTACTTATGCATTTTCTTATATGACTATATATGTGTTTATTCATTTTATGATTATGGACAATGTAATTGAGACTTAAACTTATTGATAAAACTTTCTTAAATGTGACTCAACGTGAAGGAACCCTTGATGAATTGAAACTATATTTGTAATTGATTACATGTCCTTTATGTGTATGTATATATTGCTTCTGCATTATTGTTACTTTGATGTTGTTTAAACTTTAAAAAAAAATTGTTTAGTAAACTTTGTAACATATTAGGTTTATTTCTTTTAGGGTCCCGAGCAAGGCATTACAAGTTGATGGAAGTATTTAATAGTATTTGTTATGATAAGTTTCATAGTCTTTTTGATAGTTTTATATGTTCATATTAGAAGACTTTTAAGATGTGATGACTGTATAAACATGTGGATTTGTGAACTTCTATATTTTCATGGTTTATGGACATAATACTATAAGTTAGAACTTTTGGATGATTAACGAAATTAGACATGTGCATGTTGAATGAATATGATGTTCTCTTCCTATAGCTTAATGGGGAATGTTCCTGTAGTCATGTGTTGTGAGAAAAAAATAGTTAATTAGTGTATTAAATGTTTTTCTATGGATTAATGTTTTGAATTTATGTTTCAAAGTTGGAAATTGTGTTAACCCTTCGCAGGAATGAGTAGACTATACTTGAGGTGTGACATCAAGTACTTGGAACCACATCCTTGCAATAGTTACAACAAACAATTAAAAAGGAATGAGTCAAATTAACTATCAATGCCCCTCCCTAAATCTAGGAGCATGATGAACTATATTCTAGGAAGATTTGTTTCATGATTAATGATTCTTGATATTTTTCTTAATTCATTGAAATATTCAGTTGAACCTACATTGTGGAGAATCTTAAATGTAGGAAATTTTGTTTTCAGTTAGATAGGATAAATAAGCAGTTGCTCTAATTTTCCAAAGTTAGTCACAAATCCTTTTATAATGCAACAAAAAGTAGCCAAACTTATGACTTTGTAATTCTCAGTTGTATTTGATGAGTTGAATATGACTAACATGATGCTCTTTCTATCAAGTATTTAGTTCTGAATAGTTTCTATATTTTCTTATCCAAGGGGACCCACTTGGTGAGTGAATACTTTCTTTGGGTAGGAATTAGTTTCTAGCTGGTTTAGAAGTAAGTTAGTATTGTGCTATTTATGTAGCCATGAGTAATAGAACCAGAGATTGTTCTTGTAGCATAGGCGGTAGATTAGTTTCATTTATGTATTGAGGTGCTTCCAATATAATAATTTCTTTTGTTTCAAGTTCAACATCATAGTTTACAAATTTCATTCCTATAGCTTAGTGATGACCCTTAAAAAGGGTTTTAAAGAATATATTTTGTAGACATCATTTCAAGTTTACATCCCTGGTCAATATAGTAAATGAGTCTGATAAGTCATTGGTTGTCGCTTGAGGATTCCCAAATCCACAAGTTATAAAGTTTAGTTTCCAAGCTAATATATTAGTCAAGCAAATGTTAGCCCTAATAACACCTCAACAAATGGTGTTCTTGAGGGAAGGAATAATACAATAATAGACTATGGTAGAACCTTAACAATTCAAAAGAACATTGCACAAGTCTACTGGAGAAATATTGTGAGTAGAATAGTATATACATTGAATAGGGTTCAAATAAAGAAAGGCACACACAAGACTCCTTGTGAGCTATGGTTTGGCCTCCCACCATCTGTGAGCAATTTTAAGTTATTTAGAAACAAATTCTACATAAAGAGAGATGAATAACAAGGAAAGTTCAAGCCTAAGAGTAATGAAGGCATCTTTTTATGATACTTTAATAAAAGTAAGGCCTACTGATATCTTAATACCAAAATAAATAAGATACTAGGGTCAACGAATATAAAGGTGAATTAATTCTCAAAATAAAATGATGAAGGGAGTAATAGAGAACCATAATACTATAAAAAATTTGCATACACCCTACTTGTTGCACCAGTAGAGGAGAAGTTGTAGAAGTTGCACAGGTAGAGGAAGTACATCCCTTGGACCTAGTAGTTGAGGCACCTAGAGAGGAACTGGTGTTGGCTAAGTATGTTGGAAGGCACCACCTAATAGACCAAATTATTAGATACAAGGATGCTAGAGTGATGAAGAGGAGAAAGGTGAGAGAGACAACCTATCTACTATTGCATGTTGAGCCTAAGGCCACAAAAGAGGCCTTAAAAGATGAAGACTGGATGAAGGTCATGGAGGAAGAAATTGGACAAATAGATAAGAATAAAATATGGACCATAGTTTCCAGCCAAGGGACAAGAATGTCATTGGCACAAATTAGGTGTATATAAATAAGATGATGAGAATAGAGAAGTGATAAGAAACAAGGCTAGACTTATCTGCAAAAGGTATGCACATGAAGAAGGAATAGAGTATAGGGAAACCTTTACAATGGTGGCTAGAATGGAAGGTGTCGGGATACTCCTAGCCTTCACAATATTCAAAATACTTAAAGTGTATCTTATGGATGTAAAGTCTTCATTCCTCAATGGAGTTTTTGAAGAAGAAGTATACATTGAAAAAACTGAGGGATTTGGATATAAATATGGAAAGGAAAAAGTGTGTAAGTTAAAAAAATCCCTATAAGGACTTAAACAAGCACGCCATCCATGGTATGAGAGGCTATGCTTGATCAAAATTAGAGTTTGTAAGAACCAATGACAACAACAAAATCTACTTGAAGAAAGAAGCTAGGGTTGGATTGCTAATTGCAAAGATATTTGTAAATTACTTCATTTTTTGGAGGTGATGATAAGATGAGCAAGGAATTTGTAGAAGAGATGAAGAAACAATTTGAGGTGTCTATGATCAGAGAGATAAAATTCTTCATTTTTAAAGAATATATTTTGTAGACATCATTTCAAGTTTACATCCCTGGTCAGTATAGTAAATGAGTCTAATAGGTCATTAGTTGCCACTTGAGGATGCCCAAATCCACAAGTTATAAAGTTTAGTTTCCAAGCTGATATATTAGTCAAGCAGATGTCAGCCCTAATAACACCTTAACAAAATGGTGTTCTTAAGAGAAGGAATAATACAATAATAAACTGTGGTAGAACCTTAATAATTCAAAAGAACATTGCACAAGTCTACTGGAGAAATATTGTGATTAGAATAGTATATACATTGAATAGGGTTCAAATAAAGAAAGGCACATGCAAGACTCCTTATGAGCTATGGTTTGGTCTCCCACCATCTGTGAACAATTTTAAGTTATTTAGAAGAAAATTCTACATAAAGAGAGATGAATAACAAGGAAAGTTCAAGCCTAAGAGTAATGAAGGCATCTTTTTAGGATACTCTAATAAAAGTAAGGCCTATTGGTATCTTAATACCAAAATAAATAAGATAATAGGGTCAATGAGTATAAGCGTGAATGAATTTACAAAATAAAATGATGAAGGGAGTAGTAGAGAACCATAATACTATAAACAATTTGCATACATCCCACTTGTTGCATTGGTAGAGGAAAAGTTGTAGAAGTTGCACAGGTAGAGGAAGTACATCCCTTGGACCTAGTAGTTGAGGCACCTAGAGAGGAACTGGTGTTGGCTAAGTATGTTAGAAGGCACCACCCAATAGACCAAATTATTGGATACAAGGATGCTAGAGTGATGACAAGGAGAAAGATGAGAGAGACAACCTATCTACTATTGCATGTTGAACCTAAGGCCACAAAAGAGGCCTTAAAGGATGAAGACTGGATGAAAGTCATGGAGGAAGAAATTAAACAAATAGATAAGAATAAAATATGGACCATAGTTTCCATCCAAGGGACAAGAATGTCATTGGCACAAATTAGGTGTATATAAATAAGATGATGAGAATAGAGAAGTGATAAGAAACAAGGCTAGATTTATTTGCAAAGGGTATGCACATGAAGAAGGAATAGAGTATAGGGAAACCTTTACAATGGTGGCTAGAATGGAAGGTGTAAGGATACTCCTAGCCTTCACAATATTCAAATTATTTAAAGTGTATCATATGGATGTAAAGTCTTCATTTCTCAATGGAGTTTTTGAAGAAGAAGTATACATTGAACAAAGGTGTTTGGATATAAAGATGGAAATGACAAAGTGTGTAAGTTAAAAAATCCCTATATGGACTTAAACAAGCACCCCGTCCATGGTATGAGAAACTATACTTGATCAAAATTAGAGTTTGTAAGAACCAATGACAACAAAAAAATCTACTTGAAGAAAGAAGCCATGGTTGGATTGCTAATTGCAAAGATATTTGTAAATTACTTCATTTTTTGGAGGTGATGATAAGATGGGCAAGGAGTTTGTAGAAGAGATGAAGAAACAATTCGAGGTGTCCATGATCATAGAGATAAAATTCTTCATTGGACTACAAATATATATAATGGGAGGTAGAATCTTCATAAGTTAGACTAAGTACGTGAAGGAGATTATGAAGACCTTTGGATTAGAGGAGTCAAAACTGATGGGCACCCCAATGGAAATCTATTGCAAGTTGTCAAAGGAGGATGGGTCTAGAAGTGAATGTGATTCTTTATTGGTCTATGATTAGTAAACTATACTATATAGTGCACAATAGACTTGACATTGCACAATATTTATTCCAATTTTTGGAGGTGTCATGTTTCATTGTTGAAGATCCTTCCTGCCTATGACTTTATAATTTTACTCCAAATTTGGATGCCTTCAACACCTTTTTAATTAGTCACTTCCCTTCTCTCTTTTCTTATTGATTTCTTGGCTATGTCATTCTTGTATATGTTATATTATTTTATGTTGTCTACTTGGTCATTATTCTAAAAATTATAGAATTTTGAACCTATGAACCACCATGAATGGTTTGAACAACTTTGTACTAAATTCAAAGATGTTCAAACAAGTTTGATGAAGTTTGATGTAGTTCATAAGATGTCTAGAGATGGGCCTCATGTATAGATTATACCAATTATTCTTGTACCTCATGGAACAATCTTGTACTAAATTTAAATGAATTCAAAAGAATTCACTGAGCTTTCGAGTACTATGACATGGTTTGATGCTATGGATTAAAAGGGAATATATTGAATTAATTATGGTACAACATCATTAAAGATTGAGGCGCTAGGAAATGATATATTTGGTAAAATGGCACCAACATGAGTGTGGAAATTTTGACATGGTAAGGTCGAATATGAGAAATGATAGTTATTAATTACACATGCCACAATGTTGCCAAATCAATATATTTTACTACATGCAAAGCTTTCCATAATTAACCCTCAAGATATGTTTCATTTTATCTGTCATTTTAAGAGTATTATATAATTATGGATGAATGGAAATATTTATTTCTAAATGTAAATTATGATATGAAACAAAGGAGTATGAGGGAGTGTTTATAGTGTCTGCAAGTTCAAGGTAAATATTGATAACTTTTCTTTATTTATATTTCTAGAATTTAATTGCATGAAGCTTGAAGGGTTGTAGTTTGTTTAAAAGAACAGTCATGAGGTCCACACTGCATTTCTTTGAGAATGTCACAAGTATGAATTGCAAGGGTCCTATCATATTTGATACTGATCTAAAGTGGGTAGATGTAGAAAAGATAAATGATAAATTGTCCAACCAATTAGTCAAACCCTTAATTTTAGAAATCATATTGAGTGGTTAATTACCTATCGTGACCTTCTCACCTGCAGTCATGAGTCCTAAACTAGTCCAAGAATGCATAAAGTGCTATGATTTTAGGGCTAAATATATTAAGAAAAATGATGGTGAGGTGTTGATCTCTGATAATAAAGAGACTATAATGTCCAAGTTGAAGATCCTAGAACAACCTTTCTTAGAGTTCGCCTCTATCTAGTCCTTAGCTAACTTTAATGCATTTGCCCAAAAACATCTCAATATTATAGTAAGAAACTAAACTAAACAATTCTACAAGGGGGGGTTATTGTTTATCCAAAGCCTCAATAAAAACCATATGAAGCCATACATCCATGATTTGGAGGTGCTATTACATTCCCTTGAAGCCTTCTTATTTGGGGAGTGGGTGTATTTTATATTTAAATAATTCTTGAGGGTAAACAATGCATGGAATGGGGAGAACTCATAGTAGGTTCATTGGTAGATCAACTTAAATTATCGTAGGTAGTCAAGAAGTATTTCTACATGTTTTCCTACCTAATGTACTTCCTAGCTTGTACCCAAAAATTAACTAGGATTCTCCATGAACCTTGGAACAACATCATTGTATATGAGTATCACCCCATGCTACAAAGAAATAAAGTTGTTAACAATTATAGGAGGGTGCATGATGTGTTCATGGGAAAGCTATGTCTTGAACTAGCCATAATCCCAGAATGAACGATGTCACTAGAAGCCCAAAATTTGGTTCAAGTACATGGCATATTTTATATTTAGTTCCCTTGGTTCACATATAATACAATTGGCATTTTGAAGATGAATCTATAAAGTTTTTGAGGCATGCATTGGATTGTTTCAAGTTGGCAGAGGAATGTATACAAATTTGTCTTGTGCTCAGGAGATTCCTTCCTGATGAGAAATTAGAGATGATTTTCCCCATTCAATTGAGTCATATTGCATGTAAATCTATGGAAGATGTAGTTAGAATATGTTGTGATTTATGCAATTTTAACATCAAATATTATTATGAAAAAAAAGAGTTTGATAATAAAGGCTTCCTTTAGATGAGCTCTGGAATTAGAGGATTCGATAGTACCGGTTCCTCATTTGGAAGACTTTTGGGAGGATTTTCTAGATGAGAAAGAGGTTGATAAAAGAGATAATTCCAGGTTACAATTGTCCCAAGTTGCCACTCTATAGCTAAGAATGAATATAAAAAGAGTAGAAAATGACTATTCCAATGCCATTAAGCCATAGTATAAAAAACTAGAGCTTTCTGTTACCTATAATAGGTTGGACCAGGGAATAAGAAGATAATATCCATGAAAGGACTAGAGCCATTATCATATATATTGAGACTTGACTAAAACATAGGAAAAAAAAAAGAACACAGATGATTCGATAAAAAAGGTCCAATAAAAGTCCTTTGTATTCCCCTATTAACACTTCTAACACATCTCTCTCAATTGATGATGCATATAGAGTACACTTCCAAGGCATAAAGGGTAATTCTAGTGAATAAGATTCTACACCTATTGTAAATCATTCTACCATATAGAGAACTACGTCAAAAGCTAGGTCCAAAAAGCATAGCAAAATGGCCATCTAGGAAACAACTTACATAGATTTGGACAAAGAGAAAGAACTTAGTTCTCCCTCATTGGACATTGAACAATAGACTCAAGTAATATTGGATAATGGCATCCCTGTACTAGACACTCTAGTCACTCCTATAAAAAACATTGAGTAGAAAACAACCTCTAGTTCAATACCACAGTGGCTAACAAACTCAATAAGTGAGAATCATATCTTGATGCTAGTATCCACACCCATCAGGGAAATGGTGAATAAGTACACAACAAAAAACCCCAAACCCAAGAGAGTGAAGAACACTATGAGGTTGGTAACAGATTGAAAGACTGGCAAAGTGACCATAGAGGTTTTCTTGTATAAACTGAAGGAAGGAACCCCATATTTAGAAGTTAATTACTTTGAAATGACTAAGATGGATCTAGGAATTCTAGACATGGATGCTAAAAATCATTTTTTTTAGCACTCTGCATAATAGATGTTGATATTGTCCCAAAAGGATAGCCATGACAAGAAGGAACTCAAATAATTCATTATAGCCATGGTAGAATATATTGACTCATTCAACATCTTTGGAGCATTGCCCCTAGCTTAGGAACTACAAGCCTTCCATCACAATTCCCTTGACAACAAAAAGTTACTAAGTCAAATTCAAAGGGGTAAATCACTAGTCATAACAATGGATGAATGGATGGATGGGATAACCAAATATGGGCACATGTTAATTCAGGAGCCCGACATTTTTTTTAATGATGTAGAGGCATTGCTTAGAGAGATGCAAACCTAGATTCAAATTTTGGGGACAATCAAAGGCAAATGGGTTGTGACAGTTACACAAATTTTAGATGTCAAAAGGTATGGAACACCCAAATCCTTGACTAAAAATTCTTTGAAAATGGTTGATTAATGCATGCCATATGTGTTGAATAAGAATATTGGCTGGAGAAATTTTGTTTTCAAAGTTGCCATTTCTAGGGTTAAGGATATTGAATTAGAAGTTAAAGAAATGCATGATAATATGATCAAAGACATGAAAACTAATAATCCAATTGGAATCCTTTAGTATGAGGAAGGAAACCAAGATTTAGAGACTTCGGTAAAATCCTTCAAAAAATCTATGGCATCTATCAATGAAGAAAATAATCCAACGATGATGGATTTCACTATGATCACACAAGTTTAAGCCATGTTATGTCTCTTTGTTGATCGACTACCCAAATATGTTGATCAAATTGTGAAACTCAAATGTGAAAAAGACATATGGATGGCATGTCTATCAAGTCTGAAGAACCCTAATGCACATACAATACAAGAGTTTATAAGTGCATATAGGGATTGAAAAATCGCTTTTGATGCCACATCTGAGGATGATCAAGAAAAGGAAGCACGACCTGTTTTATCTACCTAGCTAATATTTGGAAAGTTTTGATGATAGTTAAACTTTGGGGTGTGTCCTTTTGACAATGTTTAGTTTTATTTATTTTAATCACTAGGAGGTTAAGTTTTCATGGAGATCTCTTGGTTGTTCCAAAAATATATATGTTGAAGCATAAACTAAAGGGTTAGAAATTTTAGAACAAACATTAAGAATAGTTTGTATAAAATAGTAAGTGTTCTTTTTGGTTTAATGAGATGAAATGAACCTACATACTTCTAAAGTTGAAATACCTTTGTCTTTGAGCATAGATAATATAAATGGACATATGAAAGTAATTTGGATCTTTGAGTTCAAATTCATAGAATGAATATTTCTTTGTGAGTAATGTATTTTGTGCCTTGTGTTTTCTTGATTGGTTCAAATGAGTAGGCATTTAATATTAGAGTATATGTTTAGTTAATTGTGATATTGGTTTAGTTCATGAGGGATACAAAATTTTGACTTTTAGAAATTTTGATTGGTTCTACATGATCGTTGAATTAAGCTCCTTATCTAAGAATAGTGTTATGTGCTTTCTATTTAAAAGTGCTCATGTATATGTAGATTAGTCAAGATTCATTAAAAATCTATGTGAGGGAGATGTACCTTATAAAAATTCAAAGGGAAGTAACCATCACGTACTTACTCAACTGTGGAATGATCATATTTGTTTCCAAGCTAGTGTAATAGACTTAATGTTATAAGGTGACAAAGAAGGAAACAAAACTGTTCACCAACAGATTTTTAGGTATCTACTAGGGATTCATACTGTTGATGACATGGTGCATAAATAATCAACCTTGTATTGAGAACTATGGTCTTTCCACAAAATGACGTTTTTCCCTATATTGCAATAAATTTTAGGATTCCAAAACACCCAGGAGGATTTGATATCTAATTTAAACTTAGTTACATGGAAGTGTAGGAGAAATAACCAACACTACCAAGTGCTTAGGTTTCTAAAAGAGAAAGAAGAAATCAAAGAATGCCTAAGAGGAGTGTTTGTGTTTCAAGAAGTGATAGTCATAAACATGATCACTCATGCCCCTATGAGGAATCAATTAAAAGTTTAAAACTAGTAAGTTGGTAGAAAAGAAGTACACTAGAGATGATAAGAATAATGGATTGGTGTATGGTGACTTTGAAGCTTTAAAGAAATTAATTTTTTTCCCTAATCTTACCACTAGGAGAAAGAGAAAGATCAAAGTCTAGGAGTAGACAATCTTCCCCATCTAAGACCTCATCTTCCTTAGATGTTGTGCAATCTTTAACCATCCCTAGTACAATAACACCTCTCTGTATCAATACCCAACCTTTGAACTTTGTTCTACCAAACATGGCTGAAACTTAGCCTTGGGGATAGGGAGTAGGCCCTTTGAACCTTGGTCCTAACCTTGGTGCCTTGTTAAAAGAAGCTTGTGAACTATTTTTTAAGTTCAACAAAGATGAAAAAACAAAAAAAGAAGATCATTTGAGTTTTTTTCATTTTTCCTATAGTCTTGGATGTCTTGACGAAAGATGTGGTAGCAAGACTTTTTGTGCAAACCTTTAAAAATTCCTCCGCATACTTATTTCATAATATCCTGTGTGTTTTAATAACTAGCTAGAACAACACGATGACATATTTGAAACTAGGTTCAAAGTGGCAGATGATGAATACACTTTGTTACTTTAGCTAAGCCAATTGAAAAAAGAGATACACCTACCTATGAGGGAATTTGTTACCAAGTTTAATAATATATTTCATAAGAGTCCTATAGCTTCAAGGTTGAATAATGAGAACAAGAATGGTTTTGTCTTGAATATTATGCCACCTAATGCGATTTTTGATCTCATACGAGATAGGGTGGTTGAGCTTTCTAAAGTGAAAAGGTTGGAAATTGAGCTAGAAGATGACCTCATTACTATTGGCAAGTGGAAGAGTAGAAGGCAAACTCTAAGTGCTCAATCTTCTACCACAATTGATCCCATTGTACAGAGATTGGTGAATGACGTGGAAACCCTCAAGAAATAACAAAATAAACTTGGCCCATCTTATCATTCACCTTATCAAGATGTTATTCAAAGACAATATAATCAATCTTATGATAAGACACCTCTTTTTCCTTCCTCACAACCTAAATTATAGATTGAAGAAAACCCAGATAAAGAGGTCATGTTTTCTTTCTATTTAACTACAAATCATATTGGAGATAATTGTCTAGATATGTTGAGACACCTTCAAATAAAGATTATGAAAGATGATCATAGGGAAATCACTCATGAAGAGAATAATCAAGGAGGTCTTGGTGGCTCTGGCTCATTCTATCTTGAATATGAGTCAGATTCTGATAGAGGTGGAGATAGTTTGGTCACCTTTGAATACCCTGCATGCAAAATTATCACCTAGAATAAAAGAAACTCCAAATTCACACCTAGTACCACCTCATCAAGTACAACTTCCAAAGATAAAGATCAGACGATACACACTACTCCTAATCCTAAGGTACTAGAAACTAAAATTCCACAAAGAAATAGTATAAGTTCTTCTTATCCTGTATTTGATATAGTTGAATTATGTAAATAATCCACCATATCCAATCCTCTTGCTAAATATTTAAATTTTACTCAAAGGAAATAGAGAAATTAGTTAAATATGTCATAGGAGAATCAAGTCAATAGGTTTAGAATAGTAGTTCCTAGTTGGAGAGATGTCAACTTCACAAGAGTCCACTATTTTTGTGTTTGACACAACTTCAAAACAACCAAAGAACTCTATCTCTCACTATCTCCTAGAAATTGGTGATTAAGATAGGAAACCTAACCCTTTCTACATTTACTTACTTCTAAATGGTCAAAAATTAAGAAACTGAATTATAGACTCGGGTGCATTAGATAATATCATATTCTCTAATTTTGTCAAAGCCTTAGGTTTGACCCTCACTAAGACTTTTGGGAGATTTTACTCTATGAATGGGAGACAAGCTCCATTGATGGGTCAAGTAAAGGATGCCCAAGAAGTCCTTCCCACATGCACCTGATAAAAGGCTAGAGTTGATCATTCTAGTTGTTGATCTCTCAGCTAGCTACAATATGTTGCTTAGTAGAGCTATTTGTAAAGATATGGGTGGAGAAATCAAAATGGATTGTCATAAGCTATTATACTAGTAGGAAAGAAGAAGGTAAAACTTGAACTGAAACCCAAAAAATAAATATACATTCTTTCCTTCAGATGATCCTAAGGCCCAGATACTCTATGAAGAATGCTAGTTTAGTAATTATGTTATCCTCCCTAGAGAAAATGATGAGTTCACTACTAAAAGTTCAAAGGAAGAGGAAGTATAATCTTGAGGTCGATAAGAGTTGTTCAAAATCAAGTTCAGCTATTGGAGTGGTACTTATATCTCCTAAAGGTGATTATATACCTTTTTCCTTTAAGTTGGATTTTAAAAAAACAAATATCATTGTTGAGTATGAAGCCTTATTGTTGGGGTTAGAAGAAGAAAAATACAAAGGAGTGCAGATGTTGGTTGCAAAAGATGACATACAATTGACTGTGAAGAAAGTAAGGGATGTATTTGTAGTTAAAATGAAATGATCAAACATTATAGAAATCAAGTTTGGGATGAGATCGAATTCTTTGATGCTTTCTCTATTGAGTCCATTCCATGAAGTAAGAACACCCGAGCATATTATTTGGTGATGTCTACTTCATTACTGGCACAAGGAGAATTGGACAACTAGAGCCAAAGGGCACACCTAACAATCCAACCACCTTGCTGATTAAACACAACACAAGAAGACACACAAAAAACAACACCAAGGAGAGAGAACAACACTTTTATTGATTCATCCAATGATCAACATATGTGCCTAGCTGTAAGGCCTTTTGGATTACAACCAAATACAAAATACAACTTCAAGATCTACAATCTAGCTTCAGATTTGCAATTCTAGCAACATCTGCCATGACTCTCTCAATCCTACTTCTAAAATAAACCATATACCTCTACTTATACTTGCCAAAATGGATTACAAAAGATTCTAGATCATTACATATAGAAAGGCTGACCTCAAAATAGTCTACACTCATCCCAAGACAAGATCCTATCATTAAATTCATGATCCAAATTAAATACACGAGTTAGCTCAAACTAAGAACCAATCACATACAAGCTAGTCAATGAAGGAAACTTGATCAAAATTCAGCTTGTCAAGATTGGCACTTGGCACAACTGCAACTCAGCAATGTTGGAACTCGATCAACACTGCAAGCTTAGTAGAAACAAAGAAAACAAGAAGTATAACATAGACAACCCAGGATGCTCCTATGTCAGACAACCAAGGTTGAAAGAAATGACTTTCTTGAATCATGCAAATTTCACAACCTGAGCGGATCCAACTCAGATCGAGAAATCCATGTAGCATCTTCAACTAGTCTATTCTTCCACTTCACCAAATACTCATAGCAATCTTTTCCTCTTGTGCCCTTACCAACTCTTTGATCCAATACCTATTCAACCTCTTTAATCTGCTTCTTAGGATAATCATCTGATAAAACAAATCAACAACATTGAATATAGGAGATATATCCATGTCATTAGGTAACTCAATTTCAAAAGCATTACCTCTATCAAACTTCTTCAAGATCTTACAAGGTCCAAAATTCTTCATCTTCAACTTACTATATGTTCTAATAGGAAATCTACCTTTCTTCAAATAAACCATCACCTCATCACCAACTTCAAAAACATGATGTCTCCTAGAATTATCAACATTCTCCTTATATTGTAGTGCTTGCCCCTAGCTCACATTTCTGTTATCAATGCCAAACTCTTTTAGGCTAGTTTATGCTTGATGTTTAGTAGCATTACTTTTAGATTATCTGATATTGTTTTAGATTCAATTGATTTATGATAAGATTACTTGGTACTCTATATTTCATCTATGCATGATGATTATTATAATGATTTCAGTTATTGATGATGATTATCATACGTGTTTTCTTATGGATACTTACCCCATACTTGCATGTGTATGGTGTGCATGTTTGTTTTCTTTATGTATGACATTTTTGATGTGGTTAAGGAAGGGAGTTGTAGTCACCTGCTAGTCTGGATCTACATGATGCACCACTTCCTACCATTGCCTATTTAGCTTAGAATATTATGTCTGTACATGCATGAATTTTATGCAAGTTGTAGGTACCGAGGATCGAGTTCCCTGAATTGCCATGATGAGCATACCCTATCGCATTATCTCAATGGTAAGAGAGGGGAGATAAATTCTTAAGTCCAAATCCTAAACCTTTAATCTATTTTTCCTATTTGAAAATTAGGACAAGTATCAGAGTTGAGTACCCTCTGAATGCATCAAATGACTTTAATTCATGATTATAACCCTTCACTTTGATTTTGTATGTGTTCTTCTATGATGGTTTTTCGTATGTTGTTTTATGAATCCTTGATGATTTTCTATTAATTAAGTCTAATTAAAAGATTAAATTAATGATTTAATTTAATGAAAAATTATTATGATATTTTGATATTTAATTATATTTAATTAATTGGAAATTAATTGAATAAAAAGAATTAAATTTGAAGATAAAAGTTATAAGTTTAAATTTAGAATATGATAATATTCATTTAATTTAATAACAATATATTTAGAGTTCATTTTGGAAATAAATGCTAAATATTATTATTATTTAAGTTAATAAATATTTCATCATTAAGTTTCGAAAATAAATTAAAAAGTGAAAAGATATTAATTTAATAAAAGTTTTAAGTTTGCATGATGTATGCATAAGATTAAAATATAGGAAATTAATTTAAAAGATAAAATAAGTGAAATTAATAAAGGTATTTTAATTGCATAAAGTGCACATGAGTTAAAAAATTTAATTAATTAATTAAAAAGAAGTCAAGTGGAAATTTAATAAAGTTATTTAATAATTCTGTTAACGTACATGAAAAGATAAAAGAAAAAGATCAGTAAAAGTCAATAAGGAGTTAAGGGTTGTGAGCAAGGAGTTCTCCCACAATGAACGCACAATTAGTGCCCCAATTGAAGGAGAGAACTCTTTATCACAATTAGAGGGTTCATTTTTGGGGGGAATTTTAGAAAGGAATTTTGGATGCGAATTTTGGAAGGGAAATTTTGGAGAAAGTTTTAGAGAGAAGTCCTTGGATAGAAGCAAATTCTCTCTCAATCTTCGGGTGGTTGCGAATTAGCATTAGGTTCAAGTAGGGTCTTGTGTTTTGGATCACTAATTATTACACAAATTTTCCTTCCCTATCTTCATCATGCCTGTGGATTGTGAATTCAAATTTCTTTGTGATGAATACTTAAACATTTCAATGTTGTAAATTTTTTAATGCTAGCTAATGTCTTTTGCATGCGTAGAGATTAGAAAACATAATCAAGGAAACCCTATTTTCTATATTAAAGAATTTACTATTTTATTCGGAAAGGGTTTGAAATTTAAAAAAAGAAATTGTTAAGTAGAAATTTGAATGGTTGAATGTATTTTTCCTATCAGATTAAAACTGTATATATATATATATATATATATATATATATATATATATATATATATATATATATATATATATATATATATATATATATATATATATAATGGGGGTGGTTATTTGTTATACAAATTAATAAAAATATATATATATATATTATTGGAAATTGATTTATAAAATTTAATAAATAAAAATAAATAAATAAATAAAATTATATATATATATATATATATAATCACCTTGCTGTTGTCCGCACAGAGGTTGATTGCTACATGCGGTAGCAGTTAACATTGTTGCCGGCGGCAACAGCCAAGCCTACGGCTAATAAAAGTTGGGGGGCTTTCAAAATATACGCATGGTCATTTTTTTATAAAAAAAGTTTGTTTTAAATTATAAACTATGTTTAAGTTATATTAAGTTTAAATCATATTTAAATTAAATGTTATTTAATAAATTATAAATTATAAAATGTGAATAATAATTATTAATTTTTCTTTTATAAATAAATTAATAATTGTTTAATGATAATATAATATAAATTATTTTAAAATAAATAATTATTATGAGATCCAAGAATATTTAATTAATAATATTAATTAAGTTATTATTAGAATATTTTAGAATCATATATTGTGAGTTGTAATGAATATATATATATTAATTTAATTAAAATGTAATTTAATTAAGATTAATTAATAAAAGAAGTTGTTTAATTAAGTCTAAAATTTATTAAATTATTATAATAATAATTTTAATGAAAACATAGATTATTATATTTAAGATCAACAAGTATTATTAATAATTTAATTATTACCTTTGGACTGTTTTAAGATTTTGATTTAAAATCAATTAGGGGTAATTATGCATTTCATTTGGATATAGAAATGAGATAATTTGTAAGGGTAAACTATGGGTTTTATTTGTTTTTGATTAGATAAACATGTTTTACAGGGAACCTGAAACCTGAAAGTTAGTACATAAGAAGGCTGAAAATAAGCGTGATAGCCCAGCCAAAAAAGTTTAAGTTCAAAGGCTGATAATAAGCATTAAGCCCAGCCAAAGAAAAAAGTTTTGAGAAAAGACCAAAAAAAGGAAACAGACAAAGCCATGGCCAAAAGCCAGCACAAAAAGCTAAAATATAGTGAAAAACAAAGGAACAGGCAAGAGTTATTCCTCGTTCTTTCGCTCCAAATCCTGCATCACCTGAGCAGCCTCAAAGGCCTATTGATTCTCCTCTGTTTCCATCTGTTGCCCTCTTTGATTCCCTTGGTCCTATGCAGGAGTGGAGTTTTCCTTTGCAGGGTCATCCTCTGTTCTGGCCTCGTCTCTGTCGTTTCCATCCTCATCCACGTGCGTTTCTTTGTCTTTAATCTAGCCCATAAGAGAGATGATGTTGTTGTTGATGGAGCTTAACAAGGAAAACATCTGGTTGGCAAGGTTGTGATTGTAGTTTTTTAGATTGTGTATCCTCTATTTCGCCAGAGTGAGCCTATCAGCCGAGTTTGTCCTCCTATTGGCATCCTTTCCTTCCCTTGTTGCCTCAATGTGTTTCACCTGGTCTTTAACCTCCTCAAGCTCATGGAAGAGCCATTTGATTGATCTAAAATTATCAATCATGCTATTGCAAGCATTATTTAAGAGATTCATCCCTGTCTCCCTGGCTCTGTCCGAAATAGCCACAATCACCAGATCAATTAATTCTTCTAGCCGTTGCTCTTCTTGATTATCCATTAGGATTTGGGCATCCCATTTTGGTGGTCTTGACATTGAAATTAATCCACGCTTTCCTCCTATCATTGGTTTGCACTTCCCCTTCCACATACCCAACTTTCTCCTCTTTCTGATCCTCAGGGTGGAGATGGACAGGAGAAAGGGGCATCGCAGATGTCTCCTCATAATGAGAGCGCACATCCTCCAGGCTCTCCCTCTTACACTTCTTCCTTCCACTATTGACCTTTATTTCCTCTTGCGTCTCCTTCACCACCTCCTTAGACTCTGGATCCTCCTCATCATCACTGCTTCCCTCCTCAGCCTTCTTAGCCTGCTTCTACCCAAGATCCCTACAGCTTTTTCTGCTTGGGGTTATGGGAGAGGGGGATTTTTTAATAGTCGCAACTTTCCCTGAGGAGGAGACTTCGCCTTTCTCAGAACTGAGGCTCTGAATGTCATCCGAGTCAAAGGAGTAATTGGAACTTCCAGACTCCACAGTCTCAATCTGAGGGGGGGCATTACTAATGGTCTGGGCTTTGAAGTGCTCATGGATAAGAAGCAGTAGCCCTTCATGCAGAGCCAAGTTTGCAATGGGCTTCTTTTTGAAGCTGTCCATCACCTTACTCATGGAGGTTAACAGATAAAAAGGAAAAGAAATTTTGGCTTTCTTTCGAAAATGATTTAAAATAACAAAGTGGTGGGTGTAGCCTCTATCAAACCTTGGGTCCAAAGTGATATATTCAATGACAACTTTCAGCACATACCTCCATCGTTTCTTCATGGAGTCGAGGACATAGTAGGTGTCAAGCTTTTTTAATGCCTTCAATTCCTTCTCACTCTCCACAAAATCCCTTACCGCATTGGCTGAGAGCTTCTTATCCCTGAAGAATTTGAAACCCTTGATTGGGATCTCTGTGACAGCCGCGATAACCTCCTTCGTTATCTAGAAGTTGATGCCCTTCACCTTAACCCTGCCTTCTTTCCATGACCCCACCATACTGTTAGTCACCTCTTGATCATAACTGTGTAGCTTCATGAGATACTTGGTTACCCCACCCTCTTCCAGCTTTTCCCAAACTTTCGGCCTGCTTCTCCATTTCTCAAAGTCCCTCACCGGCTCCTTTCTGCATCTCTCACCCACCATCTCCTCACTTTGCGCACCCGCCTTACTCATAAGCTCTTCACTGTGAGACTAGAAAGGATCGCCAAGATTAAGCAAGGAGCAGAGAAAAATAACATTGTTGTTGCCCCTGAAATGAATGCAATGAAGAACCCACAAAGCGTGGCAATTAATCATAGTAGGATATTTGCATTTACAAATTCCCATTTTTCTATTATGAAAAGTACCCATCTATCTTAACCCTTTCATATTCATAATTACATCTTGATATCCTTCGTACTTCCTTGGATTTTCTCCAAGTTAATCAGAAACTTGATGTCTGCCAGCAAAGAAGTTTCGGGAAGCCATGTCATTTTTTGGTCTGTGCTGACCCCTATATTTGCCAACCTGTCTGCAACCGGGTTTGCTTCCCGAAAAGTATGGGTGACATGGAATTTTTTGAATTTGGCAAGTGTCTCTCTCATCTCATTGATAAGATTTGCAATCGTCCAAGAAGGATAGGAATTGCCATTAATGCACTTAATAATGTTACTCGAGTCCCCCTCTAACCATAAATTGGTGACCCCAATTTCAAAAGCCAGCTTAACTGCATTGCACGTGGCGTTGGCTTCCACAAAATGATTTTTTTGGAAACCAAAAGGAAGAGTGAAAGCTGCAATACTATCACCATTTTCATTTCTAACCACACCTCCCCTACCCGAGGATCCAGGGTTACCCTTGGAGGCACTGTCGAAGTTGGCTTTGTGCCACCCTTCAGGGAGGAGGTGCCATTTGGCTTCCTATCTTTTTCTCATTTTGTCTTTTACCTTCTCCTTCTTCCTACCTCTTGTCTCAAAAGCTTCCCCCTTTCTCACAAAAATATTTTCCTTTATGTTACTAAAGATCTTCCTTCAAACAACCAAAGGCAGCTCCTCCCTGTCTCTGAAAATTTGATTGTTTCTCTCCTTCCATATGCTCCAACAAAAATGGGGCAGGAGCTAGGAGCTGATTTCCTTCAAGGCAGTCCCATTGAACATTCCTTGCCATTGGCAGAGGAAGTCTAGGAGGTTGGAAGGAATGCACCAGCTATAGTTAAGGTCCTGGGTGAGGAAGTCCCAGACTGTTCTCAAGTAAGAGCAATGAACGAACAAATAATTACCTGTCTCTGACTCGTCTTTGCATAAAACACATCTTCTGGGCATGATATGACCTCTTTTAATGAGATTTTCTTGGGTGAGATTTTTGTCCTGAAGTGCCAACCAAAAAAACATGTTGACTTTTGGCATTAGGCCTAGGAGCCAGGCCCTCGACCAAGGGGGGGACACATTTGTACTCCATAAAGCAGAGTACCCAAAGGCAACCGAATAGAGGCCATTGACATTATCCCTCCAAACTAGTTCATCCTTGTTGGTGCTGAGGGATAAGGAGTTAAACATGATCATAATTGGTTTGAGATCCTCTGAGATGATAGAAAGGTCCTTCCATCCCTAATCAGTCCTGTAGTTACTAATTTTGTGCCCAAAAAGGTTGATGCAATCATTAGCCCAAACACCATAGGTGGGGTTATTAATGAGCGGGCCTTGAGAAAGCCAGCTATCTGACTAGAAAAGAATGTTCTCCCCATTTCCCAGCTTTTAGGAGACCTTAGAGTTAGCCAAATCCCTGGATTTTAAGAAGCCATTCCAAACAACTGAGCCTTTGGGTAAATCCTCACTGAAAAGAGGGCCTTTTTATATACTTGTTCACCACAGTGTCTCTCCATTCCCCTGTGCTACTAAAGATGCACCGGATTTGCTTTGCCAGGAGGGCCTTGTTGATATGAGTGATCTTCTTGATCCCTAGACCCCCGTTCTTTTTAGGGAGACAAACTTTGCCCCAAGCAACAAGGGGGTACCTTTTATTCCTATCAGTTCCTATCCATAAAAAATCCCTTTGGATTTTTTCCATTGTCTCAACATATTTTCCAGGTATGGTGAAAAGGCTCAAGGCATATATAGGTAGGTTTTGAAGGATGGATTTAACTAGTTGATATTTTCCAGCTTGGTTGAGAGAGGATCCTTTCCAGCCAGCTAGCTTCTTACTGAACCTATCCAAGATGCCGTTCTAGAAGGAATCAGAAGGGGCCATGCCCAAGGGGAAACCAAGGTAGGAAGAAGGAAGCTTCCCCACCTGAAAACCCAAGATTCTAGAGATTCTTTGTTGTCTTCCCTTCGGAGTGTTGATAAAGAAAATAGAGCTTTTGTCCCAATTTATAAGCTACCCTGTCCCTCTGGAATAGGTATCCAAAGTGTCTTTCAAAGCCTTGGCTTCCCTGATCGAAGCCTCTCCTCCCATAATTGTGCCATCAACAAATTGCTAATGCGTGAAGGGAGTGCATTTATAAGAAGGTTTAAAGCCTTTGATCCTCCCATCTTTCTTTTTTTTCTCCATAAGTCTACCAATACATTCTGCCAGGATGATGAAGAGAATCGATGATAGAGGATCTCTCTGACGAAGGCCTTTAGTGGGTTTGAAGAAATCATAGGGGGATCCATTCACTAAAATAGCTAGCGAGGGGGTGGTGACCAGCTGGGAATTAGCTTACAAGATTTGGCATCAAAGCCAAAAGCCTTCAACACCAACTCCAAAAAGGACCAATCCACCCGGGCGTGAGCTTTAGACATGTCAAGTTTGAGTAACAACCCTTCTTTCTTATGAGCTTCCATAGAGTGAATCACTTCATGCACCATTATAATCGAGTCTAAAATCTGTCTGCCTGGGACAAAACCAAATTGTTGTTGAGATATGATCAGGGGGAGGAGCTTAAGCAACCTCAAAGTGAGCACCTTCAAGATGATCTTATAAAACGAGTTGCAGAAGCTGATGGGTCTAAACTTATCCAGAGTGTCAGCCCCTGGCACTTTGGGAATAAGAACTAAGAAAGTGGAGTTGATTTCCTTCAGGATACATCTGGCTCCAAAGAACTCTTGAACTGCCTTAACAACATCCTTCATAATGACATGCCAGTACATTTGGAAAAAGAAGGTAGGAAAACCATCAGGTCGAGGTGACTTGTTCGTCGGAAGAGAAAAAAGAGCTTCTCTCACTTTAGAATTAGAAGGAATGGCCCAGATCATATTATTATGGTGTGGTTGGAGGATCTGAGGGATGCAAGAGACAATATCGTCCTGATCCACCTTAGAGAGAAAAGGATCCCAAAAAAGAAGGGAGGAGAAGAAAGAGATAGCTTCAAGTGAAATATCATCTTCCTTAATCAACACACCCTGGTCTTTTTTTAGGCCATAAATCCTGTTGTTAGCTCTATGTTTAAGTGTGGATAAATGGAAGAACTTTGTGTTCTTGTCTCCTTCCTTGAGCCAATTGATTCTAGATCTTTGCCTCTAGAACTTTTGCTCTTTACTAATGATGTCATGTAAATTAGATAGGATGGACAACTCTGCATCTCTACTCGAGGCATCATACCCATTTTCCTGAATGGAGGCTTGGATGGAAGAGAGATTAGAAGAAAGATCCTCTTTCGTAGAGAATAAATAACCAAAATTTGACTTATTCCATGCTTTTAACATCCTTTTAACATTACTGAGTTTCTCGCCCTTCACGAAGGTCTTCTGCTCCTCATTTTTGAGTTTATGAAAACCTAAACAAGAGTCAAGCCCATTGGGGCTTCGGGTGGCTCCTTGGAGGACACTGCTAGCTCTGAATCAAGGGAAGTGCGCATTGTGAAATCTGTCAAGTCTGAAACCCCAAAATCCAAACCCTCTCCCCGCTTCCCTAGCAGGAAGAGCCCCAGATGCCCTCCCCCTAACCCCCCTACCCCTCATCCTAAGGAGTCTAGTGAGGAGTCAGATATGGAGTCGGAGGAAGCAGATTCGATGGCAGAGAAGGAAAGAGAGTTGGAAGACGACAAGGAAAAAGATAATGAAAAGAAGGAGGCGACCCCCTTGGTAACCCAGGATAACCCCAAGAAAAGAAAATTGGACCAAACCCCAACCCATGATCATCTCAGCGATAACACTGATTTGCCCCCCAGCCCCACTGCGCCCACCTCCCCCCTGGAGATCCCCATTTCACCCCTAGAAGAGATGATAGAAATTATGGTTGAAAAGGGAGGGGAGGCCATTAGTAAAAATAAGAGAAGAGCCTGGCAAAATTTCAATATGGATAGTGTTAGTATGGGCATTGTTAAAGAACCTGCTAAAATCCAGGTGTTGGGGGATCTTGATTGTAGCACCCACTATGACGAGCTCCTTGACCTGACCCTTCTGGTTCTCTCTTACAATGCCCATGAAATGGGTTTCAACTTCCTTAACAATGCAAAGAACAACCTGATTGACAATTTCCACTCCATTAAGTGACTTTTTCAGGAAATTGAGACTCTGAAGGACAGGTCCAACTAGACCAACAACAGGGGGGAAGTCAAGGATCATGAGGCTAGAGGCAGTAAAGACCAGGTGGGCAGCTAGGAAAAAGATAGAAGCAAGGACCCCAGTGACAATCAGGAGGAAAGAATCACCCAGCTCGAGCAGAAGGTCCAAAGGCTAGATTCCGTCCACCAGGTTGTGACTAAACAGATTGTGGATACCCTCCATACCTTGAATGAAAACATTGTTAATCTGGGGGACTATTTGACCAATTCCAATCTTGTGGGGAACATGGAGCAGAGTACAAAGAACGGAACTAGCCAGGAGGATCCTCAGAAAGAGACTGGAATCCAGGAAAGCTAGGGGGACCAGATGCATTTCCCCCCCACGAACCAAGAGGAGGAAGCCATCCAGAAGGAAAGCAATGTTGCAGAAATCTTGTAGGCAATGGAGAACAAGGGGCACTAGTCTGCCCGCCAGGCTCTGTTCTTGGCCTTTGCTTCCCTGGATTCGAGCCTTTATGTTTCTAGCCTTTTGAGGATATTTTTGTTTTTTCTAACTTTTATGCTTTTAGTTGTTTATTGCTATAAAACTTTGGGTTTCAGGATCCCTGTAAAACCTGTTTTCCAAATCAAAAACATTATTGAGTTTCCTTGCTACCCTGAACATAGCAGTGCCTTCCACATCTATGCTCCACCAACCCTTTAATCTCTCTAGAAGGTCAGGGTGGGAGGTCCACATTTTCTTGAAATGGAAAGGAGGAGGTCTGTAGGGGGTCAAAAGGGACAATCAAGAGGGAAATGGAGGAGTGGTTGGACCCAATTCTAGGGAAAAGAGCTAATTTGCAGGAAGAGGATTGCAGCCAATCAGGAGAAATGAGGGCTCTATCTAGTCTAACTTGAATACACTCCTTACCTAAGCATTTATTGGACCAAGTAAAGTTACCACCCATGAGGTCCAAATCCAAAAAGGCCAAATCATTGATGAAGTTTGAAAGATCATGTTTGCTATACCAGTCCTGAGGTAGACCACCCTTCTTCTCCTTATCCAGAAGAGGGGTATTGAAGTCTCCCATAATGATGCCTTGTTTCAAGTTGCTATTTTGAACCATCCCTACTACTCTGGACCAGTAGGAATTTCTTTCTCTCTTGTTGTTGGGGGCATAAATGTTGAGCAAGAACCAAAATTCATTGGAATAAATATTGTATACTTCACAAAATAGAATGTTACCAGCATTGGAAACCAATTCCATCCTAAAAAGATTTGACTTTTATAAAGTTAGTAGGCCCCTAGAGGCTCCATCAGAGTCCACAGCCTCTCCGCTCATCATGTTACTAAACTCTATGTTTCTCAAAGAATCCTTTTTCATTTTTGTTTCTTGGATCATCAAAATATCTGGTGTCTGGTCTCTAATCAAATTCCTAATGATTTCTTGTTTATGGGTGCCATTTAGGCCCTTGATATTCCATGAGATGATCTTCATTTTTTACTCTTGGAAAAGTCCTTTAGGGTGCTTTGGCACCCATTCGCCAAACATCTTCTAGTCTCTTCTTCTCTGGACTCCCTTTCTGATTTCCTTCCTGCTTTGGTTGTAGAGCCCACATCTAGTTTGCAACTACTCCTAGTCGCTGTCAGAGAAGCCTTGGATGGATCTTTGATTTGATTCTTCCTTAGTATCTCTTCCTTCTTTGTGAACTTCAGGGATCTAGAAGCCTTATTAGCATTCCTTAGGGTGCTGTGAAGATCAACCCTTTGGTTCTGATCTATCTCCTTATCCTCCTTATTTCCTATTTGGGTCGGTGCATCAATGGTGGAGACCAAGTTATCCTCTAGATCCTGGAGGACGATAATTTTCCTATTATCTCTTTCCTTGATCTCCTCCATGGAGCCAAGAACCGGCTACTCCTCTCTAGGGGGAAGGTCCAAACCATCCTCTTGAAGATCATTCTGTGAGACACCCTTAACTTCCTCTTCTCTAGGCTTGAGGGTCCTTTCCTTGACCTAATCATTTGCTAATGGTTAGGGTTCAGTTAAAGGTAGAGAGGAATTGGGAAACTCTCCTTCCTCACTAGTCTTTCCTTTAGGTGCTTGGTCTGACCTCTTTGGGGCTTCTGCTGCAACCTGGGTCCTTGAAGATAGGTCCTTCTGGCCTTGATCTGTGGTCTTTTTTTTCCAAACTTTCTTCAAGCTCTGTTGAGAAGAAGAAGGGGGATTTTTCTTACTAGTCATCTTAGCTTTCAGGCACTGAAATGCCTTATGACCGATTTTTAGACAGTGAAAACACCCAAAAGGAACACTTTCAAAGCCCAACTGTTGGATATGGGTACCAAGTTTGGACTGAAAAAAAACCACTTCGGGCATATCCTCCCCTTCCCTTACTCCAATGCATATCCTTGCATAAGTCAACTTACTCTTCGAAGCAGTGATTGGGTCGATGGAGAGAAGCTCTCCGAAAGAGCTAGCCACTCCCTTGAAGACATCCTCATTCCAGAACTCCAAAGGTAGCTCCGAGAGTCTGACCCATACTGGAGCTTGCTGGAGGAAAGATTTGTTTAAGTCCAATTGGGATTACCATCTCTAAAGCATGAGGGTGGCCCTTCCAAAGCTCTAGGGACTTTCACACAGAATCTCAGCAATATCCTCATGACAGGAGAACTCAAAAGAAAGGAAACCCTTAGCCATTGCAATGACAAAGACCTGACCTTTCAAGCTCCATTTTTTTAGAGTACAGGCCTGGACCACATCAATATTTGGTCTAGGGCCAATAAACTTTCCAATGAGTGTTGAGGCCATAGAGGCAATGCTGTGATCGACAATCTTGTTTGGAATAGCGATCGTGCAAGATCCCTTTTCTAGACCTGACACAACCTTAATCGGAGGGAAAGAGGATTTACCTGATGGCTTGACTCCAAAGAGTGAGGCCCAATGCTTTGGGAGAATCCCTAGAATGTCCTCACGTGGGTCCCCATCGCTTGACTCCTTCTCGATGCCTGCCTTGATCCCCTCCTGCGTGCCTGGTGATCGAGATCTGCCTCCTTGTGAATTCTCGCCTGTCTCCAGATTTGAAATTTGAACTTGTGCTCCCGCTCCCTTCATTTTTTAATCATGACCTGATCCAATTGTTGAAACACCTAAACCTAAGAAATATGATGAACTCTATGGGTTTTATTTGTTTAAAACATACGTTTAACTAGAAATGGAAACCTCACATTAACTCAATAGTAAATTATCAAATTGAACTATGAGACTATTTACTTGAACACAAACACTGAAAACTGAAACCTTATTGTTAAACTTAAACTATGTTTTTTTCTAATTCAACCAAGCTGTGAGACTATCCTATTATGTTTTCTATGTACTAGGGTTTTGGGGTTGTCCTAGTTTCACTAGTTTTAGGATGTTACTAGAGGCTCAGGGGTATTTGAATGTGATGTTATGGTAATTTGTTCTTGATCTTTCTAAAACCAACCATGGTAATGTGATTAAGTATGCTCTATGTTATGGTTATATTTATTGTTGTTATTGCTTTCTAGTCTTCTTGTGTGAAGCTGAGGTGTATGTTTACGAGATACCTGACTTAACCATTTTTGGACTCCTCGATCAGTTATATTTGGATTACTTTCCAGTCACCTTGATGGGACTGAAGTGTTTGCTTGTTCTTGATGATGTCATGTTGTGACATATTTGACTTGACCATTTTGGGGTCTTCGATTAGTATTATTTTGGGATACTTTTAGGTTGCTTGTTGAGAACCAATGGATATTGTGACTTATCATTTGATGCTTCTAGCTGCTCAAGGAGAACTGGTGTGATTATTATGATTATCATTATGATGCTTTCTAGTCGCTTGTATAGGACTGAGGTGATTTTTATATGATTATGGATTTGTGCATAGGGTAGGTTATCTGCTTGTAGCATCAGGAAGTGGCTTGCAATGGAGGCCGGGGCCCTAAGTGGTTGCCAGGGTAACTCCTTGTAAGTTTTTTTAATAAGTGAAAACATTACACTAAATGGGGATTAAAATGAACCTAATAAGATAATTGTATGTTCTCACCAATGCCTTGAGTGCTAGTATAGACTAGGATGGGAGTAGAGAGAACACTTGGTTGTGACCTTGCATTCCATAGTATGCCTTGTCAGTACGAGAGGATACTAGTGGCCACATAGGGATCAGTAGGGACCCTTGAGTCCTAAGTTAACTACTAGGGTAACTTCTACACGATTAATGCAATGAAACTTGCCTGCTTACAAAGTAGGTTTCTTACGTGTCTTTGTGTTCCTCTGGGATTAGATGTCATTCTTTATTAGAACCTTGGAGTTAGAATATTTTTAGGATTTCTTAGACTTAGAGAGTACTTGTGTTATGTGATTTGATATCTTGTTTGGGACTTGAGACTATCTCCTCAGTGCGGTGGGAGTGGGCCATTTAGGTTCCACACGGTCAAGTGGTAGTGTTTTTTCACTCTTACCATTGAGATCCATCCATAGTCACCATAGCTGGAGCTTCTTAGGATACTTGTTTATCATGTTCAGATGATGTTTTTATTGATGCATTTCCTTATATTGATGATTAGCATGTTATATTTCCTTATGCTTAAGTTGTAGTATGTTTAGGAGTGACATCCCTAATTACTATAGTACCAACGATCTATTCGATAGCTTGGGATGTTACGCACGAGGGATGGCTAGGGCCCACGATGGTCTAATGATGCTATTGATGGTTGGGAGGAACTGCACAATTAGTTAGTTATGTTTTATGATGGCTAGATGTATTTCATGTTGGATGTTTATATCTTTTATGATGGATCATGGATGTATCATGTATGGTGGATGGATTCATTTATTTTATTGTACTTTGTATCATGGATTCATGGAGGATGATGCATCTTTATTTCTATTTCTACATATGTATATTCTTTTAGCTTTTCATACCCTGTGACATGTACAGTGGATGATTGAGCATTCTGAATTAATTTTCCAAGAGGCATTCAGAACAAATGTATATTATGGACTTTGGACTTTTTGATTATTCTTTCATGTGGATGTGGTAGATGTTAGACTTAGTATTAGATTAGATATAAATGTAATTCAACGTCATGGGATCCTTAAGAAATGTAACCTATTATGTATGCTTTTAGTTGATTGTATGTTATTGCTTCTGCTACTATGTGTTTGATGTGTATGATTATCTTTCTTACTTTAAAAAAAAAAAGTTACCAAACTTTGTAAAACTTTAGGTCATTTCTTTTGGGTCCCTTGGTTGAGCATTACATGTATACTTTTGATTACATTATTCCAACTTCAGCTTCACTTTCTCATGCAAAGACTTCATAAAACTAGAAAATTCTTCCCCCTCAACACTTCTCTTCTCTTCACCAACAACGCCTCTCAAATATGATACTCCTCTAGGCTGCATTCTAATAGCAATCTAAAAGGGTTTTTTCCCTGTACTCCTATTTTTAAAATTATTATATGCAAACTCATCTTGTGCCAATACTAGCTCCCAATTACTTGGCTTATCTCCAACTAAAGATCTCAACAAATTACCCAAGCTTCTGTTCACAACCTCTATCTATCCATGTGTTTGTGGATGGAATGTAGAGCTAAATCTCAACTTAGTACCCATATTCTTCTTCAAAGTCCTCCAAAAATAACCAACAAACTTACTATCTCTGTTAGAAATAATACTTCTTGGTAATCCATGTAATCTAACAATCTCTTTGAAGAAAATATTAGCTACATGCACAACATCCAATATCTTCTTGCATGGTATGAAATGCACCATTTTATAAAATCTATCCACAACAACAAATATGGAATCATACCCTCTTGCTATTTTAGGCAATCCAAGAACAAAATCCATACTAATGTTACTTCAAGGTTTCTCAAGAACATAAATAGGTGTATATAATCTAGTATTTTGACTTATTCTTTTTTCAACTTCAAATTCCATAACTCCTTACAAACTTATGAACATCCTTATACATTTGTAGCCAATAATACTTATCCTTCAACAAACTCAATGTATTCCAAAATTTCCAACCAATCCACCACAATGCTTTTCTTTAATCAAATTAACTCTCATAGCACTTCTTGGTATACATAACTAAATTCATTTGAACAACATGCCTTCTTGAATGAAATAATCATCATACTTACTCATGTGATCTGATAAATTTGGTGCTCTGCACTCTCTCCATGCCTCATAAAAATCAAGGTCAGTATCATACAACTCTTTCATTTCATCAAAACCAAGAACTTCAACCTTCATCTCGGTCAAAAAAGAACATCTTCTACTCAGTACAACAACTTGGTTAGTAACTCAACTTTTATGCTTTATCACAAATGTGAAACTTTCCAAGTACTCAACCGACTTCATATATCACTGGTTTAACTTATGTTGACTTCCCAAATACTGTAAAGCTTTATGATTAGTATACAACACAAATTCCTTAGGAATCAAATAATGTCTCCACTTCTTCAAGGCTTGAACAATAGCACAAAAATCTTGATCACACACTGAATACTTCCTTTTAACATCATTCAACTTCTCACTAAAGAAAGAAACATGACTCAGTACAACTCCTATTGCATTGCCACTTTATCGCATTCAACTTGAAATACATTATTGAAATTAGGCAAAGCCAATATAGGTAACTAACCAACCTTTTGTTTCAAAGTCTCAAAAATCTTATTAGCTCCATACGCCCACTCAAAATCCTTTTTATCTCCTCTCATCGTCTTGGTCATAGCATTACAAATAGAACTAAAATTCTTTGTAAACTTTCAGTAGAAACTAGCCAAACCATGAAATGATCTTACCTCATCCACATTTTCAGGTGTAGGTCATTCCAAAATTGCTTTAACCTTCTTAGGATCCATTCTCAAACCATTAGCTAAAATCACAAATCCCAAATACAAAAAATCTTCTTGCATAAAAGAACACTTTTTCAAGTTAATCATCAACTTATCCTCTTTCAATTTCTGCAATACTTGTCTAACATGTTCAAGATTTCTTCTTTAGTCTTACTAAATATTAAAAAATTATCCAAATAAATAATCACAAACTTACCCAAAAATCTCTTGAGAACTTCATTCATCAACCTCATGAAAGTTCTAGGTGCATTAGTCAAACCAAAAGGCATTATCAACCATTCATATAAACCATCTTTTGTCTTGAAAGCGGTCTACCATTAATCACCATCTCTGAGTGTGATATGATGATAACCACTCTTCAAGTCAATCTTTGTAAAATACTTTGCTCCACTCAAACAATCCGTAATGTCATCCATCCTTGGCATAGGAAACCTATATTTCACTATGATCTTGCTAATAGCTCTAGAATCAGTATACATTATCTATTCTCCATTCTTCTTAGGTGCTAATATAGTAGGTACAATAGATGGACTCAAAATCTCTTTGATCAAACCTTTTTGCAACAACTCATGCACTTGTCTATTAAGTTCTTCATTCTCTATAGGTGTTAATCTATATGGTGCTTTATTTGGAAAACTAGCTCTAGGAATCAGGTCCATACAATGACTTATAAGTCTTACTGGTGGTAAACCATCAAGTATATCCTCTATAAGAATTTCTTTATACTCATTCAATAAACTTGTAATTTCTACTAGCACTCAATCAATACTACTGGCTTCTATTGTCACTCGGTTACTACTAAACTTTGTCACTTGGTTATCATTGTCTATCACTCTATCATCACTATTTTTTATCACTTGGTTATGTCTGGAACAACTCAGTATTCTAGGAATTATGGCAAAAAGGATTTGATTCTTCTTCATTTCCTTTTAAAATTCTTTTCCATTGACCACACAAACTCAAACAGTAGTACAATTAACCTCATCTGGACTTTCAATCAAAGGATATAACACTTGCTTTCTCCCATTCACCCAAAGAGTATATTGATTCAATATTCCATCATGTATATCATATCTATCATATTGCCAAGGTCTACCCAACTGAATATGACAATAATCCATAGGCATAACATCACACATAACTTCATCAAAGTAATTACCAATCTTGAACTTCACAATACATTGTTCACTTACCAATATCTTATGCTCATCCTTGATCCATGAAACATGATAGGGTTTAGGATGCTTCAACCTTTGCAACTACAAGTTTGTAACCATCTCCTCTGATGCCAAATTTGTTGAAATTCCACTATCAATGATCACCTTGCAGTATTTTCCAACCATCTTACATCTGGTCTTGAAAAGACTTCTCCTTAGGACAGGTTCCTCATAAATTCCCTCATTACACAAAGTTCTTCTCACCATCATATTTTCTCCAGCCTTAGGCCCACTTAGTGAACCCTCAAGGTCTCCTTGACTCATAGCATTTCTATTACCTTGTTCATTCTCACTAGAGGACTTAAAGGATCTATGCCCTTCTTTACCACATCTAAAATAATTACCATGAAAACCACCTCTAGTATAAAAATTACCTTTTCCTTGGTAAGAAATAGTACCTCCGTGAGAGGAATTACCACCTTTCCATTTGGTCTTGCCTTTTTTTATCACTTTTCCATTTAGATTTTCCCTTATCTTGCACAAAATTGTCAAATCCACCACCTTCTCCATAAGATCTACCTCTGTCTCTCTGGAATCTACCACCTCTATCGCTTTGTCTTTGGTCATGCTTCTTTGTCAAGATCTCCTCAACTTTCAAGGCATATTGGTATGCTTCTTCTACACTTTCCAAATTCACAAAGCTTATTTCATCTTGAATTGTAGATCTCAATCCATTTAGATATCTTGCAACTTTCTCAATGTTGTCATCTACATGTCCAGATCTGATGTCCAATCTATAAAATTCCTCAATATACTCCTTCACAATCATATCCTTTTGTCTCAAATTTTGCATTTTTCTCATTAAGCTAACTTGGTAATTAGTAGGAAGGAGCTTCTTCTTTACCTTGTTCATCATTTTCAGCCATCCCAATCTTCTCCTTTCCTCTCCTTTATTTATTAGTTTGCAAATGCTCCCACCATAGTGAGGCATGACCTTTCAACCTAATGACTGTACTTTTCACCTTCCTATTATCAGGAGTATTTTCAAACTCAAAGAATTTCTCCATATCGGAGATCTAATCCAACATAGCATTGGTGTCCAATTTTCCATCATAAGGAACAACTTCTACATTAGGCTTTGAATGTGCCCTAGACAATACTCTCAACAATCTTTCCTCATCTTGATCCTCTTCAGGTTCTAGATTAGAGTTTGATGTCATCACTTCATCATCACTCACATCATCAAGATGTTCTCCTCTCCTCTAGACTATCTCCACAACATCTAATTTGGCTGCAATTTGTCTCAAAAAGTCTATAATAGCAGTGTTAGCATTTCCTCTTCCTCAAACCATCTTTAAAAATAGGTTCCTGCAAGATCGTAACCCTCTACAAGTTATAGGTCAAATCCATAGATCTACCACCCTACAACCAAGTCCAACTTAAGATTCTACATGATCTAATCTCCACAAGGATGAACCTCAAGCTCTGATACCACCTAATGTAAGGAGAATTGAACAACTAGAGCCAAAGGGCACACCTAACTATCCAACAACCTTGCTGAGTAAACATAGTGGAAGAAAACAAATAGAGAACAACACCAAGGACAGAGAGAACAACACTTTTATTTATTCATCCAATGATCAATATACATGCCTAGTTTTAAGGCCTTCTAGGTTATGACCAAATACAAAATACAACTTCAAGACCTACAATCTAGCTTCAAATTTGCAATTCCAAAAACATATGCTCTCACTCTCTAAGTCCTACTTTAAAACTAAACCAAATACCTCTACTTATACTTGGAAAAATGACTTGCAAAAGATTTTAGATCATTACATAATAGAAAAGAAAACCTCAAAATGGTCTACACTCATCCCAAGACAAGATCCTATCATTAAATTCATAATCCAAATTCAAAACATGAGTCAGCTCAAATTAAGAACCAATCACAAACAACTCGATCAATGAAGGAAACTTGGTCAAAATTGAGCTCAGCAAGATTAGCACTTGACATCAACTGCAACTTGGTAATGTTAAAACTTGACCAACATTGCAAGCTTAGTAGAAGCAAAGAAAATAAGTAGGATAACATAGGCAAACCAAGATTCTCTTGCATCAATTACTTTTTCCTCACCTTGGATTCAAGACAAATACCTATAGAGTGGAGATGATTTATAGGCCAAGTGTCCTAGATAATATAGAGTATCGGTAAGTGTTTGATGACAATTCTTAAACTAAGGACTTCTTGGCATGTGCTCAAGGTTTTTCCAGACTATACTCTGAAGGGTCAAATAATGAATGCAAGGACATTTGCACAAATTATGAAGTTTGTGTTCATGTCATATAGTTGATAGGAAATAAAATCCCTAAGGGTATGGTTTCTCTAGAACATTTATTCTCTAGAAAAGATGATAGTCCAAATAAGCATGTATGAAGATGATCAAAATAACTCTTTTATAACACCATGGGGTACCTTTCCCTATAATAAAATTTTAGGCTAATCAATGTATGTGCCACTTTCCAAAGGGTCATGAACTCTTCTTTTAGGGACTTAAGGAATACAAGTATTGTGGTCTATTTGTACAAACTAACAATCTTTTGTAAGAGAAGGGAATATCATTTGAGGGACTTGAAGATAGTGTTGTACAAGTGTTTAGAACAAAACATATTGTTAAACCCAAATAAATTAGTCTTCTTCATCGAAGAAAGAAAAATCCTACCCCATATAGTCTTAAGGGAAGGAATTAATATAGATCTAGAGAGACTAAAAGCCATTCAACAACTTAGCTTACTCTCTAGAAAAAATGAAGTGAAGTCTAATTTTGGTTAGATAATTTTTTTGAAATCTTTCATTTCAAATTTCTCATAAATAACAAGACATATCATAGACATGATGAGAAAGAAATAACCTTTCAAATGGAATGAAGAAGGGTACAAAGCTTTTGATGGTATTAAGTCTACTATAGCTCAAGATCCTACCTTAACCAGCCCAGACTTCAAGAAATATTTTATTATCTATTGTTACACTTTAGAGAACACTCTTTCTTGTATCTTGAATTTGAAGAATAACAATGGAGATGAAGCACCAATTGCATTTATGAGTATTCCATAGAAGAAACATGAACTCAAATATTTATCTATTGGAAAACAAGATTTTTTTGTAGTTAATGCAGTAAAGCACTTCATGTATTACCAGGGTAACGTGACTCACCGCGAGTCACATGAGTTAGGCGAGTCAGCGAGCTACACTGACCTCACCGAGTCACAATGACTCGTGACTTGCAAGCAGTGAGTCACGAGGAGTGACTCGCGTGACCCGACCTTCTTGACTCGGCCGCGATGGGCAAGAAACCGGGCCATAAAAATATAATTTTTTGCATTTTTTTTTATGTTTTTTTTTTACATATCTCACTCATATAACCCTAAAAGGGCTCCCATAACAGTCTATAGTGAAAAGAAGAAAGAGAGAGAGAGGTAGAAGAGAAATAGAGGTTTCTTGTTTTGCAACCAGCTGAAAGGAGGAGGAGAAAAGCTTGCATTTGTGACATTGGAGCTTGCATTTATATCATCAAGGAGTTTATAGGAGCTCTTCTCAACACCTCCCAAAGCATTTGAAAGAGGTAAGACTTGATTGTTTAGATTTTGATGATTTTTTTGTCTATGCTTATGGGTTTTTTGCATGAATTTTTTTTGTTTGTTTATGAGTTTTTTTTTAAACTTTAGATCTTCATAAAATGCAATGCTGAAATGGTAATATTTGGTCTAAAATGTCTTATTGCAGCAACCTTTACATTGTTCCTTAATTAAGTCATAATGGCTTCTGGAGGTAAAAAACCCAAGCTCTCTAAAGGCAACAAAAAAGATGAGTGTTGGAAGTTCACCATAGAATTTCCGGGTAGAAAGAGAACTCAAACAAAATGCCTATTTTGCAAAACCATTAATAGTGGGGGGATAAATAGATTAAAATACCATATTGCTGGCTTACATGGTCATGATATTGAGCCTTGTGGAGTTGCATCTGTTGAGGCTCAACGTTTTTGTTATGTAGCCTTGGAAAAATATGAACAAGAAAAAGAATTAAATTTTTTTTTTTAGAAGAGTTAGCTTTGATTGGTTCTAGTTCCCTTCCACGCTCATCTGCAAATGTTTCTGAGTCAGTAGGCTATGTTGGAGAAGGTTCTTCTCATCCCCCCTATCGTCCTAGTGCTTCTATTGCTCGTGCTTCTTCTACATCTATTCCTTGCACTTCTAGTGATGCTACTGTTGCTGCCCCTTCTAGTAGTGCTGCTCTTCTTCATCCTAGAGTCAAAAAATCTAGTAAGTTGGACAACTTTTTTGTACTGCGTACCACTCCTGGTGCACAACCCTCACTTGAGAGCATGGGCTGGAATAGGGAGATACATGAAGCTAGAGTAAGAGCAATTTGCAAGTTTTGGTTTTTTTGCGACATTCCATTTATAGCAGCCAGGTACTTCAAGTTTTCAACTTCATTTATATTTGATTATTTTACGTTTTAAGTTTTAAAATTTATATTCAATTTTATACTTTTAACTTGATGTTGAAAATTTGAAATATGCTAATTAAAATGTTTTTATAAATGTAATAGGACTCCTTATTGGTAGGGGATGATTGATGCAGTTTCCATCTGTGGTGCGGGGTTCAAAGCCCCCAGTGAAGATGAGTTGAGTGGCCCCCTCTTCCTAGTTATGGTTGAGGAGATGAAACTTGAGTTGGAGGACCACAAAAAAGATTTGGAGCCAAAAGGGGTGTACCATCATGACAGATGGATGGACAGATAGGAGGTCTAGAACCCTCCTAAATTTTCTTGTTTCTAGCGGAGGTAATTCATCATGCTCTACTTCTTGAAGTCTAAAATTTAATGTATACTATTATTGAATAACGAAAATTTTGTTTTATTGAGTATTGATTCTTGATTCTTGAATGATAATTATTTTGTTTAATTTTCACTTTCAGGATCCACCATGTTTTTGAGGTCCATAGATGCTTCCTCGTGTGTGAAAATGCAAAATTCTTATGTGAGACTATTGAGGAGGTCATAAGGGAGGTGGGGGAAGATAATGTTGTCCAAGTGGTGACAGATAATGCAGCTAATTATGTTGCTGCAGGTAAAATTTGAACTTCTAACTTTCTAAGTTCTACTTCTAAAAAATTTGTTTTAGTTTTTCATTAAATTTTGAAAATTAAAAGTTTTTTAATACATCAAAAATTTTCATTGTTTACTAACTAATTTAAAATTGCTGCAGGAAAACTATTGATGGAGAGACACCCAACAATCTTTTGGACTCCATGTGCGGCCCATTGCATCAACCTCATGTTAGAGGATATTGGCAAGCTTGTATGGGTGAAATCATGTGTTACCAAGGCCAAAAATCTTTGTAAGTTCATCTATAATCATTCCTTGGTCCTCAACACTATGAGGAAATACACGAAGGGAAAGGAGTTGGCTCATCCTAGTATCACAAGATTTGCCTCTAACTTTATTACACTAAAATCCTTACTGCATTCAAGGTTAGAGTTGAGGTGCATGTTTGTTGGTCCAGAATGGAGTTCCTCCTCCTTTGCGAGTAGCCCTACAGGGATAGATGTAACAAAATGCATTTATGATGATGATGATTTTTGGGAGCCATGTTCGAGGATTGTGGAGGTAATTTAAATTTTAAATTTTAAATTTTAAAAGCTTAAGTCTTAACATTTTATAAATTAATTTGTCTCATACATATTTTTGATTTATATTCATTGTGCAACTTTGCAAAGTTTCATCATTCACTAAATTGTTTTTTTGTTTAATTGTTTTTTAGATCATCGAGCCCCTTGTAGCCCTCCTACGAGTTGTTGATGGCAAGAAGCCCTCTATGGGCTACATTTATGAGGGCATGGATAAGGTCAAGGAGACTATTAAGGCCAAATATGTAGGAGTTGAGGAAAACTATGGCCTTATTTGGGACATAATTGATAGGAGATGGCAAAATCAGCTTCATAAGCCCATCCACGCAACAACCTATTACCTCAATCCGGCATACTGTTTCCTTGATGATTTCAAGGCAGATGAGGAGGTTCTTAGTGGCCTATACACAGTGGTATCGAAGATGTCTCCTAATCCCACAGATATATTACTTGAGATGGATGCCTATAATAATGCATCAGGGCCCATTTTTTCAAGTCAAATTTGCAAAGAAGGTCGTACAAAATTGCGGCCAGGTAAAGATTGCAGCTTAAGCCTTATACAATCTAGTTTATAAATTTCTAGCTTTAAACTTAAAGCTCAAATTTTGAAATGAGACTAATATTTTTTTGTTTTCCTTTTTTCAAAATTCAGATAGATGGTGGCAAATGTTTGGGCCTTCAACCAAAAACCTTAGCAAATTGCCATCCGCATTTTTAGCTAGCCAAGTAGCGCTTCTAGATGTGAGTGCAACTAGAGCATGTTCGAGCACATCCACTCGAAGAGGCGTAACATGTTGTCTGTACAAAAAATGAATAGTCTAGTCTTTGTGCACTACAACCTACACATTAGGATCAGGGAGATTTTGGATAGTGACACCTCTAAGATTACTCTAGAGGAGGTTGATCCAAAGTCTGATTGGATCACTGAGGCTACTGATCCTGTCTTTGATGATGAGGACCTACAGTGGCTTGACTAGGCAGATAGAGAGGGCCAAGCTGAGGCTGTGGCTATGGCAGCAGAGGACCAGAGAGCTCCAGTTGTTCCTAGTGGCAGCTCACAGAGATTGGCAGAGCCAGAGGCAGAGAGTACAGTTGATCCTAGAGGCACCTCACGAGCTGATGTTATGGCTACTGAGACATCCAAGACCTACCTTAGACGCCTTACTAAGAGGCATTTTGTAGATTATACTGATCTTGAGCCTGAGGTTGAGGCTGAGGTTGGGGATGAGGATGAGGATGACGATGATGATGAGGATGAGGATGAGGATGAGGATGATGATGAGGACTCTAACTAGGAGCCATAGCTGTAGACTTATAGTCTTGTTTTAACTTTTTGTTTAACAATTTAACAGTAACTTAATATATGATCAGCATTTGGAACATTTGAATTTGATGATGACTATTGAATCTTGATGTGTTGGATTTCATAATGCATAAATGATAATACATATACATTTTGATGGTTTGCATGGATTTATCTTAGTTTGACTTTAATTACTAGTAATATAGTATTTACTTTTAGCAATTTACCTTTGTAAGTTTGTAACTTTGTAGTTTGTAGTATTGTACATATGTAATCGATGTTTGACTTTTAAGTTTTAAGTTTTTAACTTTAAGTATGTGGCATGTGCATTATGATCAAATTATCTTCTATTTAATGATGTTATTGTGTCTTTATGCTTTATTCAATAATGGGTGCATGGAATGTTCTTTAAATCCTAAAAAATCTCAAAATTTTGAGGTTTTTTTCACTTTGCCGAGTCACCGCCGAGCCGGGTCATGAGTCAGAGCTGAGTCACGAGTCAAGTTACCCTTGCCGAGTCCGAGCCAAGTTTGAGTCTCGTTACACTGTATATTACATTCTCTACTCACTTTCAATTGTATATGTACCCGAAACTGGATTCAAGAGCATTTTAATGCAACAAGAAGTAGGGATGAACAAAAGAGCAACATGCGTCGCCAAGATTTAAGACAATGATTTGACAATCAAATTGACTAACTTGGTTCAAGGGCATGGTCTGTGTAAGTTAATAGAAAAAAATGGAAGTCCATCAGGAGAGGACATAGAGGAATTACCTATAGCTTTATTAGTAAGTTTGGTGTATTCCAGGTTCTCAAATGTAGCCTATTATCTTACATATGGAGAGTTTCCAGAACACTTGACATCGCAAGGGGAATGCGACTTGAGACTCAAAGCAACAAAGTATGTGATCTCAAAAGGTGTCTTATATAAGAAGGACATTGATGGAACCATCCTAAGATGTGTGGGTGAAAATTAGTAGAAAGAAAGTACTCTTGACTGTATTCCATGAAGATGTATGCAGGGGACACTTTTCATTAATAGTCACAACTTTAAAAATTCATAGGAATTATTTTTACTCACCTCGCATGTTTAAGGATGTAGAAGTCGATGAAATCCAACTTCACAAATCACCAAGATCACTTGCATGCAAATAACTTGCTAAAGGGAAACCAAAGAAGGAAGAGGTGGAGCTTGGAAAAACTAAATAGACTAAGAGAGAAGATTGCAAACAAAGAAAATGTATTACTATACAATATGATTTGAAAATGAGTTATGAGTTATGAAATAAAATTAGAGAGCCCAACTATAAAGGCCTCAAGGAGATTTCTAGAACAAGCTAGAAGGCTTGAGGAGATAAGGTTGACAACTAAGCATATGTCCACAAAAGGTGGGACATCCACGATCAAGGTGAGAGGATAAGTATGACTTAGATAGGAACAAACTCCCATGTTGTCAACAACTCATCAACTACAACTAATAAATAAATGCATTAACCTAAGTAAACTTAAGTAAAAGAATAAATAATTAATAAATAATTATTTACTCTAACACCCCCCTTAAGTGCAACTTAAGGGAATGCCTTAAACTCACAGGAACTAAGATGAAATGCATAATGGGTCTCAAAAACAAGGCCATGTTAGGTACCCATGTACAATGCAAAGAAATACAACATCTGAAAACAGGGAAAGAGGGAAAACCTCATGGGAAAAACCCTCCCCCAAAAAGAGGTAAGAAAATCTAGTGAAGGACTGAAGAAGCCTCAAACTAGAGGAATGTCCCATAAAACAGGAACAAAAAGTGATCATGAAGAGCATCACTAAAGCATGAAGAAGCCAAAAATTTTATCAGAAAGAAACTACTAATTTGAAGATCCTCCACGGAAGAAGAAGGCATGAATCGAGCGTGTCTATATGGTAGATGATCCATGTCACCGAAATGCATAGGTAGCTAGCCACTACAATCACCTAGTATATAGGATCGAATACTAAATACATAGGTCATACTATTGAACCATTGAACCAAGGAAGCATTAGAACAACATAATAACCCCCCTTAATGTAGATGGGTTGAGATGATAGGAAATTAAGAAAGTAGGCCAAAATCCTCTATAGAAAGAATCAAGGACGATGAGAGAGTTGAAGAGGTACAAACAATTATAAAGACACGATCACCGACTCTTCATGGGGCTAATATTGTGGAAGGGACACTCACTTGACAAAGGAAGAGGGCACAAAAATGGCAACAACTATCCCCCCATGGTGCTTTAGAAAATAGTGCAAGTACAACTATCTCAAAACAACATTCATGAACCCGAAATGGAAAAGTGGCACTTTATCTCAGTGCATTTGCATAAAGATGCTTACAAATGATATCAACAATGATTAGAAAGGGAAAAGAGTTGATATGAAATATAGAACAACCCAAAACAAAGGATCCCATGCCATGAAAATGATCTTCAGACCTAGAACACCTAAGATATCCACCATAGAGAAAAAATGCCAAAAACATGATAGAAAGAGCATGGGGCAGAATTTGAAGGAAATGAAAACATTTCTAAAAAGATGATAAAACCAGCTTTCCATAAATATAATATTTTCAAAAAATAGAAATGGGATGCAAAAGATAAGCTCGCTAGAGTGAAAAATAGAAATTCAGACTTTGACTACAAAAATAGGCTATAAAACTACATCAAAACCTAAAAATATCTACATTGATGTCCATGTCTTAGAATCATCTTTCTAGCGCTTCTTTTGGATTAGAAAAATATCTCTGTATGCTCAAGTTATGGCCAAAAAATTGCAAGTAGGTCAAAAAGTACCTTGGAGTGTGTGTAGGTGTGATGATGTAGTGCTGATGTCAACAAGTCACTGCATTAAAATTGATGACCTCGAGGCTATCGTATAAAAAAAGAGGCCATGTGGTAGGTGACGTGGCAGGGGCCACGTGGCACCCATGCCACGTGTTAGCTATAGAAAGGTGCCAAGTGTCACTGAAAACTCCACATAGGAAGGGGTGTTGCTGGGGATGTAGGTGGGTAGAGTGGAGAGACTATAGATGGTTGAGTAGTCATAGGGTTGGAGAAGGTTGGTGCAGGTGGTGAAGACTGGGGGCACCGCCGGGAGGGCGGTGGGTCGACCAAGTGGTAGTGGTCACAGAGTTGTGCAACGGTTGCCCCGCGGCTGTGCTGCTAGTTGTAGTGGTGTTTGGGCTGAGTGTGGGTGGTGCGGTGGTAGCGTTGGAGTGGCGTGGCGATGGCCGCCCGGTGCTACAATTTTTTTAATAAAAAATGCACAATAAATGTGTTTTTTAAGTCCGTACGACCTCTAGGCAAAAAAATTTCACCTCTCGGATCAATTGTGTCCAAAATGGACAAATTTTATATAGATCCTGATTGTAATGGGCCTTCTGAACTCAATGGAAATGTCTATTTAGGCCCAAAGTGCCTTGAAAAATGCTCTTCCCTTGAATTGAAGAAAAAATCACAAATAAATTAGGGTTTGTGTCTTTGAATCACGGCTTCAAAAATCCTTTAGCCAAGAAGTAGTAGGGAGGCTCTGATACCATGTAGAATTTAATGAAAGCCAACTTCATAGCTTGCCAAGATCACCTGCATGCAAATAACTTGTTGAAGGGAAACCAAAGAAGAAAGAGGTGGAGCTTGGAAAAACTAAACGGACTGAGAGAGAAGATATTGCAAACAAAGAAAATTTATTGCTATACAATATGCCTTGAAAATGAGTTATGAGTTATGAAATAGAATGAGAGATCCTGAATATAAAGGCCTCAAGGAGACATCTAGAACAAGCTAGAAGGCTCTAGGAGATAAGGTTGACAACTAAGCATACATCCACAAAAGGTGGGATATCCTCGATCAAGGTGAGAGGATAAGTATGACTTAGATAGGAACAAAATCATGCGTTGTCAACAACTCATCAACTAAAACTAATAAATAAATTCATTAACCTAAGTTAACTTAAGTAAAAGAATAAATAATCAATAAATAATTATTAATATAACAAAGGATGCCTACTTTTACATCATATATTGTGGTAAGTGTAATCTCTTTACTAGAAAACCACAACTTACAGTATTTCCCTTAAAACGAGTGGTAGTGGATGAACCCTTTAAGAAATGGAATCTAGATTTTATAGGTCCATTGAACCCTTGATCTAGTGTGAGACACACACATATCCTAACCACAACATACTACTTTATAAAGTGGGTAGAGGAAATCCCTACTAAGAAGGCTAATTCACAGGTGGTATGTGATTTTCTAAAGGATTATATATCGGTTCGTTTCAAAATACCTCGAAAAACTATTGCAGATAATGTGACTTATTTTTCATCTAAAGAGTTAACTATGTTTTGGTATGAACATAACATTTCATTATTGTTACCCAAAGTGATATTAGATTACTTAATCGAGCACTAAAAGGAATGTAGGAGAATTAAATTAGCTATTATATCATCATTAATGTCAAGCCTATTAACTTACTAATTTATGTAAGTTGCCAAATCATTTGAAGGATGTGGTGTTGAGAAGAGAAATGGTTGGTAAAGATAGAAGATGAAATAAATAAGTGATGCTAAGTGCATGATCTTAAATGGTCAATTGATGAATTAGTCTTTGACAAGGTAATATTTGTTTGATTATTTTTCATGATTTTTTGAAGTGTTAGAATGATGTACAAGTCAATTATATTGTTCAGTAATAAAGGATTGATGTTGTCAAGTGAAAAGACAAGGAGACAAGGAATAACTATATGCTATCGAGTTGGAAATGGTGGATAGTAAGAAAATATATTGTTTGGTGAAATTTTAATGAACATGTGTTAAAGAACAAGTGTTACTAAGAAAAAAAGGTGTCAACCAAATAAATAGTGTTAACTGAGGAAATGAAGGTGTTCGAAGAAGGAAGAACACAAGTTGATAAAGATAAACAATTTTGATAAAATCAATTGTGGGATGACATCAAGTTAGAATTCGGATTGATCTAGAAGATTATAAAGAAGGAAAAGAATTTTTTAGTAAAATATAAATATAAAATTGTTTAGGTAAGATCAAATGTAGAAGATTCAAGGAAAGGTTTGTAATCCAAGAAAAGTTCAAATTCCAAGGTGAATTACAGTTAGTGCGATGGATATAATGTTTTTTTGAGTGGAAAATACATTGAATGTAAGATAAGATGTGATCAAGAAAATGAGAGGAAATTAGGGAAACCCTAATTAATATGATTAAGCAACAAAACATTGCCTATATAAAAGGATGAACATGAGTATTGATTTTGTTGATAGCCAAATGAAGATAAAAGAGTCACTAAACATAATAAAGGCCAAGAAAAGTGTGAAGAAAAGATATTATATGAAGTTTGTGTGTTGATCAACTAACAAGGTAGAGTTTGAAGAAGTGATATGAGCATAAAGAAGATCTAAACTAGCAAATGTCATGCTCCCTACTTTGCCCCTAAAATTTAAAATAATAATAATAATAATAAAGAACAACATAAGGAATCTAATAATAAATTATATTATAATTTATTACATTTAGTGTTAATATAATAAAATATGAGAACATGATAGGAATAAATTATATGATAATATAATATATAATAATATAATATATTATTATATTATTAATAAAAGATCAAACAAATAAATAATATAATTAAGAATGATAAGATATAAAATAATATAAATGAACATAATAATATGTCATGAACCAAAATTAATATAGTTCTTATTTAATGTATTTGATTAAACATTTCTTTGAAATATTCCCACATTACAATTATTTAATTAATTTCGTATTTGAAATTATTATATGAAATGTCTTTCCAATTAATTCCTATCTCTTTTGATTTCTATCCTATACAATAATTGCTTTCTTCGAAATATATTAAATTGTATATGTTAATTAAATCTAACAATATAGACTACATATTAATTTAATACATTAATCCAAATCTTTACTATACTTATAAATATTTAATGGAAAACCTAAACCTAAAACCTAATGTTGGGAATCGCATAGACACAAGTCTCCAACGCAACAAACCTACATGTATTAATAGTCGTAAGCATAGTCTGTAAAGGGACTGGAAGAGAAAAGGAGATCATAAAAATATAATAAGAAGTTTGAAAACGAGATAAGGATACTCTCTATACATTAAATGAGCTTGACACTGTATCAGGGTACAAGGAATCATCATGCAGTACGGGCGCTGCCAAATCATTATTCCGCATTGAGAATCTAGGTACTATCACAATTTCCTCCTGTACATTTTAAATAGCCGATTGTATAATACTTTGAAGGTATCAAAATAAACATTAGCTGTGTCTTATCACAACAACATTAATAAATGCATATGTTATTAAGTAGGATTACGAAGTACGTAATCCCTGTCTCATGCCCTGATGCATATAATCAGAATTGTTGGGCTTTTCGCATGAGAGTATTATTATGTGTTTGTAATATTATTATATTTATGAACTCATAAAACATTACCACATGCATATTAAGATGAATATTATAATAAAGAGAAGTACTCAATGTTATTAAAATATTCATATGTACAGATTACCATGTTTACATTATATATATATATACACACACACACACATACGTACACGTGATAACAAAGGTTCCAAGTGGATATTGACACATAATATAATAATAGATATTGTAATCAAAGGATATTAGTACAATAAACTTATATATATATATATATATATATATATATAGAAATTTAAATAACATTAAGATGTATTTCGAATTATAGTGTAGAAGGCTGTGTCTTCACCTAAATTATGAAATTCTGAGATAGGGAGTTGGTGGGGGAAAAGGCAGAGTAATTTTGACCACTTGTCTGATACGCTTGGAGCTTGTTTCACACGCCCTCTGCACCGTCATTCTACCATCTCAGAATGATCATAATTAAGAAGAGAAGATGCCCTGACACTATGAGGAGAAATCTTCCATAGAAACAAATAAATTAATGTTAATGCTCAACTCCTCACATAATTTAATAGCAGAAAGGATAATAGGTTGTTTAAATTTGATGATTTCCTAATTTATGCCTAAAATTGAATACCAGGTTAAAGATTTTAAAAAGGGGTCATCACATTCCAAGGTGAATTATAGTTGGTGCGATGGATATAATGTTTTTTTGAGTGGAAAATACATTGAATGTAAGATAAGATGTGATCAAGAAAATGAGAGGAAATTAGGGAAACCCTAATGAAAATGATTAAGCAACAAAACATTTCCTATATAAAAGGATGAACATGAGTATTGATTTTGTTGATAGCCAAATGAAGATAGAAGAGTCACTAAACATAATAAAGGCCAAGAAAAGTGTGAAGGAAAGCTATTATATGAAGTGTGTGTGTTGATCAACTAACAAGGTAGAGTTTGAAGAAGTGATATGAGCATAAAGAAGATCTGAACTAGCAAATGTAGTCATGTTTTCTAGACTCCTTCATTCTTATCTACAAACTCATTAATCCTTACATTTGCACTTTCCACAATCTTGGCAGTAACTTTATTATTCAAATATTTATAAGCTTTTCTCTTTGTGGAGTATCCTATAAATGTGCCTTCATCTTCTTTAGAATAAAAATTTCCATTCCTTGCATCTTTCATTATGTAACACCTACCTCCGAAGATTTTAAAGTAGCTAACATTTAGTGCATGCTGATATGAAAGTTCATAAGGAGTCTTGTTTGTACTTTTCTTTAGTTGTACTTGGTTGAGGGTGTAAAAAATAATACTCATGGCTTCTCTACAGAATGTTTTTGAACATTTTTCTCATTTAGCAGTGTTTTAGCACATTTATATATTGATTGGTTTCTTCTTTTAGCTATTCCATTTTGTTGTGGAGTTCTCAGTGCAAAGAGTTGTCTTTTGATTCCATTTTGATTGCAGAAGATAATAAATTGATTAGGAATAAACTCACCTTATCTATCAAATATTAAGCACTTTAGTTGCTTACCTTTTTCGTTCTCAACTCTTGCCTTATACCATTTAAACATTTGAAATGTATCAAATTTTTCCTTCAAAAATATTACAGACATCATCCTAGAGTAGTCATCAAAAAACAAAATGAAATACCAATCAACATAATAGTTTTTCACTCTCATAGGACCATATAGATCGGTATGAACCAACTCTAGTATATCATTAGATGAATAGGACTTCCTTGAAAAACTTAATTTTTTTATCTTATCATTTTGACATTCCTTACACATAACTTTGTGTGGCTTGCTTAATCTCGATAAATCCCTCACTCTTTTGTTCTTACTAATATTGATCAAGTTATCAAATTTTACATGATAGAATATTTAATGACATAACCAAGCATCTTCTCATGTTGTCTCACTTCTTTCAAAAAAATAGGTATTGTAGTAGATTTTAGATATAATAAGTTGCCTTTAGATTGTTCACTAGTACCAATAAATTCTCTAGTAGCATCATATATTTTCACTTTTTGGGATTGAAATTCTAGTCACCTGTGTTATTTAGCCATGCCACACTCAACAAATTGTATTTTAGTCCTAGGACCCAATAATCATTGTCACACTTAATTTTTTCATTTAGAATAATGGATCATTTTCCTTTGACAAAACATGGAGCTTCATTACCAAGTCTAACACATCCTCCATCATATTCTTCTATGTTTTCAAACTTGTCAGCATCACTAGTCATATGATGCGAACACCACTATCAATAATCCATGTATCAATCTTATCAACTTGATAAACAAGGGAATTTTCATCTTCATATATATCTTTCTTCTTTTGAATTGTCCTTTATAGTGACATAAACTACTTCCTCACCTTCTTCTAAGTCATTAGATTCTTCATTGGTTTGGCCTTCCTTAGCTAGGTAACATGATTTCTTTCCTTTGCTTCACGTCTCTGAACTTTCAAAATTGGTACTCCTTATCCTTGTTATTGTAGGGACACCTGGATGCTATATGACCAATCTTGTTGCAATTAAAACATTTTAGAGACAATTTATCTTTGCATTTTCCTTTTCTTCTTGGTAACCTTTTTGCCAGTATTGCTTCTAGTTCTTCTTGTTCTTTCTCCTCAATCAATATGTTTTCATGGCCACTTCTACCTAAACTATGAACATCTCGTTATTTTTATCTTCTTGGGCTAACAAGGGTTAGGGATGTCTTGAAAGCAGTTTCTATCTTCGGTAAACTATTATCAAAATTATTATGCTCAAATATAGTCAGCCTACCAATCAAAGCATCAGGGTAACAATTTTACCAATTATGGATCTCAAATTTTGAATAACAAAGACTTTAATAGCATATATAGTTAAGATATTTCTAAAATGTTTCTTACCACATCATCTTCACTTATGACTCTACTAGCTCCTTTCATAGCACTAAGTACCTCCTGGATTTTGTTATTGTACTATATAATGTTCTCACCTTCTTGCATTCTTATGTCATCAATTTTTTTCTCTGAGACTCTCAACCTTTTCCCTTAGTACATTTTGATAACCTCTATGAGCAAGTGGAATTTTGTCACACATCTCCTTTATTGTAGCACAATTCTTGACATCATCAAATTCAAAACAAGTTAGAGAAGAAGCTATCTTAATCATTAAGGTGTTGTATTTTTTCTTTTCCCTCATATTCTCAACTATCGTAGGTCCAAGTGGTGGTGAAGTATAGTAATTATCTAGGTAGTATATACATAAATGCCAATTCTAGACCTCATCTTTCTTTTCCATGTAGGGAAGTGTTCCTTGTTCAACTTGGGTACCTCTCTCTTATACATATTTAGCTCTTTAGCTCATGTCTTTTAAAATTTTACCTCTAAGAACCAATAGCTCTAATACCAATTTTTGGATAATTGATTGGGGAGGGGTGAATTAGTTATCTCAGGTCCTTTAAAAAAAAAAAATCACCTCTTAATCTTATCAAAAAATAATCCTTCATAATCATATTCAACATATAACCAACCAACAACATTTTACAACTTTATGCATAAGAAAAAATGAAATGGTATGCAACACATTCAATCCCATGTTAACACAAGTATTTAACATGGAAATACAATTTGGGTAAAAACCATTATAGGAGTCATCATGCATAAATAAATTCACTCTTTTGGAGTGAGCTTGGTTAAGAGAAAACCCTATTTATGGTTACAATTTTTTTTTCCAAATGTGACCTTGTTAGTGGATTTTCACCAGAGATCAACTAGATGTGTTCCTCCTCAATGGGTGTCCTTATTAAAGGACTTAGTACATTTGTCAGAATTCCACCTTACAAAGGATTTATAAATAGTACTATTATGTTGGAAATATTCAAGATCTGACAGGTTACTGAGAGGGGAGAGGTGAATCAGTAACCTTAAAACTTTTTATTAATTTACCACACATCCATCTATGCTACTGCATGCATTAGTTTTGAAACATAAAACAATCATTACACAAGAGAACACAATATTTTGGTGACCTAGAAACCTTCCAAATAGAAAGTAAAAATGGGGTGGGGATGATACCCACAAAACTTCAATACTATGGTATAAAGTTGGCCTATTAAGGCTTACATTGACCACTTCTGGTGATCTACCCTGTTAGGAGCACAAAGGACTACTAGGTCCACCTTGTTAGAGGATTTGCAAACATACAATGAAGTATGCACTCTGTTAGGAGATTTGTACAAAGACTGTTAAGTCTACCTTGTTAAAGGATTTAGAAAACTGATTCACCTGTTAGGATGAAGTAGTGGATTTGCTTGCAACTGATTTCTAATGAGATCCTTTATGCACTGATCAACTCATGTGATGGATATAACTTTTTAGTCTCTAAATTGACCTTGCTGAGTTCCTTGAACTACTGCTGATAATCTTTCTCATATACTTCACATTAATTCTCTATTCCTTTTTCATTCATTTCATCATATTTGATATCTTATAATACATCTTATATATATACCTTTCAAATTTACAAAATCACAAGGTCGGCCAAAATACAAGTAAAAAAATACATTACAGAGTTGGCCCAATAGTAAATAATTCAGGTTCACTGAACTAACTCGGTGACCTTGTGATGCACGGTGTCCACTGCATTACTCGGCATCATCATGCACTCAGTAGAAGTGAAGGCTCAGTTCATACTAATCACTCGATGCAGTTCTGAACTCAATAACCACTGGTGATTCGGTAGATGTAGTGTCACTCGGTAGATATTGCACACTGAGTTTACCTTGCTTTACTTGGTAAACACTGAATATTCCATCTCTCGATTTGCATTGAATCTTCATGAAACAAACTTATTGCTCAGTAGACACCGTGAAGCATGGTAGATACTGAGAAGCTCGGTAGACACTGCTGGACTTCACATTGTCTGTATTTGCTTGGTAGCCACTGTCTACTCGGTGTAAATTGCTGAACTGCTAAGCTTACAAGGTAACCACTGGATGCTTGGTAAGCATTTAGAATTGAGTAAGTGTTGTCACTAATGACAAAAATAATCATAATGCCATCATGTTAATCTAGTTGATTAAGAGATTTTTTGGTACAATGGCTAGAAAGTAACAATGAAATGAAAAATAAAGAATATGAAGATTATCAAAGATTTCCATATGTTTAGGAAGGAGTTTCCCACACTTTACCTGAACTACAACAAGTTGAAATTGAAGAACAAGTTGAACCCCCACTGAGTGAAGAAAATATTGAACAATAGAGAACCGATCTTGTTTTACCAAATTTTGTTAGAAGGAACCATTCAACGAATCAAATAATTGGAAATAAAGATGTAGGAGTCATGATAAGAAGTAAGTTAGGAGATAATGCATGTTTGATTTCTAAATTTGAGCCTAGACCAGTCAAAGATGCACTAGATAATGAAGATTGGAATCATGCAATGAAAGAAGAGAGTGATTAGATTGAAAAGAAAAACACTTGGACATTGGTACCTACATCATCTTGAAAAGGACACACTTTCCTTTAAGACCTTTTAGCAACCTTTCCATAATGACTTCTTGGACCATGGATGGACCTGTGCTCAGTGCTCCCTTTTCCCTATTTTCTTCTTAGTTCTTATAACATCTACCTGAGCTTTCTATGGCTCTCTTTTCATCTCCTCTAGGACTTGGTTGGCCTAGGTCAACCTGTACTAGTCTAGGTCAACTTGTAGAGGTCTAGGTTTGACACAGGAAAAAGGATGAATCACTAGGGCCAAAGGCTCACCTAGCTATTCAAACCACCCTGTAAGAGTTAACACAATGGAAGAAAACACAAGGAACAACAACCAAAGGAGGAAGAAGAGAGAAATACTTTTATTGATTTATCAAAATATCTTCATACATGCCCAACGATAAGGCCTTCTGGGTTACAATCAAATACAAATACATTCATATTCAAAGATCCAACAACAAATTCACACTTTGAGTTCTCCTCTCTAATCCTCTTCCCAAAAACTTTCCTAACTCTAAGCCCAAACACTCTATATATACTTGCCAAAATGGCTTATAGATTATTCTAGAACATTACATAAGAGGAGGGTTGACCAAGCAATAGTCTAGACACATCCCAAGAAAATATCTTAACATAAATGTCACGATCAAAAATAAATCCTGCAAGTTAGCTCGCCGAAATCATGTCCAAATTCTGACACTCGACATACACTAGGTAAATCGGCTCATGAAGAATCACTCAGCATACACTAGGTAACTTGGCACATGAAGAGTCACTCAACATACACTGGGTAACTCAGCACATAAATGAATTGCTATAGTAACTCAGCACATGATTGAATTGCTATAGTAACTATAGTAACTCGGCACATGAAGGAATTGCTATAGTAACTTAGCATCAACTAAGTGCCACAGTAACTCGGCTCCAACTAAATGCTACAATAACTCGGCTCCAACTGAGTGCTATAGTAACTCGACTCCAACTAAGTGCTACAGTAACTTGGCTCTTATTGAGTACTACAGTAACTTAGCTCCCATTGAGTGCTATAGTAACTTAGCTCCAACTAAGTGCTATAGTAACTTAGCTCCCATTGAGTGCTACAGTAATTCAGCTCCAATTGAGTGCTATAGTAAGTTGGCTCCAACTGAGTGCTACAGTAACTCGGATCCAACTAAGTGCTACAATAACTCAGCGCCAACTAAGTGCTATAGTAACTCAGCTCCCATTGAATGCTATAGTAACTTGGATCCAACTAAGTGCTACTGTAACTCGACTTCCATTGAGTGCTACAATAACTTGGCTCCAACTGAGTGCTATAGTAACTCGGCTCCAACATACATAATGAACAAAAATGAGTAGGATAACAAGGCAACCCAGGATGCTCATACATTAGACAACCAAGGTTGAAAGAAATGATTGTCCTAAATCATTGAGAGGTTGCAATCTGAGTTGAATCCAACTTAGATTGAGAAATCCATGAAGCATCTTCAATAGGCTTGTTCTTGCACTTCACCAAATATGCATAGTAATCTTTTCCTATTGTGCTCTTGCCAACTCTCTGATCCAATATTCGTTCAACTTCTTCAATTTTCTTCTTAGGATAATCTTCTGATACAAAAACTTCATCCTCTGACTCATGATACTTATACAAATCAGCAATATTAAATATAGGAGATATATCCATGTCATCAGGTAACTCAACTTCATAAACATTACACTGTTAAACTTCTTCAAGATCTTACAAGGTCCAAATTTTTTCATGTTTATCTTATTGTATGTTCCAACTAGGAATCTTCCTTTCTTCAAATGAGCCATCACCTCATCACTAATTTGAAAATCATTGTGTCTTCTAGACTGATCAACATTCTCCTTGTAGTTCTGATTATTTTGTTCCAACCTCAACTTCACTTATGCAAAGACTCCATAAAATCAACAAATTCTTCTCTTGTAGCGCTTTTCTTTTCTTCACTAGCAACATCTCTCAAATTTGATATACCTCTAGGATGCATTTCAGTAATAATCTCAAAAGATGTATTCCCTGTACTCCTATTCATAGAATTATTATATGCAAATTCAGCTTGTGCCAATACCATCTCCCTATTACTTGGCTTAGTCCCAACTAAACATCTTAGCAAATTACCCAAGCTTCTATTCACAACCTCTATCTGTCCATCTATCTGTGGATGGAATGTAGAACTAAAATTCAACTTAGTACCCATCTTCTTCCATAAAGTCTTCCAAAAATAACCAACAAACTTACTATCTCTGTCAGAAATAATACTTCTTAGTAATCCATACAATCTCACAATCTCTTTAAAGAAAAGTTTAGCAACATGCTCAACATCTGATTTGTTCTAACATGGTATGAAATGAACCATCTTAGAAATTTTTTCCACTACAACAAATATGGAATCATACCCTTTCACTATCTTAGGCAATCGAAGAACAAAATCCATATTGATGTCAGTCCAAGGTTTCTCAAGAACAGTAATAGGTGTATACAAACCAGTATTTTGACTCACTCCCTTTGTAACTTGACAAACTCTACAACTCTTTACAAATTTCTAAACATCATTATACATTTTTGGAAAATAATACTTCTCTTTCAGAAAACTCAGTGTCTTATCAATTCCAAAATGTCTAACTAATCCACCACTATACTTTTCCTTAATCAGATTCAACCTCATAAAACTTCTAAGAATACACAACTGAATACCTTTGAACAACATACCTTCTTGAATGAAATATTCATCATACTTACCTATGTAATCTGTTAGATTTGGTGCTCTGCACTCTCTCCACACCTGAGAAAAATCAGGATTAGAATCATACAACTCTTTCATTTCATCAAAACCAAAAACTTCAACCTTCATTTTAGTCAACAGAGAATGTCTGCTACTCAATGCATCAACAACTCTATTAGTAACTACACTCTTATGCTTAATGAAAAATGTAAAACTTTGCAAATACTCAACCCACTTCATATGTCTTTGATTCAATTTATGTTGACTTCCCAAGTGTTGTAAAGCTTTGTGATCAATATACAACACAAATTCCTTAGGAATCAAATAATGTCTCCACTTTTACAATGCTTGGACAATAGCATAAAATTCTTGATCATACACATAATATTTCCTTTTAGCATCATTCAATTTTTCACTAAAGAAACCAATGGGTTTACCTTCTTAACTTAATATAGCTCCTATTGCATTACCACTTGCATCACATTCAACTTGAAATACTTTGTTAAAATTAGGTAAAGCTAATACAGGTAATTCAACAACCTTTTGTTTCAAAGTCTCAAAACTCTTATCAACTCCATGTGTCCACTTGAATTCCTTTTTATCTCCCCTCATTGTCTTAGTCATAGCATTACAAACAAAACTAAAATTCTTTATAAAATTTCTATAAAATCTAGCCAAACCATGAAATGATCTTATCTCACCCACATTCTCAGATGTAGGCCACTCCAAAATTTCTTTAACCTTCTCAAGATCCATCATCAATCTATTAGTTGAAATCAAAAATCCCAAATGCATAATCTCCTCTTGCATGAAGAAACACTTTTTCAAATTAATCAACAACTTTTCCTCTTTCAACCTCTGCAATACTTATCTAATATGCTCAAGATGTTCTTCCTTAGTTCTACTGAATATCATAATATCATCCAAATAAACAATCACAAACTTACCCAAAAATCTTTTTAGAACTTCATTCATCAACCTCATGAAAGTACGAGGTGCATTAGTCAAACCAAAAGGCATAATCAATCATTCATACAAACCATCTTTTGTCTTGAAAGCGATCTTCCATTCATCACCTTCTCTGATTCTAATCTTATGATAGCCACTCTTCAAATCAATCTTGGTAAAATACTTTTCTCCACTCAAATAATCCATTATGTCATCCATCCTCGACATAGGAAACCTATATTTCACTGTTATTTTGTTAATGGCTCTAGAATCAGTACACATTCTCCATTCTCTATTCTTTTTAGATGCTAATACAACAAGTACAACACATGGACTCAAACTTTCTCTAAACAAACCTTTCTACAATAACTCATGCACTTGTCTGTTAAGTTCTTCATTCTTTGCAGGTGTCAATCTATATGGTGCTTTGTTTGGCAAACTAGCTCTAGGAATTAGATCCATACAATAACTTATACTTCTTATCGGAGGTAAACCATTAGGAATATCATCAGCAATAATGTCTTTATACTCATTCAACAATTCTATAATTTCTACTGGTACTTAGCTATCACTATCTTTTCTCACTCGGCCATTAATAACTTCTACTATTTGGTCATTACTACCAACATTCGGTCCTCTAGGAACTATGGAAAAACATACTTAATTCTTTTTTATTTCCTTTTCAAATTGTTTCCTATTAACCATGCAATTTTTTACATAAGTACAATTAACCTCATTTGGACTTTCAATCCAAAGACAACAATGTTTGTTTCTTCCCATTTACTCAAAGAGTATATTGATTCAATCTTCCATCATGTACAACATATCTATTATATTGCCAAGGTCTACCCAACAAAATATGACAACAATCTATGGGCATAATATCACACAAAACTTCATCAAAGTAATGTCCAATTTTGAATTTCATAAGGCATTGCTCACTTACCAATATCTTATGCTCATCTTTGATCCACAAAACATGATAAGGTTTAGGATGTTTTAGCCTCTGTGACTGCAACTTGGTAACCAGCTCTTCTGATGCCAGATTTGTAGAACTTCCATTGTCAATGATCACTTTGTAGCATTTTCCAGCCATCTTACATCTTGTCTTGAAAATACTTCTCCTTAAAATAGGTTGCTCATCACTTCCCTTATTACATATGGTTCTTCTCACCATCATATTTTCTCCAACCTTAGGTCCACTTTTTGAACCCTCATCATCTTCTTGAATCACAACATTTCTATTACTTTGCCTACTTTTAGAGGATCTACATTCAAAAGATCTATGTCCCTCTTTACCACATTTGAAATAATTACCATGAAATCCACCTCTAGAATAGGAATTACCTCTTCCTCGGTAAGAATTAGTGCCTCCTCAATAAAAATTACCACTTTTCCATTCGGTCTTGCCTTTGTCATCATTCTTCCATTTAGATTTGCCTTTATCCTGCATAGAACTATCAAATCTGCCACTTTCTCCATAAGATGTACCTCTGCCTCTCTAGAATCTACCACCTCTACCTCTTTTTCTTTGTTCATGCTTTTTTGTCAAGATCTCCTTAGCTTTCAAGGCATATTGATATGCTTCTTCTACACTTTCCAACTTCACAAAACTTATTTCATCTTGAATTCTAGATCTCAATCCATTAATGTACCTTGCAATTTTCTCAACATCATCATCCACATGTCTATATTTGATGTCCAATCTATAGAATTCCTCAGTATATTCTTTCACAGTCATGTCTTTTTGTTTCAAATTTTGCATCTTTCTCAACAAGCTAACTTGGTAATTAGTAGGGAGGAATTTGTTCTTTACCTTGTTCTCCATCTTTGGCCAAGTTTTGATCTTCTCCTATCCTCTCCTTTGTTTATCAATTTGCAAATGGTCCCACCATAGCGATGCATGACCTTTCAACCTAGTGACTACAATCTTCACCTTTCTATTACTAGGAGTGTTTTCATACTCAAAGAACTTATCCATATCAGAGATCCAATCCAACACAAAATTGGTATCCAATTTTCCATGATAAGTAACAACTTCTATAGTAGGCTTTAAATTTGCTCTAGACAACACTCACAACAATCTTTCCTCATCTTAGTCTTCTTTAGGTTCTTGATTATGATTTGGTGCTACTACTTCATCATCACTTACATCATCAAGATGTGCTCCTCTCCTCTGGGCTATCTCCTCAGCATCTAATTTGGCTGCAATTTGTCTCAACTAATCCAATATAGCATTATCAACATTATTTCCTCTACCATGAACCATCTTTACAAATCAAGTTCTTGCAAGATCGTAACTCTTTGCAAGTTATAGGTTAAATTCGTAGATCTGCAACCCTAATACCAAATTTGAATCAGGGTTCTACATGATCCAATATCCACAAGGATGAACCTCAAGATCTAATACTAAGTTTCATAGGCAAATGGATGAATATATAGGGCCACAAGCTCACCCAACTATCCACACCACCCTGCAAGAGTTAACACAATAGTAGCAAACACAAGGAACAACAACCAAAGGAGGAAGAAGAGAGAAATACTTTTATTGATTTATCAAAATATCTTCATATATCTTGAGCTTTAAGACCTTCTGGGTTATGGCCAAAGACAAATACATTCACATTCAAAGATCCAACAACAAATTTGCACTTTCAATTCTCCTCTCTAATCCTCTTCCCAAAAAATTTCCTAACTCTATGCCTAAACACTCTATATATACTTTCCAAAATGGCTCACAAATTATTCTAGAACATTACATAAGAGGAGGGCCGACCCAACAATGGTTTGGACACATCCTAAGAAAAGATCTTAACATAAATGTCATGATCAAAAATAAATCCTGCAAGTTGCCTCATAGAAATCATGTCCAAATTTTGACACTCAACATACAATGGGTAACTTGGCACATGAAGAAACACTTGGCATACACTAACTCAGCACATGAAGAGTCACTCGACATACACTGGGTAACTCAACACATGAAGGAATTGCTATAGTAACTTGGCACATGAAGGAATTGCTACAATAACTCAATAGCAACTAAGTGCTACAATAACTCAGCTTCAAATGAGTGCTACAGTAACTTGGCTCCAACTAAGTGTTATAGTAACTCAACTCCCATTGAGTGCTACTGTAACTTGACTCCCATTGAGTGCTACAGTAACTCAACTCCAACTAAGTGCTACAATAACTCAGCTCCCATTGAGTGCTACAATAACTTGGCTCCAACTGAGTGCTACAGTAACTTAGCTCCAACTGAGTGTTGCAGTAACTCAGCTCCAACTGAGTGCTATAGTAACTCGGCTCCAACTAAGTGCTATAGTAACTTGGCTCCAACTAAGTGCTACAGTAACTTGGCTTCCATTGAATGCTACAGTAACTCGGCTGCAACTAAGTGCTATAGTAACTCAGCTCCCATTGAGTGCTATAGTAACTTGGCTCCAACTAAGTGCTATAGCAACTCGGCTCCAACATGTAGAATGAACAAAAATGAGTAGCATAACAAGGCAACCCAAGATGCTCCTACATCAAGGTTGACCTAAGTTAACCCAAACCAGGTGAAGGTTGATCAAGTTAGCCCAGGTCAACCTGGACTAGTCTAGGTCAACTTGTATGGGTCTAGGTCAACCTAGGTTAAGCATGAATAGGTCAAGGTTGATCAGGTCAACCTTAACCCTAATATTTATGGCACCTAGAGCCCAAAATGTCTTGGGGGTTTAATTAATTTAATCCCTCTCTCCAATCATCCTATATTGTTCTCCCGCCCCAAAAATCACATATAAGGAGACTTGGAGACTTCATTTCATAACCTATACATCAATCTAATATTTTTAAGAGAGATTCATCCAAACTTTAAATTTAAGGAGTTTAAGCATTCAAGGTAATCAAGCATTTTGAGTACTCAAGAAAGGGAGATTTCTATCAAGCATTATAGGCTCCGTTGTAGGCATTTCCTCTTCAAGATCTAGAATATTATTGTCCATCAAGGGAGGAGATATACATTGAAGAATTCAACATCTTCTACATTGATGCAAATTTATATTCATGACACCATGATGAGATTATAGTAGATCCATTGCAAATTGTCGAGATACCCTACATTTACATATTACATTCAAGATCTTTAATTCTCTACTAGCAAAGGTTTTAAGAAAGGTGAATCCTAGCATTATCTTATTTCAGTCATTTAAATTTACATTTATCATTTCAAGGTTGATTCCTCAATCTAGGGCTTGACCAAGACAAGCCCTCACACACCAAACAATGAAAACCCTTCACTTTGTGTGTAGGAATAGGGTAGAAGGATTTCATACATGGATCTCAAATTACTCATTGAGAGTTTTATAGAGAAGTTGGTGTAACTCTATTATAGTGCCCCTGGTACACATCAACCTCATGGGAAAGTGATTGACCAGTTTGACCTTGACCTTTTTACTTATTCAGAAGAACAAGTTCTAGGTTTCATTCATTTTGTCATTTTATTTAGAGACCCATAGTTAGATATTTGGAAAAAGAGTTAGGCCATGATTTTTGGAGTTAAAATACATCTTCTACTATATATTTCAAGGTGAGTCTTTTATAATTTATTTCCTTACATATCTTTATCTTAAATCTATACTTTAATTGATTTGATTGTGTACCCTTAGCACCTAGATCTACATTATTCAATCAATTAGTTCAATTTTTCTTACATGTTATCACATTTAGGCCAAAGAGTATTTTCCCTTATATTTCATTCTTCCTTATGATTAAAATTTGTAATTCACACCCTCTCTCCTTTGGGTCCTTTCTAATCTAATTTGGGTTATAAAGAGGAATCATATTTGGGGATTATCTCTTTCCCTTTAACACATCCCTTTAAATGTTTTAAGGGAATGAAATGGAAGTCTACATCCTATTTATGCATCTCCATGTTATCCCTAAACATTTTAGTGAACTTGACTTGTGCCCCTTTCTTTTTGGAGTTAGATTATCTCTACTTTGGCATATTGTTTTTCATTATAGAGTTAGATTTAGCTATCTTTTATGTGGCTATATCTCTCTTTTATGCTCTTTATTGCATTTGTGTTGTTAGATCTCTTTAGATTTTCCTTTTGTGATCTCCCCTTTTATGAGTGTAATTACACTAAGTCCAAACTATAACATTCCCATTAGGCAAAGTCGTAGACTCATGGGCTCCTTCGATCATAATTCCTCTTTCCTACCTAGGACTCATGATGAAACTAACATCATTTCTCATGATCTTAATCGTATAATGGAGAATAACTCTTGTCACTCATCCCATGATGAAGATGGAGCTTTAAGAGTTCCTCCTTAGCAAGTCGATACTTTTTTTCATGATTTTGATAAATTGAAAACTTAGCTTATGAAAGAACATCATATTCTCGATGTTGTTACTATTATTAAGGCTCTTAATAAAATTATTAATAATGATGATAACTATTAGAAAGTAAAGTCCATAAAGATAACTTAGAGGGGGGGGGGGGGGGGGGTGATTCAGTTATCCAATTAAAACAACTCTTATTAACCATATTAAATCTAAAACATGTAATCAACTAGTGTAATAACCACAAGAAGATATTCATATACAATAACACCAGATTTGTTAACTAGGGAAGCCCTTGGTTAGAGGGAAAACCCCAGTAGGGATGGTAACCACAAAATGATGTACTAATATATAAATTTCTTGTAAGAGGATGAACCCTATTAGGAGTCAATGAAATACATTTAATACATATCAGTCCTTGTTAGGAGACTTCGAATCCCTGTAAGGAGATTCCAACCCTATTAGGAGTTGTAGAAGGTAGAAGGACCCATTGTCCAAATAGATTCAAGGGAAAGTCCACCAAGCTCATTGTCCAATTGGCCTTAGTAGTATTCCTTTTAGAATAATATCAAATCATCAACTTTCCACTAGAACTCTCTACCAAATATAATCACTTCACTCTCTCACTGTGCTTTTTCTACACCAAACACTTCTCTAATCTTAGTATTAGATTTGGATACTCGCATCACACAAAATCCATTTGATTACTTACTCACTTATAATTCACAATCCATTCTTATAATTCAAAATTACTTGCCACACATTCATGCTTAACCACAAGGAAAACAACTTTCCTTTATACCAACTCCTTAGATTAATTATTGAGTTGTCCTTGAGGCTTTCTCAATTTATAATTACAATAGGACCTCATTGAGATAATACAATACATGTTATATTACATCTTTTTATAATTACATAACACTATCAGCTCATAGTCTTCACAAATATTCACACGTGCAACCTCAAACTTTGCATGATCAACCATGCCATCACTTCCATGCCTTCTACTTTTGTCTAACTACACTTAACCAGATTCTATCAATGTTAGGATATATAATCCAATTACCATAAATCACTTCTTAGGAACTCTGCCAGAACTCTGTCTTCAATAAATCTTGAATAATTGTCACTAATCATTGAATTTTTGTATGTGCACTTAACCAAATCATCATGAAAATATACAAAACACATCCTTAGCTATTCATAATATCATCTACAATCCTTTAACCTCATGACCTCAATATCTATATGCTACTATGTCAGTTTTCATAGAATAACTAGTATGTTGACATCAATGACAAACACTACCATGAATGCAATATATAATCATGCTAACAATCATCCAGATGCTTCAACAATCCTAGGATACTCCCCATATGAATATCATCAACATTCATGCTTATAATAATAACATTTATATCTTGCATAGTATATCCCACCTTATTAATACTCATGTTAAGTCTTTGACGGAATGCTCTCAAGAGATGTGATATCCTCCTTCTACAAGCATTGAACCTTATATTTTGATTTCCACCACTCTTTCTAGCATAACTACATATGTTCCACCTCTTATGACAACTTCTACACAAGTGTCCACTCCTTTAATTGTTGTTGTACCTAGTCTTTCACTTTTTGTGAGTGTTCCTCCTACTTCCATACCTTCTTTGTTACCTTCATATAATGTAGTTCCTTTTACTTATTCAAACCCTTTACCTATTCTTTATAATCCTCCACTAACTTCTTTACATATTCCATCTGCTTCTTAAAAATTTCCTAATACATCTAACATATGTATGCCTACTATTACATCTTCTGATCCTATTGTCAGTAGCTTGGTTCAAACCGTCATGACATTGCAAGGACAACTGCCTCAATTCACTCATCTAAGTATATCATTCCTACATGTGACATTGATAATCTTCTATCCTTATATATCTTTCATGTTTTTATACAACATGTTGAGGTACCTCACCTTGAGAATTATAATGGTAAGGGAGATCCTCTAATTCATGTTAACACTTTATAGACTATATTTAGTGATTTTTGTCATTACTATAGGCTTATAGCTAAGTTGTTCCCTCTTAATTTTAGGGATAAAGCCTTGTAATGGTATTGATCTCTACCTCCTATTCAATTGGTTCCTTTCAAACTCTTGCTAATGCTTTCATTCAATAATTTTAGAGTAATATTGGTCCACATATTTCTTTAACTATTTTTATGCATTTTAAGTAAATTGTTAAAGAGAAAGTTACATATTATTTTGGTAGAGTTAAACATTTGTATGCTCAAATTTCTTTTCCTATGCCTAATCATTATATTCAATGCATCTTTATTTCCAATTTATAGAAAGACATTAAAGATAATATCATTCTTACTAAGTATACCTCTTTTATCATCTTTATGCAGTGCTTCACCATTACCAATTACAAGTGATTCAACTCAAGAGATCGACTCCAATGGCTCCTATTTCTAGTGATAAGAGTGATATTCCTAGTAATTCAAATAAGTTTTCTAAACCTAACAATTTCTTAAAAATCAAGTCAACAAATATAGTTACTGATCGAGTGGCTACTACATCTAAAGGTATGCTTACATTTTCATCTATATATCATCCTAATCTTAAGTACACTCAATTATCTGAACCTTTACCTGAGGTGATGACTAAATTGATTCATGCTAAAATTCTTAAACTTCCTCCTATTTGTCTTATTGACACTAGCAAACCAATGCCTAAGTATTTTGATTCAAAATACCATCATCAACCTAGTCATTATACTCAAAGGTGTTATGCTTTAAAAAATACTATTCAAGACCTTATTGATTGTAATTCTATATTTATTAATGCTCAATTTAATAATGAAAATAAATATGTTGCATCTCCTAATCAGAATTTGCATATTTATACTAATCATTTACCTTGACATTAAATAAATGTCATTAATCAAACTTCTTCTTCTAACCATAATATTGACTATGATGATAAGATAGAAGAAGAAAATTGTGTGGTTAATCATGTTGAGTTACAACCTCAACCTCCAATTTCCTCTCCATCTAAACTTAAACAAACACATCTTCTTAGCTTTAGTCATATGGATATGTTTATGGCACCTAACAATCCTCTTTACATTACTACTAGAGTTTCTCATATTCATTCTCATGGTGTTTTGATTGATCCTTCTTTGTTGTGAATTTTATCGCTTAAGAGCACCTTTTTAATATAGGGCTACATAAAGATAGTTGTGATACAATTCCTGTATGGATTCAAACTTGTAATGGTTTTCTTTATCATCCTCAAGGTTCTACCACTCTTGCTATCACTCTTTTAGGAAAGGTTGTTTACACTAACTATATTGTTATTCCTACTTCTAATAAATTTTAAGTTAAGCTTGGTATTCTATGGCTTTCTTCCATGAAGGTTGTAGCTTCTCCTATTCATAAGTGCTTTAAATTCCCTATGATGGAGAAATTGTCACCTTTAATCATTCCCTTTATAAGTCGTCATGTCCTCAATATTGTGCTAAGATTAATTTCTATTGACCATATCTTCTTGAAAAACCACCTACTCATCCTGATCATCTTTATCGACACTATAAAAAACATGAGGTAGCCAAGATTTTTGATATTAGTCTTCCTAAGGGTCACTCCCCTATGCTTGTCTTGCCTACTCCATTTGTCCCTTCCACTTCTGAACCTTTTTTACCTTCTGCATCCACTCCTTTAGCAACTATACCTGATCCTATTGTTGTTCCTTCTTCAGATCCTATAGTAGTTGATCCTAATCCCTATAATTTATCTCACAAAATTATTCATAACTAGCATTCTTGTCAGTATTGCAAGAATCATCAACCTAAGGTTAAGGATAAATCCCATTCTCTATCTTCTCAACCCTTACCTTCCTTTGATTAAAATATGCATGTCGTAATATGGAAGATAATGTTGATGATGATCACCGTAGTATTGATGAATAATTTATTGATATGGATAATGACTTTCCTAAAATTATTTCTATGTATCTTACAACTACTTCTACTGATGAGTATAATTAATCCCATCAAAATCCTTACTTAGAACTAGTTTTGATTCCTACTATGTTGGATGTCATTCCTCTTGTGAGTCACCATCTTTTCCCTAGAATTTTGTACTGAGATGGGGTGGGGGGGCATACAAAATCCTTTAAGTGGACTCAATTTAGCATGGTAGTCTTCATGTTTTTGTGTTGTGTTTTCTCCTATGTTGTGTTTTTGTTATATATTTTGATTAGATTACTTTAGACAATCCTTGTTGCTTTGTTGAGCACAAGAGGATATAGTGATCAAACCTAGCATACATATTCTTCTATTTGTATATCTTTTCTTTCATGTTTTGTTACATATTATGTTTTACCCTTGATATTGTTTGTATCACCAATATTCTATAGTATTCTTTATTGGTTATGATATGGAAGCACCAACTCTTTTTGGTCTCCATGTTATTGGCACAAAAAAACTCTTATTCGTAATTCTTATGTGTCTTTTCGTTCACTATGTTATAGTTACACTTCCTTTAGGGAATGATGAGATTTCATACTTGGTATAATATTAGATATTATCATAGTGACCCTAAGGCTAGTAGATCCCTTCATGTTCTTTCTTTTTGTCATGTTCTCATTTCCCTTGATATGCTTCTCTTCTTGGGGGAATCTAATAGTGGGAACTCTCTTTAGTGGATGCATGTATGATTTTGCTAAATCCACTACTCTCATTAAGATGTTGGCAATCACTTTAACATGAGGACATACACTCCACTCATCATTTTGGTCATGGGGTAGAAAATATAGATTCTAAATATAGCTTGGAGTATTTTTGCCTCGTATGCTTGGTATTATTTTTGAGTTATTTCCAAATCTATGAATTGTTTTTGATAAGAAAAATAGGTTTTATAGGGATCCTAAAACCCAAGATTTAAAACATATCATAAGGCTAATAATAAGTAGTTAAAGCCCAGCCAGTAAAAGAAGGCTAACCAAAGGGCTAGTTCAACAGACAGACAAAAAGCAAAAGGTTGATAATAAGCAGATAAAGTCGAGTCAAAAAATGAAGGCCAACCTAAAGGCCAATCCAATAGACTAACAAACCAACTAGACAAAAAACTACAGCAATCTAATAATCCAAAAGATAGGAAAAGAAAAACCAATGTTATTCCGCTATCTTTCTCTCCAGCTCCTGCATCATTTTCACTGCTTCATAGGCTTCGTTAATCTCCTCAGCCATCTATTCCTACTTCTTCTAACTATCCCACTCCAAGATTCTAAAGGCAATGTTAGTCGTCACTTCCTCTTCCATCCTGGCTCTTTCTTTGTCCTTTCCTCATTTTCATCTAGAAGACCCCTGATTTTCAGTATTCCAGCAAGGGATGAGATATTATCATTGATAGAAGTTAGAATGGTTATCATCTAATTTTCTAGATTATGATTGTAATTTTCCAAATTCTAGATTCTCTTCTCATCCAAACTAAGTCAATCCCCCTGTTTGTTGAAATTACCACAATCTAGTGTCTTCCTTTTGTGTTCTAGCTAGCCTATTTTTTCTTTGAACTCCTCCAATTCATGGTAAAGCCATTTGATTGACCTAAAATTGTCAATCATGTCATTCCTAACATTATTAAGAAAATTCATGCTAGTCTCCCTTGCATTATCCATTATGGCCACCATTGCTGGATCAATGAGATCCTCCAACTAGAGTTGACCTTATTTTTCTTCTAAGATTTGTGGGTTTATTGCCTCTCTTACTATACCCATTTTGGAAGTTCTAAAATTAAAGTTTCTCCAAGTGATGCACCTATACTTAATAACCACCTCTCCTCCCTCACCATTTTTCTTCTCCTTGTGCTATTCCTAAGGATGAATAGGGGAAAGAGGAATGGTAGAGAGCTCTAGCCTAGAATCCACAATCCCCTCTAGATCCTTCTCTTTTGACCTCCTTTGTTTTTTAGCAACCTGTTCCACTAACTTAGTTTCCACCTCCTCTTCAACCTCTTCATCAATTTTCATATCATCCCCTTCCTCATTATACTCTTCATCTACCTAGCCTGATGATTTAGACCCATGTTCTCTAGGCCTCTTCTTGCTTAGGGTTTTTATTGATGAAGGAAACTTCTTGTTTGAATCCTTGGCCTTCTTAGTAGGTGTAATGTTCTCTTCACCCTCCAAACTAATACTTGGACATCCTCCAAATCAGATGAGAAACTAGAGCTTCCCGTATCCACAAAAGCATCTATGCCCTATAGGGGGGTTTTGCTTATCGTCTAAGCCTTGAAATGCTCATAAATTAGAAGTAATAACCCCTCATGTAGGGCTAGATTTGCTAAGGATTTCTTATTATACCCAAAATTACTCTTACACATTGAAGTATATAAATAGAAATGGAATAAAATCTTGATACCATAGCAAAAGTGATTGAGTAAAACAAAGTGATGTGTTCTTACTCTATCAAATCTAGTGTCAAAAGAAATATACTCTATAATGGCCCACAAAACATACCTCCATAGCTTCTTGATAGAATCCATTTTGTAGTAAGTTTCACACTTTACCAGTTCATTTCTCTCCTCCATATTCTTTGCAAATTCCTTCATAGCATTCACTAACATCTTCTTATCCCTATAAAACTTCAACCCCTCTGTTGGAATTTCAATTACCAGAGAAATGACTTCCTCGATGACTTGAAATGAAAACCCATCCACTTTAACCCTTTTTTCCTTTCATGAATCCACCATACTATTAGTGATCATAGGGTTGAAGCCATGAAGTTTAGAAATATAATTGGCTATACCACCCTTCTCTAGCTTTTCCTAGACTTTCATCATTTGCTTCCATTTTTCTACTTCACCAACAGGTTCCTTCCTAATTCTTTCCCTCACCATTTCTAAATTTTCAATGCTTACTATTCTCATAAACCCCAAATTCTAATAACCCTTCTCCAACCTCTGAAAACCTTGATGGTCACCTCTCTGATAATTGCCAATATGTCTTTCTTTACCCCCAAAATGGTAAAGAAAGAGAAAGAATTCGATCCAAGAAATGTGTCAATGTGACACTGATAACCTCATCTGACTATATTTCCATAAAGGACACTGTTATAATTACTTAAACCCCAACTCTCATTAAATACCATTATAATAGTTAGATATCCACTGTACCTCCCTCGATTTTGTTTAGCTCTATTAGGATTTTTGCTTCTTTCAGCATATTTCCATATTTCCACCAGAATTCCAAATCATCCCCTTTTCTTGCCTAACTACTTCGTTGGCAAACCAATCCACCATAGAATTTTCCACCTCATATTCATGGGTGACATGGACACTTTCAAAATTGTCAAGAAGGGATCAGGTCTTTTCAATAATATTAGCTATGGACCATGATGGTTGAGTGACCTCTTCAATACACTTTTTGAGGTTATATGAATCCCCCTCCAATCATAATTTTTTAACTCCCATGTCCAAAGCTAATTTCACTATGTGGCATACAAAATTGGCTTCTGCATAATGGTTTGTCTGATATCCCAAAGGATGGGAAAAAGCCACCTCCCCTTCACCATAGCTATTTCTAGTGATACCTCTACAACCTGAAGGTCCAGGGTTTCCTTTGGCCACACCATCAAAATTTTCTTTATGCCATCCCTCTGGAGGGAGCAGCCATTTCACCTCCTGTCTTTTAATCCTCCTATCCTTATCTTTCTCCTTTTTCTTACCACCACTTTCAATATCTCCCCCCTTTCTTACTTGATAATTTTCCTTCATGCTTCTATATATCTTGTCTGCTAGAACAAATGCAGGCTCCTCTCTTTCTCTGAAGATTCTATTGTCTCTTTCTTTCCAAACTCCCCAAAAAAAATGAGGCAAAGACTAGGTAATTTGATCCTACAAATCTATTCCTTTAAACATATTATTCCATTGACAAAATAAATCTAGTACATTACCTCACTTGCACCAACTTACCCCAAGATTCTTTGTTAAGCTATCCCAAACCTCCCTTGAATAAGGACAATGGATAAACAAATCATTTGTCATTTTCATTTGATTTTTACACAATATGCATCTATTAGGCATATAATGTCCTCTTTTAATTAAATTATCTTGGGTAAGAATTTTTTCTTGTAAAGCCAACCATAATTTTTTTTTAACCTTTGGGGTAAGAGTAGGTATCCAGGCTTTATGCCATGGGGGCTTCTCATTCATGCTCCAAAGAGAGTTATATCCTGATGCAACCAAGTAACAACCATTTGGTCCCCAAATTAAATCATTCCTCTTGTTATTAAGAATCAAAGAGTTCAATATTATCATAACTGGCTTGAGGTCATTTGAAATGAGAGACAGGTCTCTCCAATCCTGGTTAGTTCTACAATCACAAACTGTCAAACCAAATTGCCTAATAAAAGTATTTGACCAATTTTCAAAGATAGGATTATTTATAAGGGGACCTTGAATCAACCAATTATCATGCCAAAATAAAATTTCCTCACCATTACCCACTTTCCACTTAATCTTAGCTTTGCCCAAATCCCTTGCCTTAAGGATTACATTCCAAATGACAGATCCATTCGGGATGTCTTCATTATTGAGCAGGAACTGAATAGTAGGTCTTCTAATATACTTATTAACAAAAATATCTCTCCATTCCCATGTGCTATTAAAAATGTGCCAAATCTATTTAGCTAGAAGAGCCTTACTAAGATGCTTTAATTTCCTAATTCCCAAGCCCCCATAGCACTTTGGAAGACAAACATTATCCCAAGCCACAAGGGGATATCTCTTTTGACCCTGAAGGCCAGACCAAAGAAAATCTCTCTGGACCTTTTCCATTTTTTCAGCAAACTTAACCGATATCCCAAAAAGACTCAGGGCATACATAGGGTGATTCTGAAGAGTGGATTTTACCAAAAGACATTTGCCTGCTTGAGTAAGAGAAGCCCCTTTCCACCTCACCAACTTCTTGCTAAACTTGTCAAGAATCCCATTCCAAAAAGAATTAGGAGGCTTTGAACCCATATGGAGACCAAGATAAGTAGAAGGGAGCTTTTCCATTCCACACCCAAGAATCCTCACTATTTTCCTTTGTCTGTCCTCTAGAGTATTAATGAACACAGAGCTTTTCTCCCAATTAATAAGCTGTTTTGATCCTCTAATATACAAATCTAGAATATCCTTCATTACTTTTGGCTCCTTAATAGAAGCCTCCCCTCCCATAATAGTATCATCCACAAATTGCTGATGAGAAAAAGAAGCTCTCCTCAAATATAGTTTGATCCCTTTAAGTCTCCCTTCTTGTTTATTCCTCACAATCAACCTTCTAATACATTCAACCATGATAATGAACAAAATAGGAGAAATAGGATCCCCCTATCTTAACCCTCTCAAAGGTGTAAAAAAATTTGAGGGAGCCCCATTTACCATGATTGCAAGGGAAGAAGTAGAAATAAGCCGAGATATAAGCTTACAAACTTTTTGATCAAATCCAAAAGCCTAAAACACCAAACCAAGTAAGGTCCTGTCCACCCGATCATAGGCTTTGGAAAGATCCAACTTAAGAAGCATACCTTCTCTTTTTCCTACTTCCATGGAATGAATCACTTCATGAACCATCATGATAGAATCCAATATCTGCCTTCCAGGGACAAAACCCATTTGTTGCTATGATATAATCAAAGGGAGAATTTTGAGGATTCTTGAAGTTAACACCTTTGAGATAATCTTGTAGAAAGAGTTACAAAGACTAATAGGTCTAAATTTATCCAAAAAATTAGCCCCAGGGACTTTAGGGATGAGGACCAAGAAAGTAGAATTGATCTCCTTAAGAATGCTTCTTACTCAAAAAAATTCCTAGACAACCTTCACCACATCTTTCATAACCACCTCCTAATAAGTTTGAAAAAAGAAAATTGGAAAACCATCTAGTCCAAGGGATTTGTCAGCAGGAAAAGAAAACAAAGCTTCTTGAACTTCCTATGCTTTTGGAATCACCCTCAACATCTTGTTATGATGGGGTTGAATAATCTGTGGGAGACAAGAGACAATTTCATTTTGATCCACCTTTGATAGAAAAGGATCCTGGGATAGAAGAGAGGAGAAATAAAAAATAGCCTCACTAGAAATATCATCCTCTCTTGTCAAAAGATTCCAACCCTTTTTAAAACCTGATATTCTATTATTTGCTCTATGCTTAAGAGTAGAGATATGAAAAAACCTGGTGTTCTGATCTTCCTCTTTAAGCCAATTGATTCTTGATCTTTGCTTCCAAAACTTCTCCTCTTTGCTTATTATATTATGCAAGTTAGTCAAAATGGACATCTCAATGTTCCTATTCAAATTGTTACACTTGTCTTGTTGAATAGTGTCCTGGATAGAAGTGAGCCCAAAGTCAATCTTATTCTAGAATTTAATCATTCATTTCACATTACTCAATTTCTTAGCAACTCTAAACATAGCTATTCCTTCCACTTCCATACCCCACCAATAGCATATCCTATTCAATAAATCAAGATGGGAAGTCGACATCTTTTCAAATCGAAAAGGGCAGTTCCTCCTACATTCAAGAGAGACAACTGAGAGGGATATAGGGGAGTGATCTGAACCAACTCTTGGGAGTAGGGACAACCTACAAGAGAAAGAATTTAGTTAGTCTAGAGAAATAAGAGCTCTATCCAACCGAACCTAGATACAATCACTTCCAATTCTTTTGTTGGACCAAGTGTAAGTTCCACTTGATAGATCCACATCCAACAAAGCCAAGCTATTAATAAAATTGGAGAGATCCATCTTGTTTTCCCAATTCAAGGCCAAACCTCCAAATTTCTCCTCATCTATAAAAGGAGTATTGAATTCCCCCATAATAATTCATTTATTCAAATTACTAGTCTAGACCATATCAAAAATCTTAGTCCAATAATTCTTCCTTTCACTTTTAGAATTAGGAGCATAGACATTCAAAAGGAACCAATATTCATTGGAATGCAGATGAAACACATTACAAAAGAGAATATTTCCATCATTATATAGTGAAGTAAATTTGAACTATTTATTATTAGCAGTTGCACGTTTTTGTACGTGCAACAATGAGCCGATAGGATTGATTTGTTTTGTTGAATTGAATGAGAAAAATTGATCATAAATAGTAATTAGAACATAATTAAATGAATTTCCAAAGCTTTAATAAGTTGACAACATATTGATAAAGAGCTTCTTGAGAAGTATTGAATGCAACAACACCACATATACAAGGTTAGTATGATTGTATTGAATGCAACAACACCACATATACAAGGTTAGTATGATTGTACTAAGTACATGAATGATATACACAATGACCTTATGAGTATTACCATTTAATAAAAAATTACGAATACAGAAAAATAGGGAAATGGTATAATGACAATGTTTGAGAGAGAGAGAGAGAGAGAGAGATGGGGGGGCAAAATAATGAGCATAAGTGTGTATTAATGACAAAATTAGTAAAAAATTTTAGCCTTAATTGAAATGTAACCTTAATTATATCCTAATCTTAATTAAATATTAACCTTAACTAAAAACTAAACTAATTATATCAAATTACACATTATTTAAAACTTAATTCTATTTTAATTCTAACCATGAATACAATATTTCTCTTGTAACTATGATAGAAACCCAATCCTAATTGAACCCTAATCCTAACCTTACTTGAATCTTTACAGTAAACCTATTGATCAGGATAATGGTAAGGGTTAAGTTACAGTTAAATAATGGTCAACTTTAGGACATACATAAAATTTAGTGTTAAGTTTTTAAGGTTTGGATTAGGTTGTGTGTACGAGTTAGGGATATGATTATTATTAGACTATTATTAGCACCATAACTAGGTTTAAGGTTTTAAGATTTCATTAGTTTAGGATAAGGTCTAGTATTATGATTAGTTTATAGGTTTAAATATATTTATAATCATTTCCCTAATCTTAATAATACTACTAATCCTAATCTTAAACCAAGTACTCGATTATAATTATAATTATAGTCCAAAATCTAACACTTACCATAAGATTATTCATATCTCAACCTCTAACCATAACCTGTAATTAGTCTAATCAAACTCATAACTAAAATGCAATTATCATTTGACACTAAAAACATAACTACGATCTTGAGCAAAAACATATGATCATTTTAAATTTATGCCTCTAATGTTATTTTTAACTATAATATTAACCCTTATCCTAAGCTTTACCTAATAATAAACATAAAGATAACCACATCTATAATTAAAAATCTAGTCCTAATCCTAAGAGCAACAATAACCCTAAGGTTAACCTTGACCCTATCTCTAGTGGTAAGCATGATGCAAATTTGCTAATCATAATCCCTAGCCTTGATCCTAAGCACAAGTTGAATCTAATAACTTAAGTGTAATTATCATTCTAAAATAAAAACCCTAACTACTATCTTGAGAAAAAAGCTATGATAATTTTATTGTATCCCTCTAATACTATTCTAACTATAATATTAACCCTTATCTGAAGCTTTACCTAGAAATAAACATAAAGATACTCCTAATCCTAAGAGTAACAATAAACCTAATGTTAACATTTACCCTAGTTTTAGTCCTAAGCATGATGTAAATGCTAATCATAATCTTAACCCTTGATCCTAAGCACAACTCTAGCTTGACCTTAACCATAAACCTAATACTAACCCTAACCTTGATGTAAACCCCAACCCTAGCCATAACTCTAATCATAACCATAACTCTAAACCTTGACCCTATCTGTAATTCTCTCTCTAAAACCATAAACCAAATTAACACCATAACCATATCTAAGTTTGATATTTAATATATAAATTTTCCAATTGATATATAACACAACTTTATTTCAAATTGCAAGGTAGATTCACTATTTTTTTTTTCTTGTAATTCATTTAGCCAAGAATCAAGATTTTTCAAACATAAATTTTTAATATCTATTATATTTGATAGTAGAAATATTGGATAAATACCATCACAAATAAAAATTATCAAATAGCAATTTAATATTTTTTATTATATTTAATTATACTAATACATTTATGTTAAATATATTTTGTATTTTTATTAATAAAATGAAAATTATACTATACAATGGTAGAATTTTAGTGACTTTAAATAGGTACAATATCTTTTTAGTTGTGAAATTTAAAATATAGAAATTAATCTACATGTATAAATACTTTTTTTATTCTATTTTCCTTTTTGTATGTAAATCAATTCAAATTTCAAAATTAAAATAAATTCTTTTCTTAAAATCTCAATCCGTCTATAAATCTAAAACTAAAATCTAGATATATGGAGAATCTTTCTAAAAATATGTAGACATAAAATCTTTCTATTTTTTTTTTGAAATGTATAAAAAATATTTCTATTTAATTTTTATTTAAAGTTTTACATATTTCAAAATTAAAACAAATCACAATTTTTTTTAAAAATTTTAAATGAATAATTAAAGAATTAATTTAAAATTAAGATCTAGATAGAAATAGAACATTTCTATATTTTTAAATATATTATCAAAAATCTTGTTCTTTCCTTTTGCATGTAAATAACAATTTTGCCTTATTAATTGGCATTCAAAAAGTTTCTTTGAATTGAATGTTTGCGATGTATAATCTCATTTACAGAACAATAAAAGAGTGAGAAATTCAAATATGATTAAACTAACTTATGGTCTATGGTCTTTATAATTGTTTGATTATTTCTAGGTAATATTGCATGTTCTTATTTTTGCTTTTGTTTTGTACTTTTGCGATTTCAAACTAATGGGAATATGGAATATTTTTAAGATGACTATGATTAGACTTTAAGTGAATGCTACTATTCAAAACCGACAATGTGTATCACAATAGTCATTGGTATTAAAGAAAAAATAGAAACCATGATGATAAAAAAAATTCAATGTGCCAAAAGGATGGAGTAAAAGAATTTGGTGTGAAGGATGCAACATACAAAACTATTTCTAATAAATGCAATTACACATGGTCAACATACACTGTTTCTTACTACAATAAGATAATATTATTCACAGTAATCTATCTACTAGTGTAGCAATATACAAACATGCGTAATATGAGATTCAAACCAAATAGCAATGATAGATAGTCCGTTTCTTTATTTTTAATATGTGGAACCTGTAGAGCCATGCCTTTGTTAATAGTGAATGCCAAACTTAAACTACAATGTTCAAAGATTTCACAAGAAAACTACAATGTTCAAAGATTTCACAAGAATGAAGCTCCACATTAACAAGTAATTTTAATGAGAAAGAGGATTTCATTATTTCTTATAGGGAAGAAAAAAAAATCTAAAGATTAGAAACTATCAAGACAAATTGATCTAAAACAACTTATCCAAAATGTAAGTACTCTAAACAGCTACAGATCTTAAAAAATACACAAGTCTAATAAACCCTATATTGAGTAGAAAGGCAATTTAAAGACATGCAACCTAAAATGATTGTACATGGGAAAGGAAAAAAACAAGTTCAAAGGAAATATTTTGATACGACCAATCAATACAAGAGGAAAAAATTAGAGAAACAAATAGATAAGAATAGAAAGAAATTAGAGAAAATAAAAATAATTTATAATAATTTTAAAATAACCGGAGAGCAACTCAAATAACCCATTTTTCGATGAGGCTGACAATTTTCCAGCGAAAAATTGTAAAAACCGAGAATAGAAATTAATCTACATGTATAAATACTCTTTTTATTCTATTTTCCTTTTTGTATGTAAATCAATTCAACTTTCAAAATTAAAATAAATTCTTTTCTTAAAATCTCAATCGGTCTATAAATCTAAAACTAAAATCTAGATATATGGAGAATCTTTCTAAAAATATGTAGACATAAAATCTTTCTATTTTTTTTTGAAATGTATAAAAAATATTTCTATTTAATTTTTATTTAAAGTTTTACATATTTCAAAATTAAAACAAATCACAATTTTTTTTAAAATTTTTAAATGAATAATTAAAGGATTAATTTAAAATTAAGATCTAGATATAAATAGAACATTTCTATATTTTTAAATATATTATCAAAAATCTTGTTCTTTCCTTTTGCATGTAAATAACAATTTTGCCTTATTAATTGGCATTCAAAAAGTTTCTTTGAATTGAATGTTTGCGATATATAATCTCATTTACAGAACAATAAAAGAGTGAGAAATTCAAATGTGATTAAACTAACTTATGGTCTATGGTCTTTATAATTGTTTGATCATTTCTAGGTAATATTGCATGTTCTTATTTTTCTTTTGTTTTGTACTTTTGCAATTCCAAACTAATGAGAATATGGAAGATTTTTAAGATGACTATGATTAGACTTTAAGTGAATGCTACTATTCAAAACCGACAATGTGTATCACAATAGTCATTGGTATTAAAGAAAAAATAGAAACCATGATGATCAAAATTTTTTAATGTGCCAAAAGGATGGACTAAAAGAATTTGGTGTGAAGGATGCAACATACAAAACTATTTCTAATAAATGCAATTACACATTGTCAACATACACTGTTTCTTACTACAATAAGATAATATTATTTACAGTAATCTATCTACTAGTGTAGCAATATACAAACATGCCTAATATGAGATTCAAACCAAATAGCAATGATAGATAGTCTGTTTCTTTATTTTTAATATGTGGAACCTGTAGAGCCATTCCTTTGTTAATAGTGAATGCCCAACTTAAACTACAATGTTCAAAGATTTCACAAGAAAACTACAATGTTCAAAGATTTCCCAAGAATGAATCTCCACATTAACAAGTCATTTTAATGAGAAAGAGGATTTCATTATTTCTTATAGGGAACAAAAAAAAAATCTAAAGATTAGAAACTATCAAGACAAATTGATCTAAAACAACTTATCCAAAATGTAAGTACTCTAAACAGCTACAGATCTTAAAAAATACACAAGTCTAATAAACCCTATATTGAGTAGAAGGGCAATTTAAAGACATGCAACCTAAAATGATTGTACATGGAAAAGGAAAAAAACAAGTTCAAGGGAAATATTTTGATACAACCAATCAATACAAGAGGGAAAAATTAGAGAAACAAATAAATAAGAATAGAAAGAAATTAAAGAAAATAAAAATAATTTATAATAATTTTAAAATAACCGGAGAGCAACTCAAATAACCCATTTTTCGATGAGGCTGACAATTTTCCAGCGAAAAATTGTAAAAACAGGGAATAGAAATTAATCTACATGTATAAATACTCTTTTTATTCTATTTTCCTTTTTGTACGTAAATCAATTCAACTTTCAAAATTAAAATAAATTCTTTTCTTAAAATCTCAATCGGTCTATAAATCTAAAACTAAAATCTAGATATATGGAGAATCTTTCTAAAAATATGTAGACATAAAATCTTTCTATTTTTTTTTTGAAATGTATAAAAAATATTTCGATTTAATTTTTATTTAAAGTTTTACATATTTCAAAATTAAAATAAATCACAATTTTTTTAAAATTTTAAATGAATAATTAAAGAATTAATTTAAAATTAAGATCTAGATAGAAATAGAACATTTCTATATTTTTAAATATATTATCAAAAATCTTGTTCTTTCCTTTTGCATGTAAATAACAATTTTGCCTTATTAATTGGCATTCAAAAAGTTTCTTTGAATTGAATGTTTGCGATGTATAATCTCATTTATAGAACAATAAAAGAGTGAGAAATTCAAATATGATTAAACTAACTTATGGTCTATGGTCTTTATAATTGTTTGATCATTTTTAAGTAATATTGCATGTTCTTATTTTGCTTTTGTTTTGTACTTTTGCAATTTCAAACTAATGGGAATATGGAAGATTTTTAAGATGACTATGATTAGACTTTAAGTGTATGCTACTATTCAAAACCGACAATGTGTATCACAATAGTCATTGGTATTAAAGAAAAAATAGAAACCATGAAGATCAAAAAAATTCAATGTGCCAAAAGGATGGAGTAAAAAAATTTGGTATGAAGGATGCAACATACAAAACTATTTCTAATAAATGCAATTACACATGGTCAACATACACTGTTTCTTACTACAATAAGATAATATTATTCACAGTAATCTATCTACTAGTGTAGCAATATACAAACATGCCTAATATGAGATTCAAACCAAATAGCAATGATAGATAGTTTGTTTCTTTATTTTTAATATGTGGAACTTGTAGAGCCATGCCTTTGTTAATAATGAATGCCCAACTTAAACTACAATGTTCAAAGATTTCACAAGAAAACTACAATGTTCAAAGATTTCACAAGAATGAAGCTCCACATTAACAATTAATTTTAATGAGAAAGAGGATTTCATTATTTCTTATAGGGAACAAAAAATAATCTAAAGATTAGAAACTATCAAGACAAATTGATCTAAAACAACTTATCCAAAATGTAAGTACTCTAAACAGCTACAGATCTTAAAAAATACACAAGTCTAATAAACCCTATATTGAGTAGAAGGGCAATTTAAAGACATGCAACCTAAAATGATTGTACATGGGAAAGGAAAAAATCAAGTTCAAAGGAAATATTTTGATACGACCAATCAATACAAGAGGGAAAAATTAGAGAAACAAATAGATAAGAATAGAAAGAAATTAAAGAAAATAAAAATACTTTATAATAATTTTAAAATAACAGGAGAGCAACTTAAATAACCCATTTTTTGATGAGGCTGACAATTTTCTAGCGAAAAATTGTAAAAATCGGGAATAGAAATTAATCTACATGTATAAATACTCTTTTTATTCTATTTTCCTTTTTGTATGTAACTCAATTCAACTTTCAAAATTAAAATAAATTCTTTTCTTAAAATCTCAATCGGTCTATAAATCTAAAACTAAAATCTAGATATATGGAGAATCTTTCTAAAAATATGTAGACATAAAATCTTTCTATTTTTTTTTGAAATGTATAAAAAATATTTCTATTTAATTTCTATTTAAAGTTTTACATCTTTCAAAATTAAAACAAATCACAATTTTTTTAAAATTTTAAATGAATAATTAAAGAATTAATTTAAAATTAAGATCTAGATAGAAATAGAACATTTCTATATTTTTAAATATATTATCAAAAATCTTGTTCTTTCCTTTTGCATGTAAATAGCAATTTTGCCTTATTAATTGGCATTCAAAAAGTTTCTTTGAATTGAATGTTTGCGATGTATAGTCTCATTTATAGAACAATAAAAGAGTGAGAAATTCAAATATGATTAAACTAACTTATGGTCTATGGTCTTTATAATTGTTTGATTATTTCTAGGTAATATTGCATGTTCTTATTTTTGCTTTTGTTTTGTACTTTTGCGATTTCAAACTAATGGGAATATGGAATATTTTTAAGATGACTATGATTAGACTTTAAGTGAATGCTACTATTCAAAACCGACAATGTGTATCACAATAGTCATTGGTATTAAAGAAAAAATAGAAACCATGATGATCAAAAAATTTCAATGTGCCAAAAGGATGGAGTAAAAGAATTTGGTGTGAAGGATGCAACATACAAAACTATTTCTAATAAATGCAATTACACATGGTCAACATACACTGTTTCTTACTACAATAAGATAATATTATTCACAGTAATCTATCTACTAGTGTAGCAATATACAAACATGCCTAATATGAGATTCAAACCAAATAGCAATGATAGATAGTCTGTTTCTTTATTTTTAATATGTGGAACCTGTAGAGCCATTCCTTTGTTAATAGTGAATGCCCAACTTAAACTACAATGTTCAAAGATTTCACAAGAATGAAGCTCCACATTAACAAGTCATTTTAATGAGAAAGAGGATTTCATTATTTCTTATAGGGAACAAAAAAAATTCTAAAGATTAGAAACTATCAAGACAAATTGATCTAAAACAACTTATCCAAAATGTAAGTACTCTAAATAGCTACAGATCTTAAAAAATACACAAGTCTAATAAACCCCATATTGAGTAGAAGGGAAATTTAAAGACATGCAACCTAAAATGATTGTACATGGGAAAGGAAAAAAAATAAGTTCAAAGGAAATATTTTGATACAACCAATCAATACAAGAGGGAAAAATTAGAGAAACAAATAGATAAGAATAGAAAGAAATTAAAGAAAATAAAAATAATTTATAATAATTTTAAAATAACTGGAGAGCAACTCAAATAATCCATTTTTTGATGAGGCTGACAATTTTCCAGCGAAAAATTGTAAAAATCGGGAGCAAAGCTCCCACATATAAGCCTATCGGCTTAATTAAAAAGAGTAAGCAAACCTCCTAACACACCTTCAGAGTCCGTTGCCTCACCTACCATATTACTGCTAAAGGACATCTTACCCAGAATCTCCTTCTTCATTTTTGTCTCTTGAATCTTCAAAATATCAGGTCTGTGATCTCTAATCAAATTCCTAAGAATTTCCTGCTTATGGATGCCATTGAGGCCCCTTATATTCCAAGAAATTATCTTCGTTTCAAATTAGAAGTATATTCCAAAATAGTTCTTTGGCTCCCATTCGCCAAACTCCTTCTGGCCTCATCTTGAATGACTTGACTAATAGGCCTCCTTCCTATTGACCTTGACCTCCCTCCCACATCCATTCTACTACTACTCCTAGTCTATGCTAGAGAAGTTGGGGAGGGCTCCTGGCTATTTTTCTTTTTGGGCTTTCCTTTTTTATCCTTCAAACAATCATCAACCCTTCCCATCTTAACTGGAGATAATGAATTTTCCTTCTCAAATCTCTCTTCTAGATTACAAGAAACAAAGTAGTCTTTCCTAGAAGAAGGAGGACCTCCCACTACTACCTCTTGGTTCTCCCTCTCTAATTCCCCTTCATTACTCAATACTTGCTCCCCCTTTCTCTTCGATAGACTATCATTCTCCATCTTATTCTCCAATATAGCCACCTTAGCTAGAGAATCCACCTCCTTGACTCCAAGGAAATTGTTGTGGTCCCACAATGCATGCCCCATTCCCCACTAGGAATGGGGACCCCCTACTTTTTTTCAGATCCCCAAACTCACAATTCGGGATAGAATTTTTTTTTCAAAGAGTCAAACTCTAAAAATTGAAAGATCAACAAATCAAAAAAATATAAAATAATAATAATAATAATAAATAAATACAACCGCGCACCACCCACGGTGGTGCACAGGGCCACGCTGTGCACCCTATGGGTGGGCATGGCTATAAAGGCCCCCCCCATCTTCCAAAATTCTCAACTTTTCAACACTTTGGAAAAACTTCAAGCACACTCCACGATAAGGTGAGCACATACTCTACACCTTCTTTGACCCATTTCATGATGCTTCACACCCACATAGTGTCCACGTCGTGTGCCAAGATCTACTATGTACTTTGTGTGCCAAAATCTACAAGTGCCAAGATCTACCATGCACTTTGTGTGCTGAAACCTACAATGTGCTCTGCACCCACTACACGTCATCTGCACCCATTGTGCAACACTCTGCACCCACGCATGCTCTGTGCCCACTATGCGTGCTCCACAACATGCCTTGCCACACCTCCAAAAACATATACCCTATGCTCATTCACCATGCCACACATGTGCCACATCACACGCTGTGCACCACGTGCTACTTGCGCAGCATGTGCTACCATGCCACATGCTGTGAATGCCCCATTCTGCCTTCAAAACCTTAAAAACCCTATAATAATAATAATAAAATATATATAAATATAAAAGCAATAATAAAAAAGTAGTAAATAAATAGAAAGGTGCAACTTAATTTTTTTTAAACAATAATTAATTAGAGAAGAATTTAATGCTTTTGTGATTTTTCTAAATTTTCATTATTTTGAACTAATAAACATTGCCCTTGTGTTGTGTAGATATAATGGCATCCACATCTAAAGAGAAAATGGTACCCAAGCCTGTTGTATTCAAGTTCCAAGGCATACCATCAAAGTTGAGGTTCCATGATGATCATGTAGAAGTCAAAGACATTGATTTGGGACATACTAACTTGGGAGAGTTCCTTAGGCTCTACAACCACGAAGAGATTAGCTCTAGTATCTACCTTGATCCGTTCTAGGTTGGTAAGCACAACTTCGCATCCCACATTTATGCAATTAGTAGAAATGATTGTGACACTAGCTTAACATTTTGTTCCTAAAGAGAGAGTGGTTAAGGGCATGACAGGAGAAGTGGTCTTGGACCTTTGACTCGAAAAAATTGAGAGGATCTTCCACCTCCTGAGGGCAGATTAATTTATCAGACTCTCCTATAAAGCAGCAGAGAGATGGTACAGGGAGCACCCTAAAGAAGCATCTGAAATCATTCAATCCTCATATCTCATTAAGAAAATTCCTTTGGGCAGGGTCACAGGAAAGGTGGACATGACTAGGGGATACATGAAGGAAGATATTGGCTATTCCATCATCCTTTTGAGCAGAGTCATGGGTTTGCCAGTAGCTAGCCACCTCAACACTTTCATGGTCAACTTCATTGAGACAATCAGGATGACAAGGATGCTACTAGATTGGGCCACCACACTAAGTGAGAACTTGTGTGAGCAATTAGAGGTACTTAAGGACAAGAAGAAGTTCTATGACTTCTTACATGGTTTATATTCTTGTAGCAAGGGTGAAAAACTACCCCAGTTTGTACAAAAGAGGCAGTATGTAGGATCCTAATACCTGGCCCTATATTATCTACCCTCAACTGGTGAGGAAGAAGCTCTCGGCACAAAGCAAGGAATACAAAATTGTGAATGATGTATTTATTTTTGCAATCATCCGATTCATAGAGGGTGATTATGCAAAGAGGTTATTTGATGAGGCAAAAGCACAAATAATAGCTTGTGGGGCCTACTTCATCCAATTTAAGACATTCACATATCTATGGGTGGGTGGTGCATCTATCAACCCCAAGAAGCTCCCTAGATATCCAAGTGACAAGCTGGTGTTATTGGAGATTTCTCAATAGATTGAATCTACATATGAGAGGGTGAAGAGACACGAAGACCCTGTTGGACATGGCCCTTGGTCATTGGACCATACTAGGTCAAATAGAAGCAATATATTCTATCCTTTAAGTGGGAATGGGAGAATTATTCCCTTGAGGAATACAATTCCCCTAAGCTCTATTTTGATAATATCGGGAGAGTGGAGAGTTTGTCTAGTAAGGAGTTCCACCATGAAGATGCTATTGAAGATCATTAGATGAAAACAACAAATGACTATGATGTCTGCATAAGAGACTATTGTAGGATGACTTTGTATCTAGCAGAGAAGGTCCTCAAGCTGAACATCCTGGAGGAAATAAGGCAATAGGATTCACAGGAGCTGTTGGACCCCATGTTCAACTCAAACAAAATAGGAGAGAGGCCCATCATAAATGCTGAGGTTGACAAGGAGGAGGGTGATGATATTAATCATTGGGAAAGGCATGTGGTTAGAATGACAAAGGATTGGATCAAGAAGCCTTTTCAACTTGATTTGATATCTGACACTATTGTCTGTCACACTCAAGCTCGCCCTGAGAAAGGTAGAGGGAAGAAAGCTACAATTCCTACCTTTGTAGCCCACTCTCCCATTAGGCCAAAGATAGTATACCAACTTGACCGCCCAGTTGGATATTATCATCCTCTAGAGAGGAAGAGAAAGAATAAAAGGAAGAGGACCTCCCTTCAAAGGGTTCAAATAGAACAAGGTGAACTGCAAGCACCTTCCTAGCAACAGGAGGAGAGTGTACAAGGGTCTAAGGATACTAGAGCTGCTCAAATCTAGGATGACCCTCAATTGCCTCCCTTTGTGCCTAGCCAATTAGAAGACGGTGAGAGTCAATAGGTTTCTATTCCTCCTTTGTAGGAAGAGCCAACGTCCCCTTCTGCCTCCACAAAACAAAAGAGGATTAAAATTCAAATGAAGAAAAGGAAAAGGGTGACTAGGAGAATGGTGCCTTTTTCATCTATTCCTGAGACCATTCCAAAAGGAGAAGAGGAAGAAGAGGAAGAGGAAGAAAAAGAGGAGCAAGTGCCCTTGCAAAGAAGAACCCGACTAGCTAGAGCCATAGAGAAAGAAAGGAGAAGTATTGAAGGTACATCACCATCCACCCCTGTAGGAACCCTAGAAGTCTCTTCTTCAAAAGATGAACTACAATAGTGGGTGGATGAGTAGAGTGAAGCAGGAAATGACATTTTCAAAATGTCAAATTTTTATTTTATGTCCATGGGAATAGAGCTAGTTGGGGATAAGATCAGGGATACCCCTACAGGTGAATCTCAACAAGAAGACTAGACACAGATGCCGCTAGACTCAGAAGGTCCTAATCTTACTCCCCTATCTCCACCACAAGTCATGGGGGTAGATAAAGGCTTAGTTACTCCTCCCCCTTAGAGTTCAGAAGAGGAATAGGTTCAGGAACCATCACATGGGGAGGAGCCAGAACAAATGATGATCGATGAAGTGTCAAAGGAGGGACAAATGGTTGAATATTCTCAACCACCTTCCTAGGAAACTGAGGTGCAAATTGCAGGATCTACAAAAATAGAGGCCATAGAAGAAGAGCCCTCGTAGAGGGAAACAACCCTGAGGAAGAGTGATAAGGGAAATGAGGTAGTAGAACATACTCCTTCATCCTCGAGAGGTAAGTCGTTCACTAAGCAATCCCAAGGTGGCTCTGGAAAGAAGTAATGAGGACTACCAAACCTCAATTTTGAGCTACTAAGGAAGTCATTTTTGAGATTGCAGAGATTTTAAATAAGCCTAAGTCTTCATTGCATGAGGCAAGTCTGTTGGCCTTTGTTAACAATACATAGAACTAGGAATTGTTTGCTCAAGTCATCGTCCCTCCAGAAGATACAGATGCAGAAAGCCTCAGCCCCCAAGACTATGAAATCAAAGAGGTCATGCTTAGGAGACCTACACAGGATACATCCTGATTGATGGTGACTTTTGGAATTAAGGAGATCTTTAGAAGCATGGAGTAGGAAGAGGTTGAACTTCAAGCACTTTGAAGGTGGAATGAGATCCTGAAAGGATATTTAGCCAAAGTAGTTGGTCCTCTAGATCTTGAGTGCCTCGAGGACACATTGAATGCCATTCTCAGGGAAGGGGGGAGTGTACAGTCATATCTATTTTTGAAAGCTTGTCAACAATGGTAGGAAATTTTTGAGGATAAAGAAATTTTGATTATTCAGGGGAACCTAAAGTTATTGCATGCTACATAGGAGAACATGAATAAAATGGTAGCAATTTTGAAGTAGGACTTTAGCATTATGGATGAAGTAAGGGCCTGAAGCAAGTACTTACAAATTTTGTAGATAATAAGGGGATAGAGGTATATGATGTTTGGTAGATGTTTATACTAATGAAGAATTAGATTTGATTAATGATTGGATAGAGAAAATTGTAGATAGTAATAAAGAAATGGAAACATTAAATGCAAAGATTCATTGGCTGAAGGACCAAGCTTGAGAGCGAATTTTTGAAGTAGAAAAGCATTGTAGCAATGCTTGTTTAGATATTTTTGAGGATTAAGAATGGGAGAAGTTATTAACTATAGAGGTAGTGGTGGAAAATTTTAAGAAGATTTTTTTGGAAGCTACTGATGACAAAGACATTGGGTAGGCCTTGAGGACTGAAGAGGCTTTGTTAGAATTGGATACCAAACTCAAGGCTTTTGCTAACACCAGAATTGAGGTAGACAATTATAGGCAAAAGGTCAAGAAAAAATATGAGGCTTTAGATTTATCATATGTGACTAAAATTACTGAGATTGAAGAGAATTTCAAGGGAAAACATCCAAACATAGCTTTGGAATGAAGAAGAACAAAACCCAGATGCCAGAATTTCAATTTTGACACTCATTAAAATTTTGAGATTTTGGATCATTTTGAGGTGCACAGCTCTGCAAGTCTATAGGTACATAGGTCCATAGGTTCGTAGCTCCATAGATGTGCATTTTCAAAAGTTCTGTCAACTGTTAACTACCAGTTCTAAAAATAGAGCTTTCCATGCATCAGAAACACATTTTGATGGCAATTTAACTCTGACAAATGCCCTGTGAAGGATCAGCTTCCAATTTTAGCACTTCCAGACACTTCCACTTTGACTCAGAGCTTTCTCCTTCTTTCTTCTCTCATAATTCTTTGTTTTTCAACATGTAAAGGCTCATGCATCCAATTAATGAATAAAATATGGATGGAGTCATGTTTAGCACCAGTTAGATTGTTAGTTTGTATATAATTAGTTTGTTTTATTAAAACAAAACCATTTTATTGCATGAAGATATCTCTCACTCTCAACACAAATTGAGGATATGATTTCTTATAAATACCCCATTATAATATGTAATGAGGGCCGCTATTATTATGCAATAAAATTATGCTTTTGGTGCTCGCATTTGGAGTGTAGTAATTCTTGCCTGAATGTGTCATATTTTTTGGGAATTTTGTTCCTAGAATTGTGATTGAGCCAAAGGTTTATTTCTTTTTTTCTGGTTGTGCAATCTTTTCGTTTTGGTGTTTGCTATAGTTTTACAAATTCTACTAATGTATCTAGCTTGAGAAGAAATCACCGAATTTTTTCTGCATAACTCTTTGTCTCGCATGAGCGCACCTTTCGTGGCCTTGCGATTTGATGAAGAGTGAAATATCATACAATCATTAAAGTTTATCATTGACAATTGCATCAGTGGAATTGAGGAAGTGTTGCTCCTACTTTCATTGGTTACCTACCGATCTCTTCGAAAGCTTAACTCACAAACTTGTTGTTTTCTGTAGCTTATGTCCATTAGGATTTCAATTTCATGTTATTTTCTTTGAATTTCATGTTATTTTTTTTAAAGTTCTTGTTATTTACTTTATTAACCCCCTCATTAGAATAGGATTTCATACTAGCTACACTATTAGATTGCATTCATAAAAATCATAAAAAATACAAAAACATAGTTCTTTTGTACATTATTTTTGAAATAGTGTGCAAATTCTTCATCTCATATGAAATCAAAATGAACCAGCAAAAGCCTCCTTGTGAACAATCACATTTATCTTCAACTTAATAGATTCTAGTAGGTCACAAGATGAACCTGGAACCTTGGAGTTGATTCACAAAATCAACTTTTCAAGAGAGGAATTCGCAAGAATTCTTGCCGTTTAGCATCATGCATAATGACTGCTCAACATAAACTAGGGTTCTTGACTAGATCTACTACCTCACTTAACTTAGATCCAGGCAAAACCTTATCCTCTATCTTGTCTTCTACTATGACAGGGTCTTCCTCTATTTTTACTGCATCTTGCACCTCAATAATCTTTGGTCTAGTCATGACCTTTTCCACTATCTTGTCAACCTTTGGGTCATTCTAGACTAGTTTGTTTTCTCCTATGATAGGAGCCACTAGGACCTCCTTTAAAATCTCTTGGGTCTTTTGGCCTTCCTTAATATCCTTTCTTTTCCAGATCTTTTTCTGCTTTCCAGGTTTAGAAAAATTTTGAATCCTTTTCTTTTCAGCTTTAGCCTTAGGACACTGATTCACCTTATGCCTAGATTTCAAGCAGTGAAAATAGGAAAAGGGAACACTTTCATAATCCAATTTCTGAGTATGTGTCCCAAGTTTTGAGTAAAAGCACACAAGTTCTAGCATATCGACCCCTTCCCTCACTCCAATACAGATCCTTGCATATGTTAGTCTCCTTCTAGAAGCCATTATTGGGTCTATAGACAAAAGCTCACCAAAGGAATTTGCCACCCCCACAAAGAGATCCTCATTCCAGAACTCCAGAGGCAACTCTGGGAGTCTTACACAAACAAGTGCTTACACAAAAAATGAGTCATTCAGATCCAACTTCGAAGACCACTTTTGGAGCACCAGGGTCGAGTGACCTATGCTCCAAGGCCCTTCACATAGGATGTTTAACAAGTCCTCATTACAAGAGAAATCAAAAGATAGGAAGCCTTTTTCCATCGCCGTTACAATAACTTATCTTTTAAGATTCCATTTCTTCTGAGTGAAGGATTTACAATATCTATGTTTAACCTTGGCCCAATAAACTTTCCCACCAAGGTTAAAGCCATTGAAGCAATGCTATGATCTATCAACTCATCTGTAATAGAAATCGTACAAGAACCCTTTTCCAAGCTAGATAGAATTTTAACCAGAGGAAAGGAAGGCTTACCAGTAGGCTTAACTCCAAAAAGAGAAGACCATTTTGTGGGAAATACCCCAGACTAATCCACCTTGGGTGGCAGAAAAGGCTTGTCCAAACCTCTGCTCTTGTCACATGGGTCCCCATCTTCATTCTCTGTCAAATTTCTGATTGCTACTATCCCTTGACACTACATAAACCCCTCCTACATTCCAGGCTTCCAATTCCCTCCTCCCTAAGGAATCTTGCCCAGGACATGCTTCAAATTTTGAAAAGGCACACTTCCCCATCCTCTTCCCTGTCTGCTCCCACTCTCCATTTTTCATACCCCTCCCCTCTTAGTTACTCCTTTATATTTCCAACTTATCCAACTGATTATTTGTGAACTTTTTTACTTCAAATGATCTTTCTTCAAGTTTGGTTATCATCTATCTTTTCCAAATCTATGCATTGTTACTTTTTGTTTATTTTTTTGTTTCTCTCTCTATCCTTTTGTACATTATTAGCTTCCTGGAACTATTGATAGTTCTTGGGGGCTTGATCTCTTTGGATCTCTCTCTAAACTATGGACAATTTGGGAGGCCTAATCCTTGTTTTTGACCCTTCTTTTGAATATTGATAGTCTAGGAAGCCTAGTCTTGTTTTGATTTGTTAGGATTAAACCATGGACATAAATAAAAATTATGTGCAAATATAACCAATATCAAAAAATAATAGATCACACAAAAGAACACAAAGCAACAAGATTTAACATGGTTCACCCAATCCCTGGGCTACATCCACCAAACAACAAGTCCAATATTATTATGATCCAGTGATTACAACTTGATTACAATCTGTAATCCCTTACAACTCAATACTACTACAAGAACCAATTTTCACATCACAACTATGAAATAATCCCTAACTCTAAGCCCTTTTATACAAGTATTTTTACTGCTTTAGGGTTACAATTAATAATTACATGTTAGCCCAAAATTTTGATAAAATAGGGCCCAAATTTTTTTTAGGGCGGTGCCCTAAGCCCCAAAAAATTTATGATGTACAGTACTTCCCTCATCAGTCACCATAATCGAACATGATCCCTTAAGGACACACACATCTTCTTGGTCCCAATTGGTACTGAGAGAGTGAAGGTTGGGGGGTGTGAATCAGTGCCATCTCTAAAACTAGTTACAATATTTTTAACTCTTAATATACTAACTAATAGTCACTTGATAACTAAAAGAGATATAAGAGAAATAAGGTAAAACTAAGTAAAGTAATACACCAAGGCATTCATGAAATTGACACAGATATTTTGTATGTGGAAACCCTCGATGAGAGGATGAAAATTATAGTGGGGATAATATACCCACAGGTTGCCCTTCTTCCTTCTGAGAACTCATTCTGTAAAGAATGTTAGTAATCTGTTAGGATTACCATTAGCTTGTTAAGACTATTTGGTTATAGGATTTAGCACTCCTTCTAAGAGGCACCTTGTAAGAAGATTTAACAAGTTCTTACTAATGAAGCATGCTTAGTTAAGAGATTACACTACGATTAGAGTTGTTGAAAATAAATCAAGATGTGATAAAAATTATATAATACTCTCTTGCCTAGAAGATCTCCTTTTTCTACATTGTGAGATGTCATGACCTCCTTGTTGTTCGATATCACATGGTGATATCCGACTATGTCACATTTGGGTTTTTCTTCTCTATTCACCTTTGTTTGTAGTGCACACTACTACTTATACTGGCTCAATCTTCCTTTTTTTCTTCTTACTCTTTTCTCTTCACCATTTACTAGCTCCCTCCCTTTTTCTTTAGGTACACTTATTAGAGTGTGTAAATTTCCTTTTTATCTAAGGGTGTCAAAACCCTAGATCATTATCTCACTCAAGACTAGTGAAATGTAAATTTGAATTGAAACTATTGAGTGGCTCATGAGTGACCTATGATACCTACGATATAGGATCTAGACTATTGTCCAAGTCCATCACTCTGGGTCTCATCTTAATCTAATTGTCCTTTCTATGCTCCACCATTTTCGTTAGAGTAAAAGGAAAATTTGAATTCCATCATACATGACCTTCCATATCATATTGATGAATCATCATCATGATTGTGTTTCTTTTCCTTTATCTTATTCTCCTATGTGGATTAGCGAATATTTCTACTAGTGTATGTGGTAAAGTATCTCTTCAATTGGTTTCCAATCAATAACAAAACACTTGTGTCAACAATCTCCCCTTTTGGCATTGATGGCAACTTTTATTCCTCAGCTTGGCTAGGTACCAGTAAAATTGCCGGTGAATAGACTTAACCATATTCCTTCACTTTTCTTCATCTTTGTTTGTTTCTCTCCCCCTGTGATGTATCTTCTATTTGCTTTTATTTTCAACTATCTTCCTCTCCTTTTGTTCACGTCTTTTTCTCTCTTTCATGTTCTCTACCTTTCTTCATCATCTCGTATTTATCTCTTTATCTCCCCCTTTTATCATATTTATCTTTATCACCCATTTTATCATCTTTATCTCCCCCTTTTTGTCATCAATGACAAAGGGTATTTTTATTCTCCAGTTTCTTGCATTGTTTTCTAGGTTTTTGGTAGTTTATTGAGTGTTATGGTTAGACTGGTAATGACTAGTAGGTGTTGTTCCATTTCTTTGATAGTGTCATCAAATTTTGTGGATGGAAGCATATCTGCTTCCCAAATATGGCCTTGAATGATTCTCATGAGGGGAAATAAGAAAAATTATAACTCAACCATGGTGAAATTCCCCTTATATTGTTCTGTAGTGACACATTTAATCAAGTGATTCTTTTCTTGGATCTAGTTGGTATACAAACTTGTGAAAGTGGTTGATACACCAAAATATTTTTGAGTACCTTGAACTTTCTCATGTATAGTGTGCAGAGTGGCATTATGATCAATCAAAAAGTTTTGTGAATCTAATATTCTATGAAGTGTTGGAGAAATGGCCTTCCACAACTCTACTACCATGTTTCTTTCTTCTTCAAGTTTCTACAAATGATGTGCAATTTGTCACTCTAGCTTTTATTTTTATTTTCTTTTATTGAGTGAACTCATTGCTTTACTAATGTTTTCATTCTATAGGATGTGCCATAGTTGATCAATGTGATCAATTTCAGTGTCACGTTGTACATAGCCAAGTATTCCTGTGATCAACATCTTTGAATTGATCAAGGTATGCACATGTTCCTTCCTTATGTTCGATTTGTTTACTACTATTAGTTTCATTAGCAGTCAATTGTGGTGATCAAGTTCTTTATTATTGAGGTCCTTCACATTGTCATAATACTTTTCTAACTTAGTTTGAGTTGTTTTAGGATTTTTGCTCCTTGAGTGTGCCTTTGATACAATTCTTCTTCATCTTACAAGTATGAGAATGATGGAGATGAGGATGGTGTTCCTCTCTACTTTGTCCTTTTCTCTTTGGATTATTTTGATTTAGTGCTTCCTAGTTACAACTTTCCTTTTGTATATGTGGGCTTAGTGAAACTTATGGTCTCCTTAAAGGTAGAATGGGTGATCGATTGGTCATATTCCTTTCTTTGTCTCCCTTTGATCTAGCATATATTTCTCAATGGCATCCCTTATCGAACTACCCTTCTCTTTGTCTTCTTCACGTGTAGCCTCCTCTATTGAGATCTACAAGCATGGAGTCTCTACCAATATGCTTGGTTGATTGTTTCTTTCTTTCCTTATATCGTCATGCATAATTGAAAATGATGTCTTTGTTTTTGTTGTTGGTTGTATTGTGTCTATTTTAGGATGATCAAATAATCATGATGTTATTGGAGTGTCATGATATTTCATCATTTCTAGTGCCTTGACATTTATTGTAGCCATAGTTCCTTTGTTTATTGCATATTTTTTTTTCATTAGTGAAGTTAGAGGATTGAAGGTGGCTAGTTCTTCATCTAGTTCCTCAACATATCTCCCATACTCAACTAATCTTCTAGTGCCAGAATACATGATTCTTTTCAATTTATCTTTGCCATTCAAATTAGCTCTAGTTAAAGTTTTCATTTACCTTGCGGGCTTCAAGGCATACATGAGTTCCATCTGATTTTTTATTTCTATCCAATCTTTGATTTCTCTTTTGAATAATTCTCTTTCTCTACTAGTTATTATTAGTGCAACATTCTCTTGAGTTAAAAACTTCATGACATATGATTCTATACATGTTTCCTTTTCTACTTGTGTGTAGGCTAACTTGACCTTTAATAATGCATCACTAAGAATTATTTTGAGTTGTGCTTCTCTAGCTTGCCATTTCTTCATAATGATCTCTTCCAACTCCTTTAGTAGTATTCTCTTTACCATACCAACTATTCTACAAAAGGTTCTCATGCTAACCAATACTACACTTATAATACTATTTTTGTCTTTTTCCCTCATTAGTGTGTATGTATATCTTATTGTGTTATAATTGCCATCGTAAAAAATATCATTGGGTATATCCTCAATGGAGAATGTAGGAGTGGGATTACAAATTTCTCTTACAAGTATTGCTATTCTTGATGATGATGTACCCATAGATGAGATTTCTCTTCTCTGTATTGGTGTGGGTTTCTTTTTGGCTACTACTTCAGTCTTTTCTTTTTTGCTTTCATCTTCCTCACTTGACTCTAGTGCTAGTGAGGTAGTCTATTTTCTTGAGTCAACATTTATTTCTTCACTTTCCTATCTCTTATGTCTTGTGGCCATGGTACCTTTTTCTTCTTCTTCTAATTTTCTTTCTTGGCTTCCTTCTTATTTTCTTCCTTATCCTTTTCTATTTTGTCTATTATGCTTCTTCTCATTGAGTTGGTACCATAAATGGCTAGCATGTTTTCTATAGGCATTGATAATATTAGTTCAATAGTCATCCTCGCCTCTTCTTTTGTTATCTCCCACTAAAATCTAGTGAGCTAGTGGGTTATGGGATTCATGGTTTGAATCACGCAGGTGCCTATCCATGCAAAAAAAATTACATCATTTTTATACTCATCTACTAGGTTGAAGGGTACCCTTTCCCTTTTCCTCATTATGTTCCTAAAATTGTCAAAGTATCTTTTGAATAAATTATCCCTATTATCTCCTAACTTCACATATGATCTACATACTTGTTCAAAAATAGGCTTATCCTTTAGCCAGTTGATGAAGCCTTGTCTAGGAAATTGGTGCACAAAGTAGAAAAATATACATACCAGGAGAGCTTCAATCTTGAATGGGTGTACCTTGGGATTCTCTTTAATATTTTTCAAGTTTAGTATTAGTTGCTCATACAACCACCCACCTAGGTCAAGTGGTGCACTTTATCAAATGATTTGATATGCTACATGTACCGCTCCATAGGGTATATTATTGACCTTGCTCAAGAAGTAGAGTCTGTATGCAATTTCCATTGCCAAAAAAATTCATTTCAGGGTTGGAAAACTCATCAATGGCCAAGGCTCGCCCTACCTTCTTTGCTCTGATTAGCCTTGCAACTTCTTCAAGTGTGATTTTCCTTGTGTTCAATGATACTCCTATTCCACTGAGTCCTGTTAGCCTAAGGATGAATTGCTTGGTTATTTCATAGGGTTTATCAAGCCACATAAAGTTTCCATATACCCTACTTAGTACCAGTCTTACCCAGTCCTTATGAATGAAATTAGGGATTTCTATTATGCAATACAATATTCCATTTAATAAATGTAGCCATTCTTTCTTCAAAACATCACCTTCTAAACATATGGAGAATGCTTCATACATCTTTTTTGCACCTAGTTCCAAGATGCTTGCCTGTAGATATGTACTTATGTCTTCTACAAGTAAGACATCTATAGGTAGTGAGGATAATGTGACTACTTGGTTCCTTGCATCTCCTTCCAATGAGGTAACCATGTATTCTAGTTCTAAAAATTCTTCATTGCTAATAAGTTTAGTTTTGGACATTCCTTCCTCAATAATCATCTTAATTTATCTGAGATAACTATCTCTACTAGATAGGATGTAGTGTGCTTGCAAGATCATAATTTTTTTATGGTAGAAATATAGCACATGTTGAGAGTTTAAAGATCACAAGTGATTAATCATATCCTTCTTTATCTTATTTATTCCTTTTGATGCAATATCATTTGGCTTATGTTGGTCATCAATGGTAAACAAAAGGATTACCTACCTATCTTTTTACATTAAATATGGTTGATCCATACAACAATGATCTTATTCTCAACATTCTCTATCCTTGATATAGGCTTCTTATGATTTATTTATGCTTACTTCCACTGATTTTGAATAGGGAACTGATATGCAGCATGTTTTGTGTCATGTAACCCCTTCTAAGCTTTGAATTAGCTTAATTTTTTGTAGAAGTCTCACCAACAATTGGCAAGTTTTCTACCTCTTTAGACTTGACTTCTTTGTTCTCATCTACCTTCCTTGCCCATATCTTGTTGAAGACCTTTCTGAATTCCTCCTTTTCCACTACCTTTTTCTTTCCATTATGATCCAAGTTGCATACTTGGGATTCTTTTATTGATCTGTAGTCTTTATCAAGATGTCCTATCTTGTCATAGTAGTAATAGGTTATGCCTCTACCTCTCCATGGTCCTAAGTGGTTCCATCAATCGATTCTATTTGAAAATGTTTAGCAATATGTCCTCTGTTCTCATAGGTTGAGCATGTAGGTGTGTCAAGTATGTTCTTCCAACCTAAATTTGGTGTTCTCTGAGACTACTGAGTTGCTTATTGTCTTGATCTGCATACCTTAGCCTTGTATCCATACTAGTTACAATAACAATAGTACCCATTAAACTTTTTCTCATGAGCATTAAATCTGGATTCCTAGGAGGAGTGGCCATGTACCAATGGCATGTGTTACACTAACCATTAGAGGGTATTATACATTGGATGTAGCCTTTTTGTGTTAGCACAAATTTGAGGTGTGACCTACTTTACCACAATTATGATAAGTGGTTTCTTAGGTCTCTTACCTTTAGATGATATTTTCCCTTCATTTTTTTGGTCTAAATTTTGTTCTCAGATGTTTTGTTGATCTTAGTATTGTTGAATCCTTCATAGCCAAGGCTGTTAGTGTCTATGGTCTTTCTTTGAGCCTTGATTTTCTCATCTATCTTCTCATAAGTTGACATTGAACCTTCTTAGCTTCTCATTTCTTTCATTCGTGCTTCTTAGTTCCTCGATTAACTTCTCCTCATCCTTTTTTTGGCATGCTCTTCATTTACTTTCTTTTCTTCCATGGATTTACTTAGTGTTTTCTCATATTTCTCTAGTGCTTGGGCATCATCATCTTTCTGTCTTTGTGCTTGCATTAGTTTATCTAACACTTCCTCCAACTCCTTCTTCATCTTTTAGATTGATTTTTTCAACCTTTTTGTTATCCATCGTGAGATTAGAGATGGTTTCTTTAGATCAATCTAAGCTACTTTGTTCTTCCATTTTCTATATGATCTTATGTCTTTCACTTAGCTTCTTTACTGACTTCTTTCTTTTTACTTGTGACTCCTTCAAATTGTCATTAAGATCTTCTATAATGTCTAGAGCTTCTTTATATTACTGCTTGTACTTCATGACTATTGTTTGATTTTAGCTCAAGCTATGAGGCTTTCCATTGTTAGGGACCAAGCTCTAATACCAATTGTTGTTCCCAAATAGTACTGAGTGGTGGGGGGAGGGGGTTGAATCAATACCATCTCTAAAACTAGAGACTTTCTTTTTAGCTCTTAATATACTAACTAATAATTTCTCGATAACTAAAAGATATATTAGGGAAATAAAGTAGAACCAAGTAAAGTCATACACCAAGGCATTCATCAAATTTACATAGATATTATGTATGTTGAAACCATCAATCAAATGATGATAACCATAGTGGGGATAATATACTCACTAGCCTTTTACTATAGATAAAAGGTTGCCTTGTTAAGAGCTACAACTTGTTCCTTTTGAGAACTCAATTTGTTAAGAATGTCAAATTTCTATTAGGATTTCCTCTAGCCTATTAAGACTACTTGGTTACATTATTTAGCACTCTTTCTAAGAGGCACCTTGTTAGCAGATTTAACAAGTGCTTACTAATGAAGCATGCTTGGTTAAGAGCTTATACAACAAATAAAATTGTTGAAAAGTAATCAAGATGTGATAAAAAATGTATAACACTCTCTTGCTTGGAAGATTTCCTTTTTCTACCTTGTAAGATGTCATGATCTCCATGTTATTCAAGATCACCTGGTGATATCTTGTCGTGTCACCTTTGGGTTTCGCTTCTCTTCTAACCCTTGTCTATAGTGTGCACTATTGCTTCTAGTTAATATAAATCTTCTTATCTACCTCCTTTCTTATTGCTTTCATTCGTTATTTTAGCTCACCTTCTTATTGGCTCAATCTTCCTTTTTTTCCTTCTTACTCTTTTCTCTTCACCATTTATCGACTTCCCCCCACTTTTTTCATCCACACTTATTAGATTGTGTAAAGTTCCTTTTAATCTAAGGTTGTCAAAACCCTAGACCATGTCCTTCTCAAAGCTAGTGAATTCAAATTTTGAATTCAAACTATTGAGTGATTCACGAGTGACTGGAGAAACCTACATGTAGGGTCTTATACATTGGTGCATTCCATCACTCCAGGTCTTGTCTTAATCCAAATTTCCTTTCTGTGCTTTTTTATTCTTCTCACAGTAAAAGGAATATTAGAATTTTAGCATATATGACATGTCATGCCATATTGATGAATCCTCATGCTGATTATGTTGGCTTTTCTCTTGTCTTATTCTCTTGTGCGGTGAACCTATAAATATTTCTACTGGTGCATGTGGTGAAGTATATCTTTAATCAATTTCCAATCAATGAAAACATACTTATGTCAACCATACTACATTATGCCGATGTGATTGGTTGGGTCAACAATCCTTATTCTTGGGTTATTTTTGTCATGAAAGCTTGCACACTTGTCCAAAGTCTTACCTAAGGACAACCTCGTGAAACATGGAAACAACCTCCAACCTATGGGACTTGAACTATGAGGTTGAGTCTCTAGAGAAGGCCGACTTCCTCTACTATTAAGATGCACTTAAACTATTTTTGAAGATAAAAGGAAGAAGGAAGACATGAAAGTAACTACCTAATCTATTATAAAGAGGTGATGCACCAAAATAGGGTGTTTAGACCACTCTCTGCCCATACACATATAGTGCTATTATTATGATAGTCTAAAAATATACGTATTCAACTTGCTTTAATCTGTAAACTACATAAAGACTAGACAACCACATGAGTGACACAAGTAAAATACTTCACTTCTTATCATTCATGGACCAAAGAGATACATACATTGTAGATTGTAGATGTTCACAGTACATTGAAGAGAGGTAGACAACTTGCACAATACGACGACGGTTGAAAAAGATAAGGCAAAAAGTCATATAACTCAAAGGCAAAGAGGGAATTTACAGTTGCATGCTAAGGCAATGCCAGAGAAAATAAAGAAGATTTGCCTGTAAGAAATAGTACAATATTTTCCTATATAGTGCAAGCATAACTTAGATGACTTGTATCGCAAGACAAAAAATCAACCACTACAATCAAATCTCCAGAGAATAATCACTACAAAAACTAAAAAGATCTAACTATTGCATAAATCTCTGAGAGGTTAGGAGTGATGGTCATTTAATATTTGACTGAATGAATGGATCAACATATGGTAGTGGAGTATCTCTTTGCATTTATCAAGCCCAGGGATTGATGGAAGTGGTTACAAGAGATTAGAAAGATCAGATTCATCATTCAAGGAACTACTTTTGCTGCCATGAACTTCCTACTCGACCATGACCCTTGGTCAATTGAGGTTTAACCATTAAGTCTTGGACCAAACATTTCTCATCATTATGGTACCCTATTAGTGGTCTAATCTTCATGCCTTGCATTTGACCATTCACGATCACAACCTCACCACCACCTTCTTTTAATAAATGTTATTGCCTGCAAAATTGTGATCCACTAATCATCGCTACCTTACAACCTACATATAGAATTCTTTACTAACTATTGTAACCTTGTGAAGGTTGAGGTTAGACCCCATCCACACCGTCACCATCTTAAACTGATGTCATTGTCTAACCCTTGCGACCAAGCAAAACAAAGGGAACTGCTACTTTAGAACTCAAACTTTAACCATTTCTTGACTCGTGACAATCATGCACTGTCTATAGATCTGGATGATCTAATAGTGCAATATATGTCTTGAAGCACTGAATATCTACCTTTTCTACATGGTCATAGCTTAAACTATAACATATCAATATAACCATGTGATCAGGTGAATACAAAGCAAAGTACACCTTCACCACCTTGACCCTGGTTAATGTTCATCAAACTACGACCGTGTGAATCGCATGATAACAACTTAAAACCTTCCAAGGTGTAATATAAAATAAGGAATATAGTAAATGCTAAATCATTTTATAAAAAACCCTAGGTGATCGTTGGGTGAATTATCATTTAAATTTGATTTTCTGGCAGGAGGGTATTTTAGTTAACATGTTACTTTAGGATTCTTCTTTTGGGAATGTGGAATTCCCTTGAAGTTGGATCCTTTGATGGATTGATTAGCATGCCACACACACTTTCTAGACCATTCAACAACATCCTCTTTTGCAAATACCTTTCTCCCTCTCTCTTTTCTTTCCATTTCATGTGTAATTCATAATAAAGTACATAAACCTTATTGGGTGAGTAACCACACCCATTTCTTTAGTTTTTATCTCTCTTATTGTGATTTTAGATGTAATAAAGGCTCAATTCTCTTATGGGCTTGATGATTTATTTGTCTCCTAGATCATTATAAGATCATCTCTTTACTTTTGATCTAATTTACCATGAGCTTGAGGAAACTCATACTCCCACTAAAGTGGGGGATACATGTACCTTATTAAAATAGACATGTTTCAATTTTAAGACCTTTATCACCCTTTCCATAATGACTTCCTTGACCATGGATTGACTTGTGCTTGGTGCTCCCTTTTCCATGTGTTCTTCCACTTTCTTCCCTAGTTCTTTTGGCATTTACCTGAGCTTCATGTGGCTCTCCTGTCCCCTCCTTTAGGACTAGGTCAACTTGGACTTTTCTAGGTTAACTTGGACTGGTCTAGGTCAACTTAGGTTGACCCTAAAGTTTGTGGGACCAAAGCCTGAAAGGTCTTGAGGTTTTGATTAATTTAATCTTGCTCTCTAGTCAACCTGTATTGTTTTCCTCCCTGAAAACTCATATATAAGGAGGTTTGGAGACTTCATTTCATAACCTTCACATCAATCTAACATTTTTGAGAGAGCTTCATCCAAAATTTATATTCAAAGAGTTCAAGCATTCAAGGCAATCGAGATTTTGAGCTTTGAAGCGAGGGAGATTATTGGCAATTTTGTTAGGAGAATATGTAAGGGTGATATTGGGTTGTCATTTATGGAAACATATACTTTCCATGAAGAAGAAAAACATAAGATTAAGTTTTAGATGATTGAAATTAGAAAATTATTTAAGTATAATTCATGAAAACAATGAATAGTTATGCATTTTGGTTTAGCATGGTTTATTGGAAGAAATTGAGGTTATGCAAAATTGAGGGATGACATTATATGATGTAATATGAATTTGATTAAGAAAAATTAATAATATTTGACGTACATAAAAAGTTATGAAAACTTTTACAGGTACAAGTTGAATAGGTAGAAAAAAGAAGATAACAGAGTAAAAGTATTTTGGTTAAGGGATTTTTTTGATTTTCCAAAACAATGACTTAACAAGGTATAGATGACATGCTAGATATTACCCTCACTTAGAAAAAATTAATTTTGAACTTTCGTAAATGTGCAAAGTAATGAAGACCAGTTGGTTAAGCAGTTGGATATAAAAAAGACACTTTTTGTTTGTAAGAAGTGTGACATTATAATGTAATGTTGTAATGATGCACACTTTGTATGATCAATTTTGATGCAAAACTAATGACAGTATGATATTGTACAGTTGCATGATAAATTTTGTGAGGGCAACTACAAAGGACAAATTAGATATTGGAGATATCAACACAGTCATAAAGGTTTTTGTATTATACCTTTTTGTGTAAAGATTGTATCTATTGTATATGCATGTTGGCACAATGGGCTCAACTTGCTACTTTTATAATTGTAATACCAAATCCTAATAGGGTTGAGGCTTCTAACAAGGCCCAATCCTCTATCAAGGAAATATACAGTATAAGGATGTAATAGACTCCTAACAGGGTCAATATCTTTCACAAGATACTTTTGATTAGTGGATCATTTTGTGGGTTCTATCCCTACTAGGGATTTCCCTTGGCCAGGGTTTCCCTAGTTAATAAATAATGATGTTATGAGTTGCATTGTGTTGTAATTTTTAGTTTGATCATATATGTTGGTTTTAATATTGTAAATAATATCCATAGTTTGACAAAAGTTTGTGGAATACTAATTCACCCCCGCTCTCAGTATTGCCTATTTCTAATTGATATTTATATCAAGCATTAAAGGGCCCTCTGTGGGCATTTCCTCTTCAAGATCTAGCATATTATTGGCCATCAAGGGAGGAGATCTCAATTAAAGTATTCATCATCTTTGTAATGCCCCGCCAAGGGATCCAAAGAATTAACCTAGAATTTCACTAAGTTTGGTAACATTTAAAAAAAAAAAAAAAAACATGAAAATAAATACCACATATAACTTGTACATAATAACAGAAGCAATAGCAATGTCCATCTAAAAGTAAACATAACATACATAACCGATTTCATTCTTTAAGAATCCCTTAACGTTGAGTTACATACACGAATCCATCTAGTACAACAACCACATGAAATAATAATGATAAGTCCAATGTTCATACATTACATTTCCAAATGCTCAATCATCCATTGTACATGTCACAGGGTATGAAGGCTTAAAAGAATATACATATGTGAAATAAGGTACATCATCCTATTCTAATCCATGATACATCAAAGACAATCACATGATACACATGATACATCATCATAGAATACATATACATCCATCAAAAGATCAAACATAACTAACTAAGTGCACGATTCCTCCCAACCGTTAATAGCATCATTAGACCATCGTGGGCCCTAGCCATCCCTTCCTGTGTAACATCCCAAATCACCGAAGAGATCATCGATATTAACATAGTAGGAATGTCACTCCTAACATAGATAACATCATATGTAGAAAGAAATCTAACATGAAAATATAAGCATAAGATAACATCATCTAACATATGCTAATCATCAATGAAAGGATACATATCCACCATCATGAAGGATGCATCAGCCACGATGTCTCAATGAATCTCAAATGATAAGAGTGGAAAATACACTACCACTCGACCGCATGGTACCTAAATGGTCCACTCCCACCGTGCTGAGGAGATAATCTCAAGTCCCAAATAGGCTATCAAATTCACATAGCATAAATCCCTATAATCCAAGAATCCTAAAAGTATACTAACTCAAAGGTTCCAATCACAAAACTGACATCTAATCCCAGAGGCACACAATGACATGTAGGAACCTACTATGCAAGCAGGAAAGTGTCATCGCATTTATCACGTACAAGTTACCTTGGCAGTTAGCTAAACTCCATGGGTCCATACTGATCTCATGTGGCCCCTAGTATCCTCTCATATTGACAAGGCATACTATGGAATGCAAGGTCGCAACCATACGTTCTCACTACTCCCATCCTAGCCTATACAAGCACTCAAGGCATGGGCGAGAACCAAAACACTTATCTTTTTAGGTTCATTCAGTTAGTATTAGGTGTGAATGTTATCACTTATTAATCCAACTTACAATGAGTTACCCTTGCAGCCTCTTAGGGCCCCGACCCCCATTGCAAGCAACTTCCCGTCACTACATGCAGATATCCTACCCTAATGCTCATGGAATCATAAATCTCAAAATCACAAAAATAATCCATAATAAAATCATCAAATAAAAGCATCAAATCTCCATGAGCAAACATCCATAGAAAATCATGACCACAACAACTCTCTATTGGCAACTGAAGCATCACTAATAATCAAAAGTATCCAATGGTTCTCAATTGCCAACAATATATCTCAAACACACTGATCGAAGACTCCAAAAATGGTTGAGTCAAACATGTCACAACATGACATCATCAAGAATAAATCCACATTTCAGTCCCATCATGGCGACTAGAAAATAACCAAGGATAACTGATCGATGACCAAAAATAATGGTTAAGTCTCATAAATAAGAATCTCAACTATAACAATCAGTATTCACATCCAATACATAGAGCATTCCATCACATAACCATGGTTGGGATATAAAGATCAATATTAAAACATCATCATGGCATCACAGTCACATAACCCCCAAGCCTCTGGTAGACGTCCTATATTGGTCAACACTAGTCAACCCAAAACCCAAAACAATAGCATAAGGAATACACAATGTAAACACATGTTTTGGTTTTGCTAAGTTTTTGAATTTTAAAAGTCTCAGTTTACGTTTTTCCAAATTATATCAAGTGGAGAAATTTCATGTTTTTCCTAACCCAAGTATTCGTTTGATAGATAAAAGTTTCTCCATCAGACTCAATTTTCTAATTGATTTATATGACATTGTTTGAAAATTGACATTCTCAATGAATCAAAAACTTCGATTATATATTCTAATAATTAATCTTAATTAAAAAAAAAACTAAGTTTAATTAAATTAATTGTTAATATCTCTTCACAATTGACAAGCTTAATAGAAATATTTTAATCATTAAAAGAGTGATCCATTAATTGAGAACTTTATAATAATCATTTATAGTTAATAATATATATATACATACATACATATATATATATATATACATACATACATACATACATACATACATACATACATACATACATATATATATATATATATATACTTGTATATATATATAAATATACATCTATACATATAAAAAAAAAACATTTTATAAAACAAAATATAATAATCAAACCGCAAATCGCAAATCGCAAAATTGCGTCACAACCTTGGAAGTCAATTCATATATATCTATATCACTGCGCAGAGGAGGTACCATGCAGGCCTACTGTCACATATACGTAGTGGGGTGGGGGTACGGGCTCGGCCCTCCCCGCCCGCCTCAATTTGCATTAAATTTCTTTTAAATTTTTTTAAAAAAAATCGCTTATGCGATTTCCATTCGCGAGTATGCAATTCGATTTTTAAATAAAGTTCAACGTTTTTCAAAAAATGTTTTCGATTAATGATATTCATTTTTTTAATTAAATATATATATTATATATACATATGTATGTATATATATATGTATATATATATGTGTGTGTGTGTATATATATATACTTGCAGAATTAAAAAAAAAAACATCACAGCATATAATCATGTATATATATATGTTTGATCTCAAATTTATCCAATAAATAATCTAATGGGTTTGGCTATGAATTAACCCTAGCCCCGTTTTCTCTTTTTTTAAAAAAATCCATGCATATAAAATTCTCAAATAAATTTAATTGCCCAAATTGAAAATGCATACAATAAAAATATGAAATTTCTCAGAAGACATATGGAAGACACGAAGAAGACAGGAATGCATGATGCGGAAATAGCATAAGAAAAATCACAAGAATCTACCCAGATTTTGATGCTAATTCGCTTTTCCTCAGAAAACCCGCAGAGCAAGCTCCCTTCTTCAAAGTTCTTGAGTCCTCCAATGCTCCAATTGCTCTCCACACTCTCCCTAAGCTTCTATGAATGCCTGAATATAAAGAGCTCTCAAGAAACCTTTGGAATGCTTCTTGAAACAGCTGGAAGGTGTCACCAACTAAGCATGGGTCTTTTCCAACCTTTTTGATGAGTCATAGAATTGTAGACAACTTGTGCTTAATTGATGCACTAACCCCCGTGTTGTTGACACATGTTGATTCCATGCAAGCTTATAACTCCAATTTACTTTTTAAATAATTTCAATTTAAATTTTATAACTTTCATTTTAATTTTTATAACTCTTATTATTATTTTTTTTTTTATTACTTTATTATTATTTTATAATTATTATTAATTTTAATTTCTAGTTTTCTTTTATTTAATTCCTTACCTCAATAATTCACATTTAATTAATTACAATCAAAATATCAAAGATCATGATATTTTATTAATTTTCTCAAATAAATAATTTATTAATTAAATCTATTTATTAAGACTTAATTAATGGAAAATTCACCATAGACCTCCAAGATAAAATATGAAAACCCATCATAGAACAAATCATACAAAATAAATCTAAAGGGTTAAAAATCATGAAATATGTCATCCGACACATTCGGTGGGTATTCAACTTTGATACTTGTCCTAACTCACTAGGACAAATGATTTTTAGGTTTGGGATTTGGACTTGAGAATTTATCTCCCTTCTCTTATCATTGAGATAGTATAATAGGGTACGCTCATCCTGGCAATTCAGGGAAGTCAATACCCGGTACCTGCAACCTGCAGAAAACCATGCATGTACATACAATATATAATGCTAAGCTAAACAGACAATGGCAAGAAGTGGTGCATCATGTAGATCTCGACTAAGCAGGTGACTACGACTCCCTTCCTTAACCACATCAGAAACGCCATACAATAAGAAAACACACACACCATACACATGCAAGTATGGGGTAAGTAACCATAATAAAACACATGAGATAATAAACCATCTAACTAATCATCATTAATAACTGAAAACAATGTAATGATCATCATACATACATGAAATGTAAATTCTATATGATCTCATCATATATCAACTGAATCCCTATCATAATATTTGATAGTGTCAAAACAACACCACAAAACCATCAACATAAAACTAGTCCATCAAAGTCTGATAATAATAGCAACAATAAGTCTAGAAAAGATGTGAATGAGAGTAGGCACTACAATCTTCTATATTGATGTACACATACATCCATGACACCATGATGGGATTATCATAGATCCATTGCAAATTGTAGAGATGCCCTACATTTACATATTGAATTCAAGATCTTCAATACTCTACAAAATAAAATCCTTATTAACAAGGGTTTAAAGCAAGGTGAATCCTAACATTTATTTTGTTTCAATCATTTATATTTACATTTATTATTTCAAGGTTGATTCCTCAATCTAGGACTTGATTGAGGCAAGCCCTCACCCACCAAACAATAAAAATCCTCCACTTTCTATGTGTAAGAATAGGATATCATGATTTCACATGCGGATCTATAAATTACTCACTGAGAGAATTTTGGAGAAGTTGGTTTGATTCTGTTACAATGCCCCTAGTATACATCAACCTCACAGGAAGGTGACTGGCCAAGTCTACCTTGACCTTTTTTCTCTTTTGGAAGAACAAATTCTAGGTTCATCCATTTCATAAGTTTGTTCAGAGATCTACAACCAAATATTTGGAAATAGGTTTAGATTTGTGATTGTCAGAGTTAAAATACATTTTCTAATACATATTTCAAGGTGAGTTTTTATTTTTTATTTCCTAACATATCTTTACCTTAGATATATACTTTAATTGGGTTGATTGTGTACACTTAATATCTAGATCCATATTATTTAATCAAATAGTTAAATTTTGCATACACACTATCATTCATGGGCCAAACATTGTATTTCCTTAAATTACATTTTTTTTTTAGAGGGGTAAACGCTTTGACCTGGAGCTATGAACCAGTGAGGCCACAAACGGGGGACCTCATCCCCATGAGATTTGAACCTTGATGGCAAGGATAACAACGCAAAAACTTAACCATCACAACATGCCACTATTGGCATGGATTTCCTTAAATTACATTCTTCCTTATAATTCAAATTTAGAATTGGAACCCTCTCTCCTTTGGGTCCTTGCTAATGTAATTTGTGTTATAAAGGGGAATAATATTTGGGTATGTCCCTTTACAAATCCCTTTGAATTTTTTAGCGGCTTAAAGTGGAGGTCTAAATCCTATTAAAGCATTTTCCTTTTCCCCCTAAGTAGTACTGAGACCTAAAGAGAAAAATGTTATTGGCACTAAGTGGATGTTTAGGAATAAGATGAATGACAATAGAGATGTGACAAGGAACAAAGAAAGACTAGGATGTAAATGATATGCTCAAGAGTAATGCATTGATTATGGTGAGACATTTTCTCCTATTGCTAGACTAGAATGTGTAATAATTATAATCGCATATGCATCTTAAAAAGGATTCAAAGTATATCAAATTGATGTAAAGTCTACATTTTTTAATGGAATACTAGAAAAAGAAGTTACATTGAGAAATTAGAAGGATTTGTTGACAAAGACAAGAAAAATATGGTATGCAAATTCCACAAGGCATTGTATGGTTTAAAATAAGCACACTAAGCATGGCATGAAACACTCCACTCATATCTAATAAGAAAAGGTTTCATTAGGAGTACTGAAAATAGTAACTAGTACTTGAAAAGTGAATCCAAAGATAAGGTATTAATAGCTGAAATATTTGTTGATTATATCATATTTGTACGAAATGAGCTAATGTATAGATAATTTATTGATGAAATGAGAAAGGACTTTGAAATGCCAATGATAGGAGAGATCAAATTCTTTACTAGATTATAAGTTCAATAGACTAAGGATGGGATATACATAACACAATTAGAGTTTATCAAGGAGATCTTAAGAACTTTTGGGATGAAGAATCGAGACTAGTTGGTACACCAATGATAATTGCATTCAAATTATCAAAGGAAGATGAATTTTCCAAGGTAGATGAGACATTGTATAAATCTATTATTAGCAAGCTACAATATGTATTAGATAACTGGGGGTGGGAGGGTGAATCATTTATAACTAGTTATCCTACAGGTCACAAAAACACTTTTCACCTATTCAAAACACTTTAATCTTTTAGATCATTAATTAGATAACTAGATTTAGCATCAAAATCTAAATTGATATAAAATTTTCAATGAAGTATCACTAATATATATATCAAGCATCAGAGTTATCTTTCAACTTATACCAAATTGCTAAGGAGGGTTATGCTAAGGAGGAGGAGGAAATGGATACAGAAGATTCTAACAAAGTGTCGGAGGAGGAGTTGGAAGAGGAGAAACCTGGGAAAAAATGGAAGAGGGAGGTTGTGAGAGTTGAGGAGACTAGAAATCAAAGGATAGATGATATTCCTCTTGCCCTCTCCCCTATCCAATCTCAGCCTCCTTCGGAGGAAAAAGCGAATGTCATCACTGGTGAGAATGGGGGGGAAGTGCAGGTCAAAAATAGGATAAAGGCCTGGAAAAATTTCAATGTGAGGACTGCTACTATGGGGATTTTTAGGGAAGCTATGAACCCTCAGATCCTGGTGGACGACTTGGAGCAGCTTAGGCTCAATGAGCTCATAGACCCAGCTATCTTGGCCATCTCGGACAACGCAAGGGAGATTGGAATGAACCTTCTGAATAATGCCTACAGTAGTATGATTGACAACTTTAGATCAATCAAATGGCTCTTCCATGAGCTGGAAGAAGTTAGAGAAAGGGTATCCCAGATGGAAAGTACTAAGAATGAGACAGGTAATGATAGCTAGGAGGACCAGGAAAACAGAGAAAGCTTAAATGAAAGGAGATTAAGAAATCTTGAAAACTACAACCACAACCTAGCAAGTCAGATGATTTCTCTCCTGAGTTCGATGAATGACAACTTCCAATCCCTTACTGGTAAACTTAAGGACAGGGGCTTGCTGGTGGAGGAGGGAGGACAGAACAGGGATAAAGCCAAGCCGAATGATGACAAGGCCACAATTAGTACACTCACTAGTATGGATCAGGGCATGGAGAAGGTCCAGGATCAAATGGAAAAGGAGTAGCAAAAGATAGTCGAGGCAACTTAGACTATGCAGGAAATGGAGAAGATAACTGAAGACTAGTTTTCTTGTCTTTTGTCTTTTCGTCTTCCTGGCTTTTGGCTTTTTGACAGGTTTTCTGTAGTCTATTTTAGTTTGTTTGTTTTCTAGCCTTTCTGTGGGCCTTTGTTTTGGGTTGGGCCTTCGGGCTTTTTTTCAGCTGCTGGACCTCTGTTTTGGCTGGGCTTCTTTGGGTTATTATCAGCCTTGTTTTTGTAAAACTTATGGGTTTTAGGATCCCTTAAAACCTATTTATCTTATCAAAAACTTATACCAAATTGCAATAATAAACACTAAACATGAAATAAACTTGCAACATCATAAGCATTCACACAATTTAACATGAGTATTTAATGTGGAGACCTTGTAAAGGAAAAAATTACATTGGAACTGAAACACAATTTTCACTCTTCTGAAGTGAGATCTATTAGGAGCCAACCTTGTTAAAGGTTACATACACATTGTTAATGTGACCTGGTTAGATGGTTTTAACCAAAGATCATCTAGACCTTGCTCATTCTTTGACACTTCTAAAGAATGATGTTCTCTAAAGAACTTACAAACATTCAATAGAATGTTACCATATAAGATTTCAAAAGACTTTTTAGGTCCTCTCAGTTAAGAGATTTTGTTGTTATCATGATTAAAGAGTAATAGTGAAATTATCTATTAGGTTTAACACTACCTTGCTTGTTTAGATCTCTGCTTTACTCAATCTCTATCTTTTGATCTCTTAGTTGCTGATTCACATGCTCCACACTTCAATTTAGCACTTCCTTTGCTTGATTTTTGTAGTACTATTCTTCTCATTTCTCTTTATTGCTTCATAAACTTGATGAACTCAATCAACTAAACCAACAAAAGTAAACATCATGTTTCATCCCTTAAATAAAAAACTTTTACCATTCCTCTAGAACATTCTAAGTTTTTCCACTTTATAACAATTGTTAGATCTCCATTGGGTTCATATTCATTGAATCTAGACACTCAAGAAATATGGTTTCACCTTGAACTTGGTGCTCTATTTTAGATTGTTAAATTACCTTCACTAGATCTTCTTTGAATTTCTCCAACTGCTAATCTTATTAAAAAATTCATCTTTATCTTTGAAAATTGTTAAAAAATATTTATTTTCATCAAACGTCAGCCTCAGATTAAAACTTTTCTTAAACTATTCTTCTTTCTCATGCTTGCTAAACATTACATCTTTCTTAGTCAATACTAGACTCAGTTAATACTAAAATTTCTTGGCTGACACTACACTTTCTACATCTCTTCTTTAGGTGCTCGGTGACAATTATAGTAGCTCGACTAACACTATGTTCTTTCATTTACCAACCAAACTGTCTTTCTTATACATGATCTCATCACACTTAATCAAATCATACAAAATAACCAAACTGATATTATACTATCAAAGTCCAACTCATTTAGGTTCCCATTGAATACTATACACTTATTAACACTTACATCATCATACTTTCTTCAAATCCTATTCATCAATCAAATAATATGGAACTCTATTGAATTAGCAAAATGTCTAACCAACTAAGTCTTTACATCAATGACAACATAATAATTGGTATGACTCATTCACACACATTAACAAAATTATGAGTTGGGGATAACAATCACCCCCTTTGGCATTGATGGAAACACATAAATACATAAGATATTACATTGCATGTCATTACATAATGAAAACATCAAATGCCAACACATCTTCAACTCCCTAACTTCATTTAGGTTCTTTGTAATAGGTCTGATAGTTCCAGCTTGGTGTCCACTTTAACATCTTCACCCCCTTTGGGTGTACTCCTCTCATTCAACAAAATATTCAATCAACTATGCAATTTATCCCCCTTAGGATATCATCTTCCATATTTCTTACACACTCAACTAAATTAGCATGATGTCTAACCAACTAAGGCTTGACATCAATGACAACATAACAATTGATATGACTATTTCACATACATTAACAACAAGATCCATTACTGATAACAATATACCCCTTTGGCATTGGTGGTAATACATAAATACATAAGATATTACATTGTATAACATTGCATAATCAAATCATTAAATGCTAATACATCTCTAGCTAACTCTTAGACTTCATCCAAGTTTTGTTAGCCATTTTTTCCCTCCCACCAAAAATTAAGTTCTACCTGTCAAGCATGGCCAATGGTCATATCTATTGAAATATTCAAATTTTCAAACATTCTAAAGTTATAAAGATACATGTAAAACCTTGGGTTATCTTTATATCCTAAGTCTTCAAGCTAGTACACATTATAAACACTTCGACAGGCTTGCATCTTCTTCGTCATCCGATTGAAAATAGATCAATGAACATCGCTATGTCACTATGGAAAATTTTAAGTTGAATTTCCATAATGACATAATGAAAATGTGACATGTGTTCAGGTGGGGTCTCTTACTTTGAGTCATGAAAAAAAATCAGTGAAAAATCATCTCCACCACAAATTAAAGATAGATCAATGGACATCATTATGTCACTAATAGAAATTGCACAAAGAATATCAATAGTGACATAACAACACCATGCCACGTATCCCAGGTGGGCTTTTCTTCTTTGTGGCTAGTGGATTTGTTAGATGAGGTAACAACTATCACAATTCTATTCACTACCTTTTGAGGTGGGCAAATTTCTTATTGTGCCTTTGTCCACTATTGATCTCAAAGTAAATCTACAGATATCTCTTTGTCACTATGGAAAATTGTACATTGAATTTTCATAACGAGATAGCAATAGACTAACACATGGAAAAGTGGGGCTAGATTGAAGCTTAAGCTATGTAATAAGAAAGGAGCCAAAGAAATTTGATGATGTGGGAGTACTTGATTGGTTAGAGGTACTGACGAGGATGGCATACTTTGGTTCTCCCTTGGCCATTCGATCTTCCAAGATCAATGCATGTCACTATGTTTTCATAAAAAAAGAATGGTGAAAATACATAGCGAGATGGCAACGATGCAATACGTACCCCATTGGGCCCATCATAGTTCATAGGGTGTTTTTCTTCCTCCACCATCATATTGAATGTAGATTGAGGGTCGCCACCTTTTCACTATGGAAAAGTTTATGTTGACTTTTCATAGTGACATAGTGACAGGTTGACATATGTCCTCACAGGCCTGGGTGGTAAAGCTAGAACAAAGGAATGAAAATAAAATGTCACCAAGTGGCACACTCGAGGAATGTTGAAAATTTAGTAGAAGATGTTAAGTGAGTTAATATTAACTCGAAGGAAAAGGTGGAGAAGTCTTTCCAAAGGGCAGTTAGTGGTCAACATAAAGTTAAAAGGTTTAAATAGGGTGGTAGAATATTTTAATATGGCTGGACCACATGGTGAAGCCTGAGGATTGACTCTAGTTGACTTGTTGATTTATCTAATTTGGTGTGTTGAGAACTAGGAAAGACAACTCTTTAATGGCAAGTCTGATCTTCTTGATCATCTACAATCACTTATTAACATTCTCTATGCTTGATAAATGTAAGGGAACACTCCATCACCACCTGTTTATCCATCTACTTGGTCAAAACATTAATGACCATTGTTTCTATCTTCTCATGGCTATTTTTGATGAAGGTTATGATTTTCCTAGATGTGGATGTGTACCAAGATCAGATTGCCCCCAGATTAAAAGTGATTGTTCTATGCAACTTTAAATGTAGTTGTTGTGATTTGGCTTAGGGTAGAAGCTATCTGAGTTATTATTGCGCTATAAAAGAAAATTTTGTAACCCTTCTTAGCGTCGACCCTTTTTTGATTTATTAGTATTGCATTTTATGCTTTGCTATTATAATTTCCTTTTGTCTATGAATGAATGTAATTCTCTATTGTACCTCATTCTCCCATCAATATTAATGCAGAGCTTTCTTGCCTCTATTGGTGTTTTGTTTTCATTTTTCAATCTAGCATGACAATATCTACTTTTGCTTCTTAAATGTTATAGGGTGAAGTTCCTTGTAGCATCTCATTTGGTTTCTGATCTACATGTGATTGTTGAGTTAATGCAAAGGTTGAATCAGTGTATCATAAGGTTATATTGATGAGTAGTGCATTGTTAGGTAGAGATAAGACCAAACAAACTATTCTGGTGCATCACCCCCTTAGATTAGATTAGGTAGTTTTCTTTCATGCATTCCTTCTCCCTTTTCATCTCAAAGAGTAGTTAGGTGCACTCTAATAGTAAGGAAGCTAACCTTCTCTAGGGACTCAATCCCATAGTTCAAGTCCCATAGCTTGGCAATTATTTCCATGTTTCACAAGGTTGCCTTTAGGTAAAAACTTTAGGCAAGGGTGCAAGCTTTTGTTACAACAGGTTCTTTGCAATAGGTTTGATAATTCCATTTTAGTGTCCACTTTGACATCTTCTCCCCCTTTGTGTGTACTCCTCTTATTAAACAACATATTCAATCAACTATGCTATTTATCTCCCTTAGGATATAATCTTCCATATTTTTGAGTCATCTCCACTTTACTTACTCATCTCTTTATACAAAACTTCACTCCCTTACTTACCCATCTCCCCCTTTGATAAAAATGCCAAAGGTAACTATAAGTTTCAATGAGAAACCTATAAAACCCTTTTAGTAACACCTTATACCTTTCATATACAGATTTTTTAGGCTTCATTACAAACACTTTTACACCTTCAGGAAGCAGCCCCTAAAGAGCAAACTCTTGGATCAACTCCACAAATATATTTTTTAAATCTATGAATTGATGCAACTTATACCTTCTCCTAGTGAATCTTGGATAGGGGAAGAACCCCTAAATTACCTCTTAGATACTCAAAAGCATCCTTAGGAAATGGTTTTGTGAATATATCTAGAATTTTCTCCTTAGACTTCATATACTCCATTCTCACTTATTTCTCTTGAGATTTCTGCCTCAAGTAATGATACTTGATAAATATGTGGTTGTTTTTTGCATGCATCACATGATTCTTTGATAAATTTAAAGCACTTATGTTCTTGCAATAGATAGTAACAAGTTCAATGACTTCTTCTTGCATACCTTCCAATAATTATTTAATCCTTGCAATATTTGAAAAATTAATAGCAATAATAACATATTCAACTTTAATAGTAGACTGAGATATATACTTTGTTTCTTTCTCAACCATGTGATTATCCTTTCTTCTAAAAAGAAAGCCTCACCACTAGTACTCTTTCTTTCATCAATATTTCCTGCCAAGTTAGCATCAATATAAACTCTAAGTTCAAAATCACCTATTTTTTTGTACCATATTCTTTTTTTCCTTTTAGATATATGAATATTCTCTTAACCATAGTCATATCTATCTCCTTAGGATTAGATGAAAATCTTGCAACTATTCTAACTGTATGTGCAATATCAGGTCAGGTGTATACAACATATTGCAACTTCCTAATCATTGATTTATATTATATCTCATTCACTTCAGTAGCATTGTATTCCCTAGATAGTTTCTATCCAATAACCACATGTTTTCCAATTGGCCTTGAATCATCCATACCAAATGTGTTCAATACTTAGATTGGATCACATATATACTAGCTTGGGTTTGATAAACTTGTAAACCAATGAAAATTTTGATCTCACCAAACATATATATCTTAAATTATTTGCTCATTTGGTCAAAAAATGATTTGCATAACACATCATTACCACCAAATATTATATCATCAACAGATATTTCAAGTATTAGTACTTTTTTAAGCTTCACTTCTCAACTATAGATTATTGTTCTGACTTGTTATAAAAAATCTAATCTTGATCACATATGAATACAAAATATCATTCCATGCTCTTGGTGCTTGCTTCCAATGCTTTGTTCAGTTTGCATGCTAGGTGCTTCTAATTTTGCTCCACAAATCCTTCAGGTTTTTTAATGTAAACCTCTTCTTCCAATATTCCATTTAGAATGCAGACTTAACATCCATTTGATAAACTTTAAATATGTTGTAAGTCACATACACCACCATTTTTATGACTCCTTCCAATCTTGCTATGGATGCAAACGCTCACCATAATCAATACCTTCTTCTTAGGCATAACCATTACACACTAATATGGCTTTGTTCCTCACAACTTCAACTTTCTCATTTAGTTTGTTTATGAATATCTAGTTGGTTCTAGTTATATTCTTATCTTTGGGTCTTGGTACAAGTGTCCATGTATTATTCTTCTAATTTTGATGTATTTCCTCATCCATAGCATTGATCTATTCATCATTATCAAGTGCATCTTTCACAATTAAGGGTTCAAATCCAACAATCAAACATGTATTCTCCTTCACCTTACTTCTTTTCATGATTCCAACACTCTAATCTCCTATTATTTGATCTTCTGGATGATTCCTTCTCATATACTTTGCTAAGACAGGTTCAACTTTTTAAATCTCCAACACAGTCTTCACTCAGTTGGGCATCAACATTCTAGTTGGGTTGTTCAATATGTGGCTTTGGTAGTGCAGGTTGTTGCTCGATAGTTTTTTTTTGTTTCTCAGTGTACCATTGTAATGATTTAGTTTGATACTTGGGTATAATAGCAGATGTATAATCATAAACATACATAGACTTGTTGTAATCCCTAGGTTCCTTGTTGCTTTCCTCATCATTCTTATCTGCAAACTTATCAATTCTAATATTTACACTTTCAATCATTGTATTATTCACTTTTTTCAAACATTTTTAAGCCTTGCTCCTAGTAGAGTAAGCTAGTCATATACCTTCATCACCTTTTGAATCAAATATTCCTTTCCTTGCATCTTTATAACTATCAAAACCTGCTTCCAAATATTTTGAAATGGCTTACAATTGATGTACAACCATAGTAGATTTCATATGGTGTCTTGTTTCTTTCTTTCTTCAACTGGACTTGGTTGAGGGTGTAAATGATAGTACTTATAGCCTCTCTCCAAAAAAATTTAGCAATTCCTTTTTCAATTACTAGTGTTCTAGTGCAATTAACAATGGATATATTTCTTCTCTCTGCAATCCTATTCTGTTGTGGCGTCCTTGGTGTGGATAGTTGTCTCTTAATTCCATTCTCAACATAAAAGTTAGTTAATTCATTAAACATATATTCACCACCTCTATTAGATCTCAAATATTTCAATTGTTTATTAGTTTCTTTTTAAAATCTTGTCTTAGACCACTTGAACATTTGAAAAGCATCATATTTCAACTTTAAAAAAACATAACTATCATCATTCTAGAATAATCATCAAAAAACAATATGAATTACCTATTTCCATAGTAACTCTTAACATTTATAGGTCCACACAAATTAGTATATACCAATTCTAGGATGTCATTATATGAATGCATCTTACTTGAAAAACTAGACTCAATCATCTTAATTACCAAGTTGACATTGCTTGCACATAACATTTTTAGGTTTCTGCAAGTTTGGTAAGCATCTCACTTTCTTCTTTTTGCTCACTTTGACCATATTTTAAATATATATATGACACAATCTCTTATGCTACGACCATACGTATTCAATTTTAGCAAATAAACATGTATTGATAATAGGATCTAGGTAAAATAGGTTACCTCCAATTTGCTCTCCAGTACCAATCAAGTTTCCATCATCATCATCATATATCTTTGCCATCCTAATCTAAAATTCCAACTTGTGACCTATATTATTCAGCTGCAAAAAAATCAAAAAATTATATTTTAGTCCTTGATCCCAATAAGCATTATCACATCTGATTTTATTAATTTAGCATCAATGATCCTCTACCTTTCATAGGACATAGAACATCATTTCCAAGTTTAACAATTTCACCTTCATAGTCTTCTAGATTATTAAACTTCCTAATATCACCAATCATATGATGTAAACATCCACTTTCAATAATCCATGTGTAACTTTTACTAGCATGAGAAATAAGAGCTTTTTCTTCCGCATACATTTCCTCTTTTGAATCTTCTTTAACAACAACATATACCAAGTCTTCACCTTCTTTCTCATCATCAAAATTTGACTCAGTGTGCTCTTCCTTAGCAATATAGTATGACTTCTTCTCCTTTTCCTTACAGTCCTTATTCTTTTTGTAAATATTCTTTTTAGGATGTCCACCAACAATATGACCAACTTCATTACATTTAAAATATATCAGAGGAAGTTTACATATGAATTATCCTTTACCTCTTGGTAGCCTCCTTGCCAATAGATCTTCAATCTCATCCATCTTACTCTCATATAAATATTGAATTACTTTCATCCTTTCTACTATTTTCCTTCTTTGAACTTATAGTAGTTAGTGATGTCTTGAAAGAATTTTCAAACTTACGTACAATATTTTCAAAATTACTTAACTCAAATGCAATCAATCTACCGACGAGATCATCAAGAGTTAGATCATTACTAGGCATAACTCTAAATTCTTAAATAGTAGATACTCTTATAGCATAAACAAAAAATAAAGTTCTTAGAATCTTACTTAAAACTTCATCATTTTTGATCTCCAAAAAATTTGATAGCACTCATAACTTCATTGATTAATTTGAGATATTGAACAATGTTTTCACCTCCCTTCATCCACATCTCATCATACTTGCCACTTAGACTTTCTACTTTGGCTCTTAATACATTCTGGTCTACACCATGCACAAGTATTAACTTTTCCTATATCTCTTTAGTAGCAGCACAATCTTTGACATCATCAAACTCAAGATCATTTAGTGTAGAAGCAATCTCAATCATCAGAGTATTGTACCCTTTCTTCTAGTTCATCTCATCAATTTTCATAGGAGGGTTAGGAGGGGTATAGTGGTTGTCCAAAAAATAGAGTGCATTATCTCCAATCTTAGATAGATAAAGTCTCATCCTTCTTTTCCATGAGGAGAAGTTCTTCTTGTTCAACTTTGGTACCTCTCTCTTATATATACATCTTCATGTCTTTATCTTAAGTCCCTTCAAATTTTTCCTTCAAGCACTTAGATTTGATAGCAATTGTTAGATAATTGGGGGGGGGGGGGGAGGGGGTGGGTGGGTGGGGGGTGAATCAATTATAAGTAGTTATCCTACTATACCATTTTATAATTGATGTACTCCAATTTAATGAAGGTTTACCATCTATTTAATGTGAGATCATTAATTTCCTTCTCTCTTTCATCTCTTCTTCCCTTTTCCATCCTATCCACCTAGATAGAATTGGGGTAAAACCTAATAGATCATCTTTAAAGCTCCTATTTCATGGGTTAAGATTGAGGTAAGATCTATTTCCTCTAGTCCTTCCTTCTATCCATCTATCCACTTGGAATCTACTCCTTGCACTAAAATGAGATTTCCTTGGAATCTGGACCTAATTTATAGATCCTAAGACTTATTTTGGAGCCCTAAGAAAACCCTAGGTGTTTGTGCTCCTGATCATCTGGGGTACAATACATCCCTGATGAATAAGGGTGTAGTGAACTTCTGACAAATCACAGGTGGAGTCTACCCCTAATGGGACAATCAAGGGTGTAGAGCACCCCTGATGAGGCCCTATTTTGGTCTCCCTCTTCAAGTCCCATGTTCTTAGATGTTTAGGTGTTAACTTCTTGGTTGGTCAGCTTGCATGAGTTAGCTAATTTTAAGCTATATATAAACCCTTCCATTTAATCCATTTTTCATATATATCTCATTCACAAGTGCCCAAGCATCCACAAGCTCTAGCTATCAAGCATTGAAGTTTCAAATCTTCAAGCATTCCTCCTTTACAGATGAAGGATTCAAGAATTTAAGAAATTGAAGGAGTTTATCTTAAGATCTTATTCAATCTATTCAAGAACCTTTGTTAAATCATCTAATCCATTCATCTTCATCTTCTTGGTCTAAATCCATTGGCGAAGTAAGCACTTTGCATTTGATTCAAGAGATCCAAATTTTGTACGGTGAATTCATAAATTTACTTTACATTCATGCCATTTTAATTATTTCAATTCAAGGTTAATTCCTAAATTGGGGTTTGACCAAGGTAGACCCCCCATCAATGACAAAATCTTTTTTTATTGGAGGTTGCAAACATCAAATTGACGAATAGGTCACATATAAGAGTACCCTTTTTAGATTTTTTCAAAAATATGCAATTAGAATCAACATTGCATATTATTATCAAGGGTGCAATAGACCATTTAAGATCCCTTTTCACTCTTGAAGATCAAGTTCTCCCCTAATAGTTTGCTGAAAGATTTCTGGGTTTTGTCTATTGTGCAATTTAAAGCTCAAATTTGATGGCTTCGAATCATTTTGATCAAAATAACAAGAAGAAAATAAAATTCAAAGGTGTGTTCATTTACCTTTTTGGATATCTTTCTTGTATTCTTCCTAGACCTAGTTTGCATTGGTGCTGCTTGCTTATTAAGTTAACACTAATCCCTCTTGACCTAGTTTTATAGAATTGGGATTGGAAGTATTCTTTTCCTTATCTTCTCTCCCTCTATATGTATATGTAGGTGTAGGTTATGTGATGAACTTAGGGTTTAATATTTGACTCACATTTCCTCCATAACATCTATTGATGAACCCAACTTATAACATTTCCACTTTTGATTTGGTGTTCAATTTTTCATTCAAAGTTTTCTCTTTATCTTGTGAGCTATCTTTGCATGCTTTATTTATTTCTTTACATTATTTTGGGTTTGAGATCATAGGTTAAGGTTAGATTAATTAGTGTCTTCTTTCCTTATTTGGCATATGAGCTTTATGGCTCTTAGTCCTTCTTATAGAATTCATGTAAGGAGAATTCATAGACCCATGGATCTTTTTGATCTGTATTCCTCTTCTCATATTTTTCAAAACCTTAGTGACCCTATATTTTCTCATGATCCTAATCCTTCTATGGAGCATGGTTCTTCCCACCTGTCTTATGATGAGGATGAGGTTTTAAGAGTTCCTCATGAACAAGTTGTTAATCTTGCTAATGGGATTGATAAAATGCATGATTAACTTTTATAAGAAAATAACAATATTGAAACCATATCTTCTTTTGATGATATTACAAAAGTAATTTGTAATGATGAACATGTTGTAAATCTTTTGTGTGGTTTTACTCACCTCGTCCATACCCATGTTAAGCCTTTGAATCAAGTTGTTTCTAAAGTAGGGATGGCTCTACCTATTTATACTCTTGAGCTTTTTTCCCCTATTTATGTGCATATCTCTAGAATTTCCACTCATGTTCCTCCTATTATGACTATTTCCATTTAGATATCTAATCCTCTTAGTAGTCTTCCTATATCCTCTTTTTCTATGATTATTCCACTTGCTTCATTGCCAACTTTATAACCTTCATTTAACAATATTCCTTTCAATTACCAAAATCCTTCTACTATGGTTATAAGTGTTTCACCCATAGTTTCATCCATTCTTACTAATTTATACACTCTTCCTAGTGTATCAAATGTGTCTGTTCCATCTTTTCCTTCTAATATTTTGAACTATCCTTAGCCTTTCTCAAACATTTTATTCTTTGCAATAACAACTTACTTCCCTCACTCAAACTAAGTTTAATGTTCCTACATGTGATATGGGTATTCCTTTTTCTTTTGACATTATCTGTACTACTGGTCCTTCACAAACTGACATGCCTCACCTTGACATTTATAATGGTAAAGGTGATCTTGTGACACATGTTAAGACTTTCCAAGTTCTATGTAGCAACTTTTCTCATCACCATAGGATTTTAGCTAAGTTATTTTCTCACACTTTCCATGACAAAGATTTCCAATGGTATTTCCTTTTCCACATTATTCTATTGATTCTTTTCATAAACTTGCTAATTCCTTCATTCAACAATTTTAGAATAATATTGGTCCTTCTGTTTCTTCGATTGATTTGATGCATTATAAACAAGGTCCTAAAGAGAAAGTGACTGATTTTATGGGTAGATTTAAGCAAGTTCAAATTTCTTATCATGTGCTTGATTTTGATATTCAACATATGTTTATTGTAAATTTATAAAAAAGACATTATATATGAGATTATGTTTATCAAGTTTACCTCTTTTTCACAACTTTGTGCAATGCTTCATCTTTATCAATTACAAGTGAGTAAATTTGAGAGAACTACTCCAATGTCTCCTATACCTATTAATAAGAGTGACTTCACACCTATTCCTAACAAATTACAAAAACCTAACATCTATGTCAAGCTCAAAAAAGTCATAAATATAGTAGATGATTAAGTAGCTACTATTGGAAATATAGATGGAGTAATAGAGGGGGGGAGGGGGGGGGGGGGGGGGGGGGGGGGGTGTTGAATCAATTACCACAAAAAAAAATCCATATATCCCTTAGATGTCTGATTAAACTAGTTACTACTATCACTCAATAAACATACAAAAAAATGCTATAGCTCGGTAGATGCAATGTGTGTTAAATTTAACAGAACTTAAACATTCACAGTGATTAAAATGCAACCATAAAAGAAATAACATGAACACATGAGACACCAAATTTAACATGGAAACCCAATATGGGAAAAACCACCAAGTAACTAGCTATTGTCTTTCACTCTTCTGAAGTGAGCCCTATTAGGAGCCAACCTGGTTAAAGGTTACAAAACACACTGTTAGGTGTGACCTTGTTAGAGAATTTAATCACCCTATTAGGAGTGGCCTTACAAAAGGTCTTTAGAACAATTCAATGGAATTGTCACCTTTTCACCTAAATGAGATGCAACTGAATTGCTGATTATAGGTCTTTGTTTTGCTTCACTAGATCCTTCTTGATCAAAACTTTGTTGCTCCTTAGGGATATCTAACCATCCTTCAAATTTCACTCACACTATCTTCTTCAATCAATACAATTGCATGCTTGCTCATTACACTTTAGAATTCTCAACTTGACTTTTTATTTATATCTTACAAATTGTCAAGTTGGCTCATTTACAATTTACAATTACCAATAATCATTACCTCAGTCGGCTACAATCATTACTTGAAATAATTAAACTTTATTCCTCAAATTAACAAAATCTTTCTTTAGTCGACCCTGCTCGGTAAACTCTATTCCAAAAATGATTTTCAGTGTTAACCAATTGAAGCTCGGTTAACATAGTGAATCCTACAAATCCTTTGGAGACTGAGTGAACTCGGTAAACACTAAGTTTTCTTCGTTAACCATGTGAGCTCAGTTAACACTACTTTATACCATATTTTCCTTCGACACTTGAGTGAGCTTGGTAGACATTGTCTATACAAAGTAATTCCAAGAATGCTCGGTAGACACAAAAATTTGCTTTGCTAACCAACTAAGCTTGGTAGATATTGATTGCCAACTGATATGACATTTGTGTAACATCAAAGACAAGACACAATTAGACAATTGCATCCAACAATCTCCCTCTTTGACATTGGTGGCAACACAACATGTCATACCACAGTGAAATTTGAAAATAGTTCTTTCTTTGATAGAAAATTTTCTCCCTCGTAGATTTTATGTCACAAAATTCTCTAATGCAGTAATCTCCCTCTTTGAAAGAATTGCATAGCTTCTTTTCCAAACAACAAACTCTCCCATAAAAAAATTTTAGAAAGATATGATAGTAGACTCTCCCTCTTTGACAACACATGCCAAAGACAACACATACCAAATGAGTATCAATGTACCTTCAGTACTGATTCATATGTAATATTCCCTTGACTATGTTGCATCAACTAATAGATCTTCAACTTGGTTCCTATTAATGCATCACTAAAACTTTATTTTAGTGAGCTTCAGATAGGGGAATGACCCCTAACTTACCTCATAGGTACAAGAATGCATCCTTAGGTAATGGCCCTGTGAATATGTCTGCAATCTATTCTTTTGTATGGACATATTCCAATTTGATCTTCTTATCCTACACCAATTCTCCAACAAAATGATATTTTATTGCCATGTGCTTGGTTTTGGAGTGCATCACTAGATTCTTTGATATGTTAATTGCACTTGTATTATCACAAAACATAACAACTGGTTCTTTGATCTCAACCTTCATGCCTTCCAACAACTATTTAAACCAAACAATATTAGAACAACTCACTATTGTTGCAACATATTCTACTTCTGCTATAGATTGAGATGTGCAATTTTTCTTTTTACTTGTCCAAGATACCAATCTTTTACCAAGAAAGAATTCTCCACCACTTGTACTCTTTCTGTCATTAATGTTTCTTGCCCAATAAGCATCAGTAAACACTTTTAAGTCCAGATTTCCTCCAAATTTATACCACAATCCATAATCTTCAGTGCCTTTCAAGTACCTCAAGATCCTTTTGATTGCCATCATGTGATTTTCTATGGGTTTTGTCGAGAATCTTGCCACTATACCAATGGCAAGAGAAATATCAGGCCTTGTATGAACTACATACTGTAATTTTCCAATCATTGATCTATATAAGGTCTAATCTACCTCTTTTGAATCATAATCTTTTGTAAGCTTCAATCTAGTACACATGGGAGTTCCAAATGGTTTTGAATCTTCCATACCAAACTTTTTGAGTATCTCCTTGATATACTTAGACTGAGTGATGTAGATACCATTCTTGCTCTATTGAATCTAAAGACCAACAAAGAACTTAATCTCACCAAACATAGACATTTCAAATTCCTTCTTCATTTGCTCTGAAAAATCTTTGCATAGATCATCATTCTCTATAAACAAAGTATCATCCACAAATATTTCTGTCAAAAAAATCTTATTATTTGGTCCTTCCTTGATGTACAAGCTACTATTATCATTAGTTCTCTGGAAACCAATCTGAATAAGGTAATTATGCAATCTTTTATACCATGCTCTAGGGGCTTGTTTTAGACCATACAATGCTTTGTGTAATTTGCAGACCGTGTCTTTTTTATCTGGACCAATAAAACCTTTAGGTTGCTCAATGTAGACTTCTTCATCAAGAATACCATTGAGAAATGTTGATTTAACATCTATCTAATATACCTTAAATCCTTTATATGCTGCATATGCTAGTAAGGTCCCGATACCTTCCAATTTTGCAACAAGAAAAAAAGTATCTCCACAATCAATTCCTTCTTTGTGAGAGTAACCTTTACATACCAATCTAGCTTTGTTTCTTGATACTTGACCATCTTCATTCAACTTATTCCTGAATACCCATTTTGTTCCAATCACATTTTTATCTTTAGGCCTAGGTACAAGAGTCCAAGTTTTGTTCTTCTCTATTTGCTCTATCTCTTCATTCATAGCCTCAATCCAACTTTCATTTTCCAATTCATCTTTGACATTTCTAGGTTCAAAATTAGCAAGTAAACAAGTACCTTTTAGCTTGCTTCTTGTCATAGTACCTTTTGATTTGTCTCCAATAATCTGATCTAGTGCATAATGCCTCCTAACATACTTGGCCAATATAGGTTCCTTGCCTCTTGAATGAATCACATTGTCATCTTCTTGCACTTCAACTTCAAGTTTTGGCTGCTCAAACTTGATAGGCATTGGCTGGGTAGCATCTCAATGTGAATTGGGTCCTTGTGACTCGGTTTGAACTTCTTGCAACTCAGTGACTGAGGAAGACTTGGGAGTAGAAGTCTCGTAATTGATAGATGTATCTGGCAATGTATTGGGTTCAATGAAAAAAAATCTCCTGTAATCTTCTGGTTCCTTTTTTCTTTCTTCTTTAGTCCTTTTTGCAAACTCATCAACTTTTACATGTGCACTTTCTATGATTTTGTGAGTAGACAAATTCAAACATCTATATGCCTTAGTCTTGCAAGAATATCCCAAAAATATACCTTCATCACTCTTCACATAAAATTTTCCTTTTCTAGATTCTTTTAAAATGTGATATTTACTTTCAAATACTTTTAGGTAACTTACATTGGGTTTATAGGCATACCATAACTCATAGGGGGTTTTAAATGAGTCCTTCTTCAGCTATACTTGGTTCAAGGTATGAACTGCAGTGCTGATAGCTTCCTTCAATTATTTGATAGCAATGTTATTTTCAATCATTAGAGTCCTTGCACAATCCATGACAAATCTATTCCTCCTTTCAGCTATTCCATTCTGCTTAGGAGTTCCAGGGGCTAATACCTATCTTTTGGTTCCTCTTTGAATGCAAAAGTTATTGAATTCATTGGAGATGAACTCACCACCTCTATCTAACCTCAAACATTTTAGTCTTTTCCCTATTTCCTTTCTACTTTGGCCAAATACCACTTGAATTTTTGAAGTGCTTCTAACTTCTCTCTTAGATACATAATAGTCATCATTCTAGAGTAGTCATCAACAAAAAGAATGAATAAATTTTCTCCAATATAGCTCTCAATTCCAATAGGTCCACGCAAATCAGTATACACAATTTCTAAAATATCTTCACACTGATAGTTTTTACTTTTAAAACTATTCTTTCCCATCTTACCATATTGATAACTCTTGCATAAACCAACATCAAGTTTCTTTAAACTAGGAATGCCTCTTACTTTCTTAAATTTGCTTATTTTTACCATGTTATCAAAATTCACATGACATAAACTTTTGTGCCATAACTAACTTTCTTTAAATTGAGCAATAGGACATGAGAACTCACCAAGATTAAGATGAAACAAGTTACCTTTTGTTTGTTTGTCTAATCCAATCAGCTTTCCTTTGTCATCCAATAGCCTTGCCTTTCCATGCATAAATTCCACCTTGAATCCAATATTGATTAGCTATGCCACACTCAAAAAATTATGTTTTAGTCCTTCAACCCAATAGGCATTATCACATACAATTTCTTTGGTTAATGAGATTCAACCTCTTTCTTTTATGCAACAAGGTTAATTATTTCCAAACCTTACACTACCACCATCATAGTCTTCAAAGTGTTCAAACTTAGTTTTTTCACTAGTCATATGATGATCCATGTATCATTTTTTCTCACATGAGAGATAAGTGCCATCTTATCTTCCTCATCATTATTAGATTCATCTTTCATAGCAATGTAAATAATTTTATCTTCACTATTATCAGAATCCTTAGAGTCCTTAGCCATAAAACATGTTTTCTTACCTTTGTCCTTGAATGATTTGAAATCTTTCTTGCTATTGTACTTGTGACCTTTCTTCTCATCCTTACTTTTCTTGTTTGGGCACACAGTAGCAATATGACCAATTTCCTCACATGAAAAATAGATTAGGGGAACTTTACCTTTGTATTTTCCTTTGCCTCTAGAATATTTCCTTGCAAGTAGAGCTTCAACTACTTCAAGATCACTGTCAGAACTTTCCTTTGATTCTTCTTCACTTTCTAACTAAGAGTCCTTTACTTTCTTGCCTTTTTCTTTGAGTGAAAGCTTGGCCTAAAATTTTGATTCAATGTTCTTGGAAGCTGGAACACAATTGTCATATTTATCTAGCTCAAATGTAGTCAATCTTCCTACTATGGCATCCAAATTTATCTTATGACTTGCTTCACATCTTCTTTCTTGAATTGCAGATACTCTAATTGCATAAATGGGAAGTAATGTTCTAAGAACTTTACTTATAACTATTTCCTCCTTGATATCTCCTCCAGAAGCTTTGATTGCATTGACACTTGCTTTGACCCTTTCAACATATTTGGCAATGTTTTCATCCTCTCTCATTCTCATCTGATCAAATTGTCCTCTTAGACTTTCCGCTTTAGCTCTCCTCACATTGTCATCACCTCCATAGATATATTTTAGCTTGTTCCACTTTCAAAGGTAGATTTGTTGTCCTTGATATCATCAAATTCTTCATAGCTTAGGGAAGATGCAATGTCTATCATCATGGTATTATGTGTCTTCTTCTCAGCAATGTCATTAATAGATAATGTACCAGAAGGAGTTGTATATTCTTCATCAAGGTATTTGAATCTTGTATCTTCAATGGAAGCTAGATGAAGCTACATGAGACCCTGCCATGTTGAAAAGTTATCCCTGTTAAGCCTTGGAATTTCTCTCTTGTAAAACATCCTGATCTTTAGCTTAGGTTCTTGAAACCCTTCTTGCAAGCACCAAAAACTCTGATACCAATTGTTGGAAATATAGATGGAGTAACTGAGAGGGAGGGTGGTGAATTAGTTACCACAAAAATAAATCCATAGATCCCTTAGATGTCTGATAAAACTAGTTACTGCTATCACTTGGTAAACATACAGAAACATGCTATAACTCGGTAGATGCAATGTATGTTAACTTTAACAAATCTTAAACATTCACAATGATTAACATGAAACCATAAAAGAAATAATATGAACACATGAGACACCAAATTTAAAATGGAAACCCAATATGGGAAAACCCACCAAGAAACTAGCTACTAATTTTCACTCTTCTAAAGTGAGTCTTGTTAGGAGCCAACTTGGTTAAAGGTTACAAAACACACTGTTAGGTCTGACCTTGTTATAGGATTTAATCACCCTATTAGGAGTGGCCTTGCAAAAACTCTTTAGAATAATTCAATGGAATTGTCACCTTGTTAGAGGATTTACAAATGGTTGTTAGACCAACTCTGTTAAGAGATTTAGGAATCACTACTACAATGGTGAAAAAGTAACAATGAAATGATCTGAATAAGATGCAATTGAATTGTTATTTATAAATCTCTATTTTGCTTCACTAGATCCTTCCTAATCAAAACTTTGCTGCTCCTCAAGGATATCTGACCATCCTTCAAAGTTTTCTCACACTATCTTCTTTAATCAATACACTTGCATGCTCGTTCATTATACTTTAGAATTCTCAAATTCTCCTTTTATTTATACCTTACAAATTATCAAGTTGACTCATTAAAATTTAAAATTACCAATAATCATTACCTCAGTCGGCTACAATCATTACTTGAAATAATCAAACTTTATTCCTCAAATTAACAAAATCCTTCTTTAGCTGACCTTAATCGATAAACACTGTTCCAAAAATGATTTCCAGTGTTAACCAACTAAAGCTTGATTAACACAGTGAATCCTACAAAATCTTTTAGAGACTGAATGAACTCAGTAAACACTAACTTTTCTTCATTAACCACGTGAGCTCTATTAACACTGCTTTCTGCCACATTTTCCTTCGATGCTCAAGTGAGCTCGGTAGACACTATCTATGCATAGTAATTTCCAAAAATGCTCAGTAAACATAGAAATTTTCTTTGTTGACCAACTAAGCTTAGTAGATACTAACTTCCAACTAATATGACATTTGTGTAACATGAAAGACAACACACAATTAGACAATTGTATCCAACAACTGCTACATCTCAAAGTGTCGCTACTTCTTCCTCTATTTTCATATCAATCATAAGTTTACTCCTCATTTTGAGTCTTTACATTCTATTATGACTAGGTTGGTTAGTGTTAATATGATTACACTTCCTTCTGTTAAACTGCTTCTTCCTTATACTACATCAAGTCAACATTTTAATCCTTAAGATTTTTGTCAATTTTATGACCAACCTAGACATGATACCGAGGACTTTTATTCTTTGAAACATAAGATTTATGATTTGACTGATACTAATACCTTATCTTTTGTAGGTCAAGATAATGGGAACAAATATGTGGCACCTATTGTCACAAAAATATTCACCCTTGTCTAAAGTACATGGAAATAACCTCCAAGGTGTGGGACCTGAACTATGAGGTTGAGTCTCCGGAGAAGGTAGACTTCCTTTACAATTAGGATGTACCTAAATAATCTTGGAGAGGAAAAGGGAGAATGAATGCATGAAAGCAAATATACCTACTCTAACTTAAGGGGGTGATGCACGAAAATAGAGTGTTCAAACCAATCTCTGCCAATACATGCACTTTCGAACCATCATGACACCAAAGATATACAAATCCATACTTGCTTTTGTTGGAATTTCTTTAGAATAACTAAGTCCTATTCAAACTTTTCACTAAGTGTAGTGAGCCCATTCAATCATTCATTCATCCAAGCTTTAACTTTTCTAATCAGCAAGTTACTGTAAATCAACATGCAAGCATAACACATAAGAAATCAACACATGACACAGTGATTTATGTGGAAACCCAATTTGGGAAAAACCACCAGTAACATGCTACCCAATTTCCACTCTTTTGAAGTGATTCCCTTTGAAAGGCTTGCCCTATTAAAGGCTTACAACACACTATTAAATGTGACCTTGTTAGAGTATTTAACCACCTTATTAGAAGTGGGCCTAGTTAAAGGAATTTGGAACATTCACTTGGAATGCCACCCTATTAAAGGATTTACAAATGGCTATTAGGCCAACCTAAGTCCATAGGATTTTTAGATCTAATACAATTGCTAGAGAGTATTAGAAAATCTTGACCTGACTACAACATACAACTTATCTTGCAGATCTTAGATCACTTCTCAGCTTATACCCTTGCCTGGCCTTCAATCTCTACAACTCTTAATAGCTTTTCCTCCTTTCAAGCTTGGTCCACTTGAGTCTCCATGATCAATGTACCAATGCAATCATCTCTTCATGACCACTCATAGAAGTAGAGCCTCTATGCTCTTCCTTCTCCTAGATGTCTCCCCTTTGACACCCTTCAAGCTACTTCATAGATTTGGCTCTTCAACAGCAATAGTATTAGTAGCTCTATGCTTCTTGGTCTATGAATTCTTAAATAGAAGTCTTGGAGTACCTTTTCCCATTCAATTCTTCCATTCTTTAATTTTAATTCACATGGATTAGGTAGGTTTTGTTGCATCTAACCCATATTTTGTTTCCTCTAGAAACTTCTTGAATAATCCTTCAAAAATTTCTCAAAAAATGGTTTACATAGGATTTTGTACCACCAACTCATCATCCTCATCTTTCAACTCTTTCACAAAATTCAATGTAACCATTATGTGAGCTCAGATTTGGTGAATCTTTATCATTTGAAATAATGCAGTAGCTCGACACTATTGAAATATTGGTGCTTGGCTCATACTATGTTACTCAGCACCAATTGTATTTTTCCTGATGCTCGACACCTAAAGATCACTTAGCACCAACTAAGAATTTTCTGATGCTCAACACCTGATCTTCACTCAGCACCTAAAGATCACTCGGCACACACTAGAATTTTCTATTACTCGACTTCTACAGAGAATTTTCTCGGCTTTAACTAACTTGCTCGACACCCACTAATGATCTTAGTTTAAGCTTTGCATTCTACCTTGTTACAACTTCTTCTTCCAATGTTTCTAAGTGTGACCAACCTTTGTATCCTTGAGTATGTCATCAATGCATCATTTAACCATTGTCTTAACTGATCTTTGCACTTTATTACAACATCATAACTCAACCTTTCCCTTAGGTGCTCTTGTTACATTTTGTTGATCAAATCCTCTTCATCAATCAACTAAGTGATAGTACTTGGATCATATAAGAAAATATCATCCCTACAAATACTAGGTTTGACATCAATGGCAAAATAATGATTGAAAACAACAATCTTCCTTCTTTGCAACAATGAGCTTTTCAATCAGATTTCCAACAATCTCCCTCTTTGGCATTGATGGAAAACCACACTGATCAACCATCAGACTCAACTATTCAACCAAATGCTAGCTAGGTTAGAATAGTAAGTCAAATGCCAAAAAGTAAATTGTAACTTCACATTTCCTTCTACTATTATGATTGCTTCATTTCAGCTTCTCCCTCTTTGCTGTTGCCACCTTGTTCTTTGTCTTGCACTCTCTATATTTCTCTTCTTCTGCTATTCTGATCAACATCTCCCTCTATCTTCATTTGATTGATATCTCACAACTTCTCCTGTTGATCCCTTTTGCTATTGATTAGTTTCAAACATCCTCTCCCTCTTTGACAACAATGCCAAAGACATATTAGCATCTTAATATGCAAGTGTAGCTTTTGTAGTTTCATTCAATGTCTCCCTCTATCACCTCACTTTTGACTAATTTAGAACTTCAGCACTTCTACTACTTTAGGTATGAACCCCAAAGTAAACATCCTTTGCATCAATGTGTAAAGTCTTCTACATTCTACTCATTTGATGCAGGGCAATCTTGCTTTTGCTTTAGGTAGCCTTAGCTAGGGCTATCACCCCTAACTTACCTCTAAGATACTCAAAAACATTTTTAGGTAGTGGTTTTGTGAATATATTAGTAATTTATTCCTTTGAGCTAACATATTCCATCTTCACTTGTTTGTCTTCCACCAACTCTCTTACATAGTGATACTTGATTGTAATATGCTTAGTTTTAGCATGCATTACTGGATTGTTTGATATATTGATAGCACTTGTATTATCACAATAAAGTATCACAGGCTTAGTTACTTCTTCCTTCACACCTTACAGTAGATGTTTGATCCATACAATATTGGTGCAATTTATAGTAGTTGCCATATATTCACCTTTAGTAGTGGATTGTGATGTGCAACTTTGCTTTTTGCTGGTCCATGTAATCAACCTCTTTCCTAAGAAAAGTGCTCCTCCACTGGTGCTTTTTCTATCATCAATGTTACCTCCCCAATCTGCATAAGTATAGGCTTTCAATTCAATGTTTTCACTCCTTTTGTAGTACAAACCAAAGTCATCAGTTCATTTTAGGAATCTCAATATTCTCTTCACTGCCATTAAGTTATTTTCTCTTGGATTAGCAAAAAATCTTGCTACTATTCCAACAATTAATGCAAATTTTGGTCTACTATGTACAACATATTATAGCTTTCCAATCATTGACCTATACAATGTCTGATTTACTTCAGTAGACTCATCATTCTTAAATAGTTTATGGCTTGTTGCCATTGGTGTGCTAACTGGTTTTGAGTCTTCTAGCCCAAATGTTTTGAGTACTCCCTTGATGTATTTTGATTGAGTCACAAATATTCCATGTTTCAACTAATGTACTTGTAATCCAACAAAGAATTTAATTTCTCCAAACATTGACATTTCAAATTCATGCTTCATTTGATCAGAAAAATATTTGCAAAGAATATCTTTTCCTCCAAATATTATATCATCAACAAATATTTCTAATATCAAAATGTCTTTACCTTTTTTAGCTTTGATGTACAAGTTGTTGTTGTCATCTGTTCTCTCAAATCCTATCTTCACAAGATATTTGTGCAAACTCTCATACCATGCTCTAGGTGCTTGCGTTAATCCATAAAGTTCTTTGTGCAGTTTATAGACCATGTAATTGTTCTTCTCATCAACAAATTCCTCTAGTTGTTCTATGTAAACTTCCTCTTTCAGTATACCATTCAAAAAAATAGACTTCACATCTATTTGGTATACATTGAAACCTTTGTATGTAGCATATGCAAGTAATGTTCTTACTCCTTCCATTTTTGCAATAGGGGCAAATGTCTCTCCATAATCTAATCCTTCTTTTTGTGCATAGCCTTTGGAAACTAGTGTGGCTTTGTTTCTTGTTATCTCACCATTCTCATCAAGTTTGTTTCTAAACACCCATTTGGTACCAATCAAATTCTTATTAGTTGGTCTAGGAACAAGAGACCATCTTTTGTTCTTCTCAATCTAATCTATTTCTTCTTCCATGGCTTTATACCAGTCATCATCTTGTAATGCATCTTTCACCATTTTAGGTTCAACCTTGCTTAACAGACATGATTCACTCCTTAGTCTATTCCTTGTCATTGGTCTATCATCCTTGTCACCAATGATTTGATCTACAGGGTGATGTCTTCTCACATACTTGGCTAATCTTGGTTCAATCCTTCTTTCTATTTTTGATCCTTCAGCTCCAGAGTTATTTCATTCTTCTTCATCAGACACTTCATCATTCCTTTCATGCATACTATTTTCAAAATCAGAATGTGCATTTTTTACATTCTGTAGCTTGGATTCTGAATGCAGCTTGACATTCACTGATTGAGACTCGACAAATACTAAAGTTTTTTGTTGATTCCCAACTTGATTTGCAGCATTTTTTTCAACTATCATTCCTTCATAGAAGTATACAAAGGATCTATAATCGTCTATTTTCTTTGACTCATCAACTTGAACTTGTGCATGCTCATTAAAATTTACCTGTGCACTCTCCACAATTTTGTTAGTGTTAATGTTCAAACACTTATATGCCTTACTTCTAGTGGTGTATCCAAGGAATATGCCTTCATCACTTTTTGCATCAAACTTTCCATTTCTAGTATCTTTTAGAATATAGAATTTACAACCAAATACTTTGAAATATTTAACATTGGGTAAGTGACCATACCATAATTCAAAAGGTGTTTCATTTGTACCTTTCTTGACTTGAACTCTATTCAATGTGTAGATTGCAGTACTTATAGGTTCTCTCTAGTACTTTAGTGCAACATTTTTCTCCATCATCAAGGTTCTAGCAGAGTCAATCACTGACCTATTCCTCCTTTTAGCAATACCATTTTGTGGTGGAGTTCTTGGTGCTAATGTTTTCCTTTTGATACCTTTGTCATTGTAGAATATTTCAAACTCTCTTAATGTGAACTCACCTCCTCTGTTTGATCTTAGGCATTTCAGGTTCTTTCATGTTTCCTTCTCAACTCTTTCCAAATACCACTTAAACATATGACATGCATTAGATTTTTGCTTTAAGAACATAGCAATCATCATCCTAGAGTAGTCATCTACAAATACCATTATGTATTTGTCTCCTAGGTAGCTTTGCACTTCTATTGGGCCACATAAGTCTGTATGGACTAACTCTAGTACTTCCTTGGAAGTGTATGTTTTTCTTTTAAAACTAGACTCAGTCAGCTTCCCTAGTTGACATTGTTTACACATAGTGTTTTCAAGTTTCTTCAACTTGGGCAATCCTTTGACCTTCTTTTTCTTGGTGATGCTAATCAAACTATCAAAATTAACATGACACAGCCTTTTATGCTACAACCACACATATTCAAGTCTAACAACAAGAAATTTTGCATCTTCCATATCTAGGTAAAATAGATTACTCCTAGTTTGTTCACATTTTCTTATTTGCTTTCCATCAGTGTCATAGATCTTGGCAGTTTTGTTTCCAAATTCAACTTTGCAACCTACATTGCCTAACAATGATACACTCAACAAGTTGTAGTTCAATCCTTAAACATAGTATGCATTATCATATGAAATTATCTTTGTAAGTTTAATAGAACCTTTTCCTTTGATTTTACATGGGGCATCATTACCAAATCTAACACTATTTCCATCATTATGAGTAAAGGTAATGAACTTACTTTTACCTCCTTTCATGTGATGTGAGCATCCACTATCTATGATCCACTTTTCATTCTTATTCACATAGGTAACCAATGTTGTTGCTACATCTAATTCATCCTTCATGGCTACATAGACTACTTCATCATCATTCTCATCAAAGTCTTCTTCAACAATGTAGCATCTCTTGCCTTTCTTCTTGTATTCTTTGTTGTCATCTTCTCTTTTATTCATGTACTTGTTTCCTTCTTTGTAGTTCTTCTTCTATGGACATCTTGCAACTATATGACCTACTTCATTACAATTGAAATATATAATAGGGAGCTTACCTTTGAATTTTCCCTTTCCTCTATGGAATCTCCTAGCCAATATTGCTTCTAGCTATTCCACATCTTCCTCATCTGTGCCGCTATCACTAGATGCATATTTTCCTTTTCTTCTCTTCTTGCTTGATATGTCCTCCTCAGTGTCTTTTATTGTCATCTTGGCCTTGAAAGTATATTTAAGGTTTTTAGGTCTATAGTTGTCAAAATTGGATAGCTCAAATGCAGTAAGTCTTCCTACTATTCCTTCAAAGGTTAGTGTGTTCCCTTGTACACACCTCATCTCTTGGATGGTTGAAACTCTAATAGCATAGATGGGAAGTAGAGTTCTTAAGTATTTGTTGATGGTTTTTTCTTCTTCCAATTGTCCACCTAGACTTCTTATTGCACTTACCACTTCTTTCATTCTTGTAGCATACTGAGCAACATTTTCACCTTCCTCCATCTTCATGTCATCAAACTTTCCTCTTAGGATTTCTCTTTTTTCTCTCTAGACATTTTGATCTCCTCCATAGATTTTTGATAAGGTTTTCCACATCTTGCATATAGTCTCATAGTCTTTAATATCGTCGTATTCTGCATAGTTAAGTGCAGAGGCAATCTCCAACATTGCTTGGTTATGCTCCTTCTTTTTGTTCAAATCATCTGTAGTGAGAAGTCCTACTGGATTTACATGTTCTGTTCCAATTGAGGTTTTTTCATAGTCACCTATTGATCCAAGGTGTAGTTTCATTAGACTCTACCATGCAACAAAGTTATCTTTCTTGAGCTTGGGAACTTCTCTCTTGGACATCTTGATCTTTCTGTTTCTAGTACCTAGAGACTAAATCAACAGATTTATCTATTACCAATTTTTAGAATTTCTTTAGAATAACTGGGGGGGGTGTGAATTAGTTATTCAAGGTTGAATGTCCTATTCAAACTTTTCACTAAGTGTAGTGAGCCCATTCAATCATTCATTCATCCAAGCTTTAACTTTTCTAATCAGCAAGTTACTGTAAATCAACATGCAAACATAAAACATAAGAAATTAACACATGACACCGTGATTTACATGGAAATCCAATTTGGGAAAAACCACTAGTAACATGCTACTCAATTCTCACTCTTTTGAAGTGATGCCCTATAAAAGGCCCGCCCTATTAAAGGCTTACAACAAACTATTAAATGTGACCTTGTTAGAGGATTTAACCACCCTATTAGAAGTGGGCCTAGTTAAAGGACTTTAGAACATTCACTTGGAATGCCACCCTGTTATAAGATTTACAAATTGTTATTAGGCCAACCTAAGTCCATAGGATTTTCAGATCTAATACAATTTCTAGAGAGTATTAGAAAATCTTGACCTGACTATAACATACAACTTATCTTGCAGATCTCAGATCACTTCTCAGCTCATCCTCTTACCTGGCCTTCAATCTCTACAACTCTTAACAACTTGTCCTCCTTTCAAGCTTAGTCTACTTGAGTCTCCATGCTCAATGTACCAGTGTAATCATCTCTTCATGACCACTCATAAAATTAGAGTCTCTGTGCTTTTCCTTCTCCTAGATGTCTCCCCTTTGACACCCTTGAAACTACTTCACAGATTTGGCTCTTCAGCAACAATAGTATCAGTAGCTCTATGCTTCTTGTTCTCTGAATCCTTAAATAGAAGTCTTGGAGTACCTTTTCCTACTCAATTCTTCCATTCTTTAATTTCAATTTGCATGGATTAGGTAGGATTCATTGCATCTAACCCATGTTCTATTTCCTCTAGAAACTTCTTGAATAATCTTTTAGAATTCACTCAAAAAATGGTTTACATAGGATTTTGTGCCACCAACTCATTATCCTTATCTTTCAACTCGTTCAAAAAATTCAATGTAACCATTATGTTAGTGTAGATTTGGTGAATCTTCATCATTTAAAATAATGCAGCAGCTCGACACTATTGAAATACTAGTGCTCGGCTCATACTGTGTTACTTGGCACCAACTATGTTTTTCCTATTGCTGAGAACTTGAAGATCACTCGACACCAACTAAGATTTTTCTAATGCTCACACTTGATCTTCACTCAGCACCTGAAGATCACTTGGCACACACTAGAATTTTCTGTTACTCGGCTTCTACTGAGAATTCGCTCGGCTTCAACTAACTTGCTTGGCACCCACTAATGATCTTAGTTTAAGCTTTGCATTCTACCTTGTTACAACTTCTTCCTCCAATGTTTCTAAGTGTGACCAACCTTTGTATCCTTGAGTATGTCATCAATACATCATTTAACTATTGTCTTAACTGATCCTTGCACTTCATTACAACATCATAACTCAACCTTTCCCTTAGGTGCTCTTGTTACATCTTGTTGATCAAATCCTCTTCATCAATAAACAAAAATCTTCCTTCTTTGCAACAATGAGCTTTTCAATCAGATTTCCAACAGCTTTAAACCAAACAATCACATATAGATCAAAAAACCAAAATAAATGACACAAGGAAAATGGGATTCACTTATATATCATCCATACGTCAAAGAGATACAGTCATGGAAAATTGCAGATATCCACAATACACCAATGAAAGGCAAATAGGTCTTACACAATATATTAATGATTGAAAATGATAAGATAGAGTTTTGTACAGTCCTAAGGCAAAGGGGATTTATAGTAGGATGCCAAAGCAATGCCAAAGAAATTTCCTTTATAGCTCATGCATAACTGAGATACCTTCCCTTGGAGGCCAAAATCAACCACTAATACTCACCATTTACTACAAATCTATAAGAAATATGATCATGCAACAATCCCAGATGTAACATAATCATTTAAACCCTAGTTGGAAGGACCTTGGAAATGATAGAAATGAAGCCAATCAATGTAAAACTCTCCAAAATGGATGATGAGATAGTGGAAGGGATATCTCTACATCATTCATAACCCAACATTAACTCTGGAGTGATTAGGATTGATCAAAATATTAGATCGCAAGAGAAAACTCTACCTTTCTTTATTCTTGGTTAATGAATAAGAAAAGTTAGCAACTTAATCCAGTCACGCAATTGGAATAAGCCATGTGGACCAACCACATTATTTCATTTCACCAACTTATAGATTCTTCACATGTTTGACTGCCCCATCTAACTAATTGTGCCATCCTTTAAAGCTTGATGATGGTGGCTTATGATATTGCTAACTTTAACCATGATGTCAACCTAACTATGCCTGCCAAACTGGGCCCACTAGGACATGTGGCAAGACATCACTATGTCACTATGACTAAAGATTGGTCATTTTTCCATATTGACATAATGAGAGTTGATCAATCTCCATTTGATAGATCTGAGAATTCACCAAACCCATCAGTGCATCGATGAATAAGAACATTGGTCCCATGCCAACTAATCTGACACTTCATCCACTTCACCTATGACCCACAAAAGGAAAAGGACCCATTGACAACATAAGCACAAATTAGAACCCACCAGCTAAAACTCGGTCTGACAACTCTAATAGTTGCAAGAAGAAAGGCCCACCCTGGACACGTGAGACAACGTCACTTTATTGGTATGGAAAAAGAGATTACCATTTTTGATAGCGACAAAGTGACAACCCTCGATCCTCCTTGATCTGACAGTGAATAAAATATGGGCTCGCAAAAACATTAAAATGCACAATGACTTAGGAAAATATATGACCTAAGGTTTAAATATAAACTATTTTTTCATGCCCTATTATTTGGTTTTTCAAATATGTGAAAGTTATTATGTTTGAATTTAGATATAGAAATTTTGGTAGGAAGGCAACAATGACCAACAACTCCTAATCAAAATCTTCAAATCTACACTAATCATTTGCCTTGGCCTACTATTAATGCTATTATTTAGTATCCTACTTCTTTTGCCCCTCCTAAGGTGAATGTTTCTTATGATACCTTATGATGAGAGAATGATAATACTATTAATGTTGTGGAGAGAAAATATCATGATTTTTATGACTCAATGGATGCTTCAAGTCAAACTTGTAATGGTTTCTTGTATCCTCTGCAAGGTTCCCTCTTTTTTCTTTTGAGCTTTATGGTAAAGTGGTGAATAGTACCTTTTTTGTCATTCCTACTTGTGATCATTTCCAAGTGAAGCTTAGTTTATCTTTATTGAATGCCATGTAAGCTATCACTTCTCTTATTCATCAATGTATAAAATTTCCTTATGATGGTGAGATTAAGAAGATACATCATAATCTTTATCATCCTTCTTTACCTTGAAATTGTGTTACTCTTGATTTATTTTGGCCTTCTATTCCTACTACTCCTGCTCATTTAGATTATATGTTCCATGCTTATCAAGAATATAAATGTCAAAATATTTATGAGTTAAGTATGCATCGTGGCATTTTCCCTACCTCTTCTACACCTATATCTTCTGATTCTTTAGTTTCTAATGGTTAACCACCCTTTGCATATCCTAATCCTCCTAGTGTGGTTCCTTTTTCTAGTATGAACCCTTATGCTAGTATGGCTCCTCCTAGTATAGTTCATCCTTCTACATCTAAACCTTCTTTTGCTCCTCCCCTTGTGTAACCAAATGATAAGGGACCTATGGTTGTTTATCATCCTTCATATTCTCAATTTTAAAAAAAAAAAAAAAAAAAAAAAAAAAAAAAACTAAGTGTAACTAACGTGCTCATGAATTTTGAAAGAACCATCAAGCTCATGCTAAAGATCTTCTGAAATCTTCTCACCAATCCATGTATGTTGAGAAAGTTAGTGATATGCATATTCCTATTTTGAATTCTATTGCTTTTAATTTAGATGAAGATAAGCATGAGATTATTGATATTGATGTTGATTTATGTAACATGCTTTCTATGAATCTTACACTTACATCTACACCTGAGAATACTGACTCTCTTGAGGGTTCAATTTAGGTATTGTTCCTATTGTGTTGGACATAGCTCCTCTTTTAAGTTATCTAGCTTCTCTTATTACTACTGATCAAGATAGGGAAGGATATAAACATTCTTGAAGTGAGTGATATAGTATGGTATAATTTGGTTCATTTTCTTGTTGTTATGTGCTTTCCTCATATCAAGTTTTCTTAATGCATGTTTATATTTCTTTAAATGACTCTTGTTTCTCTGTAGGTGCAAGGTGATAAAGAAATTGCCATATTGTAACATTTTTCTATTTTTTATCTACTTCTATCTACCATTCTATGTTATGTTGTACATGTGCTATTTTTCAAACTTGTATCCTTGTTTTATGTGCTTGGATTTGCGACATGGTAGCACAAATTCTTTTTGGTCTCCATGGTGGTGATCCAAAAAGATTCTTCTTTGCAACTCTTACATGTATTTCTTCCAATGTGTTGTAGTTCTATTTTGTTTGGGTGATGATGAAATTTCATACTTGATATAATATTTACATATTATCATATGAGAATATTGACCTGAGAGTTAGTATATCCCTTTTGTGCTCTTGCATGTTATGTTTTCATTTCCATTGATTTGTCTTCTCCTAGGGACATCTCATAGTGAAAATGTCCTTTGATGATTGTGTGTATACTTCATTAAATCCATTTCTCATGTTAAAGTATTATCATTGACTTTAATGTAGGGGCATACACTCTTCTCATTTTGTATTCTAGTCATGGGGTAGTGAATAAAAATTCTAAGTATAGCTTGGGTTACTTTATCCCTAGATACTTAGTATGATTCCCAAGTTATCCTTAAATCTACAAATTACTACTTCATCCTCTTTTTCAATGTATATTTATTAGAAATATCTTTATTGATTATGCACAATCCTAAATAATGGATTCTCTATGCACACATTCAATCCAGGAAGTGAGCATCCTTGACATTAGGTCTCTCTTTCTTTTACAAGCACATATGCTAAATATCATCTATAGGTAACACATACATTTTTTTCTAAATCCTATGCATGGGTAATACATACTTACTAAACCTTACCATAATGATACGAAGAACATTGGTCTATGTGTGGGTCTTCTGATGGGTTGAATAGTGGGTTATTACCTCATTAGAATATTTCAATGGAATCTTTTTCAACATGTCTTTCAATGATTCACAGTAGGGTGGGCACTCTACTGGGAGAGATAATCACTCCCCTCTTCTTTCTTTTCACTCAACAATTTCTCTCTCATTATGATTCAAGCGTTAGAAAGGTCTGAATCACTTGGGGGCTTGATGGGTTCTTTGTCTCCTAAATTTTAATGTGTATCATATTTCATGTGCTCTACTTTACTAAGAGTCTGGATCAAGTCCATACTCTCGCTAAAGTGGGGGCTAAATGTATCATGTTAAATTTGACACACTCCAATTTAATGAAGGTTTAGAACCCATTTAATGTGAGATCATCAATCTCCTTCTCTCTTTCATCTTTTCTTCTCTTTTTCGTACTTCCTCATAGGTGGAATTGTGGTAAACCCTAATAGATCCTCTTTAAAGATACTATTTCAGGGTTTTAAGCTAAAGGCAGGATCTATTTCCCCTAGGTCCTTTATTTCACCCATATATCCGCTTGGAATTTACTACTTGCATTTAAACCATATTTCCTCATAATTTGGACCTGATTTCTAGATTGCGAAACGTGTTTTGGAGCCCCGAGATAATCCTAGGGGTTTGTGCACCTAATCATTAGGGACATAGTGTGCCCCTAACCAATAAGGGGTGTAGTATGCCCCTGATGGGCCAATCAAGGGAATAATGCACCCTTGATGTGGCTCTATTTTGGCCTCACTCTTTGGGTCCTATGTTTTGGGATGTTCAGTTTTTAACTTCTAGGTTGGTTTGCCTACGAGAGTTTAATTTTGATCTCTATATAAACCCTTCCATTTTGTCCATTTTTCATATAGATCTCATTCAAAAGTTCCCAAGCATCCACAAGCTCTTGCTCTCAAGCATTCAAGTTTCAAGTCTTTCAAGTCTTCAAGTCTTCAAGCATTCATTCAAGCATTCCTCCATTAAAGATCAAGGATTCAAGCATTCAAAGAATTGAAGGATTTTTATCTTCAAGATCTTCTTCAATCCATTCAAGATCCTTTGTTACATCTTCTACATCTATTCATAGGTGAAGTAAGCACATTCCATTTGATTCAAGATATTTGGATTTTATAAGGTGAATTCATATATTTACTTTACATTTATGCTATTTCAATTAAGGGATTCAACCAGGGAACCCCCCCACCCCCCATCAACAACAAAAATCCTTTTTAATTATAGGTTGTAGATACCAAATTCACAAACAGGTCACAAATTGGAGTAACCTTGTTCATTTTCTTTGAAATTGGAAAATTAGAATCAACATCACACACCATCTTTACGGGTGCACTTTACACCTAAAGATTCTATTTTTCCCTTGAAGATCTAGTTCACCTGTGACAATTTATAGAAAGATTTATGGGTTTTACCTATTGCCCAGTTTTAGACCTAGATCCAACGACTTCCATTCATTAACATGAGAATATCAATTAGGAAATAAACTTCATAGGTGTTTTACTTTACCTTCTTTTTCCTTTCATCATATCTACATATATGGAGCTTTCATTACACACACAAATAGTTTTTAAGGAATTGGATATCTTTCTCCCATTCTTTCTAGACCTAGTTTGCATTGGTGCTCCTTGCTTATTTAGTAAGCACTAATCTCTATAGATCTAGTTCTAGTGAATTGGGATTCAAAGGAATATTTTTCTTATCTTCTTTCCCTCTATATGTATATGTATTTGTAAGTTATGTGATGAACTTAGGGTTTCATACTTGACTCACATTTCCTCCACTATACCTACAGGCCTCAAAAATACTTTTCACCAATTCAAAACACTTTAATTTTTCATATATTTAACTTGGTAACTAGATCTAGCATCAAAACTTAAACTGATATAAAATTTTCAATAAACTATCACTTAATATATACTGAGCATCAGAGTTATCTTTTAGCTTATACTAAATTGTAGCAATACATAGTAAACATGAAATAAAATTGCAAGAACATAAGTATTCACACAATTTGACACAAGTATTTAACATAGAAACCCTATAAGGGGAAAAATCAAATAGGAACCAACAACCCAAAAATTTCACTCTTCCGAAGTGAGCTATGTTAGGAGCCCACCGATTTAAAGGTCACATACACATTATTAATGTGACCTTTTTAGAGGGTTTTCTCAAAAAAAATCTAGAGACCTTGTTCATTTTTTGACACTTTGAAATAATGGTATGCTCTAAAAGACTTATAAACATCAATAGAATGTTACCATATAGGATTTAAAATGACTTGTTAGGTCCACTTGGTTAAGAGATTTTTTTCTATTTCAATGATTAGAGAGTAACACTGAAATGATCTATTAGGTTTAGCACTACCTCACTTGTTCATATCTCTACTTTGCTAAATCTCCATCTTCTGATCTCTTATTCATTGAGTCACATACTCCACGCTTCAAATTAGCACTTTCTTTGTTTTATCATCACAATATTCTTCTTTTCAATTCTCCTTATTCCTTCATCAACCTGATCAACTCAACCAACAATAATAAACCTCACGTTTCATCCCTTAAATAGAAACATTTTTCCATTTCTCTAGAATCTTCTAGGTTTTTGACACTTAATCACAATCATTATATCTCCATTAGTTTCATGTTAATTGAATCTAGATGCTTGTGAAATGTACTTTCACCTTGGATTTTGTGGTCTATTACCAATTGTCAAATCTCCTTCATTAGATCTTATTTAAATTTTGTCTAGTTGTTGATCTTATAGAAAAATTCATCTTTATCTATGAAAATTCTCAAACAATATTTATTTTCATAAAATGTGAGCCTCTGATTAAATATTATCTTAAACTGGTCTTCCTACCCATGCTCGATTAACATTACATGTAGCTTGATCAACACTAGGCTCATATAATATTGAAATTGCTTGGTTGACACTACATTTTCTACATCTCTTCTTTAGGTGCTCGGTGACAACTATAATAGCTCAATTAATATTGTATTCCTCCATTTACTCACCAAACTATATTGCAGATATGTAATCTCATCATAGTTAATCAAGTCATATAAAATAATCAAATTGACATTATGCTATCAGAGTCCAACTCATTCAAGTGCTCATTGTATAACATACACCTATCAACACTTACATCATCATACTCTCTTTAGATCCTTTTCATCAATCAAATGATATGACACTCTATTGAATTAGCACAATGTCTAACTGATGAAGGCTTGACATCAATAACAATATAATAATTGATATTCACATACATTAATGACATTATCAGTTGGGGCTAACAATCTCCCCCTTTGGCATTGATGCAAGCACATAAATAAATAAGATATTATATTGCATAATGTTACATAATAAAAACATCAAATTCCAACATATATTCATCTCTCTGACTTCGTTCAAGTTCTTTGCAATAGGTTTGATAGTTCTAGCTTGATGTCCACTTTGACATCTTCTCCCCCTTTGGGTGTACTCTTTTTCAACAACATCTCCAATTGACTATGCAATTTATCATGCTTAGGATTTTATTTTCCATATTTCTAACATACTTTACTAAATTTTCATAATGTCTAACCAACTAAGGCTTAGCATCAATGATAACATACCAAGTGATATGACTTTCACATACATTGACAACATTATCAATTGGGGCTAACAATATTTTATTCATAGTAGGCCAAAAATTCCTCATGCTATAGGGATTGTGGCAAGATTTTAATTTAATCCTAAAGAGACACATTTGACTGTTGTAAAGATAATCTTTAGATATTTGAAAGGATCTGAGGACTATGACTTATGGTACAATAAGAATGAAGATTTTAATTTGAAAGTGTATACTAATATTAATTGTGCAGGTGATGTGCATGACAAAAAAAGTACATGTGGAGGAGCTTTCTTCTTAGGAGAAAGATTAGTGACATGGATAACCAAAAAGAAAAGTTACATTTCATAGTGTATCGTTGAGGCTGAATATGTAGTAGTTATAATCAATTATTCAAATATTGTGTGGATTAAACAATTATTTGAAGGGATACAAGAGGAAGGAGATGGCCCTATAACAACCTATTGTGATACTACCAATTCTATAAACAATTAAAAGAACCTTGTGATGCATTCCAAGACAAAACATGTATCAATCAAGTATCAATATTTGAGAGAACAAGTACATGAGAATCAAGTAAAGCTAAAATATGTGAAATCCAAAGAGTAGATTTCTAATATCTTCACCAAGCCATTAACCAAGGATACTTTTGAGTACCTGAGAGATAAACTAGGGGTTATCCCCTATATAATGTTCATTACAGAAAGATGCATGTTGCATCAACTCACACTTTATTAGATTATATATCTATAACTTAATGTTGGTGTTCACTCAATAGGAGCATCCTAAAGTTGTGAAGAAGGTGAAATCTACGAGGAAACATAAGTGATTGTTACAAGAAAGATCCTATACAAGGGACAACTCCAAAGAAAATTTATTTTATACTAGGTGTTGTAGATACCTTTGGCATCATTGTCAAAGGGGGAGAGAAGCATAGAAGTGAGATGAGAAGAGAAAGGGAGAGAGAACAAAGAAAATGAAAACATAATATGGAAGAGAAGCATAGAAGGGAGAGATTTGATTAAATGATAAAAATAAAAAGAATAATCAAAGGGGGAGAAGTATAGAAATTCAAGTGCATGTGAAGACTAGTAAAATCCATAATATTGGATGGTATATTTTAGTTGTGTTGCCATCAATGCAAAAGAGCGAGAATGTTACTAAAAATGATACTATTACCCAAATTGATGATGATGATGATGAACAAGGTTAGTTAACCAAGCACTTAAATGAATGTAAGAGAATTAGATTAGTTATTATATTGTCATTGATGTTAAGTCTATTGACTTACTAATTTATGTAAGTTTCTAAATCATCTAAAGGATGTGGTCTTGAGAAGAGAAATGTTTCATAAAGATAGAAAATAAAATATAGAAGTGATGTTAAGTGTATGAGCTTAAATAAAAAATTGACGAATTAGTCTTTGACAAGGTAATATTAGTTTGATTTTTTGACATGATTTTATGAAGTGTTATAATGGTGTAAAGTCATTCATATTGGTCAATAATAAATTATTATTGTTGTGAAGTGAAAAGATAAGGAATAAGTGTGTGCTACTGAGCTGGAAATGGTTTTTGATAAGAAAATATATTATTTGGTAGAAGTGTATTAAACAAGTGTTAAAGAAAAAGTAAGTGTTATTGAGAAATGAAGGTGTTTGGCAAAGGAAGAAAACAAGTCAATAAAGATAAAATGTTTTGATGTAATAAATTGTGGGACAACATCGAGTAAGAATCTAGATTGATCTAGAAGACTCTAAAGAAGGAAAGAACTTTGTTAGTGAAATATATAGATAAAATTTGTTAGGCAAGATCAAATGGTGAAGATTTAGGAAAGGTTTGTGATCCAACATAAGTTCAATTTCCAAGGTGAATTACAATTGGGATGATGCATAAAATATTTTTTCGAGTGGAAAATACATTAGATGTACATTGAGATGTGATTGAGCTAATATTAGGGAAAACCTAATGAATATGATTAAGTGAAAAAAATATTGGCTATATAAAGGATGAGCAACAATATTGATGTTGCTAATAGTCAAACAAAGATAGAAGAGTCACTGAGTAGAAAAAAGGCCAAGAAAAGTGTGAAGGAAAGAGATGATATGAAGTGTTTAAAGAATTGATATGCAAAAAAAGGATATCTATATAAGCAAAGGTAGTTTCTATTTCTTTAGATAATTTTGCTGTAACTTCCTAACCATTGTAGCAAAAAATCTCTTAATTGAGTGGATTTAACAATCTTATTTGTAAATCCATTGTAAGGTAGCATTATAATGAATGTACTAAGTCCTTTAATATGACCACTCATTGAGGAGTGATAGATCTAGTTGATCTTTGGTGAAAATCCCTTAACAAGGTCACATTTAGAAAATGTCTTTGTAGCCTTTAACAGGGTTCACAATTAATTGATATCACTTCAAAAGAGTGAAATTCTTTGTGGGTGACAATTTCCATTGTGATTTTTACCCAAATGGGGTTTCCACATTATATATTGGTGTTAATGTGTGATTGAATGTGTTGCATGTTATTTCATGTTTTCATATGCATAAAGTTGTAAACTATTATTGGTTGGTTATATGATGAATTTGATTAGGAAGGATTATTTTTTGATAAGCTTAAGAGGTAAAAAATGTTTTAAAGAGACATGATATAACTAATTCAATCCCTCCCCCTCTTAGCTATCCAACAACTCATTTGTCTAATTATTTTTCACAGGTAGATTATGGTAACAAGAACCTTGTCACAATCATGAAGAAATTGGTGGATGACAATGCTTGGAACTAGCACAAGAAGTTATATGAAGCTCTATGGGCCGATAGGATAACTCCTTAAAGGGGAATAGGAATGACTTCATTTTCAAACTTATGTATGGAATTGGCCCACACATGTCTTTGCCTTTAGAATTGTCTATTGCTAAGCTGTAATTGGTCATTAAGGATGAGTTCTTTCAAATTTCTTTAGAGAAAAGGGTGATGTACCTAAATAAGTTGGAGGAAGAGAGAGAGAAATTAGTAGATCAATTCATGAAGCATCAAATGAAAGTCAAGAATAATTTTGATATGAAAGAAAGGCCTCAATTTTTTTAAGAAGAGGATGAAGTATTATTATGGGATAAGAGAAAAAAACCAAATGGAGCTCATGGGAAGTTTAAGTCCCTGTGGAAAGGACCCCTCAAGATTCATTAGGTAATTGGACCAAATGCCTTCTACTTGGTGTACCTAGATGGAATGATCTTTCCATTAATTTATAATGGACAAGATCAAAAGTTATACAAAGTCTAATATCTCTCTCAAGTTATTCTCTATACATATTAATCTAGTGGTTTTCTTGTTTTCATTTCTTTTGGTGTGTATTGGTCCATTCCCCTTAGTTCTAGTTTGCATAACAAAAAACTAGAGGTTCTCTGTATTTCCCACAAAAATAGTCCCCAGTTAGAGACAATATAAGCTCCTATTTTAGAGTCACTCTATTTCATTGTTAAATATCCTTGCTTGCCTATGACTTTATAGTTTTATTCCAAATCCAGATATGTTTAACACATTTTAGATTAGTTGGTTCTATTTTCTCTTTTCTTATTGATTTCTTCGATGTGTCATTCTTGTATATGTCATGTTGGTTTGCATCATTTACTTGGTCATTGCTCCAAAAATTAAAGAATTCTAAACCTGCAAAGCACCATGAATCATTTGGACCTCTTTATACCAGGTTTGAAGAGGTTCAAATAGGTTTGATAAAGCTTGATGTAGTTCATAAGATGTCTGGAGGTGAGTGCCATATTATACCAATTATTCTTGTACCTCATGGAGCTATCTTGTACTCAATTCAAAGAAATTCAAAATAATTCATTGATCTTTCAGTAGTATGACATGACTTGGTGACACATATTAGAAGAGAATAGATTGATTTAATTATGTTATGACATCATTAAAGATTGAGGCCTTGGGAAAGGATTGTTTGGTTACATGATGTAAGAAATAAAAGAACCGACATGAGTGTGGAAATTATGACATGGTAAGGTTGAATTTGAGAAATGAAAATTATAAATTACCCATAACACAAAGTTATCAAATCAATATCTCTCACTACATGCAAATCTTTCCATAATTAACCTTTAGGATACATTTCATTTCATCTGCCATTTTAAGAGTGATATATAATGATGGATGACTAGTAATATTTGTCTCTAAATATGATTACAAAAGTGAAACAAAGGAGTATGAGGGAGTGTTCAAAATTCCTACAAGCTCAAGGTAAATATTGATAACCGTTCTTCCTATTGTTTCAAGAATTTCTTTGAATGAAGCTTGAAGGGTTGTTGTTTGTTTAAAACAAGAGTCATGAGTTCCACACTACATTTATTTGGTAATGTCACAAGTATGAATTAAAAGGGTTTCTCTATAAGTGATATTTATTTAAAGGGGGTAGATGTATAAAGAATAAATCATAAGTCATCTAGCCAATTAGTGAATTCCTTTACTCTAGAAATCATATTGAGTGGTTTATTACCTTCCACAACCTTCTAACCTACAATTGTGAGTCTTGAACTAATCCAATAATGCATTAATCACTATGATGTTAGGTACAAATGTGTTAAGAAAAACAACAGTTAAGTGTTGATATCTATCAATAGAGAGACTATAATATCTATGTTGAAGATTCCAAAGCAATCATTCTTAGAGTTCACCCCTACCTAGTCCTTAGCCAAGTTTAATGAATTTGCCAAAAAATATCACAATGTTATAGAAATAAACTATTGGTATCTCTAAGTCTTGTTGTCTATTAGTGTCAAATACTTAGTCATATATAAGACAGAGTTAGTTGGTCATTACTACATCTGAGCTACTCTATATAGGCTGAGTCATGTAAAGACTTGTATATAATATTGTATATGTTGAGCTCTATAGGAGTTGAGCAATTATTTGGTCACCAAGTATTTTTAGTATAAGCCAAGCCTAGTAAATGTTGAGTAGATAGAGCACATAGATGCCAAGTTATACATAAGGAGCTAAGTATAATTAAGGTTGAGCAACAATAGAGAGAATAGTTATGACCGAGCATCATAGACAATATGTATCGAGTAACACAAAGTGAACATAAATATCTAGAATGATACAAACTTTGAGATAAACCATTTTGAGCTTACATGGACACGACATTGAATGATTGTAGAATTTTTTACATAGGTTGTTACACATTCTAACATGTTTCATCGATCCCTATGAGGAAAGAACAACCATTCATATGAAGAGGCAAAATGGGAAGAATTTAGAAGGCTCCACAAATGTCTTTAAATAGGTAGATCCAAACCCTATTTTTATAGAGTAGAGTGAGTTATCACAGAAGAGATTGAAAAGTGTATGAAGGAGATGAAATATTGAGCAAAGGAGTTAAGATTTTAAATATTAGGTACTAAGTAAGTTTTAACAAATTGAATCAGAGCAAATATCTTAACAGGGTAGTTTTAACAGACCTTTGTAAATCTCCTAACAGATTCCTTACTTCATTGTAAGTGTGAAATCCTTTAATCAAGGTAAGACTAAACAAGCTTAAACACTTTTAGCAGAGCAGATATGTTTGATCATCAAAAGTGATCAAAATTGTAACCCTAATAGGTTAAGTTTGTTTCTGCAGTAATGAAGATTTGTGGGTGTCATCCCCACCCCAATTTTACTTTCACCTTAGAGGATTTATGAGTTACCAAATTTTTTGTGTTATGTATTTACATTTCATGGATATGATTTATAGTTAGATCTACTTACTACAAAATTTGATTTATGTTATGCATAAACTAAATATGAGATGGTGAATATGGTGAATGCAGTAAAGTTGGTCTGAAGACTAATTTTTTTCATAGATTTTAATTCACCCCCACTCTCAGTATCTTAGTTTCCCAATTAAGTTCCAACAATAGGTATCAGAGAATTGGTTCTCTTGAAAGAAATCTAACATCTTAAGAGTTCAGATCTTGGAGATAGAGGCTTACAAATTGGGAAAAGTTATTAACAATCAAGTGATTGACATCCAACTCATATTGCAACAACTTGAAGTAGCAAGAGAGGAACTAAGGATATCCTTTAGAAAGAGATAGGATATGGAAATTCAATAGAATGACACACTTTATGAACAAGTTGATACACAAGGATTTTTTGACACTAGAAATTCTAATGAGATTGATGCAACCATTGCAGATCTACTAAAGAAGAACAATATCATGAATGAAGAAGTTAGCCGATTAAAAAGAGAACATAAAATTCAGTTAGTAAGACTATGTGAAGTGACCCAACAAATAAAGAAAGATGAAAAAGATAAATTTGTAGCTATAGAAGACAATATAAAAATGGCTATCAGGCTTGAAGAAAGGTCACCTAATGTGAAAAAGCTTACAAACACTCAACTAGACATGGTGAATCAACTAATGCTTACAAATCAAGAATTGAATAGGAAAGATGTGGAGATATAAAATCTAAGATCACATACTAACCTACTAAGGAATGAGTTAATATCTAAGATATAATTTATGGAAAGGATGAACAAGTCTAGTAAATCATTAAGATGCTTTGAAGAACTGGTGAAATCACCTAGGTCATTTGGCAGTACTTCTGGACAAGGACATATAAAGCAACATTATTTTACTGACGAAGGAGAATCATCCAAGAGTGGAGAGATAAGGAATAAAAAGTCAAAAGGAAAACCTACATGCTATCATTGTGGTAAACTTGGACACACTACAAACATTCAAAAAAGAAAGAATTGTATACAAAACCCTAAACCTAAGTTTAGTAGTTATTATTTTTATTGCAAGAAGCAAGGACACCGAATACATGAGTGTAGATCAAGAATTAACAATACACCTATTGCACTTAGATTTGAGGGATATTGTTACAATTGTCAAAAGTTTGGTTATAGAGTATATGGACAAAAATCAAAGGCAAAACCTAACTAGACAAACAAGAACACACTAAAGAAAGTTTGTTCAATTGTCACAAGATTGGACATATGAGTAAGAACTGTAGGAATCAAGCACTGGTACCAAACAATAAACACAAAAAGGGTAAAAGCAAAGTGAATGCTAAACAAACAAAGAAGGAGATAAATAAAACCTAGAAGAAAAAAGTGGAATCTAGAGGCAGTGAAACAAATGAAGTTAAGGTCAACCAATCTAATGGTGAAGGTGATCACACCACTTCAAACTGATCAAGAAAGGTTTGTAAGGAACTGTATACTTAATGATTTATCTTACACCAGTTACTAACATTAAAAAATGAAAAATTCCATATTAGCATGAGAAAAGATGTAATAGAAAAAATCTATGGAAAAAATAGTACAAAAGAATTATTTACGCAATGGGTGTCAAACATTAGTAAAATTTTATATATTGACTGGGCATTGCAATATGGACCAAGGAACCCAAAATGTTAGATTGACACATAGGCTGAGTTTGATGGAATTAACTGAGATGTATAGTGGAGACTAAGTTCAAAATTGTCCATATTGACTAAGATAACTAGATTCCACCTAATAGAGGACATCACATTAATGAAGACCCTAACTTGAAAGAATGAAGGTATATATCAAGAACTTGAATACATTAAACACACCTTGCATTCAAATTTTGAGAGCATAGAGTGATTTGAGGAATTTACAAAGTGATTTTAAGGCAATTGGAAGAAAACTAATAGTGAAAGAGTGATTGAGTGCTGATTTTATGTTGTGTTGACTTATTCAGAAACCAAAGTTTCAAAATGCTAACATGAGAAAATAGAATATTCATCATCTGTAGGGAAGAGTCAAGAGGTAAGCAATGTTCAATTGGTGATGAGTGATTCTTGTCCTCCACCCAAGTTTCATACTATTCCATATATTTCTATGAAAGGAGATGCAACAAGTGCATTATCATTGATACCACCTAAGGTTATTATGATACATACTGTACAAAGCTTCTATATGTGTAAAATTGGTGAAGTTGGAGATTATGAGATTATTTGGCATGTGAGAAATTGTGTGATGAAGGTATACTAAAGGATGAGTTTAAAATTGTTGAGAGGAGAGGGTTAAATTGTAACCTATATTTTTTGAGAAACTTTAAGATTGAATGGATTAAATTTGTGTTAAGTAGAATTCATGACATGTAGTTGTGGTTAGAAAATGGACCTATTGAGATTTCAAAGAAAGTGATTCACAATGTTACTGGGTATCTAACAACGGACAAGAAGAAGATAATGTGTTGTCTAAGCCAAGAATAAATTGAGGCTAATACAAATTTGAGTGGAATGGACAAGGAATGTTTATTTTAACCATCACAAATCCAATGATTGAGTTTGCAGTAAGAGTCATCTCTCACAAATTTTATCAGTTGAGTAGAATGAATAGTGTGCATTGTATGACAATTGAATAAGTGTGGAAGATTATGATGAAGGATCATGAATATGATCTTGCTAAGTTACAAAGGTCACAATTGGAAAAGAACCTAGAATCCATCTAAAAGGCAAAGAAATCAATGTGTAAGTTTGAATCATTAGTTATATGTATTTTCTTTTATGTTTAGAACTATTTTCCTATGATTGGAAATTTTGTATAGGAACAAGGAAAACCCATTAGAAGATAGATTAGTGAGTAGATAACGTAGTTGAGAGAAAATTATGAAAATGTTATGGATAATTATTTCAAGGAATTCAAATAGAAGATGAGAAAAAGACTGAATATCCCAATATCATTATTTTTGAAGCATTACAATTATGTATGTTTTTTGGTAGACACAGATAATACATTTGTACATGCAGTTAAGCCTTGGAAAGCCTAGCTTAAACCCTTTGGTTATGAAGAGTGCAAGTATTGCTATACTACTAAAGGAAGAAATTGATGTAGAGGTCAAGCACTTTGGAAAGTATGAGGAAGAAAAGGCTAGAATAACAATTAATATAAATTAATAACAATTAATAACAGGGCAATTCTCTATTGTGGATCTTAATTGAGAATGTTTTCCCATTGACCCTTAGCGAAATAGTGGGGCTTCTTGCTTGTAGTACTTACAACCAAGGGTTAATAAATTTTTTTAAAAATATTTATTCTTAGGGCTTCTACATTTGGCTTTGGCTCCCACATCCATCTTTTGTGTTTGGCTTTGGTTCCCATGCCTGGCTCCTACATCTAGCTTTGGCTCTTGTGTCTAGCTTTATGGTGGTAGCTTCAGCTTTCAGTCCTAGTGTGGGTTCTACTGCAACTTCTACTATTTTTTGGGCTAGGAATTCTCCTATTCCTAGTGGAGATATTCATTCCCCAGGAGCTGTGGGTGCTTTAACCATTTCCTATGCTAATGTGGCTACATATGAGGTTTGTCTTGGTGGTCAGGCTGTGCATCTAGGGACTCATGATGTTGTGCCTGTTACAATAATTAACCCTATGACTATTCTTGAGTTTGATATTGTTGATGAGATTTCTACTAAAGTGGAGGACTACTCCTCTACTTTTTCCATATTTCATTTTAGGGGTTTCTGGCCCTCTCTATTGGATCTACATACCTAGATTTCCAAATTTTGGGAGCCTTTAGTTTTAGGTATTGTCTAGATTTTCCCTGTGGCAAAGGGCTTTTTCATTGTGAAATTTTCTTCTATGAAGGATTGAAATTCCATCCTAAGGCATGGTTTCTCTTGGGAGGAGAGGTTCCCCTTGATGGCTAAACCTTGGTATGCAGGTTTTGATCCGTCTACTGAATCATTTAACAAGATTCCTTTGTGGTTAAGGCTTCCTAACCTTCCCCTTCACTTATGAATCAAGTTAGTTTTGGAGGCCGTGGGGGATGCCCTAGGGGATTTTTTGATGGTTGACTCTACATCTTGCAATTTTTTTTGGATGACATATGCATGTATCCTTATGGAGATAGATGTATTTAAGGGGCTCCCAAAAATGATTAAATTGTTCTCTCCCAATGGCTATTGGAATTAGCTTCTTGATTATGATGGAATCCCATTCAGATGTTAGATATACCAAAAGAATAGCCACCTTGTAGCGAGATGCTCCATTGGAAAGGTTAGATCAAATAAGTCACCTTCTTAGTGGAAGGGGGTTTTGGATGATCATTATTCTATTCAGAAAGCTCCCTCTATTAGGGAAGGGTTGGGTGTTCCTTCTCAGGATACTTTGGAGGTGGATTCTTTTGTTGTTATACATGTTTCCCCTATGGTGGTGGCTAATATTATTGTCTCTTCTACCCTAGCTATTGGTCCCTCTCTAGATTCTATTGTCCTAGTTTCTAGTTTGGATTTTGCTGCTATCTCTATTAGTTTGTCCACTCCTTTGGCTCATTCTATGGTGGAAACTAGTCCATCTCTCTCATTTCTTGTATGGACTTAGCTGTTGTCTCTGTTATTTCATCCGCTCCTGGCATATTGATGGTGGATTTGCCTTTGGCTCCTTCTGTGGTGGTAGCTGGTCCATCTCTAGATTCTACTATCCTATTTTCTAGCGTTTCCAAGGCAGCTCCTCCTATGGTTTCTTTTTAGGGTGTTGTTGTTCCATCTCATGCTTCTGTTGTCACTTCGTCTTCTATAGCCTTTTCCTTGGCTTTGGGGTTTTTAGGTTCTGGCTGTGATGGTGTTAATTTTCAATGGAAGAAGGCTGTCGGTTTGGTGGAGGATGGATGGACCACAGTAAAAGGAAAAAATGTCAAGCCCTCCAATCCCTCTTTTGATATGGAATTACGGTCCAAAAAGAAGGGGTTAAAAGGGAAATTTTGAAGTGGCTATCCTTTTTTAGATCTCCTGGCTTTTGGCTTGTTGTCCTCTATAGTGTCCCCTAGCTCTTTGGGCCTATAGTTCTTTGTAGTGTGTCTCACAAGGGAGTTTCAGGAGCCTAATCAAAACCTATTTTGTGGCTATAGTGTTATTTTTTATGTGTTTCCACCTTGGTCACCTTTTTTTTTGGTGATCTATTCCACCTGGAGTTGTTTCATATAGGGTTATAGGCACCCTTCAAAACCTGATTGTGTGGCTGATGAGTATTGTGTTATCTACAATGCCACCTTGGTCACTATGTCATGTTGGGTGACCTATTTCACCTTTGGACTGTAGTTTTTTTTTGTTTGGGCTTATTTGAAAATTTCATGATTTGTAAAGGGTTTTAGACTCCCTTAAAAACCTATTTTTCTTATAAAAAACAATTAATATCAAGATTGCTTCCAATGACAAGAAGAGAAAGAAGACAATTTAAGACCTAGAAGGAAAGCTAGGAAAATAGACAAAAGGCAAAGAACCTTTGATGATTACTCAAGGTCTTGGAGAAGAAGAAGAAAATGATATTGTTGATGAGAAAGAGGAAGAAAGTGCAAAGAAACATCAAAAATCCCTAACACTTGTTCTCCGACCAACAAATAAGGAAAAATTAGTTGATCTAAATGCAAGGAAGGTTTCCAAGAAGACCCCTCTCTCCTCCTACACCATCAAGACTAAGAACCAGGGCAACAATAGAAAGTAGTGCCAAGTCACCAATAAAGAAAGGTTTAGTGAAAGTTACCAAGCCAAGAAATGGTTCAAGTGACACAATGTAAAGAAAAGGAGAGTTTCAACCACTAGAGAACAACCAAAGAGAAGAAGGCTAGTGAAGTAGAAATAGGTTGAAGAGGAAGATGTAGAGAGGATTGAGTATGATGAACTTGGACATCACCAAGTCATTGTACCTAAAAAGTGATGAAATATTGATGAGGTATGTGCCAATATCAGAAGCTTTGTCAGTCTATCAAGTTTCAGATATGTAAAGTATAATACATTGAGAAATGTTGATAAAACCGAGGTAGAAGAGGCCACAATAGATATGATGACTAATAATAAGCTTGCTCCTATTGAATTTGAAAATATTATTCCAAATGATTTGTATATTAGACTAGATAGAAAATGGAAATAGGCAATAGAAGTAGAGAAGAAAATTAGAGAAGGAACATTGGCCAAAATTATTCTTGAATTAACAAAAAAAAGACAACATTTTTGGAGAAGGATTGGAACTGATTTGTTCCTAAATTTAGAACATTCATGATTCTATAGAATTAGGTTGAGGTTGTTATACAAAAAAATGAATTGTCATGGAAGAGTAATTTTGGATTAACCACAAAAAGAGATAAACATGAGAAAATAATGGACACAGTACCTATTGAAGATAATCAAAGTGATGAAGAAAGTTTAGGTGTGTTGAGCCCACAAGGAAACATATCTCCTATTCATCCCACCACACATGACACTCCTGTTGATGTACAAAAGAAGATCTTAGAAGCTAATGAATAAGAAAGGGAGAAGAAAAAGCAAGAGGAACCATAAATGGAAACCAGTGTAGAAGTTTCTACAATAGGTCAAGAAGGACAACATGTCTCAAGACCTCAAAATGAGGGAAAGAAGGAGACTAAAAAACAAGGAAAAGATAAAGAACAAGAGAATGTAGATTCTCAAACATTACCAAGTGCTATTATTGATGTTCCAATCACTAAAGTACAAGCAAGACCGAGTGGTGACACCCCCTCACCAACTCTAACTCAAGCCATGTTGAGCAACAACATTCCAAGGAAGGGAAAAGGAAAGATGAAAAATGATAGTTCTCTAGATAATACTTCTAGTCTAGATGAAGTAATTAAAATGCCAAACTGGGATCTAGCCAAACTTACTTTTGACAAAATTGTCATCTTATAGGACATATTAGAAAGAAATAAAAAGCAAGAAGAGATGAGGTGAGAACAAAAATATTAAAAAGTGTTGCATGATATCAAAGACATACTTGTTGACACCTTTGATATAGAGGACATTGATGAATAGGTTCCCATAATATCATAGTTAGTAGAAATAGTTGAAATAGTTAACACTAAGGATATTGAATCTAATGAGAAGCTAATGGCCTAGTCAGAAAATAAATTAGAGAAGAAATTTTTGGAGAAAATTTCTACTGTTATTACAGTGAGAAAAGTGGTATTACAAGAACTTCTATAAAACATAGAAGAACTTGTAAAGAAGGTAAAAGATATATACAATATACTTTGTGATGTGCCAACATTCACAAATGAATTCTAGACAAACATACTGAAGATTCAAAATGACATGAAGCAATCAGGAGGATCTATATCTTAGTCAGTTGGATCCAATTCAATGTACTATAATAGATTATTGTTTGCACAAGGAAGATTGGTCAAGCTATGGACAAGAGATAGCTGAATGAGAGCCAAATTGATCTCCATACAATCAATGTTGATACCTCACATGGAGGTTATGTAAAGGGAGGTAACTGCAACAAAGGATCTAATTCAAAGAGATCATAATCTCTCTATAGTTGACGTCTTGATTGATTTAGCTACAAATTTGGAGATAAAGATTCATGTTTTGCAATCCACAAGAACCACATGGGATCGTGCAATTTCCATGATCAATAAAATTCATAAACCTTTCATTGATAAATATGGTCTGATTTCATATGCATCCTATTGACCATATGGCACAATATATTGTCAATTAGTGAAAAAACACTTAAGTTATCCAAGAAGGTCGATTAATAATAAAACCAAGCTTTCCATTAGACAACATGTTTCAATGTAGCCTAAGCAGTTCAAGGATATCCAATGTAGACTGAGCTCTTCCATATGAACCAAGTTCATAGTATAAATTGAGTTATCAATTTTATCAGTATAACCCAAGTTCTCAGTATGAACCGAGTTCATAATACTTCTTGAGTTCTTAGTATGAACCAAGCTACCAATTCAAGTCAATATGCTCCAATGTCACCTGAATGCCAAAGTGTTACCCAAGCATCCAGTGTTACCCGAGTGCTAGAGTATCACTCAAGATCACTGTATTGCCCAAGCATTTGCAGAACACCAATGTGCCCAGTGAGACCCAAGTATCAACATTTGGCTAACTTAAAGGTATAATTTGGTTATTCTGAAGATATATCTTGTGTGAGATGACATCGTATGAAGACGTTGTTTGATAGATATATAATGGATGCAAATTATTTTTTCTAAAATAAAATGTGGAATATATGCAATATGAAAAGAAGATAAGCAAACAAATATGGAACAGATTGAGTAAGCAGGCTACCAAGTAATATAAAGGGAAGAAAAGAGACTTATCTATCATAGTCAAGTGATAATATTATTCAAAGGGTCTATTTTAGAAAATATAGTTCCAAAGAAAAGATCAACCTACTAATTCATCCTAACAGGTGCATTGGTCAAATTATCTAACAAGGTGGACCTAAAAGTCCTTTGTTAAATCTCCTAATAGAGTACATACTTCATTGTATAGTAAAATCATTTTACAAGGTGGACCTAAAATTCCTTCATACTCCTAATAGAATAGATCATCAAAAGTGATCAATTGTAAGCCCTAATAGGCCAACTTTATTACTAAGGTAGTGAACCATTGTAGATGTCATCCCCATCCTAGTTTTACCTTCTCCTTGGAGGGTTTCTAGGTTACCAAATATTGTGTCAAAGTTTTAATGGTATTAATTTCTTTATTTCTTTATGTTTGTGCATGATAGTAGATTAGATAATACAATGAGTAATGAAAAATTATTCTAGGTGAAAAAGTTTAAGTGTTTCTTGATTCAACACCCCCCCCCCCCCCCCCCCCCCAAGCCACCTATTTGCAATTATAGTTACAACAATTGGCATAAGATAAATTTTCTCCTATTAGAGGGTTAAGAACTTGAGAGTAAAGATCTGAGGTAAGGTAAGTGTACAAGTTAGAGAAAGCTATTGAAAATGATAAACTTGATCTGCATATGGCTATGGAGCAAGTTAAGAAACTCAAGGAACAACTCACCCACTCTTTGAAAAGAAGAAAAGAATTGGATATATAGATGAATGAAAATTGATACATAGAAGAAAGAATAGAAGACCTATGTAGAGAAATAAGTTCAAAATAAGTAGATGCAACCATAGAATATGTACAAGTAAGGAATGCTACTCTAAAAGAAGAAGTAATATAATTGAAAAGAGAATAGGAAAGTCACTCAGTCAAGCTATGTGAAGTCATGAAATAAAAGAAAAAATAAATAAATGAAAAAGAAATGGTAGATGAAGAGAAAATATTACTTGCAACAAGATTAGAAGAAAATAACAATGAAGTCTAGCTGTTGTCGCAACATTAGATAGATATGGAAAATCAACTAGATGATGCAAATCATGGAATCACCAATCTAAGAGAGGAAAATGATAGAGTCTAGAATAAATTGAGAGTTGAAGGAACTTAATGAAAGAAGATTGAGGTCATAGGAAAGTTTGAATCGACTATATGAGAAAATTTTGAATAGATTTAAAGATACTACTAGCTTGGGGTATACTAATCAAGGAGAATCATCACAACAAGGAGCATAGAAGAACAAAAGGCCTAAATGTAAAAATTGTGGAAAGTAGGTCATACATTAAATGTTTGTTAGAGTAATACTATGCAACCCAAGTTCAAAGGTTATTGCTATAATTATAACAAATATGGACACAAGGCTAATGAATGCATATCCAAATCAAAGTTTGAATGAAATCATTTCACATGTCATAAGCATGGTCATAAATCTTCAGAGTGTAGATAAAATCAATGGAATCCAAATAATCAACACGATGGAACCAAACAAAGAGCATTTATTGGTTGGGACTACAACACATGGGGAAGATGTCATCTATGTAGAGAATATGGTCACATTGGAGTAAATTGTGTAGGAACTCACTTCAGGAAAAGATATACTACTGTGAGATGTTATCTAAAGGAAAAAGATAGGTCATTTGGCAAGAAACTATAAGAATAATGATAGAGAAAATTTTGGTGAAGAAAACAAAGGAAAATCCAAGGTTGAACAAATCAAAATTCAGATGAACTAGAAATAGGTAAGGAAATCAAAGGAAAACACAAGGCAAGACAATGGAGCTATCATCATTCAACCCAATGAGTTGGTGGAGCACCCACATCCAACTTAGCTATTAACAATATGGTTGGAATTGAGAATTTAAGGAAGATCCTACATAAGTTCCAAATATGCAAGAAAGAATAGTTCAAATCTGCATATTTAGATGCACAAGGTTAAGCAAGGGAGCTATGTTCTAACTGAGATACAACCCAATTACAATTGAGTTGTCAATCATATCCAAGTAAAGTCAAGTTAGAAACCAACTCTAAATGAGCTTCCCAATAATTTTTTCATTCCAAGATAATGATTCAAAGACCTTGAAAAGTCATCTCACCTACCATTATATGATGCATTTATGAGGCCCTAAAATTGAAATTTCTCATAAAAAAGAAAAATTGATGGTTTATTCTTTCACCTTGCATTCAAAATTTAGATTACATAGAGCAATTTTGAGCCCCTAAGTATTCAAGAGCAAATGATTGTTGCAAACAAAGTTGTAAGAAAGGTTATTTGTTGTTGCAGACTTTTCATTCATCGAGTGTTGTGGCATCTAGCTCTAGTGTAAAAGAGAAGAAGGGTTCTGAGATGTTGCTAAAGAATACAATACACAAGGGAATTCAAGCTCTACCCTGTGATTGCTATATAGAAAGATCCGTTGGGAGCCCACTTAGTCATTCCTCCTAAGGTACTATTAACAAACAATATAAGACCATTTTATTATTGCATGATTCAAGAGCTAGGTATGTTTGAGATAAATGAAGCATAAAATGCAATATGTGATAATGGAGTGTTGAAGCCTAAACACAAACATGTGGAAGTTAAGGGTTTGACTCATGCCCTAAACATTCTTAGTAGGGTTCATGACATGTCCTTCTAGCTTGAGAAATCCATGAATATTACTTGGAAGATGATTCACAAAGTTATGGGTTACCCAATGTTGGATAGATCCAAGACAACCAAAACCCTAGCTTGCAGTGAGCTTGCTAAGAAAACCCTAACAGAATGGGATGGTAAGGGCATAAAATTAAACAACATAACAAGCATAGAGATAAAATTTGGGATTCATGTGATAGACCACAAGACCTATAGTTAAATCAGGCCAAAAAAAGTTCCTTGTGATTCAGTTGACTTGGCATTCAAAGTGGTGAAGAATAATTTATCTTTTGACCTTGCTGAGTTACAACTAAGCCAACTAGGCAAGAACATGAAAAGCATTCAGGCATCAAACAAGAATGTGTGTAAGTTTGGTTCTCTTCTTATATGTTTATTTTTTTATGTGCAAAAGTTCTTTCTATCTAAGGGTAATGTGGTTTGGATTAAGGATAGAGTAGTTATTTATTAGATCAATGATTTCATAAATAAATTGGGAGAAAATTTTGATGGTATAATGGATGCATACTTTTAGAATTTCAATGAAAAGATGCAGAATAGGTTTATAACTCCTCAATGAATGGGTGCAAAATATGACAAAGACATGTGTCTCCTAGTTGACTATGATAACACTCACATTCAAGTAGTCATACTTAGGACTGTATATGAGCAATGTTAGTATGCTAATAGAAACCAAATTTAAATAAAGCTTCTACAAACTAAACAAAATTCATAAACTTCAAGATAGACTAAGATGAGCTCTCAATTGAGAATATGATCCATTAATGGACTCTCTCAATAAGAATCTCTCTTGTTGAGTGGCTTTGTCTAAATAGATAGGATGTATGCTCAAGCTTATGCTTCAAAAATGGCTTCAAATGGAGTTGGAATTTGGGTGTGAGTGTATGGTTTTAATGTAAAATGGCTTCTTAAAATGGAATTATGACTTTACTTCATGGATTGTGTTATTTTGCAAACGGGAAGGATCCAATTTATAGGCAAGAGGCTTGAGGGTTTGAGGGATAAGATGCAAGGATGGGAAAAAGCTCATGGAGGGCTCAGATTGCATGAGAGGAGAGCACATGGATTGTGCTTCCTTACAGCCAATCAGGGAGCGACACATGTCATAGGGTGAGAGGATGGAGGAAAGGGGAAGGATGAGTCAACAAAGGAGGCTCAAGGGATAAAATCTTCATAAACACCCTCATAATGGCTTGTAAGAGCAATAAAAGGGCTTGGAAGAGTCATTTATGGCCTAGTGGGCTTCATAAAGTTTTATGGTTGAGATATTTTGAGGGAGATGAGAGCAATTTTGACTTGGGCTTGATTAGGAGGGTTTTAAGCTTGCTTAGGATTGTGCAAATGATTAGAGGATGGATTAGGATGGTTTAAGATTAGCTTAGGGATAGGCAAATGGATGGCATTTAATGAGGGTGGGTGAAGGAGGAGATATTTGTTAACTTTGGCTTGGGTTAGTAAGTTTTAACCCATGTTTAGGGAATGTGACAAGGTTACGAGGGGATTAGGATTAGTTTTAAAGACATCTTCTAGAAGAGTCTAGACTTTGGATGAGGATAAAGACTTTCTAGAATAGTCTAGAACTTCCTAGGATGAGGATGAAGACTTTCTAGAAGAGTCTAGAATTTCTTAGGATGAGGATAAATTAGATTTTTAGGAAATAAATAAATTTTTATTTATTTCAAGGGTTTGGGTTGAGGAGATATTTATTAAAACTTTTTTAATAAACATGAGGATTAATATTTAATCTTAATTAAATATTTTGAGTTGAGATTAGGGGTAAGAAATGATGGGATTAGCCTTTAATCAAAATTAAAGAAGGATTAGAAGATTTTGGAAGAGGTTAGTGGTCTTAAGGAAATTGGCCAAGTTTTGGGAAAAAAATAAATTTTTTATTTATTTTGGGTTTTTTGGTCAATTTATTAATTAAATAATTAATAAATAAGGAAATAATGTTTAAATAAGATTTAAACATTTTTGGGAGGGATTCTTTAATTAAATATTTTTAATTAAGATAAAGGGATTTAATGGCATAAAAATAAATTAATTAATCAAATAATTAATTAATTAATAAATGATGATGTCATCAGGAATTTTTCAGAAAATAAAAATACTTTATTTTCTAAAGGTTTTTAGGTGTCTACATTTTGCCCCTCTTTGATGTGATTCCACAAGTGGCATGGCATCAAAGATAAGAAAATAAGATGCCCAAGGCTAGAGCAGAAGAGGAGAGAATGGACTGTGAGATGCCCCCTCAAGAAGGCAGCGAGGAGAGAAAGTGAGGCTCGATGGCTTCTTGAAAAGTACAAGAATCTCAGATGAGCAAGGAAACTCAGATTGGCAAAGAGAAGGGGGTTGAATTAGCTCAAACTCTCACTATGGGAGAATGATAAAGGAGAATCAGATGCATAAGAGGAAGCAAGCTTAAGACTTTAAGGAAGGTGGAGGATGAAGGAGCAGAGCACTATAAAAAGGAATCCAGGATAGGGAGATGGATGAGGGGATTATACAGCTGATGCAATAGGATTTCAAAGAGTCAAATTGGCGAAAGATGGGTTTCGAAGATCCCTAGGACTAGGATTGTGAATCTCGAAAGATGAGGCTTGGTGGATTGATTTGGATTGATGGATCCCTAAGACTAGGATTGTGGATCCCTAAAGCTAAAGGTGAGGAGTGATTCAAAGAGATACTGATGCATAAGCTAGGGTAGGAGAGAGGAATGTTGGATATGGATGGGGGATAATGGAGATGAAGGAAAACCATTGAAGCTTTTTGAGCAAGGGGATACTTCAAAGAGAAGTACCACCATGTAGTTGAGCACTAGATTTGCTATAGGACTGTTACCAAGAACATCAAGGCCTTTTCACCAACTGTCCAAAGGACTGACAAACTGACTCAAAACAAACACGCAAGGATTGCCCCAGTATCACACATGAATCCCAGAGGAAGTAGTGTGGAAATGACATTGGGTAACCCACAAGAAAAAAAGAAAAAAAGCAAAAGACATGATCAAGACCTTACGCCCTGATTGCCCCATTCGCAATATACCATGATATGGAAGATCGTGGCAACCTTGAGGAGGGAACAAGGAGATTGCTTGGAAAAGATATTTCAAGACCCAACAGGGAAGAGTCCAAATCAAAAGAAAGTGAAAATCCAAAAGAGAATCGTTTGCCAACGAGATGGGTAGGACGAGGTACTAACGGACCAAGATCAGACATGAGGAAAGCTATATCCTGCAAGGACCTATCGGAGAGCACCTAAGCTAGTGGATTTGGATGAGTGATGCGTCTAGAAAGCTTAACTAAGAAAGATAACACTTTGGTGATAGGAAATCTAGTGAAAGGATGCATTGGGATAGCTAACCAAGATGTACGATGGGTGCAAGATGTTGATCAAGGACGAACTGACACGAACGCTGGATAGATACAATGGTACTAAGCTAAAGAGGATGTACAAGCTGATGGACCAAGATATGTTTCAAATGTACAATTTTTTTCATGTTTTGGTTTTTGTGAGATGGAAATGTTTGTGAAGGATGGGATGTCTATAATAGGTGATAGGTGGATAGGTAGATGGTTTGCGAAAAGCTTAAGTGAAAATGGGGTTTTGTGTGTGCACGTGATAGTATACAAGCTAGGATACAAGATTATTTACAGGCTAGAATATGGTAAAAACTTTGGACAAGATTCGAATATACAAGGTATGGTACAAGATTTACAAGGTATAATACAAGCTTTGGTAAAAGATTTTACAAGCTGTATAGGAGGTATTTACAAGCTCCATTAGATTTTGGATATTTGGTTAGAACACCAAGGGAACAAGCAGGTGTTTTATGGGATGGTGGGTGAATGGATGAGGGATAGGATAGTGATAGATAATGGATTAGTGTTAGTACACAAGGTGCCTGAATTACCAGGTTTTCACCAAGGTACCTATCCAAGGCACTTGAATTGTCAAGTTTTCACCATTGGACGCTTATTTCTCTTTACTATTTTTTTTTTGTATTTTTCAAAAGTTGGGTATACCAAGGATCTTCAAGCATAGAACTTCTTGAGATGAATGATGTTAGTAGGATCATTCAAGAGTTCTCCTTCCGATGTAGATAGCTGATAGGCTCCGGAGCCAAAGGAAATAGTGAAAACATAAGGACCAAGCCATGTAGGTTCAAACTTGCCTTTCTTTTCTCGATCTGCTTGGACTTTCATGTTTTCTTGAGGACCATGTCACCTAGCTGAAAGTGTCGTGGAAGCACCTTCTTGTTGAAATTCGTTTTGAGATGAGTTTGATAAATTGTGAGATGATCATAGGCTTGTTGTCACTTCTCGTCTAAGAGATCTAGCTGGGTGAGCCGAGCTACTCTGTATTCTTCATTTGATATTTGCCCTTGCAAAGATATGCACAAGGAGGGAAGTTCAACCTCTATAAGTAGTACCGCTTTGGCACCATAGACTAGGGAGTATGGAGTTTTTCCTGTGGATGTACGAAAAGAAGTTCGATAGGCCCATATGGCTGGATTTATTTGTAGGTGCCAATCACAGCCAAAATCATTGACAACTTTCTTTAGGATTTTGAGGAGGGTTTTGTTAGTTGCCTCTGCTTGGCCGTTACCTTGTGGGAAATATGGGCTAGAAAGGTGGTGATGGATGCAAAGGGAAGTGCATAATTCTTCCATGTTGAGATTTTCAAAGTAACCTCCGTGGTCGGTGAAGATGGTGGATGGGATGTCGAAGCGGCAAATGATGTGGTACAAGATGAACTTGGAGACCTGAACTCCTGTAGCTGAGACTAGGGGGATTGCTTCCACCCATTTAGTGAAATAATCCATAGCTGTTATTATCCATTTATGTCCATCAGATGAGAGGGGTGTGATAGTTCCAACTAGATCAAGGCCCCAACAAGCGAAAGGCCAAGGTGGTGCAATAGGCTGTAGATTCTGTGCTAGAGCGTGCACAAGATTTGCATGCTACTGACATGGGAGACACTTTTTGACAAAGTCACAGGAGTCTTCTTCAATGGTAGGCCAATAGTAGCCTTCTCTAAGGATTTGTTGCGCTAGGAAAATACCACTCGTGTGGGCACCGCAACGTCCAGAGTGTACTTCCTTTAAGACCATCGCAACCTCATTTTGGTCTAAACATCAAGAGAGAGTATCATGATAACCCCGACAATATAGGGTATTGGCTATGATAACATAGCGGGATGATTTTTGGATGAGGTTCTTGCGTTGGGTACGTGTGAGGTGAGGGGATATGATACCATCATTAAGGTAAGCGTGAATCTCATGGTACCAAGGGGATTGGGGACCCACCAACATACAAAAACGGTTTGAATCCTCATTCACATAGGTGGGTGTGAGGAGCTGCTCCACTAAAAACTCATACTGTGTAGCTGCTTGGGAAATTTCCAAGAGCAAGCCTATAGTAGCTATAGCATCTATTGCTTTGTTCTGTACTCGAAGCACTTATGTAAACTGAAGCCTTGTAAAATGCTGGGTTAGCTGATCAACTAGTTCTTTGTAGGGTAATAGCTTTTCATCTTTGGTTTGATATTCATTTAGGGCTTGCTTGATGATGAGCTGAGAATCGCCAAATATTTGTAGCTTAGCAATGTTCCATCCTACAGCTATCTTTAATCCTACTATGAGGGCCTCATATTCAGCTATATTTTTGGTGTTAGGGAATTGTAGCTTGAAGGCTTTTGGAATGTAATCTCCTTGAGGTGTGACCAACAATATTCCTGCTCCTGATCCATGAGATGTGTATGAGCCATCAAAATAAAGTTTCCATGGGGGTTGTTCTTCAATTAGATAGATATACTCATCTAGAAATTTTGTGATCAATGGATAAGCATCTATTAGAGGTGCATCAGCTAGGTGATCTGCTATAGCTTGCCCTTTGATTGCCTTTCTGTCCACATACTGGATGTCAAACTCGCTAAGGAGCATAACCCATTTGGCCGAACGGCCTGTAAGTGTTGTTCTGGAGAGCATATACTTGAGAGGGTCAATCTTGGAGACTAGTTGGATGGTATGACTTAGCATATAATGGCGAAGCTTTTGAGTTGAGAACAACTACCAAACAAGATTTTTCCATAGGAGTGTAATTGAGTTCATAACCAACTAGGGTTCTACTGATGTAGTAGATGGCTCTTTCTCTACTATAGTCATCGAGTTGTGCTAGAAGTGCCCCTAGAGCAGTAGGTGTTGTTGATATGTACAAAATCAAGGGATGACCAGGAATTGGTGGAACCAAGATAGGGGGATTGATGAGATACTTCTTGAGATGGTCGAAGCTGCGCTAACATAAAGGATCCCACTTGAAGTTCTCATCCTTCTTCAGTAAATGTGAAAATGGTGTACACTTACCCGTAAGCTGGGAGATGAAGCGCCAAACAGATTGAAGCTTTCCCTGAAGAGAAAAAAGTTGTCACAGTGTCTGGGGAGGAGGCATGTCTAAGATAGCCTTGACCTTCTTGGGGTCGATCTCTATACCTCGTTTAGAAACTATAAAGCCTAGAACCTTGCCAGATGTGACCCCAAAGACACATTTCTTGGGATTCAGCATGAGATGATATTTGGCTAACCTATCAAAGACTTTCTCCAAGTAAACAAGATGATCCATGAAGGTATGAGACTTGGCCAAGATATCATTCACATAATCCTCCAAAATGCTATGGATGAAATCATGAAAAATGGCTGTCATAGCTCTCTGATAGGTAGCCCCAGCATTCTTTAGGCCAAAAGGCATCATGTTGTAGCAAAAGGTTCCCCAAGGGGTAGTGAATGTTGTCTTATGCTGATCCTCTTCTACAATCTTGATTTGATTATACCTAAAAAATCCATCCATGAGGGACAAAATTTCATGTCTAGCTGTAAGATCTACAATCATATCTATGTTGGGCAAGGGAAAATCATCTTTTGGACAAGCTTTGTTAAGATCTTTGAAATCAGTGCAGATTCTGATGTCACCAGAAGGCTTAGTAACGGGGACCATGTTGGAGATCCACTCTGAATAGTCGATAGGTCAGATAACCTTAGTAGCTAACATTCTTTCTAACTCATCTTTGACTAGTAATGCCACCTTGGGTTGCATTTTTCTAAGCTTTTATCTGATGGGCTTGATTTGTGGATTGACTGCAAGATGATGAACTAAAAGCTTTGGATCAAGCCCTGGCATGTCCTGATATGACCATGCAAATTGGCCAATGTTCTCTCTTAAGACCTCAAAGAGGAGATTAGCTTGGTCTTGTGATAGGGATGCAGCAATGTGAACAAGCCTAGGGATCTCTGAAGAACCGATGTTGACTTCCCTAGTATCCTCAATTACAATAGAAGATATCTCTGGTCGATTATCTTGAGGAGGTAATGCTAAATCCTCATGTTCTGCTTGTGGCTCTGGATGTTCTTGCTAAGGGGTTCTCTTCGCTACCTTAGCTAGTCTCAGATTCACCTTAGTTCCAGTTTTGGGTGTATCGAAACTAGGTTGGGGATTTTCTTCAAAATACCCCTTGGGATCTAGCTTGTAGATATAGGCAAAATCTGGCTTTGTTTTCTTGTGAGGTGTTTTAGCTTCCATGAATCTCAGAAGCACTTCCTCTGATGTGAACTCAATAATGTGTATGACACTTGGTTGGTCCCAATCTATGAGTTGTGGATGGGCGAGTGGTAGGTCAATGAGGTGGATGGATAGTTCTTGGAGAATAGAGTCTTCGAGGGAGATTTGGTCTAGGATATCATCGTAGGCTCTCTTTTCAACTTCCTCAAGAATGTCTTCAATTTCGACAAGGTCACGGTGAATTTTCAAAAAATCATGACCGTTCGTATTGGTGCCCTCAGTTGTGGGTATGCCAAAGCCAAGACCTGACTTCGATTCCCACTTGTGTGCGTCGATGGGGCACTGCATGCCTCTTTCTTCTGGTCCTAGACCACCACCTTGATAGTTCCATTTGTCAGTGATGAGCTTATGTTGTTAGGGATACTTTTGGCTGAAGTGATCAAGGCATGCCTGATTCCTTTGAGGTGCATCCTTGTGTAACCAATTGTTGATATCTAGAGTGAGCTCCTCATGAAGAGGGATTTCGAGGATACAAAGGTTGTTGGGCCAAACTGTTTGTATTGAGGAGGTGGAATCTCCTTAGCTTTGTGATATGTCAGTCATCCATGGGCATGTGGATCAAGTGGGAGTGCCCCGACAGCAAATGCATTCGACAGACTATACTCTCCACAGCCCTTGTTATTGATCTTCATGGTAGACAGGGTAGAGGTGAGGATGGTTTCTGGGTCATTACAAGAGTGGGATGAGCTCACAATGGATGTGCCGATATCAATTCTAGGGAAATGGTTTGTATATGAAGCTTCAACTACATTGCAGTAAGCAAAGGGTTTTGGATCGGCATGGATGGTTACCTCAGTGCCTTGATGCAGAAATTTGACGCACTGATGGTAAGTGGATGGAACGGCTTTCATGGCATGAATCCATGGGCAATCGAGGAGGATGTTGAATGGTAGGTTTAGATCAATAACATGGCAGAGTGTTTCTTGGATGACTGGCCCAACCTTGATTGGCAGCAAAATAGTTCCTTCTGTGGTTTTTTCCAAGTTGTCATAAGCTTTGATGGTGATAACCTCACTGATGGTATCTGTCTCAGTATACCCAGCTTGTTTTATGAATTTTAGGGTGCAAATATTCAAGGCTGATCCATTATCTATCATTACTCTTTTCACGGCAAAATTGGATACCATGATGGCTATGCAAAGCAGAAGGGTGTGATCTGGCTCGACCCTGGGTATGTTGGTGGGTTTGAACGATAGGGCACATGAGGATGAAAGGTGTCCAACAAGATTACGAAAATCAGTAGCATTGATATCAGAAGGGACATGAGATTCTATGAGAGCACTATCAAGGATGTTCTTGTACATAGGACTAGTGCGAAGAAGGTCTAAAATGGAGATTTGGGCTGGCATGTTCCCAAGGTGTTCCAAGATATTGCACTAGCTTTTTGATGGAGTTGATGGTGCTGGTGAAATGGGTGGGCCTGCGATGTTAAATCAGGCTCTTTGAGTGGTGACTGCACACTCATTATTTGGTCCTTGGATATTGATAACATTGACAAAAGGCTCTTTCTCGGATATACAACCTATAAGGCTACCATAGTCTATATAGGATGAAGTGTGGTCATTGTTCTTCCCATGTTGTTGGTTTGGCTAATAGTTGTTGGTGTTGTTGTTGTTGGTTTGGATAGGTGCTTGTTTTTGTTCCAATACCTAGACTTGTCATTGGAATGTGATTGATTTTGGTTGGCTTCCTTGTAAATATTGACCACGCCATCTTTAATGAGTCCTTGCTCAAGGATCATTCCTTTCTCTTTGATATATTTGTAGGTCTGCAAAAAGTTCACGATCATGTGGTGAGCCAAGCTAGGATGGGCATTATCAATAAACATTTTCACCAAATGGCACTCTGGCAAGGTGCAAGATATGCGGGTGGTAAGGGTTTGCCATCTTTGTAGATATTCGAGAAGGCTTTCTCCACCTTTTTGCTTGGTGTGGACAAGATCAACTACTGATAGCTCTATTTCAACAAGATGGGCATATTGGGCTACAAATACCTCAGATAATTCAACAAAAATTTTAATTGTGCCATAGGGGATTCTATAAAACCATTCAAGAGCTGGTCTGACCAAGCTTTTGTTAAAGAGACGCAAGAGGAAGACATCATCGTATGCCACTTCTTGGTAGTGCATGTAAAATTCTTTGATATGTGTGACAGGGTCTCCTTTTCCTCTAAATTTGTCAAATTTGGGTGTCTCAAAATGCTTGGGGAATGGTGTCATGGTAATGCCTCTATCAAATGGGTAAGGGCACACATTCTCAAACTTGAAAGTTTTTGGATCATTTCCCTCTTGGATGTTCTTCAAAGTGGTTTTCATGGCTTCCCATTCTGAATTAATGGGTGATGGCTGGGGTGCCCCCAATGTAGGAGTGCCTTGAGGTAGGTATGCACTAGATGGGGCAACTAAATATGGATGGCTATGAGGGATTTGCTGATAGGGATTGTACATTGTTAGGGCAGCTACATGGTGGATGACAGTTTGCTGAGGGGGAGGTGTGCATAGTGCTACATGTGCTGCGAGGCTTGCTGTTGATATGGGATTTGAGGTTGGGATTGAGGAACATAAGCTGGCTATGGGATAAATGAATTGCTTTGTGGAGGTAAGGTATAAGATGGTTGTGAAGCTTGGGGAAAGGATCGGGGGGCTTGTGGGGTTTGACCAAGGTATGTGGGTTGCGCCCCCATTTGGGATGGTACCTGCAAATAATTGGTGGTTGGTTGGATTGGTGGGTTACCTCCTAGAAGTGGCATTGAAAAGTAGTTGGTAATAGGAGGTAATGGATTAGTTGGTGGTGGAGGTGGTGGGAATTGAAAGCTAAGAAATGGAATTTATGGGGTTTGATAGCTTGGTCGTTGGATTTGGAAGCTTGGTAGAGTGGTGGCGGGAGCTTGGGTCACTTGAGAGGTGGGCAGAACATTGGTAGTAGCTTGTGGGGTTTGATAGCTTTATGGAGTGAGGGTAGCAGCTTGTGGATTTGTGGTTGATGGCACTAAGCTCCCAAGACCTAATGGAAATGATGGGATTGTGGTTTGGGCTGTGGTGAACAAGCTGGGGGTGATGAAAGGTTGATTACTTGGCCCCATGGGTGGCATCCTTGTTGTATATTGCTGAGGTTGGCCAAAGATGCTAGCACTGATTTGGGAGATGGGTGATTTGGAATGCTGGGTTGGGGAGCAGTAGCAGCAATAGTGAAGGGCGTGAACGGTGAGGTGTTTTGGGTAAAGGGGGTTTGGAGCGGAGAGGTATGAACCAAGGATGGAGTGGTGGTGGCTGGGTTGGCTTGCGGCATGGAGATTTCAACTTGGGTGGATGATGGTATGTTTGGGTCTATTGGATCATATGGATTGGCTAGAGGCTCTTCTTTTGGCATATATTGAGGATAATTTGGATCATAATAGCCTATGGGTGGTGGAAGCTGCCCAAACAACGAGTGAGATGGATCTGATAATGGAGGGGGTCTTCCAAAGTCAAAGGTTCCTACCTTGTCCCTTCGAAAATTAGCCATGAGTGTCTCTTTGTTCTTGTCTATAATGGCGTTTACCAATACTGCATTTCCTAGTTGGTTCATGAAAGCTTCAATGTCAGTAGATGATGGCATAGCTTTCTCTGGGCTGAAGGATGGCTAAGTGCTCAAGGGGGGTGAGGTTTTTCGATCCAAATGATAGGGCTCCATTGTTTCTTTCTTCTTGGATAAGCGAGTGACAAGTGGCATGAAAAATGCTCCTAGGGATGAGATGCAACAAATGTTGGTGGATGCAAAAGGGAGGAAGGCTTTTCTGTGCAAATGATTTCCTAGGTTGAGGCAAAGCTATATGACAAAACCTAAGGAGGATTGGGTTGTGGATTCTAACTTCAAAGATATGTTTCCAAAGCACAAAAGGTCTACTTTCCTATGTGCAAGCTTGGTGGTGACTGTGTCAACTTAAGGATAGACTGATGATCCTTTAGGAAGAACATGAGATTGACCACTTGTGGATCCCAACCTTTAGCTCAAGGTGATGAGGGATAACAAGCAGCAAAGCTAGATTATCCTAGACAAAGCTTTGTCAAAGGGATAACCTTGGTGAGATTGGTGGTTTTGAAAGATTTTAGGAATGGCAAACTTTTAGCAAGGTGACAACAATTTTTGAAGGCTTGGATGTGAAGATTTTGGATTGCTGACTAGATGGTTTGGTCCTAAATGAGATGGATGAGCTAATAATGCTTAAGGGGATAACCTAAGATGGCTAACTTTTCTACAAAGATGACTCTAAGGTGAAGCTTATCCAAGAAGGTGTGGAGAAACAAGGGTGTCTAATCATAGAAATCATGCCTAGTTGGTAAGGCATAAGCAGGATTAACTCCTGGATGTTGGCTAAATTTGATGGTGCGCTCTAACTAGGCCTCTTGAAGTGCTTCGTCGGTAGCTTTATCCTCTGCTTTGTGGAGTTTGAAAATTTGAGGACTTGGTGTTAGTTCCTTTCTCTTGGCTGAAAGTTCTTGGTATGCCTGAGATGGTTTGAGTTTAACTTTGTGAAACTTTTGTTTGGGTTTGGGTTGCTCTGACATCAATTCTTGAATATGCTTAGCTTTGAGAGACCTCAGTTATTTTGCTTCAACTTGTTCAACTTCTGGAATAGGTAGTGACTACGCTAAGTGTACCCTAAGCTAGGATTGACCAAGTTTGGAAAACATTCATTCAACAAATAAAAAAGCAAGCAATAGATAGGAACAACCAGATAGAATTTTTTGATTCTCAGAATGTGATACTTGCACTGAGGAGTGTGTATGTTTTACAAATGTTTCGATCAGTCACTTCAAACACATTAACACTCTAGATGGTTGTCTACAAGGCTGACAGTTGGTTTAGCTAGGGAGTTCTCGATATACCCAAAGGTACGTGAGGCCCAAATCCGTAGATGAAACCAACAAGATGTCACACAGCTGAGAGGAGCAGTAACCCACTTCTCCTCTTTCACTTCTCAAGGGTATAAAGTTCCTTGAGGCTTAACCCGAGTGACAAAAATCTTGATTCCAAGAGAGGTGTCTTTCAATTCACCTCCCGATTCTTATACTCTACCAGAACGCTGGAGTTAAGGTCGTCCAAAGGGTGATGAAATCCCCAAGCAGGTCTCCTAAAAAGAAACAAGGTTTTGGATCCTAATCTTATGCACCCAAGATGGCCTCGAAAGATGACAAGGGGAGAGAAGACTTGGATGACCTTGGGCTAAAAAAAAAACACGCTTGTTCTTTTACCAACTGACTCTTATGTGTACTAATCTAGACTTTGCAAGCACTCATGTTTAAGAGATAATGTTCAATTCCAACTTGAAGCGCCAACAAAAGTAAATCAATCGAAGAATGCAAACAAGAAGAAGAGTTAAGGTCAACAAAAGCAAACTCGCGCGCCCGGAGGCCCTCCACGTCAAGTATCGATTAATTTTCTTTAAAGCATTCAAGAGTTGGTGTGATTTTGTTTTAAGCCCAAAGCAAAGATGTGTGAGACTCGATTTGTCAAGCGCGCGCCCGGAGGCCCTCCACGTCAATAGTTGTTCAATTTTAGTGCCCAAACTTGAAGTGTGATTGATTTAATCTAGAGTTTTGGTCATTTAAAATTTTTGGTAAAGTTAAAGCAACCATTCAAAGACCAAGTGAGTGAGTTAGATTTTGGAACATTTAACACCATTTTCAAGTAGACCCATCCCCATAAATGGCACTGAGATTGCAACCAATGGTTGAATTGATGGGTGATTAGAAAAGAGGTGAGTCCAAGGAACTACTCAAATTGATTTTTGCAAATTTGTATTTAACTTAACAAAGTTTCTTAAATGTCCAAAAATCAACCTTTACCTAAATTGCATGTGGAAAAGAGATTTGTTTTGTTCAATTTTAGAAGCTCCAAATGAAGTGTTTGATATTGCAATGGTTAATTGATCCTTGGCATTCAAGATTGGATTTGTTGTTTTAATCATGCATTCAAGGAAAATTTGATTTTAATCCATGGCATTCAAGAGTGTGTTTAGCAACATGCATTCAAAGACAAGTGATTTAAACATTCAAGTTTTTTCCTTTGAGCATTCAAGATTGAGATTTTGTGTGTTGTTTTAAGAATGTTGAAGTGCTTTATTTTAACCTTAGATCATTCAAGATTGTTTTGGAATCAAAAGTGAAAATGACTCTTTGGACTTTGGTTTTCATTCAAGATTTTGTGTTCTAGTTTGCATATTTTAAGCCCAAAAATGATATTCCTAGATTGTTTTGATGCATGAAAAACCTAAGAAACATTCAAGATTTTGCAACAAGACATTTGATTGGAACAAATAACAAAGCTTTAAGGACAATTTTTGGCAACCATTTAGGACTCTTAATTTTCATGAGATTTTTAAAAGAACTTTAAAATATTTGCAAATGAGGTTCATTTTATCCTTGATTGATGCTTTGAGTTTGATTTAGATTTTAGTGTGCACTTAGTGTTGATTTTGAACCTTTTGAAATGGAAACTTGAAGTTCTTTTTAAATTTCCAAAAATGAAGTGTTCCTAACTTTGCATGAATGCATCTAAAACCTTGATGTTGCAAGGATGCAAATGATTGAATTGGTTTAGTTTCACTTGTTAAAAGGCTTTTTTTTTTTTTTTTTTGCAAATTTTTAGTTTTTAATGGATTTAAGTATGATTTAGGGGTTCATTTTAAGCACTAAAAAGAAGTGTGTATGATTTTGCTTCCTTCAAAAAAAATGGCCAAGATCTCCCACAAGAAGAAGAAGAAGAAGTAGATGGAATAAGAAGAATATAGACAAGAAGAGGAAGAAGAATTTCAAGTGCTTTGTCCACCTATAAGCTTGAAAAATCTGCAAACACTATGAGATAGATTATGAGTTCCTTTGTCTTTTTCATGCTCATGTGGACCTACAAAACCAATTTATACAATCCTACCAATCACAAAAACAAACAAAATTAGCCAAAATTAGCAAATGACATACAAACCTTGACTAAAAAAGCTAATGAAGATGACCCATGTGGGGTCCCACCGGGCGTGCCAAAATGTATATGAGCAATGTTAGTATGCTAATAGAAACCAAATTTAAATAAAGCTTCCACAAACTAAACAAAATTCATAAACTTAAAGATAGACTAAGATGAGCTCTCAATTGAGAATATGAGCCATTAATGGACTCTCTCAATAAGAAGCTCTCTTGTTGAGTGGCTTTGTCTAAATAGATAGGATGTATGCTCAAGCTTATACTTCAAAAATGTCTTCAAATGGAGTTGGAATTTGGGTGTGAGTGTATGGTTTTGATGTAAAATGGCTTCTTAAAATGGCATTATGACTTTACTTCATGGATTGTGTTATTTTGCAAAGGGGAAGGATCCAATTTATAGGCAAGAGGCTTGAGGGTTTGAGGGCTAAGATGTAAGGATGGGGAAAAGCTCATGGAGGGCTCAGATTGCATGAGAGGAGAGCACATGGATTGTGCTTCCTTACAGCATATCAGGGAGTGACACGTGTCACAGGGTGAGAGGATGGAGGAAAGGGGAAGGATGAGTCAACAAAGGAGGCTCAAGGGATAAAATCTTCATAAAGATCCTCATAATGGCTTGTAAGAGCAATAAAAGGGCTTGGAAGAGTCATTTATGGCCTAGTGGGCTTCATAAAGTTTTATGGTTGAGATATTTTGAGGGAGATGAGAGAAATTTTGACTTGGGCTTGATTAGGAAGGTTTTAAGCTTGCTTAGGATTGTGCAAATGATTAGAGGATGGATTAGGATGGTTTAGGATTAGCTTAGGGATAGGCAAGTGGATGGCATTTAATTAGGGTGGGTGAAGGAGGAGATATTTGTTAACTTTGGCTTGGGTTAGTAAGTATTAACCCATGTTTAGGGAATGTGACAAGGTTAGGAGGGGATTAGGATTAGGTTTAAAGACATCTTCTAGAAGAGTCTAGACTTTGGATGAGGATAAAGACTTTCTAGAATAGTCTAGAACTTCCTAGGATGAGGATGAAGACTTTCTAGAAGAGTCTAGAACTTCTTAGAATGAGGATAAATTAGATTTTTAGGAAATAAATAAAGTTTTATTTATTTCAAGGGTTTGGGTTGAGGAGATATTTATTAAAACTTTTTTAATAAACATGAGGATTGATATTTAATCTTAATTAAATATTTTGAGTTAGGATTAGGGGTAGGAAATGATGGGATTAGCCTTTAATCAAAATTAAAGAAGGATTAGAAGATTTTGGAAGAGGTTAGTGGTCTTAAGAAAATTGGGCAAGTTTTGGGAAAAAAAAATATATTTTTTTTTGGGTTTTTTGGTCAATTTATTAATTAAATAATTAATAAATAAGAAAATAATGTTTAAATAAGATTTAAACATTTTTGGGAGGGATTCCTTAATTAAATATTTTTAATTAAGATAAAGGGATTTAATGGCATAAAAATAAATTAATTAATTAATTAATAAATGATGATGTCATCAAGAATTTTTCAGAAAATAAAAATACTTTATTTTCTAAAGGTTTTTAGGTGTCTACAAGGACAACATGGGTAAAACCCTTAAGATATGAGGTGAACATTGATGATAATAAGGATATCATAGAGGTGTTTCTAAATAAACCAACTGACCCCAAAGCTACATATTTTGGCACATATGAGGAGGCCAAAACTAGGATATCTCTAGAAATAGAGATTCCTCAAATTTTGAAGAGAGGAAAGAAGAGAATAGAAACCATCTAGAAGAAATTAGATAAGAACAATGACCCTATTATGCTCATAGAGGGGAAATAAAAATATTCCTGAAGAGATTGACCTTGATACATAGATTATGATTCCAAATTGGGAACAATACAATCTCTCTACTAAAGAGATGGAGATCTTGAGTGAATTATGGAGAAAAAGGGCCCAAAAGAGGAAATTGAAAGTAGAAAGGGAAAGAGGAAAGGTTCTTGAAGATATCAAGGACATATTTCCAGATGTAATGCAAATTGAGGTAAACAATAGGGCCCTTATTATTGAGAAATTGATTGATATTGTACATAAATTCAATAGGGATATAGATTTCCTGGATAAAATTATGCAAAGGGCAGAAATAAAAATTGAAAATAAAGTTTTGGAGAATGTAGCAAAAAAAATTGCCATTGATCAAGTGGAGTTGTCCACTCTAATTGGTACACTAGCCTAGGAGTTGTAAATAATGTTGTATCTTTATTTAAAAACTTATGTTATACTTCAAATTTCACAAAGAAAATAAAGGATAATCGTAATAAGATTGATGAAGAATTGAAGGATAGTGTTACTCGGTTAGCACTTGACCCAAATTCCAACTCCAATCATTTTGTGAAGGTCAAATTTTTGATCAATTTACATGAAGAGTTTTAGATTATGATAAAATCAAGTTTGGAAGGGACTCGAAACCCTTTACAAAAAACTAAAGATAAGCATTATGCACGACCAAGTTTTACAAGGACCTGAAACCTAAAGTTTTAAACAATGAAACTAGGTTTTACAGGGACCCGAAACCAAAAGTTTAAACCATAAAAAACAACTAGGTTTTATAAGGACTTGGAACCTAAAGTTTTAAACAAGTTGAAAAGAAAAAAGAAAAAACTAGAAAAACCACCCGGACTAGCACCCAATATACCTGCACCATGACCAATGCCTACAACAAATCTTTGATGATGTTCACCATTTCTCTACTTGCTTCTATAGTACTATGGATAATGTCCATTGAAGCTAAAATAAGAGCCTCAATAGCCTTCTTCCTCATGCTCTACCTAGTTCTCTTACTAGGACCACCTAGACTCCCCAAACCCACATTACCAGGATACATTATCTCCTCATTACTCTTCTTACCTAGGCTAGTCACCATGACACATAGACTAGAAGTGACCTATTCCATTCTTTGAATACTTTCCTTAATAAGGTAATGGATCTCCTACTTGTATTCTTTGAGCTTACCAGATATGTTACCAATTTGTACTTCCATCTGGGCTCTCATGGTGCATTCATAATCTAGCTCTTTCTGCATAACCCCCATTTTCTTCTTAAGAACCATTATTTCATTGTAGAGCTCAGAATCACCCTGAAGGGAAGCCTTTGCTTTAAGCTTAGCAGGGTGAAGAAAAGATAATTTAGCCTCATGAGAATTTTCCCTACCGTCAGCGATGGCCCTAATCTCAGAATCAATGGCAATAGTAACAATATTGATCTAGATATCATAATTTATATCTTGCTTCTCCATCCTCTCTTCATTTTCCTCTTTTCTCAGATTGTTGTCCTTAGTAGTAGGGCCTTTATCCTCTATATTCTTACCAGTTACCTCCTTCATTTTCTCCTCATTGACATTCCTCTTCAGGTGGGTAGGGTGAGTACTTTGTTTCTCTTCATTCTCTCTGAGGGCTTCCAAACCAACATTAGAATTAGTAATTGTATCCTTGCTACCCTCCACATTATCTTTACCAATTGACACCCCTTTACTCCTAGAATATCCATCCAAATTGGAACTAAGTTCCCCCATTTCTATCTTATTTTCATTTTCAAAATCTTTACATTCTCTGATTTCCTCCACATTTTTCTTATTCCCCTCTCGTTTGACAACCTTCTTAGTCTCACTGGTACCCTCCTTGTTTTTAACCTTAATTCTCTTAGAATGAGGATCATTGCTAGACCCTTTCCTCTTCTCTAAAACCAAAGAAGGCTTAATTGCTTTACTTTTATAGTAGTTTTCAATAAGTAAAATTAACCCTTCATGAAGCACAAGAAGAGAATCTTTCTTCCTATGAGCATAGAGGCTTAGAAGCAGACAATATTTTAGATAAAATGGAAAGGCAGTCCTATATTTTTGCCTAAAATGACTTACGAAAACAAAGTGAAATTTATGGACTCTCTTTTCCCTACCATCAAATATGAATACTCACAAATACATGACAATACATTCCTGCAGATGACCTTAATATGTTTCAGGTCATAGAAGTCACCATTTTTCTCCACGTTTTTCTCTTCAACTTCCACCTTCAAGAATTTCTTCTAAGTTGCATTCAAAATACTAGTCTCTTTACTAAATTTTATCCCTTCCATGGGAAGCCCCATAAGCTTAAAAATAAACTCTTTAGTTAAGTTCACGGTGACCCCATTCAAAGTGACCCTTTCTTCAAACTAATTTTTGAAAAAGGCCTCTATAATGTGAGGTTTGTATCCATGGAGTCTCTCAATGTAATTTGTCACTTTTCCTTTCTAAAAAATCTCCCACACAGGAGCATTAGCCTTCCATTCCCTATAATTGCTCAGTTAATGCTTTCTAAGTTCCCCTCCCATCCCAAAATCTTGTTTACCCCTACAATTCACCTAAGAAATGGAAACCAAAAAAAGGAATAAAATTTTAAAGATTACTGAGGAGCTATTAACCTTACATATGTGCCAAGTGCAAGTCATAATAGCACCAAAGTACTTCCTAGGGAAACTCAAACTGTCCTCCATAAACCCATCACTCCCCTTAATAAATTTTCCAATACTAGAAAATCTTTCCTTCTCTAGCATGTGTCTTGTCATAATTAACTATCACTATCAACTCCACTTCCTTGCATATGTCAGCTTTCTAACTTAGCTTACTTTCCCTATAAACAACTTGGTTGGCAATCCAATCAGCAACTAAATTGCCCTCTCAAAAAATATCAGAAAATAAAATGTTATCAAATTTATTGATAAGGTTTTTGATTTCCAATATACTTCCCTTAATAGTCCAAGAAATTAGGCTCTTATTATTTAGCATATTAATAATGTTGAGTGAATCTCCTTCCATCCAAAGATTTCAATAACTAGACTCCACTACCAACCTCATAATATATAAAGTAGTCGTAGCCTTTGCTTTATGACTAGTAGATATCCTTATGGGAATGGCAATAACATCAACAATTCTACTAGTATGATCCCTCAACACCCCTCCACAACCAGCGTTACTAGGATTACCTTTTGTAGCACCATCAAAATTACCTTTAATCTAGCCCATTGGTGGGGAATCCCATTTAACATTCTGTCTCTAGTCATCAATTTTGGTTTTATAGCTTTTAGTCTTCATAGGATTATTAATTTGAATTTCATCACTCAGTTTTCTATAAGACTTGAAATTTTCATTGACAGCTCTAATAATAGTATGACCAAGAACCCACTTAGGAATTTTTTTATCTCTAAAAATTCTATTATTTCTTTGTTTCTAAATTCCCCACTAGAAATGGGGTAGAGAAATTTTCCACAGAAAACCAATATTAACATCCTTTGAAGGACATGCCAAACTCTGGAAGCATTGATCAATATTATTATGCTAAACCCAATGTAAGTTCTAGTAGAGAAGGATATAACTCCAAACTTTATGACTACATCTATAATTTAAGAAGAGGTGATCCCTATCTTCAAAATCCCTTTTGCATAGACAACATCTGTTGACCACATAAAACCCTCTCTTTTGCAGAATTGTCCAAAGTTAAGATTTTGCTTTGAAGCAAGATCCAAAAGAAAATATTAATTTTAGGAGTGAGCCCTTTAATCCAGGCTTTAGCCCATAAAGGTTTCATTTCCTTTTCCTCAATTCTAAAAATAGAAGAGACTTTAAAAAAACCTCTTGGATCAATCCCCCAAACCATTTTATATTCAATATGAGGATAAAGACCAAAAGCATTTAGGCTTAACTAGATTCTAGTAAAGATCATATTGATTTTAGTAAGATTGACCCATTCACCATTAATATAATAATTCTCTACTAATAAATCAAATCTCTATTTACATTTGTTCACAAGAGTTCTATCCTCAAACTCCTCAAGCAAAGGATGATCCAACAACCACATATCATCCCAAAGTCTGATCTTATGCACATTGCCCACTTTCCAGATGCAACCTTTGATTAAGATATTTTTAACTCGCTAAACAACACCCCAAATAGCAGAAGAAGACTGGACATTAGGGTAAGATAGAAAATCAGGCAAAGGAGAAGCAAAGATGTATTTATGTTTCTAGATAGAACTCCACTCCTTATTTTCATGATAAACTCTCCAACCCTACTTTTCAAGTTGAGCTTTATTCATACTCCTGATAGAACTAATGCCCAATCTACCATCCAATTTAGGCTTATAGACTTTCTCCTAGGAAATTAAAGCCATTCTCTTCTTCTCCATAGATCCAAACCAAAGGAAATTCCTTTGGATTTTGTCAATAGTATCAACATATTTAGCTGGAATCCCAAAGAGACTCAAAGCATAGGTAGGGATACTTTGGAGGGAGGCCTTTAGAAGAGTAACTTTACCAGCTTGACTCAACAAATTCCCTTTCCAACTTGCAAATTTCTTATTGAATTTCTTAACAAGCTCCTCCTAAAAATAATCCAAAGGATTAAGACCCAAAGGGAGACCAAGGTAAATGCATGGGAAAGACCCTATAGAGCATTCAAGGATATTAGCAATCTTTCCCTATCTAGAGACAAGGGTATTAATAAAATACAAAGAACTCTTGTTCCAATTAATTAGTTGACCAGAAGTAGAAGAATAAAGATTTAGGGCCTTTTTGAGATTCCTACCTCAGCTTTACCTAAAAAAATATTATCATCCACAAATTGTTCATGAGAAAAAATAAGAGGATGATAGAAGAAGGTCTCAAGCCTTGAATTTCCCCTAAAGAGACTAGTTTTCCAATATATCTGCCCAGACAATCAACCATAATTGTGAAGGTGATAGTAGATAAAGGATCTCCCTATCTTAGTCTCCTTGTGTGTTTAAAGAAAGTGGAAGAATGCCCATTAATCAAAACTGCAACTATTGTAGTAGAGATCATCTGCATAATAATCTTAATCACATTGACACTAAAGCCAAAAGACAAAAGGATCTTATGAAGAAATGACCATTCAACTTTCATAACAAACCCCTAATTAATAGAGAGAGACAAAGAATGGATATTCTCATGCATAGAGATAATAGAGTTAAGGATTTGTCTACCAGGAATAAAACCTTTCTATTGCTTAGAAATAAGAGAAGGAAGCAAAAGAAACAATCTCAAAGTTAGGAATTTAGAAATAATTTTATAAATTGAATTACAAAGACTGATAGGCCTGAATTGATCTGAGAGATTAGCACCAATTTTCTTAGGAATCAGATAGAGGAAAATAGAATTAATTTCCTTCAGCATCCTTTTAGCCCCATAGAATTCTTTAACAACATCACACACATCTTTACTAACTAGATTGCATTCATTCTAAAAAATTAGCATGGGAAAACCATCTGGTCCTTGTGACTTATCCCTTGCTAGGGAACAAAAATCTTTATAAATTTCCTCTTCCTTAGGAATAGTAGATAGCAATCTATTCTAATCTTTAGTAACCAAAGAAGGGATAACATCCAACAACTCAGCTTGATGATTCAAGTCAATTCCAGGATCTGAGGCCATCAAAGAAGAAGAAAAGGAAACCATTTCTTCTAAAATTTCCTTTTTATCAGTTAACTTGGTTCCTCCTTTATTAAGACTTGAAATTCAAATTTTGGCTTTATGTTTTAAAGTTGAAAAATAATTATTTTTTGTATTTCTGTCACCTTCATCTAGCCAAGTCGATCTACATCTCTACCTCCAGTAAATCTCTTCTTTGGTAATGATATCTTGATACTCCACCATCTTCTCCTTTTCTTCCTTTACCAGATCCTTAGAATATCCTTCCACCTATATTCTATTTTTAATAGTTAGCAAATCCTCTTTAATTTTAGTTTTGCTATCAAAGATATTCCCAAAAAATCTTTTGTTCCAAACTTTAACTTTCTTTTTAACATTCTTGAGTTTAGAAGCCACTAAAAATAAAGTCATTCCTTCAATATTTATGTTCCACCATTTAGATGAACTATCCTCAGATTGTGGTTGTTGAATCCACATTTTCTCAAATCTAAAAGGAAAATTATTTTTTTTTGAAATAGCCTAAGCTTTAAATATCAAAGGAAAACGATCTGAACCAATCTTTTGGATAGCCCTTAGATTACACAGAAAATGTTTAGTCCAGTCTGGTGATATAAGAACTCTATCCAGATGAGCTTGGATACAATCATTACCAACCCTTTGGTTACTCAAAGTGAAATATACCCCAAGAAGATCTAAATCCATTAATCCTTCCCTGTTTATGAAATCCAGTCTAGCATCTAGTTGACTAGAATTTCCCCCTTTTTTCATGCTCATAAAGTAGAACATTAAAATCCCCCCAAAAGATCCATCTAACATAGTATTCTTTCCTCTTAATGTTAGAAAAAGTATCCCATAGCTTTTTTCTAGCATTCTTGACATTCTGTGCATGCACATTTACAATATACCATTCATTGTTCAAAGCAATACTTTTAATCTTGACCACCATAAAATGTTTATTAGCATTCAACAAAGCACTTGAAAAAAATGAGTGCTTCCACATTATCATCATTCCTCCTAAAGCTCCTTCTGAGCTACTAGCCAGTAATTATTAAAATATTTAAGCTTTTCAACTTTCTCTTTATCCATTTTGGTTTCCTGAAGCACTAAAAAAATTGGTTTGTGCTCTCTAGCAAAATTTTGAACAATATCTAACTTATGAATACTATTCAACCCTATGATATTCCAAGTGATAATATTCATCATAAATTTTTAGGGGTAAAATCTAGAAGAATTGTCTATTTTCCATCAGCAATATTTTGTAAACTTTCACTTTCTCTAGTTTTTTTAGATGTTTTCTATCCAGGTTTCTCTGGAGTACCAACATTCAATTTCAATTTTGGAAAGCACATTTCCAATTTACTACTTTGAATCTCAAGTCCTTTTGATAAAATGTTACCTTTCTTCTCTATTTTCTTTCTTTGACTCTATTTCTACTTAGGTTCTTTCTTATCTAAAATCGCATCCATACATTTGGATTCAAAAGCATTCTCAATGGATTCAATCTCTTGACAAAGGGGTGATGTTTGAATCTAAGATTCAAACACCTAAATATTTTGTAATACCAAGATATGACTCCTTTCCTCAAGAATTTCTCCTTCCCTTGTCTATTCTAATTCTTCTATATCTTCCCAATCTAGCTCTTTTCTTTGGTAAATGACCATCTGATTCATCGGATCTATAGCCTCTTCTTTTTCTTGCAAATTTGAAGTCTCGTCTACTTCGGTCTGCATTTTTGACACTTGATTTTCTTGGATATCTTTACCTTCTCAGGCATTTTTCTAGGTCTCCATACCCTTTCCCTTTGCTAGATCTTAATTTCTTTCTTTTTTTCCACATTTACCAACTTAGGTTGATTCTTAATTGTCAAAGGACAACTTTTTCGCCAATGTGCCTATTTTTTTATAGACAAAAAAAGTATTTGGAAGATCTTCAAAGATGATCACTTACATCCATTCACCAGGTTTTGAATTCAATTTGACCTTTTAGGGAAGGTTCTTCGAATGAGTGACTTTCACATAGATTATGGCACACTAAAGTTTTGATCTTGAGGTAGTAACATTTTCAATAGCTACAAGTTCACCAAAAGATCTAGCTATTCCCTTGAAGACTTCTTCATGCTAGAACTCAAGGGGTAAAATAGGTAGTCTCACCCAAACTAGAGTCTTTAGGAAGAAGGCATCAGAAAGATCCATAGTAGGTTCCCATTTTTTTATCGTTAAAGTACTATTACCAAAAGACCAAGGTCCACCATATACCACCATGTTTAAAACTTCATTACAAGTGTAAAAAGGAAAAGAAACCATTCATCATATGTGCAATATCCACTTGTCCATAGAGAGCCCATTTTCTTTTGAGGATATTTCTTAATGCATCAATATCAAGTCTAGCCCCAAGAAATTTACCAATTAGAGTAAACTCCATTGTTGAGATAGAGTAACCAACAATCAATCTGGTATCAAGATTTGAAACACACATTTTTCCTAGTAGGATTTTGATGTAACCAGAGGAAAAGAAGAGTTCCCTCCAGGTCTTTTCCCAAACAAAGAAGACCACTTTTTTTGATCAACTTCCAGCTTCTCCTTCTTTTGGCCCTCTACACTACATACATTTTCATTCTTATCCACACCCTCTGAGAGATCCCTTTCATGTAGTGGGTCCCTTTTATTAACATGATAGTCAAATAGAGGGGAGAAAACATCCCCACCCCCATAATTTGTGGAACATGAACCTAAATATTTATTATCTTCTTCCAAAGATCCATCACAAACTATGTCTGAACCTACAATTTCTATCATAAATTGTGACTGAGCCATAATTTTTAGTTCGAACTCAATTGCAGAATCAATCACATGGAAATGGGGAGTTTGACAAAAAAATTATTGATTAAGAGATTTTGGATTGTTGCTAGAATTACAAAAGGTAAGTTTTTTTGTCACTAATGCCAAAGGGGGAGATTCTTGACCCGATGGAAAGACATATTGTCAATTAGTGATAAAATACTTAAGTTATCTAGGAAGGTTGGTTAATAGTACAACTAAGCTTTCCATCAGACAACATGTTTCAATGTAGCTCGAGAAGTTCAAGGATACCCAGTGTAAAATAAGATCTTTCATATGAACTAAGTTCACATTATAAACCGAGTTATTATCATTATCATTATGAGCCAAGTTCTCAGTGTGAACTGAGCTCACAGTACTTACCAAGTTCTTAGTATGAACCGAGCTACTAGTTCAAATCAGTATGCTGCAGTATCAACCAAGTGCCAAAGTGTTACCTGAGCATCTTGTGTTACCCAAGTGCCAGATTATTACCCAACATCACTATATTCCTAAGCATCAATAAAACACCAAAGTGCACAATGAGACTCGAGCATCAACATTTGGCCAACTTAAAGGTATAATTTGGTTATTGTGAAGATATCTCTTGTGTGATATGACTTGGTATGAAGATATTATTTGATAGATATATAAGGAAGGAAAATTAGTTTGTCTAAGATATAATGTGGAATATAAGAAATATAAAAAGAAGACAAGCAAGCAAATATGGAGAAAATTAAGTAAGAAAGCTACCAAGCAGTATAAAGGGTAGAGTAGAGACTTATCTATCACAAGTCAAGTGATCATATTGTTCAAAGATTTTATTTAAAAATATAGAGTTTCAAAGAAAAGATCAATCTATCGATTCATCCTAACAAGTGCATCAATCAAATCCTCTAATTAGGTGGACCTAATAGTCCTTTGCTAAATATCCTAACAGAGTACATACTTCATTGTATTGTAAAGTCCTTTTACAAGGTGGACCTAATAGTCCTTCATACTCCTAACATAGTAGATCATTAGAAGTGTTCAATTGTAAGCCCTAACAGGCCAACTTTATTACTAAAGTAGTGAAACATTATGGGTTTCATCCCCACCCCAATTTTACCTTCTCCTTGGAGGGTTTCTGGATTACCAAATATTTTGTCAAAGTGTTAATGGTGTTGATTTCTTTATTGCTTTATGTTTATGCATGATAGTAGATTAGATAATGTAATTAGTAATGAAAAAGTATTCTAATTGAAAACGTTTAAGTGGTTCCTAATTCACCCCTCCTCTCAGTCTCCTATTTGTCATTACTTTTTTAACACATCCATCTTGTAAAAAACACCCTAATAGTAGACATAAATGTCAAAAATAAGGGTGAATGACTAATATAGATGATTTCTATATAAAAGAAGGAAATTAAGTGAAATGATCAAGGGGGAATGATACAGATATACAAAGCTTAAATAGGCAGAAGACAAACAACGTATGGCAAAGCTACATGTCACATATTTTATATTGTGTTAGGAAAAAGTTTTTAAGTTCTATAAGAACTAAGTCATAGGCTTAGGGGGAGTACTCTTATTCTTTTATTGTAAAGACATAATAATGACAAAGTATTTTTGCCACTAATCTCAAAGGGGGATATTGTTGGTATCTCTAAGTCTTGTTGTCTATTAGTGTCAAACACTTAGTCATATATAAGGTAGATTCAATCGATCATCACTATGACTAGGCTACTGTATATAGGTTGAGAAATGTAAAGACTTTTATATAATATTGTATATGTTGAGCTCTATAGGAGCCAAGCAAGTCTTTGGTCATCAAGTATTTGTGGTATAAACCAAGCCTAGTAAATGTTGAGAAGACAAAGTGCATAATTATGACCAAGCATCAGAGATAGTATGTGTCGAGTAACATAGAGTGAACATAAATATATGGAATGATACAAACTTTGAGGTAAACCATTTTTGAGCCAACATAGACATGACATCAAATGATTGTAGAGATTTTTACATAGATCATTACACATATTTATGTGGATCATTGATCCCTATGAGGAAAGAACAACCAACCTTATGAAGAGGAAAAATGGGAAGCATTTAGAAGACTCCAAAGATGTCTTTAAATTAGTAGATCCAAACCCTATTTTTATAGAGTAGAGTGAGTTATCACAGAAGAGATTGTGAAGTGTACAAAGGAGATGAAATATTGAGTGAAGGAGTTAATCTTTGGATGTTACATGAAAAAAGTTGTGAACAACAAAGTTTAGGTACCTGATGAATTAGTGAAGGACTAAGAAAAGCCATATCAAATTGGAGGTTAGACTAGAGATTGGAAGGCAAAGATCTATAATCATCATTTATAAGTGCAAAATGAAGGATCAAGTACTGAGTCAGTTTTAATAGATTGAATCAAGGCAAATCTCTTAATAGATTGGTTTTAACAGACCTTTGTAAATCTCATTAAAAAATCCTTGCTTTGGATTGTAAGTGTGAAATCCTTTAACAAAGCTAAGATTGAACAATCTTAAACACTTTTAGTAGAGTAGATCCCTCAAATGGTAGATCATCAAAAGTGATCAAAATTATAACCCTAATAGGCTAAGTTTGCTATTGTAGTAGTGAATATTTGTGGGTGTCATCTGCACCCTAGTTTTACCTTAACCTTGGAGGGTTTATGGGTTACCAAACCTTTTGTGTTGTTTGTTTATGTTTCATGGATGTGATTGACAATTATATCTACTTTTTACAACATTTGATTTATGTTATGCATAAACTAGATATGTGATGGTGAATGTAGTAAAGTTGTTTTGAAGATTAAATTTTTATAGGTTTTGATTCACCACACCCACCCCCTGCCCCCCCTCAACATCTTAGTTTTCCAAATAACTTCCAACATAAATTGAGCTAAAAAATTCTATAAGGGGGATTCCCATCTACCCAAAAGCCTTAATAAAGACCATATGAGGCAATACATCCATAATTTGGTGGGTCTATTACATAGAGTAAAGGGTTCCCATGAAGCCTTCTTATTTGAGGATTGGATGTATTTTTATATTGAAATAATCCTTGAGGTTAAACAATACATGGACTAGTGAGAGGTCATAACGAGTCCACTAACAGAATAACTTAAATTATCACAAGTAGTCAAGAAATATTTCTACATGTCTTCCTACCTAATGTACTACCTAGCTTGTGCACAAATCTTTAGTGGGATTCCCCATGACCCACAAGACAAAAACATCACTATATATGAATATTGTCCCATGCTACAAAGAAATAGAGTTCTTCAAAATTAAGAAGCGTGCATGATGTTTTCATGGGAAATTTATGTTTTGAACTGGTCAAAACCCCAGAAAGAAGGATGTGCCCAAAAGCCAATAATTTGGTTATGGTGTATGAAAACTTTTATATTAATTTCCCTTGGTTCAATTATATTTGAATTGGTTATTTTGAAGATAAACCTGTAAAGTTGTTGAGGCACGCAATAGATTGTTTTGTGTTAGTAGAGGTATGCAAACAAATTTCTCTTGTGGTCAGGAGTTTCCTTGTCAAGAAGAAATAGGAGATGATTTTCCCTATTGAGTTGGGTTGTCTTGCATGTAAATCTATTGAAGATACAATTAGCACAAGTTTTTTTTTTTTTTTTTGCCAATTTTAACCACAAATATTATTATGATAGAAAAGGGTTTGATAATAAACGCTTTGCTAGACAAGCCTTGGAATTGGAGGATTATATAGTTTCCATTCCTCATATAGAGGAATTTTAGGAGGATTATCTATATGAGAAAGAGATTGGTAAAATAGATCATTATAGGTTATGGTTGTCCCAATTTTCCACTTTGCAACTAAGAATGAACATAAAAGGAGTAGAAGATGACATGGTTCCAATTTCATTGAATTAGAGTATTATAACCTAGAGTAAGTACCCTTACTTGTAATAAACTAGACTAGGGAAGAAGAATACAATACTAATCAAAGGATTAGAGTTGTTATTAAATATACTAAGATTTGACCAAAATAGAGGAGAAAAGAAATAACAAAGATAGTTCAAATAGAAAGGCCAGACACAAGTCCCCTGTATTCCCCTATTAGTAATTCTAATACATCTCTCTTAATTGATGATGTCGGTAGAGTATAATTCCTAGGTAGAAAGGTAAATTTTGGTGAACAAGATTCTAAACCTATTGCATATCATTTTTCCATACAGAGAATCAAGTGCAAAACTAGGTCCAAAAAGCTTAGAAAAATGACCAGCTAGGGAATTACTTCTGTGGATTTGGAAAAAGAGAAAGAACACAGTTCTCTCTTATTGGGTACTAAAGAATAGAATCAAGAAATTATTGATAATGTTATCCATGTACTATAAAACCTTTTGAGGAGAAAAAACCTTTAATTTAGTACCACAATGGATGATGAACTTAGTGAGTAAGAAGCATAACATGGCACTAGTCTCCACACCCATAAGGGACATGGCAAGTAGGAACACAACAAGAACCCCCAAACCCAAGAGAGTAAAAAATATTGCAAGGTTGGTAATTAACTCAAAGACTAAAAAGTGACCACAAAGGTTGATGTGTATAAACTAAAGGAAATAACCCTAGTTTTAGATGTTAATAACTTTAAAAAGACTAAGGTAAATTTACAAATCCTAGATAGGGATGCTAAAAATAATTTATTTTTACCACTTTACACACACATGCTATATCCCAAAAGGATAGCCAAGACAAGAAGGAACTCAAAAAATCCACAACCACTATAGAAGAATATATAGACTAATTCAACAACTTTGGAGTATTTCCCCTGGCACATGCACCACAAGCCTTTGATTGCAATTCCCCTGAGATAAAAAAGCAACTAAGTCAAATTCAAAGGAGTAAATCAGTAGTCATAGCAATGGATGACTAGATCAATGGTATAATTAAATATGGGAATAAGTTCATTTAGGTGACCAACATTTTTTTGATGATGTAGAGGTGTTTCTAGAAGAGATACAAAACCAGCTTCCATCTAGGAGATAGATGAAGGAAAATGGGTTGGGGTGGTTATACAACTTTCAAATGAAAAAACATATGGAGCACCCAAATTCTTGACTAAAAATTCTTTGAGAATAGTTGACAAATGCATATTATATGTCTTAAAGAAGAATATTGGCTGGAGAAATTCTATGTTCAAAACTATCATTTCTAGGGTTCAGGCATGATAGTATGATCAAAGACATAAAAATCATTAATCCCACAAGCATCCTATAATATGAGGAAGGAAACCAAGATACAAAGGCTTTGTTAAAAACCTTTGAAACAACAATGAAAACTATCAAGGAAGAAAAGAATCAAAAGTTGGTGGATTTCACTAAGGCTGCATAAGTTGAAGCCATGTTATGTCACCTTTGTACTGATCAATTACCCAAATATTTTGATCAGATCATGAAACAAAAATGGGAAAAAGATACTTGGAGGGCACAACTATCAAGTTTGAAGAACCCAAATGCACCTATCATATAAGAATTTGTGAGCATGTATAGGTGTTGGAAAATCACTCACTATGACATGTTGGAGGATGATCAAGAAGAGGAAGAATGACCAATTTTATCTGCCTAGTTAATTTTTAGAAAGTTTTGATGAATGTTGAACTTTGGGGACATGTGTCCTTTTGAAAATGTTTAGTTTTATTAACTATTTATATTAATCTCCAAGAGATTAGGTTTTCAGGGAGACCTCCTAGCTATTGCAAAAATATATGTTGAAGCACAAACTAAGAAAGGGCTAGAAATTATGGAACCAACACTAAGAATAGGTAGTATAAAAAAATAGTGTTCTTTTTAGTTTTCTAAAATGAAATGAACCTACATACTTATGCAACTGAAATAGCTTCATCTTTGTGCATAGATAATATAAATGAACATATGGAAGTAATTTGGATCTTTGAGTTTAAATTTATAAAATGAATATTTATTTGAAAATACTACATTTTGTGCCTTGTATTTTCTTGATTGGTTCGAAGTGAGTAGGCATTTCATGTTAGAGTATATGTTTAGTTAATTGAGATATTGGTTCAGTTCATGAGGGTTAGAAAACTTTGATTTTCAAAACTTGTGATTGATTCTACATGATCACTGAATTAAGCTCCTTATCTAAAAATACTATGGGTAAGCTTATGTGCTTTTTGGTTAAAAAGTGCTTATGTATATGTAGATTAGTCAAGATTCATTAAAAATATATGTGAGGGAGATGTACCTTATAAAATTTAGAGGGAAGTTACCATCATGTACTTACCCAAATTTTAAATGATCAATTTTTTTTATGAGCTAGGGTAATAGAGTTAATGTCATAAGGTGGCAAAGAAGGAGGCAAATCTATTCACCAACACATATCTAGTGGAAATTGTGGCGAGATTATCTATACTAATGTTGATTGGACTTCTTTGGAGGAGGATAAGAGAGAAGATTTTCTTCTTAAGCTTGATTTGTCTAAGGCTTATGATCGTGTGCATTGGACCTTTCTCTTCAATGTTCTCAGGGCCTTTGGGTTTAATTCTAGGGTTGTCCAACTTATTGGCCAGTTGGTTACCACTACCTCCTTGGTTGTGCTAGTTAATGGTTGTCCCTTAGCTTTCTTTAAGCCTTCCAGAGGTCTCAAACAAGGAGATCTAATTTCCCCTATTCTTCACATTATCTTGGTTGATTGTCTTAGTAGGATGATTTCTGCTAATAGAATTTTGGGAGCTCTATCTGGGATAAAACCTTCTTTAGGCCCCCTAGTTTTTTTACATCAACAATTTATTGATGATACTATTATGGGAGGAAAAGCTCTTGTTGGAGAGGCCAGGGCAGTGAAAAAGATTTTGTGCTCTTATTCTAAGGGATCGAGGTAGCTTATCAACTAGAACAAGAGTTCAATGTTTTTCATTAATACTCCAAAATTACTTTAGAGGAAGATAGTGGCTATGTTGGGATGTGATGTTGGCAATCTTTCATCTAGCTACTTAGGTCCCTTGGGTTTGAGACCCCTGGATTCCTTTTGGAATAATATTTTAGTTTTATTTGACAAAAAGTTGGCTAGTTGGAAGGGAGTCACTCTTAGCCAAGCTAGCAAGATTTAGCTTGTCAAAGCTACTCTTTAGAACCTTCCTACCTATGCTTTGAGTCTTTTTGGGATTCCTAGTAAGTTTTCACATTACATGGAGAAGATTCAGAGGGACTTTCTTTGGTTTGGATCAGAAGGCAACAATCATTTTCACCTAGGGGCTTGGGATAATGTGTGTCTTCCAAAATAGAATGGTGGATTGGGGATAAGGAAACTGTACCCTTTCAATAAAGCCCTCCAAGAAAAATAGGTATGGAGAATATTTTTCTAGTTGAGGGGAGTGGAGGGACATCTTAGAAGACAAATATCTTCATAGACCATCATTCAGAAATTTTCTTTTTAGTGATTCAATTCCTAAAGGCTCTTATATATGGAATGATCTTCTTAGTGCTAGAGATGTTGCTATCAGAAGGGGAAAATGGTATGTTGGGAGTGGAGAGGAAAATCTTTTTTGGTAGGATAATTGGTTGATTCAAGGGCCTCTCATTTCCATCCCTAAATTTGAGAGATGGGTCAACACCTACATCCAGAGAGTGGGGAGATTTGTTTCTGAGTATATGAATGACTAGGGTTAGAGGGATCTGACTATCATTTCTATGGACCTAGAACCCCTTATGAGTATTTTGATCTCGATGGATATAAATGAGGATTAGGATAGGATTTTCTAGGAGGATACTTTGGATGGATCCTATTCAATTGCCTTAGGTTACCATGCTATTATGAAGAAGGATATGAGGCCAGAATGGGCTAAAGCCTGATACCTTGGCCTTACCCAAAAAATCAATATTTTTTTTCTAGCTCTTACTCGAGAAAAGGATTCTAACTATTGACAACTTTTGCAAGAGGGCACATCCTATTCCTAATAGGTGCATCCTTTGTAAAAACTAGGAAGAATCGATGGACCATCTATTTATTCACTACTCATTTTCTAGTGAGCTCTTATCTTTGTTTAGTGAGGACTTTGGGATGAGGTGGTGTGCTCCTAGATCTGTTATTGATTTTTTAAGGCAGTGGGATAGTTCTTGGAAGGGAACTAGTCTCCATACTATAAGCAAATGGGATTTTCCTCATTTTGGTTGGGGTATTTGGATGTAAAACAATAATAGGATTTTTAGGAATAAACTCCTTACAGCTAGAATAGTTACTAAGAAAATTCAAAATTCTCTATTGGAAAACTATATGTTTATAAAAGGAACTAACCCTTTTGTAGGTGAAAATGTGAGAACCATTGATTCTCAAACTAAAAGAAAGGAGTGCTCCTAATCCTTACCTCTCGAAGGTTGGCACAAGGCTAACTTTGGTGGCACTGCTAAAGGCAACTTGGGAGAGATGGGTTGTGGTGGTGTGATAAGAAATAGTCAAGGGTATGGGATCACAGTGGTCACTTGCCCTCCAAGATTTCAAACAAACCATTATGTTGAGGCCAGTGCTACCCTCCATACTATGAAGTTGGCTAAAGATGTTGGGGTCAAATGTGGTTGGAGGAGGACTCTAACAACATAATAAAATGCCTAAGGGGTGATCACCATCCTTCATGGAGTATAAAGAATATTATTGAGGAAACAAAAAATAATTTTCTTTCCTTCAATAAGGTTTTTGTATCTCACGTGTACCATGAAGGTAATGTGGCTACTAAATGGATGGTGAATGAGGCAGTAAGGAGGGACACATCACATAGATGGACAAGTGGAGAGGTTTTTCCAGTGGACACAAAAAGTATTATGGATCTGGAAAGTACTAAGGGGAAATGGGTATCATTACAGGTAATTATGGTAGTTAATTAATGCAACTAATATATCATATAATATACTAAGAAACTAGCATGAACCAATCCAGAGGGTTCATTATTGGAGAATTTATTGGCACATTTTATGGGTGATCTTGGAGGTTTTTGGTAATTATTACTACTTTTTATTTTCTAAGGGCAAGGTCAAGTACAAGTTAGAGGACGAAAACTAGGTCTCAACTCAAGGCATTTAGAAATCTCAGAGGTGTTGCTATCCTATTTTTGATAGCATGGTTGGAGAGAGGAATAGAAGGGAGCTAGAGGGGGAATCTAAGAATTGGAAGAGGCATTCAAAAGTGTGGGAGAAACTGGAGGAAGAAGGCATTTTGACCTTCATTGAAAAGCTTCATGGCTAGGACCCAAAGATCACAAACCTAATGGTGAAGACTTGGAGGGAGGGGAAGGTAAATATTGAGGGGTTGTACTTTGAAATCAATGAAGAGGTGATCACTGAGGTGATTAATTCCCCAAACTAGGGCATTAAATTCTATAGGGACAAGAAGATCACTCTGAATGTGGTTAAGGATTTCACAAGGGATTTGAAGAAAATGAAGGAGCTTGTGAAAATGGGAGCCTATTATGAACCTATGTCTATTAAGAAGCTATGGAGATTCTTCCTAAGGGAAATTGTATCCTATATCATGCTTGATACTAGGTTTGATAGGATTCAAACCCACCATTTTGTTATCCTTAACCATTTCAGGTATGGAATCAAGATTTCCATACCTTACTATCTATTTTTCTCAACTAATAAGAGTATAATGGACTATAATAAGAAATTTTACTCTAACCCTACCTTCCATGAGGGTTTTTTACTCCTTTTATACAAAAATTTGAAAGCTCAAACTCATGGAAGGGTTGTCGCTCAAAAGGTGGTTTCTTCCAATGAAACTGAGAGTTCTTACCTCCCGTCAGACAAAAGATAGTGCAGGTATGCACTCAGAAGAAGAAGAGGAGGTGGAAAAAATCATAAAGGATATGGGGAAGAAGAATAAAAATAATCCAAGGAGAGGCTCAGAGAAAAGGATAAAATAGGAGGAGTCAGAGGAAGACTATAATGAGGAGGAGGAAGGGATTGACTCAGACAGGGAAGATAATGTGTGAGCGGTTGGTCCTAGCAAGGCTCAGGAAAGTAGGAAGGAGGCAATTTTGGTCAAAAGGAAAAGAAGGGGAGATAAGGAGATTGAGGATACTCAAGGAAAGGGGAAGGAGAGGTCCTTAGAGCTCTGGGAAGAAAGGAAGGAAGGAGAGGGTGCAGTTTAAAGTACAATTTCTCTAGACAAGAAGAGGAGAAAAACTATTTGGAGGAATTTCCATGTAGGTACTACTAAGATGGGGTTGGTTAGAGAACACATTGACCTAGAGGTGATCAAGGGAAGGGATGGGACTATTTAGCTAGAAGAGCTCATTGATCCTGGTCTAGTGATTCTTAGCGACAATGCAAGGGAGACAGGTACAAATTTCTTGAACAATGCTCGAAACAACCTCGTGGACAATTTTAGGTCCCTCAAATGGATATTTCATGAAATTGAGGGTTTAAAGTATAGGATGTAGGGTTAGGATAGCCTAGAAGGGGTGGGAGATAATGTTAATTATGGTAGTCTGGAAGCAAGGGTTTTAGAGATCAAGAAGAGGGTGGAAAGGATGGAAACTACACTTCACAGCTTGGCTAATCAAAGCCTTAATATTATAAACAGCCTAAATAATAATATCATTTAGCTTCATGGGATGATGGAGGAGAATAAAAAGGATAAGGAGGAAAAGAACATTGATGGGACTAGGGAGACTAAGGAGGAGGATTCCTTGTAGGAGGAGAGCCCGAGCAGAAAGAGCAAAATGGAAAAGAGAAAAAGGATTGAGTTGGCTTCTCAGGATGATAGTCACTCAAAGACCAACAAGGCAGAGGCTAAGGAAGAGATGGAGTTAACGAATAAGGAGCTTGCTAAAGATCTTGTTCCCTAATCAATTGTCTTGGTTTTTTTCACTTTCCTAGCTTTTGGCCTATTATTTTTTGATATCAACTATTAGCTGGGCCTAGCCTATTATTTTTTATGATGTTTTTTTGTTAGACCTAAACTGCTTAGTTTTTATTTTGTGTTGTTAACTGGTGGGTTTCAGGAACCCCTATAAAAAAAAATTGTTTTACTTAATATAAAGCATATATGATAGAAAGAGCACAACTTGAGGTGCATTCTTTCTCGAGGTAGATTGGTAGGATGGGCCAGCAAGAAGAAAAACTATATATCTCAATCAATGATAGAGGTTGAGTATGTTGCTACAATAGTGAATTACACTTAGATTGTTTGGATCAAACAACTCTTTGAAGGAATTTAGGGAAAATCTAGAAGAACTGATAACCATAAGATGTGACAATATAATTGCAATCAACATATCAAAGAACCTAGTTGTGCACTCAAAGACAAAGCACATCTCTATCAAGTATCACTTTCTTAGAGAGAAAGTGTAGGAGAGATAAGGTAGGAAAATATTCCAACTAAAGAACAATTAGATAATATCTTCACTAAACCTCTTTAAAAATATACCTTTAAGTATCTTAGGGGAAGGTTAGGGGTTACACCAATATCATGCCTAAAGTAGAGCAAAGTGAGTAGGCATAATTCTATGATTCTCAAAGCTTATTAAAAAATTGAATTGATGATGAAGAGGGACTACTTCACGAGGGGGAGCAATCACATAGATAAAAAGTTGTAACTATGCACCTTTGGCATTGTTGTGAAAGGGGGAGAAGTGAAAGGGGAGACAATTCACAAAGAAGAGGAGTAGTACATCTACACATAACATAGAAATCAAAGATGATAGGAATATTGAATGAGAAAAATAAAAAAGTAATGGAAGACCAAAGGACACAACTATCTCAAGGGGAGACGTTCAAGAAAATAGAGGAAAGAAAGGTAACAACAGTGTTTTAATTTTTCAGTTTTCAATAGTCAAACATTTATATTTTGATAATTAATAATATTGTGCTAAGCCACAACATAGCACTAAAATTGTAAAAGGTTGATATCAATGCCAATAGTGGAGATTGTTGGCATAATTGACTAAAAGGAGTCATGTATGAGATCGGTGGAGCTTATCAATGAAACAAGTAAGAGTATGTGTTGTCTTTGATGTCAATATAGGATCGAAGTACATACCCATATATGAAAGGGAAGTGATGAAATGAGGAAAGAACATGAGTTCATCCTAGTCAAAGGCAAAGAAGACTGGACAAAGCTACAAGAGAGTGGTAAAAAGAAGTGATATTTGAAATTTTTATTTAACAAATTTATCTTTTCAAAAAATCCTTCAAAATAAATCACGAATGCCCAAATTAAGAAGACCAATATCTATGACTAACAGTTGGGATGCTTTACAATTGAAATACATAAATGCCCTTTGAATTTTGGTATGAAGATAAAACTCCCTTCTTTAGAGAAATATGAATTTTGGGAATGCTTTTAACTAGAAAGCAATAAAGGCTTATAAACATCGATTTGTAAATACAAAATAGCTAAGAAAAGAAAAATAATCAACTAGGAATAGAAAACAAATGACACAAAGTCCATTCATTTAGCCTTTACAAAATAGGGAAAATGGGAAAGAGATATGCATATTCCTTCTTTATAAGAAGGTGAAGGATCAAAGCCCAAAGGCCAAGTAATTAAACACATTCATAAAGAAAGGGTACAAAAATACATTTAGATAAAACTGAATACAATACAAAGATCCTAGTGAGTGGAAAGATAAACACTCAAACTCATAGATTTGATATGCAATTATCTTTCATACCTCCCTTCTCTAATGTGCAAAAGATTACACATTATTGAAAAATTAAATATCTCCCTTCCTCTTACACTGTAAAATAAAAAACCTATCCCCTCCCTTTATAGTACAAAGTCTCTTTTAGAAAGAAAATTGGAACCTCCCCTTTGTAGCAAACAGGCTTCAACCTAGAAGTCAAACCTTGTCTTTGTCTTTCTATTTCTTATTCATCTTCTTACTTTCTAGTAATCTTTGTTAGTTATCATAACTGATTCTTTGAAAACTATTTTCTATTTCAATTTTACCTAATTCCCTTTTACATGTTACTTCTCTAGAATATGGAATTCTTGTCTTATGACAATTTATGACTTACCAAAATCATTTGGTGATGGAACTTTATCATGATTCCACATTAAAGCATTAGATATGTTTGAGTTTAAATTTGACAAGTCTCAACCTTCACTTGATTACACCTATATTTATCTCTATTTGGACATATTGGATATGCATATTGATCTTCAAATGATGGCTAGTGAGATCTTCATCGTGTTTGATCTAATTTTTCCCACTATTGAGATTCATCATACTCAAATCATTATTTGCATTGCCAAAAATTGATGTAGCTGAAATAAGATGTATATTGCATACACAAAAGATTTACTTCATTGGTATTTTATCTGCAATTACAAGCTTCAAATGGATTTTTTTTACGCTCTCCTTTCTTCTCCAATGTCCATCTACAATCGACTTTGATATATATTTCCACAAGCCATGGCCATATTGACATTGAGTCAAAAGGTATACATAGGAACCACACATTTTTTGTAAATATTAAGATATTTCCCTTAATAGTGTCACTGATGACCAAAACACTATATAAGGATCCTACCTTTGGAGTGGTATCATGCCTTCTTGTATTCGCATGGGACCATCATTTGCAATACTTATTGGGGAAAATAATAGTTTGAAGATTTTTTTTATGTCCTTCAATTGCCAAGGCCTCTTAATCCATTATTCCACTCATTTTTATACCCTTGAATTCATGCAAAATGAACTTTCCAATGAGAAGAAGCATAGAGGAAGTTGAAGATTTGCAACTATGAACCCTTGAACTAATATGCCTTATACTAGCAATATCTGACATAGAACTGAGAGGATTGTGTTACCAATTTATCTGGATATGAGAATTCAAACTCAAATCTTGATTGTATATTTGGAATATGAGCCCATCTATTGTGTCCTTTAATTTTGCACTTTAAATATGAGAAAAGTGAATTCCTTTCAAACTTGGAGCACATTATAATATAATCTCCACTTCTAACTTTGAATTTGAAAACTATAATCTCGATTGGATCATCAACCACTTACAACCTTCAATATGTACTCCATATGTTGAAATTTGAATATGGATTCTATTACATCCTTTGAACCAATCTAGACTATGTTGAACTAGTTTGGAGTGAAGTAAACCAGCTTAAATCTGGGAAGACCTTATTAAGCCATTTTAAAACCAAGTTTGAAATGTACCTTTCTAATTGGTAAACATACCTTAAAGATTTTGTCTTGTGTATTGTTGAGATTATTGAATCATTACACTTCCTGAACCAAACTTTTTAAGCCTCGGAACTAACCTAGAAGATTTATCATGAACTAAATGAACCATTAGGAACTAATATGAACTAGTATGATCTTCAAACTCTAAACTTTCAAACCTTTATAGTAAACTTCATGTACATGTGAATCTCTTTGATGTAGATGAACTACATCATACCCATTAAACCACTAAATTTAGCCTTCAAACTTGAACTCTAGATCACTAAACCTTTGCATTAAACTAATGAACTTGTTTGTACCATTTAAAACATCTTGAACCAATTGAACTCTTTGAACCTACATGATCACATGAACTGCTTCAAACCAAATGATCCATTTCAAGCCTGGTTCAATAAGGTTCAAGGCTATATGCACATTAAAGACAAAATGTCAATTTGAGCAGGAATTGGCACAAAGGAGGTCCAACTTATAAAAATTTAATTGGGTCCATAGGGATACTAATAACAATCTATGAAGATAATTTGGGCTAAGTATAAGTTTGCAGGAAGAAAGGAGCCAAGATAAGCCTGCATGAAAACATAGTAAGAAGACCAAAAAATAACACAAACAAGTTAAAAGGAAATTCTTCATGACAAGTGAACAAAATAGGATTCCCATGACTAGATACATCACTGAGTTGGTAAGGATGATCTAGCACCTTGAAGTATGGTAGAGGAGTCTTCATATCAAGTTCTATAAAGAAGATAGGTGAAAAGAATTCAAATTCAAGATCCTCCCATCGAAGCAAGGAAGGGTTCATATAAAACCCATTACTATCTATTAATGGAAAGTACACCTAATACATGCTACTTGTAAATATGACACATGCCAAAGAAAGGAGAACTCATCTAGATAGAGACAATTGAATTTAAAATTTTAATTCATAAATTAGGGTTTCATAATGAGAAGAAGAATATGTATTAGTCATTCATGTTGAATGAAAAACTATTGCTTGCACATTGGAAAGTTAGAATACCATCAATCTTGCAATCACCAGAAGAAGAAAGGAGAAATAGAAAGGTAAGGAAAGAGGATGCAATTTAAGTGTGTTTATTTGAGTCAATGAACCATACCACACAAAGAGAGTATGAGTGCTAAAGGTATGGTGAGCCAAGCAAATAAATGGCCATTATTGATATGCAAAGGTGAGGAAGTGCTAAGAAAGTTGTATAACTTTTGGTGAGCACACCAGTGATCTATATCAAGCTAAGACACATAGCTACTTCTCATATCAAGCATTATGTTATTTGTTGACATGAAATTTTGCACCCTTGCCTAAAGTTTTGACCTAAAGGAAACCTCGTGTAACATTGAAACAATCTCAAAAGTGTGGGACTTTTCAATTAGAAATTGAATCTCTGGAGAAGGTTGACTTCCTTACTATCAGGGTGCACCTAACAACTTCTTGAGGAGAAAAGGGAGAAGGAGATGCATGAAAATCAAACTACCTATCCTAAACTAGAGGGGGTGATACACCAAATAGTATTTAAATCTACTTCCTTCTAATAACTACACTAAAATCCAATAGACTTCATAAGATATACCACTATCTACATTCATTCAATCTTAACACTATAAACAAGCCAAAAAATAACATAATGATGCAAGGAATTCAATAGATTGACTTAACAAATTAGCTAGTTGATATGAACATAATCATATGGTATTGCAATTTCTAAAATACATCTAGGAAAATGAGGCATAACAGATCGAACAAACTTAACTGGTTGAAAATGGATACAACAACAGTGATTTCTATTGAATAAGAGGATGGAACATTTATAGAGAGTATCTGCAGAAGACCAAAAAAGAGAGATCCTTTGAATAACAACAAAACTTTCCTTTATAGGGTGTAGGCATTGTATATGAGCAATGTTAGTATGCTAATAGAAACCAAATTTAAATAAAGCTTCTACAAACTAAACAAAATTCATAAACTTCAAGATAGACTAAGATGAGCTCTCAATTGAGAATATGAGCCATTAATGGGCTCTCTTAATGAGAAGCTCTCTTGTTGAGTAGCTTTGTCTAAATAAATAGGATGTATGCTCAAGCTTTATGCTTCAAAAAGGGCTTCAAATGGAGTTGGAATTTGGGTGTGAGTGTATGGTTTTGATATAAAATGGCTTCTCAAAATGGCATTATGACTTTACTTCATGGATTGTGTTAAAATGGATTGGGAGAGGATTCCTTAAATAGGCAAAGGGCTTGAGGGATCAAGGGCTAGGATGCAAGGATGGGAAAAAGCTTATGGAAGGCTCAGATTGCATGAGAGGAGAGCACATGGATTGTGCTTCCTTACAGCCAATCAGGGAGTGATACATGTCACAGGGTGAGAGGATGGAGGAAAGGGGAAGGATGAGTCAACAAAGGAGGCTCAAGGGATAAAATCTTCATAAAGACCCTCATAATGGCTTGTAAGAGCAATGAAAGGGCTTTGGAAGAGTCATTTATGGCCTAGTGGGCTTCATAAAGTTTTATGGTTGGGATATTTTGAAGGAGATGAGAGGAATTTTGACTTGGGCTTGATTAGGAAGGTTTTAAGCTTTCTTAGGATTGTGCAAATGATTAGAGGATGGATTAGGATGGTTTAGGATTAGCTTAGGGATAGGCAAGTGGATGGCATTTAATGAGGGTGGGTGAAAGAGGAGATATTTGTTAACTTTGGCTTGCATTAGTAAGTCTTAACCCATGTTTAGAGAATGTGACAAGGTTAGGAGGGGATTAGGATTAGGTTTAAAGACATCTTCTAGAAGAGTCTAGACTTTGGATGAGGATAAAGACTTTCTAGAATAGTCTAGAACTTCCTAGGATGAGGATGAAGACTTTCTAGAAGAGTCTAGAACTTCTTAGGATGAGGATAAATTAGATTTTTAGGAAATAAATAAATTTTTATTTATTTCAAGGGTTTGGGTTGAGGAGATATTTATTAAAAAAAATTTAATAAACATGAGGATTAATATTTAATCTTAATTAAATATTTTGAGTTAGGATTATGGGTAGGAAATGATGGGATTAGCCTTTAATCAAAATTAAAGAAGGATTAGAAGATTTTGGAAGAGGTTAGTGGTCTTAAGGAAATTGGCCAAGTTTTGGTCCAAAAAAAAAAAAATTATTCATTTTGGATTTTTTGGTCAATTTATTAATTAAATAATTAATAAATAAGGAAATAATGTTTAAATAAGATTTAAACATTTTTGGGAGGGATTCCTTAATTAAATATTTTTAATTAAGATAAAGGGATTTAATGGCATAAAAATAAATAAATTAATTAAATAATTAATTAATTAATAAATGATGATGTCATCAGGAATTTTTCAAAAAATAAAAATACTTTATTTTCTAAAGGTTTTTAGGTGTCTACATTTTGCCCCTCTTTCATGTGATGCCGCAAGTGGCATGGCATCAAAGATAAGAAAATAAGATGCCCAAGGCTAGAGCAAAAGAGGAGAGAATGGACTGCAGGATGCCCCCTCAAGAAGGTGGCAGGGAGAGAAAATGAGGCTCGACGACTTTTTGAAAAATACAAGAATTCGAGATAAGCAAGTAGACTCAGATTGGCAAAGAGAAGGGGTTGAATTAGCTCAAACTCTCACTATGGGAGAATGATAAAGGAGAATCAAATGTACAAGAGGAAGCAAGCTTAAGACTTTAGGGAAGGTGGAGGATGAAGGAGCAGAGCACTATAAAAAGGAATCCAGGATAGGGAGATGGATGAGGGGATTATAAAGCTAATGCAACAGGATTTCAAAGAGTCAGATTGGCAGAAGATGGGTTTCGGAGATCCCTAGGACTGGGATTGTGGATTTTGAAAGATGAGGCTTGGTGGATTGATTTGGATTGGTGGATCCCTAAGACTAGGATTGTGGATCCCTAAAGCTAACGGTGAGGAGTGATTCAAAGAGATACTGATGCATAAGCTGGGGTAGGAGAGATAGATACTGGATATGGATGGGGGATAATGGAGATGAAGGGAAACCATTGAAGCTTTTTTGAGCAGGGGGATACTTCAAAGAGAAGTACCACCATGTAGTTGAGCACTAGATTTGCTATAGGACCATTGGTTAATTGCCAAGGTTACCAAGAACATCAAGGCTGTGTCACCAACCATCCAAAGGACTGGCAAACTGACTCAAAACAAACACACAAGGATTGCCCCAGCATCACACATGAAACCCGGAGGAAACAGTGTGGAACCGACACTGGGTAACCCACAAGCAAAAAAGAAACAAATGAAAGACTTGATCAAAACTGTACACTCAGAGTGTCCCATTCATAGCATACCATGATATGGAAGATCGTGGCAACCTTGAGGAGGGAACAAAAAGATTGCTTGGAAAAGATACTTCAAGATGCAAAAGGGAAGATTCCAAATCAAAAGAAAGTGAAAATCCAAAAGAGAACCGTTTGCCAACGAGATGGGTAGGACGAGGTACTAACAGACCAAGATCAAACATGAGGAAAGTGATATCCTACAAGGATCTATCGGAGAGCACCTAAGCCGATGGATCTAGGTGAGTGATGCATCTGGCAAGCTAAACTAAGAAGGATAACACTTTGGTGACAGGAGATCTAGCTAAAGGATGCATTGGAATAGCTAACCAAGATGCGCAATGTGTGCAAGATGCTGATCAAGGATGAACTAACACAAAAGCTGGATGGATTCAATGGTACTAAGCTAAAGAGGATGTACAAGCTGACGGACCAAGATATTTACAAGCTAAAGCTGACCAAGATAGTTACAAGCAGGCAAAAGCTTTGGATGATAGGATAGCGGGATGGTTCAATGTTGTGCAAGATGTGAAAGCTAAGGGTGGGCTGATAGCGAAAGATATGGATTTGGCAGGATGCATCCAATGATGATGAGAGATTTTGTGACCAAGGATAGCTAGAGGAGCAGGATGAGATGGCTGGATAGGATGGTAGATAGCTAGGATTATGATGGATATAAAGAGATGACATTGGGTTTGCATGAGGATAGCCTAGAGCTAGATACCAATGACAAGGGAGGATGGACAAGACAAGATCTCCAAGGAATATAGTGCCCCCAATCAGAAGATAACATGCAGAAGGAGGTCTTATGATGGATGTGATAGGATTGAAGCTAGGATGGAAAAAGCTGAAGGGGCTAGGGAGATGGATGATAGCTGGGATGGTTGGCTGAAGTTGTAGGAGATAAGTGGATGGTGTGAGATGGAAGATGGAGGGTGGAGGATAGGTGGATAGATTAGAAGATGGAGTTGGATGTCAAGAGATGACCAAAAGCATGAGGGTGATAGGCTAAGCTGGGGATGGCAGGATTATGTATGACGCTTATTTGCCAAGTTTTCATCATGGTACTTGTCCAAGGTGCTTGAATTGCCAAGTTTTCACCAGTGGACACTTTATTTTTCTTTATTATTTTTTTTGACTTTTTAACTTTTTGACTTTGGACTTAGCTGGAATGATTTTGGCTTTCTTCAGTTGTTTTTGGCTTTTTTGGGATTTTTCACTGGCTGTTGGAATGTTTAATTTTGTTGCTAGCTATTGGTACACCGGATGTGTGATTTATGCAATAGATTGGATTAGATGGGATTGATGGTAGGATATGGAGGGATGAAAAGGTTGGAAAGGAGCATGAGATGGGGATGCTTGCAAGAGCAACATTGGCACATGTTGGGATGGGTGTGAAAAGAGCATATGAGGGAGAGATGGTAGATGCAGGTGTGATGGAGGATTTGTGGAAGCGTGCTTGGGGATATAGGCACCCAAGATGGAGTTAGGAGATGGGGGAACATGAGTCACTAGATGGGGGATTAGCAATGGTGGATGCCATTATGCATTGGGTTTCAACTTTTTTCTTTGGGATCCACATGGTTTTGGTTTTTTTTTTCATAGGCGTTTGCATTATTTTTCATTCTTTGATTGGATTTTTCCTTTTTGGAGTATGTCTTTTAGAATAGACATATGATTGCCTAGGATGTGGATTTTTAGCTTTATGCATTTTGAAGTTGGCATTTACATTGTTGTGGTAAGCTTTGGGAAGATGGTTAGGAGAAGCTTTGTGAGATGGAGAGGATATGGGAGAGCATGTAGGGGGATGATGATGGATGATGTGCCTTGATATGTGCCTTTGTTGATCTTGCATAGGAATGGAGGGAATAAGATTTGAATGATGGCTGATAGGAGGATGGAGGATGGTAGATTTTGGGACATAGGGACCCAAAATGGATTTAGCGGATGAAGGGGGGATATGGTAGGTTGTTTTAGTTTGCAAAGATGGTGGAGGGGGGATGACATAAGATTTCTTGAAGGAGTGATAGTAGGCTGGCATGGGGGGTTTGGAGATAGGCTTGGTTTGGGGGTGTGGTGTACCAACACCTTTAGATGGTGAGTCTTTGGATACATATCCAAGACCATGAAATCCTAGATTTTTTTGTGCAATAATAGGCTTTCTGATTCCTTGCTCTTGTGGTCCTAAACCTTGACCTTGATAATGCCATCGATTAAGCATTTGAACTAGCTAAGGATACTTTTTGCTTGCAAAAAATGGTGGAAGTGCTTTATCAGATGTACTGCAATAGGGAGATACTATTCTTAATTCTTATGCTAAGAGGAGGCCACTATGGATGAATGTAAGTGAACCAAGAGGGTATATTATAGATAGTGAAATAGCTTGGATAGGTGGTAAGATGGAAGCATGGAGTGGAGGAGATGGTAGGATAGGATCTTGATTTAGCTGATGGGATGAAAAGATATCCTGCAGTAGAGGAGGTATGGCTTGAGGTTTTGGAGATGGAGGGGATAGTGACTGCACTATGGATGGAAGACATGGTATGATGATATCTTCGTTTATGCTTTGGGGTATGTCAACATGCTTTTGGGCAGGATCTTGATAGGATTGGTTTGGAGTGGATGGTGTGATAGGAGGTGAAGGGATGGACTCTTCAAAGGCAGTAGATGGATAGATGGGAGATTTAGTAGTGGAGATGGGTGATTAGAAGATGGGTGCATAAGGGTCATTATGGGAGATTTGGGAAATGCTTGGAGGTGATGTAGATAGGATTTGGAGGGTTTTGACAGATAGTGGGATTTTGATGCTTGCGGGAAGTGGAAGAATTTTAAGCAATTTGATGGATGGTATGGGGATGATAGCTATGGGAGATGGAGGTGATATTATAAATGGGGAAGCTTCATTACTGACTACTTCACATGGTTGGATTAGATGACATGGCTTATCAACTGCTAAAGGCGACTTTTCTTGTATTTCCTTTAGGAGATTCCTTGGAGACTCGTGTGTCAAAGGTGGAGGTAGATTGACAGGAATAGCTAGTGTGATGGGGGTGGAAGATTGGAAGCTTAGTTGATTGGGTGATGGAGGAGAAGCTGGGGTATCATATGGCATGACTAGATAGTTTGGAAGAATGCATGGATTTTGTGGGATGCTTGGGGGAATGTTTCTAAGGCTTTAAATATACCCGTCATAGTCTACAAGATTTTCATCATCGTTGGAATAGGAGGTGGCAGGAGCAAGGACAATACAATTGAACACATCATGATAGGTTAGGGATTTCATGTTTTGATGATGAATCAGATGGGGATGGGGTCTTGCATATGGATGAACACAGAAGCTCATGATTGGATTTGGATTAAGCGTAGATTTTGGATTGGTTGATGAAGGATTTCCTAGGGAGAGTCAAAGCTATATGACAAACCTAAGGAGGATTGGCTAGAGATTTTTGGCTTTCCTGTGGATGGAAGACTTCAAGGGCATGCTGTCAAAAAGTGAGATTTTTGCTTTCTTATGCACTGGATTGGTGGAGATTGTGTCAACTTAAGGATAGACTAATGATCCTATGGGCATGACACGAGATTGACCACTTGTGGATCCCAACCTTTAGCTCAAGGTGATGAGGGATAACAAGTGACAAAGCTAGATTACCCTAGACAAAGCTCTATCAAAGGGATAAGCTTGGTGAGGCTGGTGGATTGGTCGGATTGATTGGATAGAAAATTCTAGCAGAATGAAAACAACTCTCTAAAGGCTTGGGTGTGATTTTGGATTGGGTTGCTAGCTGGCTGGGGGGGGATGATTTGGAGAGACTTTAGATTTGGGATTGTTCTAAAGCAAGGAACTAGATAGATTTGGTTGCAACAGGGGAGCTTGGATGATTTTCTGATGAGGCAGTGACTACGCTAAGTATGCCTTGAGCTGGGAGATTTTTGCTTTTTTGGGATTTTGACCAAAGTTGGCAAACATTCATTCAAAAGCTATGAACAAACAAGCAGACAAAATTTTGGAGCAAGCACGTCAAACACACCAACATCCTAGGAAGCTTTCTACAAGGATGAAATTTGTTATAGCTAGGGAGTCCTCGATATACACAAGGTACGTGAGGCCCAAATTTGTAGATGAAACCAAAAAGATGTCACGCAGCCGAGAGGAACTGTAACCCACTTCTCCTCTTTCACTTCTCAAGGGTATAAAGTTCCTTGAGGCTTAGCCCAAGTGACAAAATCTTGATTCCAAGAGAGGTGTCTTTGGATTCACCTCCCAATTTTTATACTCCGCCAGAATGTTGGAGTTGAGGTCGTCCCAAGGGGTGATGAAATCCCCAAGCAGGCCTCCTAAAAAGTGTAAAACAAGACCACGTACATGATCTTGGGCTTTAAAAGACATGCATTTATTCCAATTGATGATTTAGATTTTGTAAGCTATGATTGAAGACACTTGTGATTATGGCATACAATGTTCATTCCAATTTGATAGCATCGTCAGCATAATGAAAGTTGAGAGATCATCAACATAAGAAATGCAAGAGTCATTGAAACTGCGTCCAAACCATGCAATGTTCATTGATTGTTAGGCATTCAAGATTGAGTGTGAGTTTTTTTTAAGCCCAAAACAAAGATGTGTGAAACTTGATTGCCAAGCGCGCACCCAAAGGCCCTCCACGTCAAGATTTGTCCATTTTTTATGCCCAAATGAAGTGTGAGCGAGATTAATACACATTCAAAGAATTTTCTAACTTAGAAAAACCACTAAAGACCCAAGTGAGTGGAGTTTGATCTTTTTGGAGCACTTAACACCCTCTTAGGTAGACCCATCCCCATAGATGGCGCTGAGATTGCAACCAATGGTTAAATTGATGGGTGATTAAAGAGGGTGAGTCCAACTACAAACTTACTCAAAGTGTCTTTATTAGTTTTTATAACTTAGAAGATTTCAAAAATGTGGATTCTTTTTATGCCCCAAAAGATGATTATTTGATCTATGGCATTCAAGATTGGATTTGTTGTTTTAATCATGCGTTCATAAAATAAATAAATAAAACTTGATTTTAATCCATGGCGCTCAAGAGTGATTTTAGCAACATGCATTCAAAGACAAGTGATTAAACATTCAAGTTTTTTCCTTTGAGCATTCAAGATTGAGATTTTGTGTGTTGTTTTAAGAACTGTGAAGTGCCTTGTTTTAACCTTAGATCATTCAAGATTGTTTTGGACTCAAAAGTGAAAATGACTCTTTGGACTTTGGTTTTCATTCAAGATTTTGTGTTCTAGTTTTCATATTTAAGCCCAAAAATGATATTCCTAGATTGTTTTGATGCATGAAAAACCTAAGAAACATTCAAGATTTTGCAACAAGACATTTGTTTGGAACAAATAACAAAGCTTTTAGGACAATTTTTGGCAACCATTTAGGACTCTTAATTTTCATGAGATTTTTAAAAGAACTTTAAAATATTTGCAAATGAGGTTCATTTTATCCTTGATTGATGCTTTGAGTTTGATTTAGATTTTAGTGTGCACTTAGTGTTCATTTTGAACCTTTTGAAATGGAAACTTGAAGTTCTTTTTAAATTCCCAAAAATGAAGTGTTCCTAACTTTGCATGAATGAATCTAAAACCTTGATGTTGCAAGGATGAAAATGATTGGATTGGTTTAGTTTCACTTGTTAAAAGATTTTTTCTTTTTTGCAAATTTTTAATTTTTTAATGGATTTAAGTATGATTTGGGGGTTCATTTTAAGCACTAAAAAGAAGTGTGTATGATTTTGCTTCCTTAAAAAAAAGGCCAAGATCTCCCACAAGAAGAAGAAGAAGAAGTAGATGGAATAAGAAGAATATAGACAAGAAGAGGAAGAAGAATTCCAAGTGCTTTGTCCACCTATAAGCTTGAAAAATCTGCAAATACTATGAGATAGACTATGAGTTCCTTTGTCTTTTTCATGCTCATGTGGACCTACAAAACCAATTTATACAATCCTACCAATCACAAAAACAAGAAAAATTAGCCAAAATTAGCAAATGACATACAAAACTTGACTAAAAAAGCTAATGAAGATGACCCATGCGGGGTCCCATCGGGTGTGTCAAAATGTATATGAGCAATGTTAGTATGCTAATAGAAACCAAATTTAAATAAAGCTTCTACAAACTAAATAAAATTCATAAACTTCAAGATAGAATAAGATGAGCTCTCAATTGAGAATATGAGCCATTAATGGGCTCTCTCAATGAGAAGCTCTCTTGTTGAGTAGCTTTGTCTAAATAGATAGGATGTATGCTCAAGCTTTATGCTTCAAAAAGGGCTTCAAATGGAGTTGGAATTTGGGTGTGAGTGTATGGTTTTGATGTAAAATGGCTTCTCAAAATGGCATTATGACTTTACTTCATGGATTGTGTTAAAATGGCTTGGGAGAGGATTCCTTAAATAGGCAAAGGGCTTGAGGGATCAAGGGCTAGGATGCAAGGATGGCAAAAAGCTTATGGAAGGCTCAGATTGCATGAGAGGAGAGCACATGGATTGTGCTTCCTTACAGCCAGTCAGGGAGTGACACATGTCATAGGGTGAGAGGATGGAGGAAATGGGAAGGATGAGTCAACAAAGGAGGCTCAAGGGATAAAATCTTCATAAACACCCTCATAATGGCTTGTAAGAGCAATGAAAGGGCTTTGGAAGAGTCATTTATGGCCTAGTGGGCTTCATAAAGTTTTATGGTTGGGATATTTTGAAGGAGATGAGAGGAATTTCGACTTGGGGTTGATTAGGAAGGTTTTAAGCTTGCTTAGGATTGTGCAAATAATTAGAGGATGGATTAGGATGGTTTAGGATTAGCTTAGGGATAGGCAAGTGGATGGCATTTAATGAGGGTGGGTGAAGGAGGAGATATTTTTTAACTTTGGCTTGCGTTAGTAAGTCTTAACCCATGTTTAGAGAATGTGACAAGGTTAGGAGCGGATTAGGATTAGGTTTAAAGACATCTTCTAGACGAATCTAGACTTTGGATGAGGATAAAGACTTTCTAGAATAGTCTAGAACTTCCTAGGATGAGGATGAAGACTTTCTAGAAGAGTCTAGAACTTCTTAGGATGAGGATAAATTAGATTTTTAGGAAATAAATAAAGTTTTATTTATTTCAAGGGTTTGGGTTGAGGAGATATTTATTAAAACTTTTTTAATAAACATGAGGATTAATATTTAATCTTAATTAAATATTTTGAGTTGGGATTAGGGGTAGGAAATGATGAGATTTTTAATCAAAATTAAAGAAGGATTAGAATATTTTGGAAGAGGTTAGTGGTCTTAAGGAAATTGGCCAAGTTTTGGGCAAAAAATAAATTTTTTATTTATTTTGGGTTTTTTGGTCAATTTATTAATTAAATAATTAATAAATAAGGAAATAATGTTTAAATAAGATTTAAACATTTTTGGGAGGGATTCCTTAATTAAATATTTTTAATTAAGATAAAGGGATTTAATGGCATAAAAATAAATTAATTAATTAAATAATTAATTAATTAATAAATGATGATGTCATCAAAAATTTTTCAGAAAATAAAAATACTTTATTTTCTAAAGGTTTTTAGGTGTCTACATTTTTCCCCTCTTTGATGTGATACCGCAAGTGGCATGGCATCAAAGATAAGAAAATAAGATGCCCAAGGCTAGAGCAGAAGAGGAGAAAATGGATTGCAAGATGCCCCCTCAAGAAGTTGGTAGGGAGAGAAAATGAGGCTCGACGTCTTCTTGAAAAATACAAGAATTTGAGATAAGCAAGGAGACTCAGATTGGCAAAGAGAAGGGGTTGAATTAGCTCAAACTCTCACTATGGGAGAATGATAAAGGAGAATCAGATGTACAAGAGGAAGCAAGCTTAAGACTTTAGGGAAGGTGGAGGATGAAGGAGCAGAGCACTATAAAAAGGAATCCAGGATAGGGAGATGGATGAGGGGATTATAAAGCTGATGCAACAGGATTTCAAAGAGTCAGATTGGTGAAAAATGGGTTTCGGAGATCCCTAGGACTAGGATTGTGGATCTCGAAAGATGAGGCTTGGTGGATTGATTTGGATTGGTGGATCCCTAAGACTAGGATTGTGGATCCCTAAAGCTAAAGGTGAGGAGTTATTCAAAGAGATACTGATGCATAAGCTGGGGTAGGAGAGACAAATGTTGGATATGGATGGGGGATAATGGAGATGAAGGGAAACCATTGAAGCTTTTTTGAGCAGGGGGATACTTCAAAGAGAAGTACCACCATGTAGTTGAGCACTAGATTTTCTATAGGACTGTTGGTTAATTGCCAAGGTTACCAAGAACATCAAGGCCGTGTCACCAACCATCCAAAGGGCTAACAGACTAACTCAAAACAAACACACAAGGATTGCCCCAGCATCACACATGAAACCCGGAGGAAACAGTGTGGAACCGACACTGGGTAACCCACAAGCAAAAAAGAAACAAACGAAAGACTTGATCAAAACCGTACACTCAAAGTGCCCCATTCGTAGCATATCATGATATGGAAGATCGTGGCAACCTTTAGGAGGGAACAAAAAGATTGCTTGGAAAAGATACTTCAAGACCCAAAAGGGAAGATTCCAAATCAAAAGAAAGTGAAAATCCAAAAGAGAACCATTTGCCAACGAGATGGGTAGGACGAGTTACTAACAAACCAAGATCAGACATGAGGATTAGGGGAGAGAGAATTGCTTCTACCCTTTCTAGATCCATTGCTAACCCATCCCTTGATACAATGTGTCCTAGTAGCTTTCCTTGATTAGTGGCAAACACACACTTTTTAGGGTTTAGAGATACACCATACTCTCTGCATCTGATGAATACTTGCCTCAAATGATCAAAGTGAATTACTACTTATTTTGAGAAGACAGTTATATCATCAATATACACTAGTACAAAATTTTCTAGCATGCCCTTGAAGGCCATCTCCATTTCCTTTTGAAATGTAGCACCTGCATTATTTAGTCCAAATCACATTTTACAATAGGCATAGGTACCCCATTTGTTAGTGAAGGTTGTCTTACATTGTTCTAACTCTTGTACTAACACCTAATTATAACCTAAAAAACCATCTAAGAAGGAAAACCTCTCTGAGCCACTAACTTAGGACATAATCTATTCCATAGAAGGAAGAGGATGGTGATCCTTAAGAGAAACCTTATTAAGGTGTCTTAAATCCACACATAACCTAATTTTTCTATTCTTCTTTCTAATAGGAACAAGATTAGCTACCCACAAGGAGTGTTTAATAGGAAAAATGATATTAGCCTCTATGATCTTAGATAGTTATTTTCTCATTAATGGTTCAATCTTAGGGTTAACTGGCCTTTTCTTTTGCCTAACAAGCTTTGCATCATGGTTTAAGTCTATAGTATGTTGAAATAAGCCTAGGTCAAAACCCTTTAAGTCTTCATATGTCCAAGCAATAACATCACCAAATTCTTGACATAAATTAATGAAAACTTCTTGTTTCTTCTTACTGTATACCTTTCCCAAGTTAAGAGTCTTTCCATCAACAATGGTGATAGGTTTGTAGTCATCCCTCCTTGGAGCCAAGTTTTAACCTTTGATTCTTGCTTGATTGTTAGAGTTGAACAAGCCTTCCAAAGTGGCTAGACCTTTACGAAATTTATTGGAATTAAGATTCATAATTTGATCCCCATACTAACTTTTTAGCTTAGACTGATTTTTAGCAAAGAACTTTGCTTCATTTTTGTAGGAAATTAACAATTTGCAAGCTAGAATCAAATACTTTCCAATTTGTGCAATTATCGAGGACAATAGGTCTTACAACAAGTTTGATTTGTTGCTCCTTTATATCAGCAACATGTTCTAGTATATCATACTAAGCACCAATTGTTGCAAGCTTGTCAACATGTTTTTTTTAATTCCTAGGAACACTCTGAATGTTGAATTCTTGGAAGCCTTCAAGTAGGTCCCAAACTCTATGCTTATATGACTTGAGAAGGTTGTTCTTTGTGAAATTATAATTTTTGATTTGATTTATAGCTAACTCATTGTCTCCAAATAATTTCAAGAGCTTAATGCCTCTCCTTTGTGTAACTTGGAGACCTTGGATTAGGGCTTCATACTCTACCACATTATTAGTACAGCTGAATTGGAGTCTATATGAAAAGTAGTGTTTCTCCATATCAAAGGAAACAAGCATTACACTAGCACCTAAACCATTCTTGTTCCTTAAGCCATCAAAGAACATATTCCATAATCTGCTTATATCTTCTTTTTCTTTCATAAGGTTGGGAATAGGAGCACCCTCCTCAAATATACAATAAGTTTGAAGACCTGTCTCCTCAACTTCTTATATTGGATCAGCTTGAAAAACATTACATCATTCATCTAAAAGATAATCAGGGACCCCTGTCAATAGTGTAACATGTTCATGGGTTATGCATTCCTCATCTTCCTCTTCTTGGATTGTGTAGTTCATATTCATGGGGCTGGGAGTATAAGTTTCTATGTGATTAATGGCTAATGGCTCAGACTTTATGGAATCCTTCATTCCATATCTTGTCCTAAAGAACATGTAGGACCAGTCAAATGAAATATAACCACCAATTTGTGCAGTGAATTACCTAGATATGCAAATAAAAAAATATGGAGGAAGCTCAACAACTAATATATCTTGTGTGATAGTACTTCTAGGACATGCATGTAATGCCATCTTCATATTTTTAAAGACTCCTACTATTGTAACACAACTACCATCCAACTGAAGAACCCCTTTACCCATTGGCTCATACTAAATACCAAGACCATCAGCTACACACTTTGGCATAATTGAGTTGCTCGCTCCAAACTCTATCATGCAATTGTAAACTAACTTTTCTCCTATAATCAAAGAGAGATAAAAAGGAGAAGGTTTATTCTTCTTACCTGTTTCTTCTCCCCTTGGAGGTTGCACAAAGCTTGTTGCTCCCTCCATGGTGACTGGTCCATCCTACACTTTGGTAGTCTTTAATTCTTGTTGTAGCAATTCCAATTGAGGTGGCATTTCAAGAACATCCCACATAGGAACACTGATATTAGTCCTCTTCATTTGGTCTACAATGTTAAGAGGAGTGTATGATGTCTTAGCTGGAACCTTGGTTACTATAGGATCTAATGTATGAAAGGAAGTGGCATGTGGCTCTTTAGTCTTTTTGATGCTCTCATTTTTCAATAGAACAACAACATTTTGTTGTACATTTGCACATGTGGCATGTGGAATAGTCTTCAAATTTGTAGTCTGATTTGATGAAGAGGATGGATCTTCCTCTGCAACTCTACTTTTGCTTCTAGTGTTGTGAGCTATCCCATCATTACCACCATTATTTTACATGGCAGTAATCTTTAGGTTGGTAATTCATGAAGGTGTAGTCCCCCTGTAATTGGGATTGAAAACCAACAGTGGGTTGATTAGTATCATATTGATGCCCTATCATTTTATCTTGCATAGTCAATGCTTGATAAGCTTCCACTCTATGATAGATATGTTGCTTGTATTAAAAATTACAAACAAAACAATATTCTTGTTCTTGAGACAAATTATTTTGAGAAACCATAGTCCTTACTGGATTTGTATTTATATTTACAGGAGCAACATTTCCCATAAGTATATTTGGGTTGAAGGGGCCATAGCCTTGACCCTAATTTGGTGGTCTATTGAATAGATGACTCTTATAGTTGGTCTAAAAAAGTCGGCTACCTTGAGCTTGTTGTCTCTTTATAGTCACCAATTCATTGTTCATTTTTTGTATCACTACATTTGCATCCTAAAATCTTTTTTCTACATTAGAGTTATGATCCTTAATTTTATCCATATTTTGCATCTATCCTACATCATGACTTTAATTTCATCTATCCCATTTGAAGATGTAGAAGTTGAAGGGGAAACAACAAGAGACTGACATGTAGTTTTAGTTGGGATGAGAGCCACTACAAGATGTTGCATAGGCATGTTAGGAAATAGTGGCATTGGAGGCCTTTGATTTAACTTTCCTCCTTGAATCAAAGTGTCCTCTACCCTTATGGAAATTTCATAGGCAGAAGGTGTCCCCTCCCATAGTTTGTAGTGTGGTAGCAATGTCACTATTAAAGGCTCTAAGGTAATGCAAGAAAGCATTACTAGGAGTAGGCTTCACTGCAACAGGGATCCTATCCCAAGTTTTTTGGAAACTATAGTTGAAATATGTCATGAACTCATGAGGTGCCCTTTTGATTGTAGTTAGCTATTCTAAGAGTGATAAATGATCACTCTTATCTTTGAAGTGTTTGCATAATCTTTCTTCTAGCTCATCCTAGTTATTAATGGAATTATGTGGCAATCCTCTATACTATTGTAAGGCTTTTCCTTTTAGAGATGAAGTTAAAAGTCTGAAAACAATTTCATCTTCTGTAATACCATGTATATTACAAATGTTTGAGATTTCTTGAATGTGTTCTATTGGGGAGATAGAAGTTTCACTAGTAAAATCTAGTAGACTTTTAAGAGCAGCTACTAGGATATCATGTCTTTGGGCTAGAATGAGATGACTCCCACCATTAAAGGTTGAAAAAACCTGATTTCTAGGGAAGGCCATGTGGAATAATGATCTATTCAAAAAGATGGTACCCTAGGTTGTAGTCTATCAACAAGAGGAGTAGAAAGAGAACTAACAGGTGTATGTGATATTTCTAAACTTCTAATTGGTGATAGAGAGAGCCTATTTCTTTTTCTTCTAGGATTTGAAAATGAAATTTTAGTGTATTGAAAAGTACCTCTAGATGATGCCCTTGTGTGAGCCGTGGGCATGAATTGCAACAATTCTAGTCTAGAAACCAATATGTAGAGATGGAGTCGCCAAGTACTTGAATGAGAGCCTCCTAAAGGCTAAAATGCTAAGAGTAGCACTATCTCCTCAGAATTTAATTTGAAGTTCTTTTCTTTGACACTAGTAAACTAGTAGGCTTAAGAAATGCTTCAATATCCTATCCCACCGAGCATGCCAAAATCTGTTGACACAAAATTTTCCACCCCTACCTAAATTTTTGACCTAAAGGTAACCTTGTGTAATATGGAAACAATCTCAAAAGTGTGGGACTTTTCAATTAGAGATTGAATCTCTGGAGAAGGCCGACTTCCTTACTATCAAGGTGCACCTAACTACTTCTTGAGGAGAAAGGGAGAAGGAGATGTGTTTGAAAATTAAACTACCAATCCTAAACTAGAGGGGGTGATACACAAAATAGTATTTCAATCTACTTCCTTCCAATAAATTCACTAAAATCCAATAGACTTCACAAGATATACCACTATATGCATTCATTCAATCTTAACACCATAGACAAGCCAAAAAATAACACGATCATGAAAGGAATTCAACAGATTCACTTAACAAATTAGTTAGTTGATATAAACATAATCATATGGTATTGCAATTGTTGAAATACATCTAGGAAAATGAGGCATAATAGATTGTACAAACTTAATTAGTTGAAATCAGATACAACAACATTAATTTCTATTGAATAAGAGGCAAGAACATGTATAGAGAGCATCTATAGAAGACCAGAAAAGAGAGATCCTTTGAACAACAAAAAAACTTTCCTTTATAGGGTGTGGGCATAACCTAGATACAACATTAAGTTAGAACCCACACATCCATGAGATTGGATTAAAAATGAGAGAAATAACTCAAAAGTAGAAGAAATCTGATCGTGAAGTGCAACTGCCCACAAGAAATGACAGAAAGAACAAGGAAAGGAGTGCACTCAGCCACAAGAGATCAAATCAACACATAATCGATCATGATATGCAATTAAGAAGTATGGAGTGCAATGGTGGTGAAGACATCAAAAAATGGTTGTAGATAATAAATTAGTTATCCTTAATCTTTCCAACTGCTACATGGATTACATTTACATCATGCTAGATTAGCTACATCAACAAGTCAATTGAATTCAATTGTCCCTTCTACAACATGGCATCATGTCCTTGAAAAAAATTTCCACCTTTCCCAATAGTCTAACTATCTTGTTGACCTAAGCTTACATTTTTTTGTAGCTTTGCAACTTATTATTTTTATTAACTGTCTAGCTCTGTGAAACTATGAATGTCCTATAATTAGCCTTCTCGCACCCTCACTGCAGCTTGAGCTTAGTAACCCTTTAACCATGTGATGATGTGAAGTCATTCATTTTGATCTTGTCTCCCCTTCACAAACTTGATCTTGGGTTGACATAAAATGCATGTGACACTATGACTGTCATGAACTTAACTATCAACATAGATATTCACACTGTCGTGACTTAAAAACTTGACTGCAGCTCAGACATCTACGATTGTACAAAAACCATTATACTAACCATCTGACATCCTTGCAACTATCATGGATCTAACATTTCTTGTCCTTGCAACGATGGGCTGAAGGCGATCTCTGTTTCACAACCTGTATCCTTGGTCAAGCTTAACTACAAGTGATGTTATGACAACCATCAAATTGACTATCATCGCACCATCGTGACCACCCATGGTTTCTTTCCCCTAATTGTTGTGGCTCTATGATGACCATTAGACTAATTTATATCCCACCATCATGAATTAAGTTCTTAACTTAGCAGTACACTCTGTGATGGTATGAACAAAGCTTGTCTAGGTTTGTAGCCTTCTTGTCACTTGAAATGTTAACCCATCTTCTAACCTTGCGAATGAGTGAACAAGTACATCGTTGCATTGTCCTAACCCTAGGTTACCCTTGACCACCTACAAAGATGTGAAAGCGCATAGATTTGAACTGCTATGGTTAACCTTTCCAACATCACAACTTGAATCTGCTTAAACCTAGAGCTACCTATGATCATGTGGTGCATAGTTAATGGAAACATTGAAACTAGGATCTAAGTGTTAGCCTTCTAAGCTACGAAGTCATGCTGACAGTGATATTGACTCTATTGCACCTTCATGACCTTTATGATGGTTAAGCCTTAAACCAAAGTGACAAAGAAAAAGAAGTTAATTGCATCATGACAACTCAAAATCTTTCATTTGATGTGAAGGGATAAAAGATTTAGGGATATAAAAGAAATAATATTTTTTCATATCCCTATTAGGCTTGCATGGCAATTAATGAATAAGTCAAAGAACGTAGACAAGGCCATCACCCTAGATATTCATGAGATTGACAACATTGGGATTTTAGAAGGGGGAGGGGGGGGGGGGCTAAAATGGTAAACATTACTCTCATAATTATAATAACAAATCTTATTGAGGGTGGACTTTGACAAGTCCTTTGTACTAAATCCCATAACAGGGTGACACATTCATTTATGTCTTCAATACTTTTAAAATAGGTTACTTGAAATAGGGTAAAGACTATAATTAGTCTTCTCCAAATCCCTTAATTGGGTGGCACTTGATAGTGTCTTTGTAATCTTTTAACATGGATAAGCTCTTGATCGGGCACACTCTTGAAGCATGAAATCTTAGGGAGCATCACCTCAAAACAATGGTTTTTACCCTAGTTAGGTTTCGACAAGATAAATCTTTGTTATGTGCTTCCACCTTTTGTGTTGAATGTGCTATTGCTTATTTTCTAACTAATTGAGTGAGTGGCATACATATCAGTAGACAAGTTAAGTGTCAAAATTTGAAGTTACCAACAATATATTGATTTACCCCTTAGCATGTACTCACTAGTTAGTGGACTAACATATAGGTCAACCAAGTCAACCAATACCATTATAGGTAAGGCAGGTCAACCTGTACTCTTGGAATTTTATTTATGGGCCTTGATTTTGATTCAATTTTCAAAGGGTTTCTCGCTTGCTATAGTCAGATCCTATAGGGCTAATCTCAAAAATTGACTATAAAAAGACATCATTGACCTGATTTGGCATAAATGGAAGCAATGTACATAAACACATGGGCATCCCAATCTGACATAGATCAATTTCAAGGTAGAATCAAAGGGATTGATCTCATTCACTCATTACCAAAGAAAGTTTTCTTTCACATTCTTCAATTCAAACATTCAAGTAATTCATAAACAACCATGGAGATGCGAGGGGATCATGAAGATGGGTAGAGTAATGTAGCCTAGGGCGCTTGGTATATTTTCTATGCTATGTTTAGATGTAATCTTTGTTCCTTCATATTTTTCAAATATTTACATGCACAAATACATGTTAGGGTTTCACTCATAGAGGAATTCCTTAGCTCTTACATTCTAGATTTACACTCTAGGATTCATGAGCACTAGATACACACACAATAACCTTTATAATGTCTATCTATAGAGGTAGAAATCACCAAAATAGGGGATTGACTAAGGAAAACCCCTAAATAGCCACCTGATACACAAACTCTGTTATAGACTTGCAAGTTACAAAATGGCAAGTTCAAATTTAAAAACTATTGGTCTATGGTTTAAGAAATAATATGG